>CM061226.1:113570573-114239589 GCA_030844895.1 Ambrosia x helenae | reverse complement strand
AAATTCCTTCTTATTTTGGATCATTTGAAAAAAAATTTATTGGAGATAGTCATAAAAAATTGAAAGTTAAAGGGCTTTTAAAAAATTGAAAGTTAAAGGGCTTTTAATGCAACATAAATACATAATGATATAAAACTCCATTTTACACCTTCACAAGCTCCTCTTTCACAAATCGAAGGCTGTAGGCGCCCTGCAAACCCTAGGCTCACAACCGACTCCAAACGATGTCGTACGACGACGTAGAAATCGAAGACATGGAGTGGAACGAGGAGCTGAAGGCGTTCACATACCCCTGCCCTTGTGGAGACTTGTTTCAAATCACAAAAGACGAGTTGAAGCTCGGTGAAGAGATCGCTCGTTGCCCTAGCTGCTCCCTTTACATCACCGTTATATACAATATGGAAGATTTTATTGAACAGAAATCGAAGAAGAATATTGAACCGGCAAAGCAACAGCCTGTAGCCGTTGTTTGAATGGAATTCAGGTGATTGAGTTTTGTATTGTTAATTAGAGGTGTTAAACAGAGGCTGAGTTATTATTATTATTTGTTTCTGTGATTGGATTTGGAGAATTTGATATTGAGTAATATTTGATGATGAAATTAAAGATATAGAAGTATGATTTTGTTATGTTATGTACTTATGTTTATGCGTGTTGTTTAACTTGTTATGGTTATGTTGATGTTTGGATGTTCAAGAATCATACGCGGATCATTGAGATAGGGTTATGGGTTTCATACACCCCGTGACACTATGGGTTATGGGTTTCATATAGTGTGATCTGTTTTTTTCATACACCCCATACACCCTGTAAACTTCCTCTCGGATCCAGCAGAAGGGAGATCCACCCTACGACCAGCAGATCTCCTTGTCTTTGGGTGGGCCGGGGGGAAGCATGCTTGTGTTGACCTGACGGGTGTATCTCCCCTAGTTGGGTTGAGGGATAGTGGCTTTGTTGCAGGGCAAGCGGTCCGGAAAGCAGAGGCAAAGAAGGTAGAAAAACATGCTAAAGCCTGCGAGGAGAACCAATACGTTTTTGTACCTTTGGCTTTTGATACCTTTGGCTCATTGGCACCGGAGGCTACCCGTTTCCTGACCAGGGTCCAGCGGGTTATTCACAGTAGTGTCTCGGCTCCGGGTGGACATGGTTATGTTTTTAGTAGATTAGGATTTGCTATCCAGAAAGGGGTGGCGGCGCAGCTTGTTGCCCGCCTGCCTGCTATCTTAATGTAATTTTCTTTGTCCTGGAATGAATTAGTAAAAGTGAAAAAAAAAAAAAAATTAGTTTTAGAACTTGTTTGTGATGCAGCTTAGTTACTACCGATGAATTGCTTTTGTCAACACAAGTTGTTGATTGTATAGTTGCTGCTGATCAAGCAATTAGTGCGGAAGAATCGATTCCGACTATGATGGCCATTTCCTACTGATGTTTATACAAACCAGGCGAGACCCATAGGGGCTCCGCTCGTTATACCCTGCAAGGGCCGAGGGTTATGTATACATCAAGCTTGACAGATATCAAATAGGTGAACATGATTACAGCCAATGAAGATGATTACTAAACTTTGATTTACTATTTGCGATTTACTCTGTTTTAGTCTGGTATCTTGTGGCCGCAGCGGACCAAATCTGATTTTTATACAAATTTAGGACCAAAGACCGTAGCGGATTTTGTAACTTTGGACTGACCTTTTGGTTAGGTTTCTCGGGTTGGCCCGACACTTGCTTTCCCCTAATCGTTGTACTCGGAAACATTTGCCAATACGAATCTTACCTGGTTCCAGTTGTAGCTTATCTTTGCTACCTATAACTTGTAGTCGGATCGATCGAATAATGACTTTCGCATGCAACTTATAAACTTCATCATCTTTACATCACATTCTTCCCTGTACCCATAACACTTCACGTCATCTAGAGGATCATCTTATCAACCTTTGTCATCAACTATTTTTGTAGAAGACTTGGAAAAAGACACTGGAGATTTTTTAAAGATTATTACTTGGCACCGGAAACTGTCCATTTCTTAACCAGGGTCCAACTAGTTATCTACAACAATATTTTGACACCAAAGGGACAGAGGCTTGTTTTCAGTAGACTAGACTTTGCGATTCAGAAAGGGGTAGCGGCGCTTCTTGTTGCCTACCTAGTACCTACCTGTTATCCTTATGTAATTAATCTATATCTATACATCTAATAAAACAAAGTCCATGAGGACACTTGGCAATCCCACATTCATCCTCCAATTACATAGCCAATCAACTAATGCCAAGTGTCCCCATTGTGAGAATTTATAAAATTTTTCTTTTTTCTAAAAATAAAAAATCATTCAATTAATTTTGGTCAATTAATTAAATGAGGTTAAAATTTGGGCTCTAAATAATTAAATGTGGTCAAATTTGAGCTTCAATCACTCTATTCTTCACATTTCTCTCTCTCTCTCTCTTTCATCCATCCAATTTCAAATTTGGATTGCCTGTGGATAAAAACATTCCGGTCATAGGATTTATTGGCAGGCTTGAGGAACAAAAGGGTTCAGACATTCTTGCTGCAGCCATCCCTGAGTTCATAGACGAGGACGTTCAGATAATAGTTCTTGTGAGTTGTCCCTTTTTATGTCGAATAATATTTGTTTTGTACTTTAAACTTAATTAAATTGATCTTTTTTTGCTTTTTGTTTTAGGGAACTGGGAAAAAGGCGATGGAGAAGCAACTGGATGAATTAGAGATAGAATATCCGCTTAAGGCTAGAGGAGTAGCGAAATTCAATGTGAAATTGGCTCATATGATCATAGCTGGAGCTGATTTTATAATAGTTCCTAGCAGATTCGAGCCATGTGGTCTTATCCAGTTGCAAGCAATGCCTTATGGATGTGTAAGCATATAATGTATATTTTATATAAGTATATAACTTGTGACGAGTAGTAACACACGGGAATACATTAATCATAAACTGCAGGTGCCTATTGTTGCATCAACTGGAGGGCTGGTTGACACGGTGAAAGAAGGTTATACTGGATTTCAAATGGGAGCGTTTAACGTTGAGGTAATATAAAGTTGCCTTTTTTTAGAGCATAATTTTGCTACCAATTGTTATGATGATTCTATAAATTATCTACGGATAGTCCAAGTTTTATCTTTGTTATTCTCAGTAGGGTTTCCATTACCTCCTCTATTGAAGGTACTCTAAATTTAGTGTTTATATATTTGATTGGTTCAATCATAAGATTCTCTGTTTACTATGTGATAATCAAATATACATAAGTAGCTTCAATTTTTTTTTTTTTTAATAAAAATACATAAAGTTTGGATTTTTAATGTGTAGGTTGTTATATATGGTGGGGCTGTTTGAAGTTGCTTCATATGCTTTTATGGTGGAGTTGAAGCATGGAGCCGTTATATATGGTGGAGGTTAATCACAGAGGTTATAAGCATCTCTTTCGTTTTTATTTTTGATTTTTTGTTGACCTAATCTATGCTAATTGTATATTTTTTCTGCTTTATGTTCCGTATAGGAGCACATGTCTTCATATGTTGGTGTGTATCGATGCTAATCGGTTGTTATTGGTTTCATCAATGGCTGAAGTGGTGGTAAAAGATGAACCAGCGGTGGCGATTGGGTTTTCTTGGTGGCGGCGGCAGTGGTTTCAATGCTATGATTATTATTGGTGGTCTTCGTGTCAAATCCATCTTCCGGCGTCTACGGTCCACCACGAATCAGTCGGCAAGTTCTAGGTAAGATAAGTACCCCCTGCGTTTCCACTTTGCAGGTCTTCTTTTATCTTTGAGAATTAAATGTTACTAGATTTTTGTCTTCGGGTGAGGTTGAATGTTCATATGTTCTTCGAGGTGTTCTTGAGGATCATAATATTAGATGAAAGGTAAAAGAATGTTAGATATTTTTTAGTGATTAATCCGCTTAGGAAAGCTATTCGGGTCCGGGTCCTGTTTGTTGATTCGGGTCTCATTTATTAGCATTTTATTTGTTTCCTAAGTTGATGGCTTAAAGTTTGGAAGGATAACTATAAGAATTAATTGTTATAAATGGTGGTTTGAAAAGTCTTGGATGTTAAAAGGAAGGGTCGAGTTTTTTGGTAAGAGATTGATTGATTGTATTATAGGAAAGTTAATAGCACAATTAGTTGTACACTTTCCATATAGTCATAGTCAAATGTATTAACTGCATAGTCAAATGTATTAACTATAATTGCTATAATTATGAATCTTGGTTTGGAAAGTTGTTGAATGGAATTGATGGTGGAATTGGTTTGTAAAGTTATTGCACTAATTTTAATACATTTTAAAAATTCTGATTTGTTTTTTAAATACTTTTTTATGGCGGTTGCAAGTGTATAACGATTGTGTTGCACTAGTGAGCAACGGTAGAGGCTGTTTGCTCAGGGTAATAGTACTCTGGCAGATTCTTGCATAGACCAATTGGAGTTTATTGTTGCACGGGCACAAAGGATTGGAGATCCAAAATATCAACAGAAGGTACATGATTTTGCTCTTTAGTGTTAACAATTCTTGCATTTTGATATTTATCATGATTTATACAATATTGGAAACATCTAATGTTAATAATTATAATTACCATATCATTAATAACCTTTAAACACAAAATTATTAATCAAATATAAATACATTTATAAATTTACTTTTAAATATTCAAAATCAAAATTTTAAAAAAAAAATCGGTTTTTAAAATTAAAGACATTTAAACACAAAATAAATGCTTAATTCTTTGATTTGTCACATTACTATTTTTAGCGTATAATTAGCATTTATCATGATTTACACAATATTGGAAACATCTAATGTTAATAATTATGATTACCATTTCATTAATAACATTTAAACACAAAATTATTACTCATATATAAATATAAATACATTTATAAACAAAGTTAAATTTGAATTTTTTTCATCACACTTAATACGTCTATTTTCAATTAAATTACTTTATTTTTAAACATTCAAAATCAAAATTTTAAAAAAATTACGGGTTTTAAAATTAAAATCATTTAAACACAAAATAAATGCTTAATTCTTTGATTTGTCACGTTACTATTTTTAGCGTATAATTGACATTTATCATGAGTTACACAATATTGGAAACATCTAATGTTAATAATTATGATTACCATTTCATTAATAACTTTTAAACACAAAGTTATTAATCATATATAAATACATTTATAAATTTATTTTTACACATTCAAAATCAAAATTTTAAAAAAATTATGGTTTTTAAAATTAAAGTCATTTAAACACAAAATAAATGCTTAATTCTTTGATTTGTCACTTTACTATTTTTAGCGTATAATTGACATTTATCATGAGTTACACAATATTGGAAACATCTAATGTTAATAATTATGATTACCATTTCATTAATAACTTTTAAACACAAAGTTATTAATCATATATAAATACATTTATAAATTTATTTTTACACATTCAAAATCAAAATTTAAAAATGAATACGGTTTTTAAATTTAAAGACATTTAAACACTAAATAAATGCTTAATTCTTTGATTTGTCACATTACTATTTTTAGCGTATAATTAGCATTTATCGTGAGTTACACAATATTGGAAACATCTAATGTTAATAATTATGATTACCATTTAATTAATAACCTTTAAACATAAAATTATTAATCATATATAAATACATTTATAAATTTATTTTTAAACATTCAAAATCAAAATTTAAAAAAAAAATCCAGTTTTTAAAATTAAAGACATTTAAACACAAAATAAATGCTGAATTATTTGATTTGTCACATTACTATTTTTAGCGTATAAATAGCATCTATAAGGTAATAGTCGGTTAAAATGTTGTTTTATGGTGTAGGTTCATGTTTGTTTACTTATAAATTGGTCGATTTGGGTAATGTTCAACTTTTCCAATGGGTCAAATAGGGTAAAAGTCGCCAACAGTGTGTTTATGGTGTTTTGATTAGATTGATGTTCCTTTTACTTATACATAGGCCATAGGTGAATTGGGGCAATCTTCCCTTTTCTTAACGGGTCGATTTGGGTAATGTTTGCCTTTTCAAATGTGTCAAATAGAATAAAATGTGCTCGAAGCTTTTTTAGCGGGTCGATATGGGTAATGCTCATCTTCTCAGACGTGTCAAATTAAATTGTGAAATTTAGGTGGTAGTTAGTTTCTTATTTTCATTTTTATTACTTTCTTATTGTTGAATATGCCATAAGTCTATTTTTAACACATACCATTTAAGTCGCCTTATTCAGGTTGGATTGTATTTAAGAAACCCTGTATTCTCACATGGCCAGCTTTATGTCGCATTGTCAAGAGTTAAAAGCAGGGCAGACGTGAAGTTACTTATACTTGATGCTGGTGGGAAAGTGATGACTAAAACAAAAAATGTGGTTTATAAGGAAATTTTCAGCGATATTTGAATAAATGTGTATTCGTTGCTTTTAAATTTTAATAAAATGTTTCTACTTTATTTTTCTTATACGTTATACTACTCCAAATAACCGTACGTTGTTGAACTGCGTGTCAACGCGGGCAAATATCTAGTTAGTTATGAAATAAAATTTATAAATAAAAAAAATTCTGGACTGACTGAGCTACCACCAACACCGAATTTTTGAGTAACAATGTAAACATTTCACGTGGATTATTAGGAACAACATTTGAAAAGAGAACAATACGTTTCCATATTGTGGATGCTATTACATTTCCGTTTCACAGTTTTATGTAGTATAGCTACTGCTCACTACAGTATACTCATGTCATATTAATTTTATGTTTTCATAAGTTTGTCATCCAATGTGGAGGGCAAGATTTATTATTTATACAAACTTGAACACCTTGGATTCATGATCATATGCCATGCAATTAAGTTAAAAAAAAAAAAAAAAAAAAAAAAAAAAGTGATAAACAAACATCAAACACACTGGAAATTAAAAGCTGGATATTATTAGAAATTCGGGTTCTGCATGCATCTCCACATCTACTGTGAAATCAAGATGCTGCAACTTCCATGGTCTTTCATGATCTTCATCATCTTCACACTCTACACAAGGAAATTTTCATGAAACTATCATCTATCCTGCGGAATGTAAATATGTAAACAGTGGCGGATCTAGACCAAGATTTCAGGGTAACGTTACATAATTTTCACGGGTAACGTAATATAAAACACGTAAAAAAAATTTAAAAATACACTAAAAATATACTACGCCAAAAAAGTTGAGGGGTAACGGACGTTACCCCTGCTCCTTCTCTAGATCCGTCCCTGTATGTAAAAGTTTGGAAATGTAAAAACAAGTAATATATTGCACACATACTGTTGGTAAGAGATTTTGATTCCTCCAGCTCCTGGGTCAGCAATAGTAGAAAAGGCTTCGTGTGACAAGTCAAGGTTGCCCTTGCAACCAGGAGGCGGGCAGAAATCGGTGATCATTACAGTCACTGTAGGGGTGCCCGTACAAGGGTGTGGCACACCTTGGTTGAGTGCACCTGTACAAGTCACCTGGAAATATTTCCCACAAGCAGCTCCACCTTGCCATAAATCTTGGTTCGCAGCTGCTATCATAACTCCTTGATCTTGATATCCATAACAAGCCGATGCTGTAATTACAAATATACAAACATGTTATGTTCACTTCATATATAAGAAGATATGTTCTATAGTATTATATGTGCGCGTTCACATGCAATAGTGTATTAGTGTATATGGATTACGTAAGTATGGAGGGTCATTGATGGTTCCAACCCCAGTCTCAGACGACGACACAAAACATAAAAAGCTCATAACTACGAGAATGCTAGAGTAAATTCTAATGAATGCCATTGAAGTTAAAATGGAAATAAGTAAATGCGCGTTGAGGTGGATCGCGCTTTAGAGACACGTTAAGCTTGTGATAATTTGAGTGAAAAAGAGAGTTATTTATACTCTACTTTTTTTGTATTGATGAGTGGTGCATATGAAGTTAAATGATGGAATAAAATCACAAAAAACACACATACGGCAAGTGGTTGCATTGTGCTCTACAAAGATATTCTTTGAGGAGCTAAAGAGAAAGGACATTTAATAATTTGTATTTTTGTCTTTGCTGCAAAAGGATGAAAACATTAGACTCTGGCAGCAAACTCGGCAACTGCTTACGTTGTGATTCGCAAACATATTAGTTTTTTTTCTTCCAATTTTCCTAGGCAAGTATGTGAGAATTAAACTTCTTTCTATATACATCTTTTATTATACATCCGGTATACATTTTCTATATGCGATATGGGGTACATCTAACCAAAGTCAATTTTTATATATGGTTAGTTTAATGGGCTATAAGATTTTTCATTTTGCTTCAATTTTTCAACTCAACAAAGTTGCTTACGTTGTAACCTTTTGGTTATTTTTTGCTACAAAGTTGCAGGCATCTATTGTGATGTGATTTTGTTATGTAACAGTACCAATTAAATGTAAATAACGATTTAATTTTTTAGTTGGTGGCCTAAAATTGTTACCACGCTCTGGATTTAGCAACAAAATATTTAAGTTCTCAAGTTTTCTTTTTTATTTTAGCCAAATAAATCTATCTATATATATAAAAGAAAACGTATATGCTGACATGACGTGCAATGGAGGCCTCAACATTCTCTTAAGAGTGCCACGTGGCATCATAATGGAGAGTTTTTGGTGTTTTTAAAGTATTTCATTTTTTAATTAAATTGAGTTATTTTAGAAAAAAAGAATTTAAAAATAAATTTAAAATTTTCTCTCTCATATTTCCTCCCATAATTTTTAAACGTTTATATCTTTTATATACGAGATTTTTTAAAGAAAAAAATTACACCAAATTAACGAGTGTTTTATTATCTTTCCAACGAGTACCATAGTGCTATATAAAAAACAGAGAAAAAATCGACTATTTTTTGTGGGGTTTCGTTCATACAGGAAAAAACACACAAAGTGTTCATGTTATCACGTAAAATTAGATTTTGTGGGGAATATGAGTTATTACTGATTAGAATACTATGAACATGCAATGATTGAGAGATTTTGTGGTTAGTTAACTTGAGCCATTTGCAATAGGTTATCACGTAAAATTAGATTTTTCAACCCCGGGACCCTCCCGAGATAACCAGCTAGTAAATAAATAAATAAATTCACATATATTAAAAGGCAACCATAGCTAGGTTAAGAAATTGATGAAATTAGGACTATACATCATGTCATTTATGTGAGTACTATACTAATAGATGCAATATGTATGTACATAAAGGAACTGGAAATTATCTCTGAAATCAATATATTTGGAAACAAGACAAGACACTACGAAAATCCCTGTAGGGTGAGATGATATTGAATATCAGAGAAAAAGATATTATTGATTGTTGCAAACTGTGTAATTACAAGATGGAATATATAAACTTTTACAAAGGGTCTAAGTTTGGTAAATAGACCAAACGGCTATGTGATTGATAAAGTGAGCTGGTAAGATCTTTTAATTATGGAAATGATGATAAAGATCTGATCCCGCTTAATTTACTTTACAACACTCCCCCTCAAGTTGAGTAGTGGGATTCCCGATACCCAACTTGTATAGGCAAGCGTTATAAGCACTTCCATTGACAGATTTTGTAAGTATGTCTGCAAGTTGATCCTCTGACCGAATGAACTGAAGTTCTATTGTTCCATTTTCGAGTTTTTCTTTGATAAAATGTCTATCGACTTCTACATGTTTTGTACGATCATGTTGAACAGGATTTTCGGAAATTTGTATAGCAGCTTTGTTGTCACACCAGATTTTGCTCGCTTCCTTTTGTATGAACCCAATTTCAGCTAGAAGTTTGCGTATCCATAAGACCTCTGCCAGTCCTCTTGCAATTCCTCGGAATTCAGCTTCCGCACTCGATAAAGCAACTAGCTTTTGTTTTTTACTTCTCCAAGTCACTAAGTTCCCTCCGACTAGCGTGAAGTATCCTGATGTAGATCTTCGGTCTTGTTGATCTCCTGCCCAATCAGCATCTGTGTAGGCTTGAATTTTTGAATGTTTATTTGGTTGGAAGAGAATCCCATAGCTCACTGTTCCTTTTAGGTATCTAATAATTCTTCGAACAACATCCATATGGTTAACTTGGGGTTGGTGCATAAATTGACTAACCACTCCTACAGCATATGCAATGTCTGGACGAGTGTGTGAGAGGTATATGAGTTTGCCCACTAGTCGTTGGTATTTCCCTTTATCTGCCAATTTTGTGCTCCTTCTTCCATGTAGAGTTTTTGGTTGGTTATCATTGGAGTACTCATCTTTTAGACTTATCCCATTCATGGTTTAAGTATAGAAGTGATGGTGGGTACCCATTCTCTTCCCTTTATCTTTGTCTAAGTTCATGGCATCTTCATCTTTGTCAGATGAATAAAGAAATATTGGGGGAAAATATTTAGTTTTACAGATTGGATTTGAGGTTAAACCCTCAATCCGGTTACCTCCATCCATAGCATCTTCATCCCAGCTGGTCACTGCCATACCTCCAAAGGCGTCTTCGCCGCTGCTGTTTGTCACGCCCGTAGCTCTGTCTTTGCTGCCCGTGGCTACAGTAGCTTTCCCTTTATCCTGTCCAGTCCCCTTGGTTCCCTTCTTGTGACCATCGTTCCACCATTCGGGGTACCCCATGATCCTGAAGCACTCCTCTTTGGTGTGTTTGGACATACCGCAATGGGTGCATTTTAAATGGGTTTTGTCGGGTTTTTGCGACTGTTGTCGGCGAGTACTTTTCGCCACAAGACCAGTCCCATTAGGGATTGCTGTTTCAGTGGCTACGAGTCCAGCCGCCACCCCTGTTGATTCATCCTTTGGTGCGATCCCTAATATTTTTTGATGATTTTCCTCTTTTCTTATAGTTGCATAAGCTTCTTCTGCAGAGGAAAGGGGATCGAGGCGGAGTATTTCCCATTTCACAGGTTCATACTTCCGATCTAAAGAACTCAGAAATTGAAACAATTTCTGTTCGGATCTGATTCGGGTGTAAGTTTGGATGTCTTCCGGGCACTTCATCGGGTTCGGGTCAATCCGTTCAATTTCCCCCATATACCTTGTAGACTGATCCAAAGGTTTTCAAGGGGAATATTATTTTGTTTGATTTCATTGGCTCTTACATGGAGATTGAAGGTTTGTAACTTATCTTTTCCACTACTGTAAGTGACCACCAGGGCGTCCCACAGCGTCTTAGCAGTGGGAAACTCGGTGAGGTTGTTGGCAAGTGCTGGTTCGATGTTTTGAATTAACCATGAAAAAACAACCAGGTCATCTTGTTCCCATTGTTCATAAGTTTCATCAGTTGGGCTTGGTGGGTTTGTGGTCAAATGTTTGAGCAGCGCTTTTGACTTACCGCCTATGGCCACCCGAATCATCCGGGTCCATAAGGCGTAGTTTTGGCTGTTTAGTTTGAGGTTAATATGCAGGTTGTCAGACAGTTTTGGATTTTGTGGCTGAATGTTTTGAGGATTGAAGCCATCCTTAAATAGTTTGGCTAGTTGGAGGGCTAAATCCGAACCAGAGTTACCGTCTTCGGACACGGCAGCCTGGTTTGGAAGATTGAAACAGAGAGGTTAGGTATATGATGAGCAATTAGGTTTAAAAACCATGCTCTGATACCATATTGAATATCAGAGAAAAAGATATTATTGATTGATGCAAACTGTGTAATTACAATATGGAATATATAAACTTTTACAAAGGGTCTAAGTTTGGTAAATAGACCAAACGGCTATGTGATTGATAAAGTGAGCTGGCAAGATCTTTTAATTAGGGAAATGATGATAAAGATCTGATCCCGCTTAATTTACTTTCCAACAGATGAATCAACGTCTTATCCCCTTTTCGTTGTTGATGCATCATGTACAAGAAAAAAGGAGCATCAGCGGCGACAAAGATTGCCGCTACAAGGATCGCCGCTAAAGGTCTCCTTCATTATAGTGTCATTGGTGCCTACTCATGTTGTCATAGTACACACAAAGCACTCAATCTGTATTTATGTAGTCTGTAGATAGTGGTGGAATGTGAACAATATAGCAGGGGATGTTACACATAATTTTCTTTTTCTCACCAAATAAAGACCATAAATCTAAAAATAAATAAATAAAAAAGCAGTTCTTACACATAAATAAACGAAACAAAAAAGTCAGATGAATGGTGATTTTCGTAGCCATATTGTATATATGTTGCCCGATGAATCAAAGATTGCGGCATGCTAGAATGTAATGAATTGTATTGTATTTAGTTTTTTGGGCTTGTAAAACATAAATTATATTTGTGCTATTGGATAGGAGGGCAACTACAACAAGTCACATTATCTAAACGAGACGGGTTGAACTTGAACTTCTAATCTAGATTATGAGGGGGAGGGGATGTTACACATAAAAAAGGGTTATTGGATCTTAATAATCCAAACTTTCACCCATTAGTCGGTAATAATACGTACTTCAAAAATTCATAACAACGATCCCAACTTTCAACGTATCGGCCGACAATGAACTTTTGCTAACAGAGAACTAACCCAGTTAGTGGATGATGACGTGTACGCTGATGTGGCATGTTCATGCTAACATTATTTATTTTGAAAAAAAAATAACCAATGTAAAATACATATTTTAAGTGTTTTGGGACAAAAAATAAAAAAAGCGTCGACAGGATTTTTTTTAAAAAAATAAACAAAGTTGCTGAAGACATATGTTTACAACAACTAAATAGGTGAAAACATATGTTTTCAGCACAACATATGTTTTTAGCGCAACTTTGTTTATTTTTTTTTTTTAAAAATCTCATCGACACTTTTTTTATTTATTTTTGTCCAAAATGCTTAAAAACATGTATTTTACATTGGTTATTTTTTTTCAAAAAAAAAATAATGTTTTTTACATGGGTTTGAAAGGTTTTCTCAATTCAAGATGGTTTTCATTTTATCCCGCCCCTATATATAAAAGGCACGGTTATCGTAGAAAGTCTGAAAAATGTGCGAAGTACATCATAATTACGTAACGATAATTATGTAATTATGTGTTTTTCATTACATAATTAGGAATAACAGATTACGTAATTTATGTCATTCTAAATATATGTCATTATCATTCATTGCGTAATTAGTTTATATATAATTGTATCATACATTACGCGTAATTATGATGCATTTTGCACACTTCGCACGTTTTGGAGATTTGTATTTAAACCGGTACCTATATAGGGGAGGGTTATCTTGAGAACGCTAAATATCGTGAGAACCGTGAGAACAAGTAAAAAAATCAATCAAAATAAAAACTTTTTAATACAAACCTCATTATAATCAAAATACAACATTAATAAATGAATTTTCTTTCCAAATAATTTATCTTTTCTTGCAAAAACACTTTAAAATTAACTTTTTACACATGTGTAAATGAAACAGTTTACACATGTATAAACAGTAAATTTACACATGTGTAAAAACAATTTATTTCCGTATACGTTTGAATTTTTACGCGTAAATTGTGTTTTTGAGATTGTATTTTATTAATAAAGATAAGTGTAAAAAGAAATTTTGAATTTGAATGGTTTTAGATGACGTTCTCGCGGTTCGCACGAAATATAGGTGTTCTCAAATTAACTTTCCCCTATGTGTATATATATATATATATATATATATATGCAAAATTACTAATTAAGATCTTTCCATTGGGGATGCGTTCTTATTATTTTTGACACCCCAACGTGATCAAATTGTTTCCGCTGTAGATCCTTTAATAGTCAAGAAGGGCAATTGTGATCCCTTCCTCCTCCGTCTCTTGCTCGCTTGCGCTCTCGATGAAGAGTGGCTCAAATTTTCTGCCATCCATTAGGATTATGCAAAAAATTTGATGTAGCTAGCAAATATTTGAGTTGGTCTAACTCATATTTTCACAGAACTGAGCAAGTATTGTGTCCCAAAGTGCACCTGATTCGCGGTTTGTGTTCGATGCGAAACTCAGCCAAATGCGCACCAACGCTATTATCTCCTCTACGATCCAACCCGAGGCTATTGCCATCGAGAAAGACGAGAAAATGATTTGTATTTGAGAGAGATTGAGATATTTGCGTGTGACATGTGTATTTTGAGAAAATGGTATGTGTATTTTAAAATTGATTAATTTTACTAACTAGATCAAACGGTTGTTGATTACCGTTCCGAATGGTCGAATGTTGATTATTGTTTAAGTGGCTTTTTCTACCATAGCTCACAACCCGAACACCTTACCCGAGGGGCAGCGGTGGTGTATCCGAAGCGTGTACGAACTTGCAAAAGCCTTACCCGAGAGGCGCCCCTCCACCCTTACGGAATGACTGACGGATAGGTCAAATAACAAAAACGGGTCTTGTAATATCCGTCGGTAATCTATCATAACAATGCAACTAAAACTGTTTGAAGCAGTTAGAAAGCGCATTATACCAACCATTAAAAAAACGATATTTTTTTAATGTAATTTTCCTTGTTCTGGAATGAAAGTAATTTATTGTCTCAAAAAAAAAAAAAAAAAAACCATAAAAGATACACAAAAAAACGATATTTTTTCTATTTTTAGGACGGATGGAGTAACGCCCCACTTTCGGTGTGCGCATATAATGTATATATGTGTGGCCCTTGGGAGGCAAAAGTAAAGTTGCACTAGTTTTAACGTTATTTTACTAATTTCGTGAAAATAACGTTAAAAACGACAGGCGGTTAATCATGCATCATGTGGTGGCGTGGATAGCCAAAAGACAAAGGGGTACATGCACCGATCGGGTTTGTCCCGATTGCTAAGTGTTCTGTGCATTATGTCCAAGGCTTGATACCAAACCACATCGAGCAGGGGGTCTCAATGGAAGCAGCCTCTCTATTCTTAGGGGTAGAGGTAAGGCTGCCTGTCTACATCTTACCCTCCTCAGATCCTACCTTAGCTTTACTATAGGTGAGATTAATTGAGTATGACAGATGGAGTAACAAAAGTCCAACATGAAAAGCAAGTGGGATGGAGTGCGATACATTGTGTCTAACTAATTACTTTATTGTTTACATCTTTTTCTGGCAAGAGACAAATAAAATTATTACAAATGTTACATAATATTATTTGCGAATCACAATGTAAGCAGTTGCCGACTGTCGTATATGTTTTGTGATTTTATTCTTATAATTAACTTGATATGGAGCACTTAGACTATAAATACCTATCTCTTTCACACAAAATATCACAAGCTTAAACTCTCTCTCTCTCTCTCTCTGAGCATTACTTATTTCCATATTGTTAAAACATATAAAACGTTTTAACTTCAATGACATCCACAAGAATGTACATTAGCATTCTTGTAGTAATGAGCCTTTTGTGTCTCGGGTCGTCTGAGACTGGGATTGGAACCATCAATGACCCTCCATACTTACGTAATCTATATACACTGTTGCGCACACACTTATATATAATAATGTTACAAAAAATATCATCCTCTTATCTATAAAGTGATCATAATTAACATGTGTATTATATTATATTGTGATTACAGCATCAGCTTGTTACGGGTTTCAAGATCAAGGAGTTATGATAGCAGCCGCGAACCAAGATTTATGGCAAGGTGGAGCTGCTTGTGGGAAATATTTCGAGGTGACTTGTACAGGTGCACTCAACCAAGGTGTGCCACACCCTTGTACGGCCACCCCCACAGTGACTGTAATGATCACCGATTTCTGCCCGCCTCCTGGTTGCAAGGGTAACCTTGACTTGTCACACGACGCCTTTTCCACCATTGCTGATCCAAGAGCCGGAGGAATCAAAATCTCTTACCAACAGTAAGCGATTAATTACTTGTTTTCTTTAATTCCATTTTTTTTTCAATAGCTTGTAGTTTCATCATTAAACATGTACCATTTACTTGACATATTTAACAATAGAATTTCACACAAATATGCTTGGTCTCTTTGTGTAGGGTGTGATGAAAAATAACAAAGATCATGAAAGTTGCAGCATTTTGATTCGCATTGCATGACGAGATGCTTGCAGGACCGTCATTTCTAAGGCTGAGGGGTATGGGGTCGGGGGAGGGCTTCGGCAGCTGAGGTGGAGGGCCTTGCCGACGGGAAACACCGCCCCCCCCCCCCCCGAAGGTTAATCGGCACAATCGGGGAAATTACACCGTTCTCACCGATGATAATCTGTGATTTCTATTTTGTCTTTTTCCTATACTAATATTATATATATATATATATATATATATAAGTTTTTGTCTTTTTCCACTTTAAAAACTAATTAAAAAAAAGAAAGGGGAAGGGGGAAGGAGGGGGAACCATTTCCCTTGTTTGGGGGAGGGAAAGGGGGAAATGACGTGGCGCTGATGTGGACAAAGGGCAAAGAAGGGGGAAGGGTGACCACACCCCATAGCCTAATAATATCAACCTTTAAATTCCACTTTGTTTAATGTTTACATCTTCTTCGTATCTTTTAACTTAATTCCATGGCATGTGATCATGAATCCAAGATGATATAAATCTTTCTCTCCACTTTGTACGACAAAACTCATGGAAACAAAAAATTTGTGACATGTAAATGTAAATGAATGCTAACTATAAACGCGAGCGGCGAGTGTTCCTAATACATTGAAGCTACCCACGACCATTATATAAGCTAACTCACCAAAACTAAGAGGGTGTTTGGGATTGCTTGTTGAAAAAACTGATTATGCATTTTGCTGCAGCAGGGGGTGGCTGCTTTTAGATTACTGCGTTTTGGTATCCTAAAAATCCATTTCAAAACTCAACCCCAAACACTAACAACTGATTATTTGCGTTTTCAAAACGCAATAATCTAAAAATCCATTTCAAAACTCAACCCGAAACACCCTCTAAATCAATTGTTGATACCTACGGGCAAATAATTGTGAATAAAAAAATTAAAATATTAGGGAGGCAAGCTCTTTCCATCTATCAATCTTAACTAGTGTGTTTAACGGGGCGTACGTTGTGCGCGTTGTCATTTCGTCTAATTAACCTGATTAATTTCCAAACTAAATTTAGTTTATCTTTACAAACAACCTTTTATGTAACCTAGTAGAATTCGTTCACGCTCCGTGGAGGTAATTTAGTTTGTAGTATTTCGCCTTCGCCTATTTGTTTGACCAACACCCGTGGTAACAATCGCTCGTGTAGGAGAGTACGTAAACTTGGGATTGGAAGCACATAATAAAAAACACTTGCATTTTTACACATAAACAACCCGACACACCTACTTTGGCCCATACCAAGAAATATTTGTTATCCCACCTTTAGAAGTAAAATTATACACTTTTTTTTTTGAAGATTATTCTTAAGGAAACAAACTATTTCAGTAGTTCAACTTTTGCCTAGGTGGTTCATTCACAAAGGCAAAGCCTTTAAAAACACTTAGGCTGTGGGAGGTCTTGGGTTCAACTCCCAAAGACCACAAGATTAAAAAGAAATTAACCTTTAAAAAAAATCTAGTCAAATGTCAAAATGTATTTATTGAACCACGCCTCCATCCTTTTTTAATACTTTTATTTGTAGTAGATAACCACTAGAACCGAACCATTTCCACTTCTCGAGTATTGAATATCCATCAAATTCTCATATTAAACACACTATCATACACAAAAATCCAAGTCTTGGTTCATGGTTCATGGTAAAGATCAAGTTCAATCTTTCGAACTTCGTAAACCTTGCTTTCTTCGTGTAAGTTTCTAATTAAAAAAAAGAAACCAATCTCTTTACTTTGTTTCTAAAACAATTTATATTTATCAAAACTTTGTTTAAAATTCAAACTTTTTCAAAGTGTCTCATCCTCCTACACCACTCAAAATCAATCATAGGCTCAGAGTTATCCAAAGAGGTGGCTACAAGGGGGTTGAGGTTTAAACCTGCCATCCACCGTCCATGCGATGCTATAATGTTCAAGTAAATATCTCACTCATCATAGCCAGATTATCGACATCAGCGCCAGACATAGACATAGACATAGACATGAGAGAGAGAGACGATGTAGGACAAAGAAGAGAGTCAGAGATAGATGGGGACCACCAGCAGCACGTACGGGTTACCAATGACCACGTTGGTGGCGACGATGGTTGTCGGACTGTGTCCGTAGATCTCCTTCTCTCTCTTCTCTCACATCCTCTTTCTCTCTGTATTCTCTCTCCCTCGTCGCCACAACAGCACCTACCAACAACACCATACGGTGGTGGGGCGATGACTTTTTATGGAGAAAATTAACAGGAAAAACAGAGATGAACTTCTCTATCTATATATTCCCTCTCTCGTCTCTCTCTATATTCACTCCCCCGTCATCACAACAACACCCACCAACACCGCCATACGGCGGTGGTTTTAACAAAGTAAAGGCGGTGGGGCGGTGGTCTTCTAGAGAGGAAAACATAAAAGAGACAGAGATGAAGAAGGACTGCGGTGAAGAGAGAGAGAGAGAGAGAGAGAGAGACAATAGAGATGAAATGAAAGAGCAAAATGGAAGACGACAGAGTTTTATATTCTCAATCTGTGCATCCGTATGCTTTTCATGTGGTGGAGATGTGTGGGTCTCCGGATGAGAGGCCACGTTGAAGCTCAGAGGCCAAGCACACCTTAGCACCAACATAAAAAGGATGAAAATACGTATAGCACTATTCATCAAACTTTGCAAACTAATATGTAATAATAATAATAATAATAATAATAATAATAATAATAATAATAATAATAATAATAATAATAATATATGTATCCTAGCTCACATATAGATCCCAAAGCTTTTTTGTGTCATATTTGGTGTACGTGTGTTTAAAATCAACACAATGGATCTAGGTAGGCTTACCAAGATAGCAATTTTTCTTGTGAAGAAGTGAGTCGGTGACAATGATGCGACATGGCTAAGGGAAATTACTAAAATAGACGTTAGTTAAACGTCGGCTAAGTTAGTAAATTTGTCAGTCATGCTGACAAATTTCTAGGCAAAAGGCTAAGCCAACAGTCAATGCCTATTTTAGAAAAATGTTGTTAAAAATGCTTATTTTTGTAATTTTGTCTAGCGCGGGTGGATTTAAATGGTGTCTGGTTTCCAAATCCCAAATTTCATTTTGCACATTTCTATATGATTAAGTGGTCTAGCCTTCAAACTTATATTGGTATACATCTAGAGTAGGTCATGGGTGAGCTTGTTATTTAAAAGACCAATGATTACTTTCTAATAGTAACAAATATTTTGATGCATAAATAAAGAGGACAGATATCACTGACACACTATTTAGATATGGTTGATGTGTTATACGTATCATATAGTTGGGTCCATATGATTCGTATGACATAAAAATGGTTGTATTACTGACGAAAAATGTCATATGTATCGTATGAGGGCCAAATCAAGAGGCTTGTATGATGTTTTCCTAACAAATAAATGGCCGATGTGATGCTAATACACCCATATGCACAATACAACCTATTTTTGCCATGTCATATGATCCATATGATGTGATAGGTTGGTTGGTATATATTTAATAACATTCAAAATAAAAACACAATTAGGTTGTTAAAAAATTTTGACATATTTTAACAACATTCAAAATAAAAACATGATTAAGAAATTCCCTCTGACAGTCTCAACTTGTAAACTATTTTCCTTCACGGAGCCTTTTCTAACTGGCGTCTAACCCAGTTAGTTTTTTGTTGTCGTGATAGCTGATGTGGCACAAAACCTTGTTACTGATGATGTGGAAGCTTATGTGGCATCACCACCACCACATCCACCTCCACCACCGTTCTCAACCACCTATTACCACCACTACCCACTACTCACAACACTACCCATCTTCATCACCTCACAACCTGGCGACAACGTCGATGAAGCTGTGTAGGTGCACTAATCCGCGGACCACCACAACCACCCACTTCACATCGCACAACCATCATCTTCAATCCTTTGACCACCATCTTCCCTACCTAAATCACCACACCACTAGGCCCTACATCGTCCCCTACCACCATCCCCGACATAAATCACCGTACAACCACCAGATGTTTACAGGTCATATAGAACTAAAGGTTTCAGGTTGCGAGAGTGCATTTGCAGGTTTTAGATGTGATTCGTCGCTTCTTGTACTGAATTGCAATTTTTAGATGTGCTTCACCGAAGGAATGTGGTAGCTTGTGGTGGTGATGGGCAGTGGTAGCAATGGTAGTGGGTGGTGGTCAGTGATGGATCCGGGATTTTTTTACTGGGTTCCCTTTTTAGGTGTTTCGTTAAAATTTTAGGTTGGTTCAAGGGTTCGGGTCAGTTTGACTTCGGGTCGGGAAAACATGTACATAAACACACAAACATGTATAAAAAAATTCAGGTTGGTTTAAGGGTTCAGGTCCAATCAACTTAACAAAATATTCAAAATCAGTTTGTTTAGAACCTAAGTTAGCAATGATACATAAACCCACAAACCCTATAAATAAAACACCAAAATCAACATAATAATCCTTTATATTTCATCAATAACTCCAATGATGCATTTAAAATCCTCACCAAACAATAATTATAATTCATAACTACTATCTAGGCCAATTCTCTTCTGGTGGAGTGGCACCCTTCTTGCTTTCCTTATGTGATGTGGGGAGTTCGAGTCCTATCGGCACCAAAATGCTATTGGTTTGCCGGGTTTTACCGTAGTGGGCCTTCGGGCGGCGGGTTTTCCCTGGAATTGGTGTGAAATTATTGGTGGACCCGGGTTACTCTCGGAGTACTCCTTTGTCTAGTGGATACTTCGAATTAACTCAAAAATCAAGGCACCAAACAATAACGGAAAAAAAGAAACTAACCCCAGATAATAAAATTTAGAATCAGATCAAATAACGAGCCTCTTGTGTATTATATAGGATTTCAACCACAAGAACACTTTATATCTTTACAAATGGGTTCCTTAATTTTTTTCTTATGGGTTCCTTTCTAGTTTTATACATACATTAACACTATAATTTTGAAACCGAGTGGGTTCCTGGGAACCCAACGGCTAAGCCTAATCCGCCCCTGGTGGTGATTGTAGCAAATGTGCTGGTGGGGCTAAATAAACAGGGTTAAAAAGTTCCACATCATTTTTCACGTTAGCTGCCACATCATCATGAAGTTATACCCTAGTTTGAAATGGTTTTGCGGAGGAAAATAGCTTACAAGCTCACATTATCAGAGGGAATTTCTTAAGTTTGGATTAATGTCGGCCAATTCATCAAAGTTTAGATTATTAAAATTCAATATCCTATATACAAACTCAAGTTTGTTAATTTGGAATGAGAAATAAAGAAACAATAAACAATTAAAATGGGACTATTTACAAAAGGTTTCATTAAGTCAATTTTTTTAAATTGTTACTAATTCACTAGGTATTACTCAAATTTACAAAAGAACATGAAAAAGGTTGACCCAAAACACAACATCTGGGTTTGACACGTACCAAGCGTTCCATATAAATATAAGTGGATCGACCCAAAACATGACACAGTTTTAGGTGGGTTTGACACTATATGTCACATATAAATATACGGGTTGGGTTAGGATTAAAGAATTCAATATGCAATCCCAAAACCTATCAACTTGACACAATGTATCGACTCACGTGGTTTAGAATATCATTGATAATGGTTGGAATATGTGGTTCTAACAATGGAAAATGAGTTTCTTTTTTAAGTCACTTTTCTTTCTCGACGTATGTTTTCGTAACAATTTTGTCATTCTCAAAACTTGAAATATTATGTGAATCTGTTATGTATACATCATAAACACACACACACATCAGAGCGACATACATAAATATTTACTTCAAATTTTGGATATAACATATATTATATAATATAGCACATCAATGCATATACATCAAGCCGAAAAAAATTTCAAGAAAAATACATTGTTATTCTTATAAATAATATTTTTAATATTGTATAAACATTACATTAAATCGATCGATTACAATAACACGTAAAAACGAATGGTGAAAAGACTAAAAAAGATTATTTTTTATTTTTTAATTAAAATACAAACGGTTCTTGTGGTTCTTATATTAGAACCATGGGTTTGGAACCAACCCGACCCAAAACCGATAATTCATATAAATCTAGAACCGGAAACCGACCCAAGTATTTAAAAAGTTCGGGTCCAAGGTTCTCACGGGTCGGGTCAAGGTTCTTGTGGGTCCGAACCACGAAATGCCCACCCCTACATATGCATAACAAAATTCTAAAATTTAAAGTTGTGGATACATCTTGACTAATCGTAGTAGTTTTGGAACATCAAAAGAAAAGCATATTAAAAGTTAACGTGACTTTGCCTGTCACTATACTTTTACATATTTGCACTTAAAAGAAACAAATAGCTCATATTCTTCACATCAAATTAAGAGAGACTTGCAACATTTCTACCAAGTCCTTGGTCGTCGAAAAAAACAGGGAAAAATATATACACACCAACCTTTCTACCAAACGTATGAATTGTAAATTTAGCTTCAAGGCTTATAAAGGGGAGACGGAGGCTTGTTTCCTTGCTTTTCCTCGGTTTCAAAAATACAAGGGGTGCGATTGAAAAATTTTAGGGGGTGCGGACGGAATAAACGTGTATATCATCATACTCAGTTAATCACACCTATAGCAAAGCTAAGATAGGGTCTGGGGAGGGTAAGATGTAGACAACTTTACCTCTACCCCTAAGAATAGAAAGGTTGCTTCCAGTGAGACCCCCGCTCGATGTGGTTTGGTATCAAGGCTTGGACATAAGGCACAAAACACTTAGCAATCGGGACAAACCCGATCGGTGCATGTACCCCTTTGTCTTTTGGCTATCCACGCCACCACATGATGCATGATTCGCCCATCGTTTTTAACGTTATTTTCACAAAAAATAGTAAAATAACGTTAAAACTAGTGCAACTTTACTTTTGCCCCCGAAGGACAACACATATATACATTATATGCGCATAACGTAGGTGGGGCGTAATTTATTTTTTCAAGGTGAGCGCCCGCACCCCTTGAATATGGTGTGGGTCCGCCAATGCGCATCTACCATAATAATAAATGAAAATATAACATTTTTTTATTACTTGGTGATCTAGGATAATTACCAAGAGAGGTTTTTGAAACATGCCTAATTTTACACAGGGTATCGAACTCACGCAAAAGGTCTAACTTATATTCAAAATAAGGACTACTTGCATTAGTTTGTTACCCTGTGTAGCAAACGACCGAGAATCCACACATGTTTCAAAAACCTTGTAGAAAAGCTTATCAATCTCCTAGACCACCTAGAAAAGAAAAAAAAAAAAAAAAAAAACTCTCGAAATACATAAGGAAATAAATTTCATGCGGTTTTCAACAGGGTCGTCCCTGAAAATCTTTAAAAATTCATGTACCATTTCCAAACCGTTAAAAAATAGGCCCCTTAGGCCCAAGTTTAAGTGTTAAATGAGTTATATAAAAAATATATACATATATATATAGGAATTTTTTTAAAAATTAGGCCCTTAAGATTTATGGATCCTGTCCGGTTGGCCTCCTCGAACCACCTCAAAGACGGCCCTGGTTTTCAGGACAAAAGAACAAGTTAATGCGTAAACTGATTTCATTGTTTACAAATCATCTTATAGGCCTGCAGTTTGTTTGTTTGTTTCCTTTATGGCAAAATACAAATTATTAAAAATCTTCCTTTTCTTTGGCTCTTCATAGAATATCTTTGTGAACCACAATGTAACCAGTTGCCGCATGTTTGTTTTGGGATATGATTCCAATAATCAACTAGATGCACGTCCTGATATAGTATAAATAACCGTCTCTTTCACTCAAAATATCACAAGCTTTATTAGTCTCTAAAGCTCACTCTAATCCTTTACCTATTGGGTATTTCCATACTTTTAATCAGCCTTTGAACTTCAATGGCATCCATAAGAATATACGCTAGCATTCTCATAGTTATGAGCCTTTTATGTTTTGGGTCGTCTGAAAGTGGGATTGGAACCATCAATGCCCCTCCATACTTGCGTAATCCATATACACTATTGCGCACTGATCACACACACATAATAAATATTATATACAACATTTTAGCGATCTTCTTATATATTAAGTGATCATCATAACATATGTTTACATTATCATTACAGCATCAGCTTGTTATGGATTCCAAGATCAAGGAGTTATGATAGCAGCTGCGAATCAGGATTTATGGCAAGGTGGAGCTGCTTGTGGGAAAAACTTCCAGGTTACATGTACAGGTGCAACCAACCAGGGTGTACCACACCCTTGTACGGACACCCCCACAGTGACTGTAATGATCACCGATTTCTGCCCACCTCCTGGCTGCAAGGGCGACCTTGACTTGTCACACGAAGCCTTTTCTACCATCGCGGATTCAAGAGCCGGGGGCATCAAAATCTCTTACCAAGAGTACGTGATCAGTTACCTATTCTTTATTTATTTTTTATTTAACTCCTATATTTTCTAGGATAAATACACCACAAACATGCACGTGAAGAATTTGAACTCTCCACCTCTTAGATAGATGAAAAACGTCTTACTACCACACCATGTTTACCTATTCTTTAATTAATTTTTGTTTTCAGTAGCTCAAATCTTCATCACGAAACAAGTATCATTTGCATGACATGTTTAACAATAGATTTTCCTTGTTTCACATCAATATGTTTCATTTTTTTTTTTGTGCACTAGGGTTTGAAGAAGAAGTATCACCGAGGTTGCATTCGATTCAAAGAAGATCTTTAATGATTCTACAGGCCAGGACCAAGAGGCATTTCCAATCATATCAACTTTTATTTTTCAATTTGCTTTGATGTTTAGTGTATCTTTTTTTTTTTTTTGTACGTTATAAGTTGTTATATCATGAATCCAATCCAAGGTGCATCTTCATAAAAGTAAATCTTGTTGGTTATTTAATAAGCGCGTATATATAAATAATAAAATATATTTTTTCAAGGTGGGCGCCCGCACCCCTTGAATATGGTGTGGGTCTGCCAATGAGCATCTACCATAATAATAAATGAAAATATAACATTTTTTTTATTACTTGGTGATCTAGGATAATTACCAAGAGTGGTTTTTGAAACATGCCTAATTTTACACAGGGTATCGAACTCACGCAAAAGGTCTAACTTATATTCAAAATAAGGACTTCTTGCATTAGTTTGCTACCCTGTGTAGCAAACGACCAAGAATCCACACATGTTTTAAAAACCTTGTAGAAAAGCTTATCAATCTCCTAGACCACCTAGAAAAGAAAAAAAACCCTGTCGAAATACAAAAGGAAATAAATTTCATGCAGTTTTCAGGACAAAAGAACTGTTGGCCGATTTACGAAAGATAAACGCAAATTGATAACACAAACTGATAAAGAATAATGATGTTTATTGAATTTGATCGTAAGAATATACAAATATGTTTCGTATCTTGGTTTGTGATAAAGAAACTTGATAAAATGAATCTGATTGCATACTACTACTATATATACATTGTAAACTAAACTATAATAACCGTCGACATATGTGAAACGACGTGTCTTGTTTGTGAACCGTCATGAATGTTGTGAACCGGCCTGATAATATTCGAACAGTGATGAACCGTGTGAATTATG
Organism: Ambrosia x helenae; assembly: GCA_030844895.1. Classification (NCBI taxonomy): domain Eukaryota; kingdom Viridiplantae; phylum Streptophyta; class Magnoliopsida; order Asterales; family Asteraceae; genus Ambrosia; species Ambrosia x helenae. The sequence goes on along the minus strand of CM061226.1, from coordinate 114,213,965 downwards.
TTGAACCGGTTTGTATATCTAGCTTATATAACATTAACGTCCAATACCCTCCCTTAAGCTAGATTGGTAGTACATTCAACATAGTGCGTAGTCTTGTGAAGTCCTTTGGTTGTAGCGCTTTGGTGAAGATATCTGCTATTTGATCTTTGGTGTTGCAATCATTTATCTCCATGTCTTCAGTCTTAATTATGTCTCTTATGAAGTGATATTTGATTCTAATATGTTTGCTTTTCCCATGATAAACTGGATCCTTTGTGAGATTGATGGTAGACTTGTCACAATATAGTATGATTGCCTTGTTTGTGTCAAACTCTAATTCTTTTAAGATTCCTTTTAGCCATAGAGCTTGACATCCAGTAAGTGATAGAGAAATATATTTTGCTTCTGTTGATGATAATGCTACCACCTTTTGTTTCTTTGATTGCCATGAAATTGCTCCTGATCTTATATTGAATATATATCCTGATGTAATTTTACTATCATCTAAATTTCCAGCATAATCACTATCACTGTAACCTTTTAATTCAAAGGTATTTCTTGTGTATACTATTCCATATTCTGAAGTGCCCTTTATATATCTTAGTATGTGTTTTCCTGCTTCCCAGTGAGACTTCTTTGGTTGATCCATGAATCTGCTGATTTTACTGACTGCAAACATTATGTCGGGTCTTGTATTTGTTAAATACATGAGGCTTCCAACTAAACTTCGATGTAGACTTGGGTCAATGTTTTCTTCGTTGCTGTTCTTGATCAACTTTAGTCCATATTCCATTGGAGTTGAGGCTTTAATACTATCTGCCATTCTAAATCTTTCAAGTATATCTTTAGCATATTTGGTTTGAGAAATCTTTATAGCTTCTTGATCATAGGTAACTTCCATCCCTAAGAAATAATGTAGTTTTCCCATGTCTGTCATCTCAAACTCCCTTTGCATGGATTCCTTAAATGAGGTAATTTCCTCCATGCAGTCACTAGCTATGATTAAATCGCCTACGTATAGGCACACCACTAGTCTGGAGGTCTTTGTCTTCTTTAAAAATAAGTTATGTTCAAATGTGCATCTTTTGAAGTTATGTTGTTCAAAATATTGACTGATTCAACTATACCATGCTCGTGGAGCTTGTTTCAAACCATACAATGCTTTCTTAAGAAGACATACCTTATTTTCTTTTCCTTTTTCTATAAATCCCAGAGGTTGTTCTATAAACACCTTCTCTTTTAATTCTCCATTCAGAAATGCAGTTTTCACATCCATTTGATGTAGATACCATTTATATTGAGCTGCTAAGGCAAGTACTAGTCTTACAGTCTCAAAACGAATCACTGGTGCAAAAACTTTTTGATAATCTATCCCATATTTTTGTTTATAACCCTTCACTACCAAACGAGCTTTGTGTTTATCTATATTTCCATGTTCGTCATATTTTGTCTTGTAAATCCATTTTACTCCTATGGGTTTTTGATCCTTTGGTAAATCAACCAACTCCCAGGTTTCATTCTTTGTATATAGATTCTATTTCCCTCTTCATTGCTTCCTTCCATTTTTCATCCTTACTTGCTTCGTCATAATCAATTGGATCTGAGTTAGTGTAAAATGCAAAGTTTGCAGCTTCTTGATGTCTTTGATATAAATCTCGTACTTCTGGACTGCTCATTGGTTAGGTTCTACTATGAATTTCTACTAGTGTACGTATTTTTAAAGGTGGACTTTGACTAGATGTTGTGGCATCTAGATTTTCATCTTCAATTTGTATTTCTTGCTCTTCCTATCTCTCATTTTCAGATGCATTGTGTATGGGTGAGTATTCTTCATTCCTTGATATCTGATCTTGTGTATTGTTCTAAACGGCTTTCTGTGTTTTCATTGTCGTCTAAAGTTATGCCATCTTCATCTTCATTTTCTTCCCAAGTTTTGTTCTCATCAAATATGACATCTCGGCTGACTATGGTCTTTCTTGTAATTAGATTGTATAATTTATAGGCTTTACTATTCTCACTATATCCAACAAAGATTGCCCTTTCTGTTTTATCATCAAGTTTACCCGTTTTTGTTTTGGAACGTGTGCATAGGCAAGACAACCGAATATTCGTAAATTTGATACATCAGGTTTGATTCTAGTCCAGGCTTCTTCAGGAGTTTTATCACTAATACTCTTAGAAGTTGTTTGATTTAAGAGATATGTTGTGCAACTTATAGCTTCTCCCCAATATTCATTCGGGAGTTTCTTTGTTTTCAGCACGCTCCTACTTAGTTCCATTATGGTTCTATTTTTACGTTCTGCAACTCCATTTTGTTGTGGTGTATAACTTGTGGTCAGTTGATGATGTATTCCATGTTCTTGTAAGTATTCTTGTAAGGCATTTCCACAATATTCTCCACCTCTGTCAGTCCTAAGATATTTGATTCTTTTGTCTAATTGATTTTCTGCTAATGCTTTAAATATTTGAAGAAGTGTAGTGCTTGTGATTTTTCTTTGAGGAAGTATATCCAGGTTTTCTTTGTAAAATCGTCAATGAAAGTAATGAAGTATCTGCATCCTCCTATTGTCTTTGTTATCATTGGTCCACATATATCTGAGTGAACAAGTTGTAAAGGGTTTTCTGCTCTCCATTTCGCTTGTTTACTAAATGGTTTTCTTGCATGTTTTCCTAAAGCACAACCTTCACATACGTTTTCTGTCTTATACATCTTAGGTAAACCTTTCACTGCGTGATTGTGTTCCATTTCAATCAAAGTGTCATAGTTGATGTGACCATATCTTTGATGCCATAAATCAGAACTGGTTTTTGTGGATGTGTACAATACTTTTGGCAAGTCTTGATTTGGGTATAGGGGAAACATCTTGTTTTGAGTCATAGGTGTTTCTGTGATTGTCTTCCCTTTGTGATTTTTTAAGGTGCATATTCCTTTTCCAAAAAAATACATTATATCGCTTTTGCAGTAATTGTCCCACACTAAGAAGATTATGCCTTAGTCCTTCTACATAAAATACATTTGGTATCTTGTTTACCTTATCGTTTACTCTTATGCATACCTCCCCACTTCCTAATACTTGTAGTCTCTTATCATCACCTGTTCTAACTTCTCGTCCATCTTGATCATTAAATGTGACAAATATACTCCTATTTCCTGTCATATGATTACTACATCCGCTGTCTAAGTACCAACAATTTGTATCCTTATTTTCTTCCATGTTAAATATCATGAACATGCTATCTTGTTCTGATTTACTTTCTTCTTTACACACCATTGCGGATTCATCTTTCTCATTTTCTTCCTTATTTGGATAATTTCTAGCTATATGACCTAATCCTTGACAATTATAACATACAATGGGTCTGTATTGCCCTGATCTACCTCCTCTTCCTCTTCCTCTATAGCTGTTATTATATCTATTCCCTCCTCTATTTCTTACTTGAGTCCCACTTTGTACTTGGAATGCTTGATCCATGACGTGTGTGTCATATTGTTTAAGTCTTAATTCATGGGATTGTAGTATTCCCATAAGTTCTTCAATTGATAACTCTTCTAAATCTTTGGACTCTTCTACAGCTACTACTACGGATTCATACTTTCTGGTCATACTACGCAATATTTTCTCAACTACTCGCTTGTCACTTAACTCTTCTTCATTCATCCTTAATTGGTTAACTATTGTGGTAACCCTATCGAAATATCCTTCTATTGTTTCTGTTTCTATCATTCTTAAAGTATCAAACTCACATCTAAGGGTTTGTAGTTTTACTGTTTTTACTCGACGCTCTCCATGGTATGATTTGTATAGTATTTCCCATGCTTCCTTAGATGATTTTGCATTAGCAATTCTTTCAAATATTGTTTCAGTCGATGCTTGGAATAAATAATGTAGTGCCTTCTTATCTTTCTTATTTTGTTCTTTATGTTCTTTTCGTAAGGCATCACTTGCATCGCTTAGTAATTCCCTAACACCATCCTTCACCACATTCCACAAATCTTGAGATTCTAAGAGCACTCTCATTTGGATGTGCCAATGATAGTAATTTTGTCCCAATAATTTTGAAATTTGGGTTTGAACTCCTACTTGTGTTGTCATAATTCCTTTTTCTCAAAAAAAAAAAAAAAAAAAAAAAAAAAAAAACGTGATTTGTTTTTTTTGAGAAATTCAATTTTAGTTGGCCGATTTAAGATTATAATAATCGACCACTGGAAGGATTTTTTTTGTTTGACTTTGGATGGTCAAGTCTCTTATTATTTTCTAATAATTTATAATAATATATATACTGTTTTCTTTCTTGACAACTTTCCCGCGTAAACCCGAAGAACAAGAATCGAAAAAAAACCGGATGATCCCTAAAATATGTTCTCTAATCTATATCTTAATTCTATAGAACTATCCGTACGTAATACTTGTATATGTTAATAATCGTTGAACAATAAAATACGGATAATAACCAGAGTATATGATACTCTATTTTTCGTGGGAACACAAAACGAAAACGAATAGAGAGATCAAGGGATTTACAGACTGTTTTCCTTGTGATTTGATAAGAGATCTTTGTTGAAATGATGCGGGTAAATCCTTTTGCAGTTTTAACGAATCTTTAAACTCTTCTGGATGATTAAATTTGATTCCTCTGTTTTTCGTTTGATCCCGATAACCGAATTGATGATTATGTTTGAATGATTCTTTGTTTTCTTGGCTCTGATACCAGTTTGTTGGCCTATTTACGAAAGATAAACGCAAATTGATAACACAAACTGATAAAGAATAATGATGTTTATTGAATTTGATCGTAAGAATATACAAATATGTTTCGTATCTTGGTTTGTGATAAAGAAACTTGATAAAATGAATCTGATTGCATACTACTACTATATATACATTGTAAACTAAACTATAATAACCGTCGACATATGTGAAACGACGTGTCTTGTTTGTGAACCGTCGTGAATGTTGTGAACCGGCCTGATAATATTCGAACAGTGATGAACCGTGTGAATTATGTTGAACCGGTTTGTATCTCTACCTTTATATAACATTAACGTCCAATAAGAACAAGTTAATGCTTAAACTGATTTCATTGTTTACGTATCTTTTTATAGGCCTGCAGTTTGTTTGTTTGTTTCCTTTATGGCAAAATACAAATTATTAAAAATCTTCCTTTTCTTTGGCTCTTCATAGAATATCTTTGTGAACCACAATGTAACCAGTTGCCGCATGTTTGTTTTGGGATATGATTCCAATAATCAACTAGATGCACGTCCTGATATAGTATAAATAACCGTCTCTTTCACTCAAAATATCACAAGCTTAATTAGTCTCTAAAGCTCACTCTAATCCTTTACCTATTGGGTATTTCCATACTTTTAATCAGCCTTTGAACTTCAATGGCATCCATAAGAATATACGCTAGCATTCTCATAGTTATGAGCCTTTTATGTTTTGGGTCGTCTGAAAGTGGGATTGGAACCATCAATGCCCCTCCATACTTGCGTAATCCATATACACTATTGCGCACTGATCACACACACATAATAAATATTATATACAACATTTTAGCGATCTTCTTATATATTAAGTGATCATCATAACATATGTTTACATTATCATTACAGCATCAGCTTGTTATGGATTCCAAGATCAAGGAGTTATGATAGCAGCTGCGAATCAGGATTTATGGCAAGGTGGAGCTGCTTGTGGGAAAAACTTCCAGGTTACATGTACAGGTGCAACCAACCAGGGTGTACCACACCCTTGTACGGACACCCCCACAGTGACTGTAATGATCACCGATTTCTGCCCACCTCCTGGCTGCAAGGGCGACCTTGACTTGTCACACGAAGCCTTTTCTACCATCGCGGATTCAAGAGCCGGGGGCATCAAAATCTCTTACCAAGAGTACGTGATCAGTTACCTATTCTTTATTTATTTTTTTATTTAACTCCTATATTTTCTAGGATAAATACACCACAAACATGCACGTGAAGAATTTGAACTCTCCACCTCTTAGATAGATGAAAAACGTCTTACTACCACACCATGTTTACCTATTCTTTAATTAATTTTTGTTTTCAGTAGCTCAAATCTTCATCACGAAACAATAGATTTTCCTTGTTTCACATCAATATGTTTCATTTTTTTTTTTTTTTTTGTGCACTAGGGTGTGAAGAAGAAGTATCACCGAGGTTGCATTCGATTCAATGAAGATCTTTAATTACTCTACAGGCCAGGACCAAGGGGCATTTCCAATCATATCAACTTTTAATTTTTATTTTGCTTTGATGTTTAGTGTATCTCTTTTTTTTGTTGTTGTACGTTAGTTGTTATATCATGAATCCAATCCAAGGTGCATCTTCATAAAAGTAAATCTTGGCCTCCTCTTAAATTGTATCACAAGCTGATGAAAACATGATATTAATCGTGCCATGTGAAAGGATATATTACTGTTAGACATATGTTTGCCATGAGGAATTTCGGATCACGATCCTCCAACACTTGAACACTTAATATAACTCTTATTAAATGTTCCTGAATTGTGATTGAATCACCTCGTGAGTCTTGGCCAGCCTAATATTTACAAACCTGAAATGTGACCTCAACAAAATTTTATTAATGATACTTTCATGATTTATATGTATACAACTTAACACTAGAAGTTGGTAGTATAACCAAGAAAGCCAATGACCTTCCAATATGGAGGTCATGGGTTGAAGTCAGCAAAGTTTTTCTAGGTTGAGTGAGGAGCTTTACCAAAGTAGGTCTTCGAATGGTAGATAAGATCAAAACAGAGGGAAGTTTGTTTACCAATGGAATTCGCTAGTAGCTTACATGTGAATTGTTGCGTCAATTTTGTTAGTATATATGTAATGGAAAACAACTAAACATGTACTTGAAAGATTTGTGAGACCTGCTACTGATGTTGAGAGCATTGAGGTCGACATGATCGTCCTGTTCGAGTTCCCTTTAGGGTATGCAGTTATGATGGCTGATGATCCTTCACAGGATCGGTTATGGAGAGAGTGGGGAGGGCTGAAACTTTATGGTGTTATGTTGATAATATTGTGTAACCCTTAATCCCTAGTAATCTCTCCCTATTTATACATACACAGGGGACACTCTAGTTAGGCCCAACTAATGATAAGTATGTCCATCAAAGGCAAATCAGTTATGGGCTTAGAGTATTTTAGCAATTGATCAATCATAATATAAATGATTAGAAAGGTTATCGATAAATATACAAGACGTCACGTATATTTTTTCCAACATTTTCCCACTTAGCCGAGTTATCATTTATTATGAGTATTCCATAAGCCTCATGAGTTAAATACTCAATTTAGTTCTAAACCCAAACTGTAGCAGAGAAATACAGCCGTTAAGTCTTTATCGGACTTAGGACCCCATTAATCATACTACAATCCAAATCTAAAACTTAACATTAGGATCAATTTACGTTATGCCCTTAATTGTTGACTTGTTACATCATTGTCTTTATGTCATTATGCTGGCTTAACATAGTAATAGACAAACAAATCATAATGAGGAAATTTCATCAAACGTAAGTCATAAGTCATAAGTAAACATCAATGGTCAAATAAGTACATATGCTTCTAAACAAGGTCATTAGTAAGTCCCATCTTCGAAACGTGATCTTCGGATACCATAGGTGGGAGACCTTGCATATCGCTAGTACTTATATGTTCGATACAAAGAATGTTTTCCTTAACTCGTTCACGCACGAACAAATACTTCGTATCTAAGAAATGACCAGCCCCCGTCGAACTGTTACTGTTCGAGAAACTAACGGTGGCTGAGTTATCTCAGTAAAGCTTCAATGGTCTAGAGATAGAATTGACAATTTTGAGTCCAGTAATGAGATTCCAAATCAACATTCCATGACAAGTAGCGTTATACACAACTATGTATTCTGCCATCATTGTGGATGTTGCCGCCTGCTAACATAAAGACATACTCCGAAGTAGATTTGTTATCATCTTTGCATTTAGCAAAGTTAGAGTCAGAGTATTCTACCACTTTTTAGTTATCACTTCTTCTGTAAGTCAGTTTATAGTCTTTCATCCCTTGCAGATATCTTAACACCTTCTTAGCTGCTTTCCAATGATCATAGCCAGGATTAGTTAAGTAACAGCCTAGCATTCCAGTGACATAGCGATATCCGGACGCCTACAGACTTGAGCATAAGCAAGACTGCCGACTACTGAGGAATAAGGTATCATTCTCATCTGTTCTTTCTATGCTTCTGTTTTTGGACTTTGGAACAACCCAAAGACATCTCCCTTAGCTACCGGAGCTGGAGTAGGTTTACAATGTTGCATCTTATAACGTGTGACAACATGATCAATGTAGGCCCTTTGGAACAAACCTAAAATCCAATTGCATCTGTCTCGGTGTATTTCGATGCCAATCACTTAAGAGGCTTCTCCGAGATCCTTCATGTCGAAATTAGACGAAAGTAATCGCTTCGACTCATGCAACATATCTAAGTTATTGCTTGCCAGTAAGATATCATCAACATAAAGGACAAGACTAGTAAAATTACTCCCGCTCATCATAAGGTAGGTGCATTGATCAACTTGATTATTCATGAAACTATTATTCTTTACGACTTCATCAAACTTTAAGTACCATTGACGTGAGGCTTGTTTTAAACCGTATATTGATTTCTTTAACTTGTAGACTAGATGTTCTTGACCTTCAGGTTGCTTAATGTTTACCTCTTCTTCGTATCTTGTAACTTAACTCCATGGCAGGTGATCATGATTCCAATTCAGATGTTATAAATCTTTCCCTCCACTTTGTAGGACAAAACTCATGTAAACATAAAATTTTTGACATGTAAATGTAAATGAATGATAACTATAAACGCGAGTGGCAAGTGTTCCTAATACATTGGAGCTACCCACGACCATTATATAAGCTACCTCACCAAAGCTAAGAGGGTGTTTGGGATTGCTTGTTGAAAACTGATTATGCATTTTGCTGCAATAGGGGTGGAGCTGCTTTTAGATTATTGCATTTTGGTATCCTAAAAATCCATTTCAAAACTCAACCCAAAACACTAAAAACTGATTATTTGCGTTTCTAAAACGCAATAATCTAAAAATCAATTTCAAAACTCAACCCGAAACACCCTCTAAATCAATTGTTGATACCTACGGGCATATACAATTGTGAATAAAAAAATTAAAATATTAGGGAGGCAAGCTCTTTCCATCTATCAATCTTAACTAGTATGTTTAAAGGGGGGTGCATTGCGCGCCTTGTCATTTCGTCTAATTAACCTGATTAATTGCTAAACTAAATTTAGTTATTTTTACAAACAACCTGTTATGTAACCTAGTAGAATTCGTTCACGCTCCGTGGAGGTAATTTAGTCGGCAGTATTTCGCCTTCGCCTATTTGATTGACCAACACTCGTAGTAACAATCACTCGTGTAGGAGAGTACGTAAACATGGGATTGGAAGCATATAATAAAAAAGAACCATTCATTTTTACACATAAACAACCCGACATACCTACTTTGGACCATACCAAGAAATATTTGTTATCCCACCTTTAGAAGTAAAATTATACACTTTTTTTTAAGATTATTCTTAAGGAACCAAACTATTTCAGTAGTTCAACTTTTGCCTAGGTGGTCCATTGGCAAAGGTAAAGCCTTTAAAAACACCTAAGCTATGGAAGTCTTGGGTTGAAGTCTCAAAGACCACAAGATTAGAAAGAAATTAGCCTTTAAATAAATCATATCTAGTCAAAAGTCAAAATGTACCGTGGCTTTAGTCATAGTCAATTTTGCAAACTTGAACAAACAATTTCTTACATGTCAATATATTTATTGAACCATGCCTCCATCCTTTATTATTTTTTTTATTTGTAGTAGATAACCACTAGAACCAAACCATTTCCACTTCTCGAGTATTTAACCATGCTTTTTCACCATATGAATACCCATCAAATTCTCATATTAAACACACACTCATACACAAAAATCCAAGTCTTGGTTCATGGTAAAGATCAAGCTCAATCTTTCGTACTTCGTAAACCTTGTTTTCTTCATGTAAGTTTCTAATTAAAAAAAACAATCTCTTTACTTTGTTTCTAAAACAATTTATATTTATCAAAACTTTGTTTAAAATTCAAACTTTTACAAAGTGGCTCATCCTCCTTCACCACTCAAAATCAATCATAGGCTCAGAGTTATCCAAAGAGGTGGCTACAAGGTGGTTGCAGGTTTAAACCTGCCATCCACCGTCCATGCGATGCTACCATGTTCAAGTAAATATCTCACTCATCATAGCCAGATTACCGACATCAACGCCTGACATAGACATGAGAGAGAGGGGGAAGAGAGAGACGATGCAGGACAAAGAAGAGAGTCAGAGAGAGATGGGGACCACGAGCAACACGTACGGGTTAATGACCACGTTGGCGTTGGTTTTAACAAAGTAAAGGCGGTAGGGCGGTGGTTTTAACATTGTAAAAGCGGTAGGGCGGTGGTCTTCTAGGAAGGAAAACATAAAAGAGATAGAGATGAAGAAGGACTGCAGTGAAGAGAGAGAGAGAGAGAGAGAGAGAATAGAGATTAAATGAAAGAGCAAAATGGAAGACGGCAGAGTTTTATATTCTCTATCTGTGCATCCGTATGCTTTTTATGTGGTGGAGATGTGTGGATCTCCGGATGAGAGGCCACGTTGAAGCTCAGAGGCCAAGCACACCTTAGCACCAACATAAAAAGTACAAAAATACCTATAGCACTATTCATCAAACTTTGCAAACTAATAATAATAATAATAATAATAATAATAATAATAATAATAATAATAATAATAATAATAATATATGTAGCCTAGCTCACATATAGATCCTAAAGCTTTTTTGTGTCATATTTGGTGTACGTGTGTTTAAAATCAACACGGTGGATCTAGCGCGGGTGGATTTAAATGGTGTTTGGTTTCCAAATCCCAAATTTCATTTTGCACATTTCTATCTGGTTAAGTGGTCTAGCCTTCAAACTTATATTAGTATACATCTAGAGTAGGTCATGGGTGAGTTTGTTATTTACAACACCAATGATTACTTTCTAATAGTAACAAATGTTTCGATGCATAAATAAAGAGGACAGGACATCACTGACACACTATTTAGATATGGTTGATGTGTCATACGGATCATATAGTTGGGTCCATATGATTAGTATGGCATGGAAAATGGTTGTATTACATGACGAAAAATGTCATACGTATCGTATGAGGGATAAATCAAGCGGCTTGTATGGTGTTCTCCTAACAAATAAATGCCCGATGTGATGCTTACACACCCATATACACAATACAACCTATTTTTTCCGTGTCATATGATCCAAATGATGTGATAGGTTGGTTGGTATATATTTAATAACATTCAAAATAAAAACATGATTAAGAAATTCCCTCTGACAGCCTCAACTTGTGAACTATTTTCCTTCACGGTGCCTTTTCTAACTTGCGTGTAACCTAGTTAGTTTTTGTTGTTGTCTTCATAGCCGACGTGGCACAAAACCTTGTTACCGGATGATGTGGAAGCTTATGTGGCATCATCACCATCACCACCACCACATCCACCTCCACCACCGTTCTCAATCACCTATTACCACCATCATAGCTGACGTGGCACAAATCCTTTGACCACCATCTTCCCTACCTAAACCACTAAACGACCATACCACCAGACCCAACATCGTCCCCTACCACCGTCCCTGACATAAACCACCGTACAACCACCAGATTTTACACGTCATACAGAACTAAAGGTTTGAGGTTGCGAGATTGCATTTTAGGGCTGTACACGAGCCGAGTCGAGCCGAGTCAGGCTGAGCTCGAGCTCGAGCTCGAAATTAAACGAGCCAGCTCGGCTCGGCTCGTTTTTCTGGTCGAGCTGAAAAGTCGAGCTCGAGCTCGGCTCGTAAATATTCGAGCCGAGCTCGAGCTGGCTCGAGCCAGCTCGTTATTTTCTTTTATTTATTTTTTTATTTTTTTTCAAAGATTTATAAAATAAAAAACAAAAAATAAATAAAATAAAATTACACATATGTATATATTTTTTATTTTTCTAAGTTAGAGTTTATTGTATTATAAAGAGGTGAGGTAGATAGGTAGTATGAGTGGGACTTTCAAAATTTGAATTTTAGAATTGGGTTTGGAGCCAAAATATATTACTTTCATCTATATATTAATTACACATACACAAGCCTGAGTTGAGCCATATGTCGTGCCATCAAGCCGAGCCACGAGCCGAGTCACGAGCCGAGCCACGAGCTGAACACCCCTGGATCGAGCTCGGCTCGATTACAAAATGAGCCAGCTCGGCTCGGCTCGAAAACAAAACGAGCCTTTTCGAGCGAGCTTTTTTCGAGCTTTTTTCGAGCGAGTTTCGAGCGAGCCTCGAGTCGCGAGCTTTTTGTACACCCCTAGTGCATTTGCAGGTTTTAGATGTGATTCGTCGCTTAGTGTACTGAATTGCAGTTTTAGATGTGCTTCACCGAAGGAATGTGGTAACTAGTGGTGATGATAGGCAGTGGTAACAATGGTGGTGGTTGGTGGTCAGTGACGGCTCGATATTCTCTTCACCGCCATTTGGGTCATATTCACATATCGCGCGACCTTCATCTTTGATTATCATATTATGTAGTATTGTAGAAGCGTACATAATATATCTCAAGCTTTCTAGATGCCATGCACATTCGGTTCGCCCAATTACATGCCATTTCGACTTTAAAACACCGAATAACCGTTCGAATTCTTTTCTCGCCGATTCTTGGCACTTCGCAAACGTTTTCCTTTTCTCACCCGTGGGAATTTGTATCGTTTTCATAAGAGATGTTGTAACACCCCAACCGATGGCGGAAACATCGAGGTGTCACGTAGTGACGATTGTTCAAAAGCACATGGACTAAATTTGTAAATTTTAATAACAAATAACTTCCATTATCCAAAAAGGAAATACAAAAGTCTTAATAGAAATCTCAAACATAAATATTAAATGTTCAACTTTTTATTTAAGCACTAGGTCCAGCCTAAGCGTGAAAGCATGAAACCTCAAACGTCACCTGAAACATGTACAAAACAATTTTTGTCAACACATATAATGTATTGGTGAGTACATCCGTTTGATATATATAGTAAGGAAAACTTTAGCAATTCGTGTGTTATTTTGCAAGATGTAATAAGTGGTATCCGGGTCAAGTCAACCCTAAGAAAAGAAAGCAGATATATATAGTATGCGCTAGTAGTAATGTAATACATAGCAATGACGAGGACTCTCAACAGAGTCACAAGGGTATAAACCATAGTACTATTCATTGAAATGCCAGGCCGCCCAGCGGTTAATGATTTGACAGGTCATAGATACACAAAATAACACAAGCAAACACACATAAGAATTGCTATTTTAGTAAAAGGAAATATAAACTTGATAGTAAGTACATGAGTCACCCCGAAATGTAAAATAGTAAAAAGGGGAAAGATATACTCACAGCTTGCGAAAGCGATCAAAATCCACTTAAGCGGTCGTGAGCTAAGTAATGAGAATTCCGAGGAATTCAACCTATAATGTGTAAGAATACTAATAAGGAAAAGTCTAAGAGTCTAAAGTAACTAGGGTCTAAGGCATTAGGGTTTGCTAAGTCGATTTGGGGAATTAGAGTTTTTATGATTTAATCGAATTAATGTAAAAGTTGTATATTAAAATAATATACTAAAGTTTGTAAATATGATTTAGGTAATATAATTATTACCGATTAAATATTTAGATAACAATATGTTTGAATAATCAAGACAAAATAATTTAGTTAGTTACTTTAACTAAATTAAAATAATACAATAATCATAAATATATAAATAAATAATTTTTGTGTTACACAACGATTCAACAAAAATAATTAAGACATTAAATCATACGAGTATTTCTATTTTATAAGAAAACATTTATAAAATAGATGTTTGAATTGTGTAAATAAATAAATGTTTTATTATGTCTAACTAAACGTACATAAGACTAATAATACTATACGTGATCCAAAAATATTTATTTTATAGAAAATGGATGATTTCTGATGTAAACATATTAGAATAATTTTCCCATAATTTATATAAACTTATTTATATTTAAAAGTGATTTAACGAGTTTAAATCATATTTAAACGATTAAAAATAAGAAAATTAATAAAAATAAGTGTTTTCTAATCCAAATACTTTTTATTTCAGATTAGAATGGTTAGAAATAATTACCCAAAAAGTTTGAGATTAAAATCATTAAAAATGAATTTTTTTATCAATTATTTATGATTAAAACAATTTAATTCAATAAAAATAAAACATTTTGCAGAAAATAAAAATGTGGAAATGTTCTTTATGATGTCAAGAAGCTACACCTAAATTTTCATAATTTTTGGGCAAAAAATGAATTTATTATGAATATTTTAAGTTTATATGTATTATATATATAATGATTTACTAATTAAATGGAAACAAGATGAAAATGCTGAAAAAAAAGAAAGAAAACGGTGGTGATGCTTGGGTTCGAACCCGAGCACCTTCACTAACAACTAGAAGACACAACCATTGGATCAAACCACCAAGTTGATTATAATTTGAAACAATTATATATTTAATCATATAAGAAATGTCATCTTCTTCCCCAACTAGACTTAGTCATGAAACCCTAACCCTAGGTTTTTTTTTTAATCAAACAATCAAGCAATGTTAACGATTAGGAATAAGGGGCTTTTGTTCGGAATCATGAAACAAGTAAAATGGCACTGAAAATTTGAACTTACAATCGCGTTTTTGGATCGAACAAGAAGAAAAAAAGGAACCGGGTCTTAAGGGCCGGTTAGTGTGTCTCTGGACTCGTTTGATCTTCGTTTGTAATGGGTTATGTCATGTGAAGATGCAGGAACAATTTGGCATCAAGTATTTATAAGGATTTAGAGTTAATCATGGGTTTTAATGCTTGAAAAGAAATCCGGCGGTTACACCATGATAAACTTCAACGGTTACCCCATCAAACCGTGTCATTACACGCGTTTAAAGCTGGAAATTCATTATTACGAATGGAGAAAACGTAACCCGCAATAATTAAGTGTTAAAACGCCAAGAAAAATCACATTACAGGTTGCCGGACATAGATTCCGGCCGCCGGAAACGGCAGTGGCCGGAAAAACGCGAACAGGAGAGGGAGGGGACAAAAACTTTTAAAACTTCTCCTATTTGGCAGATTTAGTCCCTCAACCTTAACTTAGTTAATTGATTATCATTTTAGTTATGTTTTCTTTATAAAAACACTAACCAAGTTAGGATAATTAACCAATATCCTTTGAAAACTCTATAAACTTAATCTCTTTATAACTTTATCTAATAATCCTACGTCTTTATTAAATAAATAATAAATAAAGATTTGATATTTCTCAAAAACTTTTGCTAAACTTTTCACGTTTAAATTAAAGATTAAAAGTAACTCCCGTCTTATCAGTCTTGAAAACGTTGAAAGGTTTAGGGACTATAATGGAAATATTTCAGGGGTTATTATTGTAAATTTGACGAAAGACGAGGGTGACGGATGTCACAGGCTCCCCTACTTTAGAAAATTTCGTCTCGAAATTTCTTTCAAGTGAAGGTTTCTAGTGTATGTGTGCATGTTATCGATGAAAATCAGTTACGACTTGATCCAAGCAAGGTTTATAAACTCAGTTCGTAGGGTTCCTAATAGCAGGTATAAGATTAACAGAAAATTTATAATCGTTTAGATTCTGCGTGCATTTACAGGGCATCTAAAAATAAGATTGCCATTAACAACCTCCATAGTAAAAGAATAGATAAAGTGAGGGCAAGTACGAGCAAGTAAAGGTTCAACTTCTAACGAGACAAAACTCCTAACGATGCTGGTATCAAACAAAATCGAAGCATATAAGTTAGTAATAAGAAATGTACCATTGGCAACGTCGTTGGCAGCTTGATCTTGGTTAGCATTAATGTTGAAAGCACGGCCACGAGCGGGAGCTGCTTGAATTGCTGGAACTGCTGGAGCTATTGGAAGTGCTGGGTTTTGCTGACGAGACTGAATGAAAGCAGCTAAATGAGGACACCTATCTTGCCTGTGGTTAGGATCACCACAAGCATAGCAAGCTCTGGGTTGACCAGTCCTCTGGTTTTGAACATTCCCAGGTTCAGTTTCCCGACAGTGAGAAGCAGTGTGGCCTGCTTTGCCGCAAGTGTCACATTTATAGCAGGGTCGAGTAGTTGGATGGTGAAAGTTGCATGAAATGCATTTAGGGTGTGAACCCGAATAGTTTCCCTGAACCTTTTGAGTTTGGGGTGCAGTAGATGTGTTTGCAACAGGAACCTGATTAAGAGGTGTAACAACAGCATAGATCTGGTTTCCACCTTTTCGTTTCTTATTGGAACTAGAGGTAGAGACAGAGTTCGCTTGAGACGGTTCAGTAGTAGCAGGGGTTTCAGTAGATCTTTTAGTACCCTTACGAGTTAGAGTACCATCCTTGACATGCTTGTCAGTAAGAGATGCTGCGAGACGAATGGCATCCTCTACAGTAGCAGGTTTACTTCCCATAACCGAATCATGAATCTGAGGTGGCAGTCCCTCAATATACTTCTCAATTGCCAAGGATACCGGGGTAACCATACGAGGAATCAGTAAGCTCAACTCGTGGTAACGGTTATTGTAGGGAACATTGTTTCCACTATCCTGCTTGAGGTGATAGAACTCATCTTCCAATTTCTTCATCTCACTACGAGGACAGAATTCAGTGGTCATGGCGATTTTGAAATCATCCCAAGTCATAGCTAAAGCAGCTTCCGTCCCTCGAGCATGTTTTTCACCATTCCACCAAGTGAGCGCTCTTTTTTGAAGAACACCCGTGGCATGACGAACACGCAGGTTGTCTGGACAGTCGCTATTAATGAACGTATTCTCCATACTTTCGAACCATTCAAGTAACCCAGTGGCTCCCTCAGTGCCATTAAACTTGTTGGGATGACATGAGTTGAAGTGCTTGAAAGTGCACTTATTCTCACTAGCCCCACCATTTCCATTTGTATTCCCGTTAGAGTTCCCATTCGAGCTTCCGTTCAGGTTAAGGTTTGGAATAATAGCATTAATGATGTTAGGAACAAGTGTTTCCAACTTGTCATTGAGCATGGTCGCGATACGCTGATCAGATTTCAGTTTAGCCTGACGCTTCGAGGCTCTCTTACGAGATTCGCGATCAGACATCTACAAAAGTGCACAATAATTATGAGATTTGATTCCAAAAATCTTGGAAATGCCATAGTTTATATCAAGACAAGTAACACATAACATGAGATATAGTAATTATAAATTGATTTAAGAAAAATTATGAACATCATAAAGAAAACCATTTCAAATGAAAAACAATACCAAATATAAAACGAGATATAAGAGTGTTTCCAAAGAAACTGTTGACTGACCAAAGTAATTGAAATATTATTAGTGACTTGTGGGGGCGTACTTTAGCCTATAAGTGAATGCTCATCCCGAGAATTCCCAGGTAGGTAAACGGGTCCCTCGTCTGATTGGGATTTATGCGAATTACCAACCTAGACAGAAAACTCAGAATACAGGCGCTCACCCTTCCAGATTGCACGTGCCCCGTCACAAATAAATTGCAAAACTCTAGCGGAACTTGAGATATGGAAATATATATATCCTTGAGATGTGGATTTTCACTCCTAACTCAAAGATATACTTCCAAATAGTAAAAATATGATGGAGTGAAACTGGTCACTAAGATAAGGATATCACTCCTAGCTTAGTGAGTAAGTTTCTTTTGGAGGGATAGATTCCTTGAGATTTGGACGTCTCCTATCTCGAAAGGAAAATATTCCAAGATAAAATAAATGAATAAAACATATAAAGAGTGAAACTATTCACCAAGGTATGGATATCACTCCTAACTTGGTGGTTTCGTTCCATTTGTAGAATAAAAATCTTCTCCGAGTATAATGAAAAGTAAAAGGAGAAAATCTATCTAAAGAAATATGAGAATAAAAGAAAGCATATAATGGGTAGCTTAGTTATAGTCTAGGTCAAAAGCATTTACTAATAACCTAATTCCCTATAACCATGGCTCTGATACCAATCTGTAACACCCCAACCGATGGCGGAAACATCGAGGTGTCACGTAGTGACGATTGTTCAAAAGCACATGGACTAAATTTGTAAATTTTAATAACAAATAACTTCCATTATCCAAAAAGGAAATACAAAAGTCTTAATAGAAATCTCAAACATAAATATTAAATGTTCAACTTTTTATTTAAGCACTAGGTCCAGCCTAAGCGTGAAAGCATGAAACCTCAAACGTCACCTGAAACATGTACAAAACAATTTTTGTCAACACATATAATGTATTGGTGAGTACATCCGTTTGATATATATAGTAAGGAAAACTTTAGCAATTCGTGTGTTATTTTGCAAGATGTAATAAGTGGTATCCGGGTCAAGTCAACCCTAAGAAAAGAAAGCAGATATATATAGTATGCGCTAGTAGTAATGTAATACATAGCAATGACGAGGACTCTCAACAGAGTCACAAGGGTATAAACCATAGTACTATTCATTGAAATGCCAGGCCGCCCAGCGGTTAATGATTTGACAGGTCATAGATACACAAAATAACACAAGCAAACACACATAAGAATTGCTATTTTAGTAAAAGGAAATATAAACTTGATAGTAAGTACATGAGTCACCCCGAAATGTAAAATAGTAAAAAGGGGAAAGATATACTCACAGCTTGCGAAAGCGATCAAAATCCACTTAAGCGGTCGTGAGCTAAGTAATGAGAATTCCGAGGAATTCAACCTATAATGTGTAAGAATACTAATAAGGAAAAGTCTAAGAGTCTAAAGTAACTAGGGTCTAAGGCATTAGGGTTTGCTAAGTCGATTTGGGGAATTAGAGTTTTTATGATTTAATCGAATTAATGTAAAAGTTGTATATTAAAATAATATACTAAAGTTTGTAAATATGATTTAGGTAATATAATTATTACCGATTAAATATTTAGATAACAATATGTTTGAATAATCAAGACAAAATAATTTAGTTAGTTACTTTAACTAAATTAAAATAATACAATAATCATAAATATATAAATAAATAATTTTTGTGTTACACAACGATTCAACAAAAATAATTAAGACATTAAATCATACGAGTATTTCTATTTTATAAGAAAACATTTATAAAATAGATGTTTGAATTGTGTAAATAAATAAATGTTTTATTATGTCTAACTAAACGTACATAAGACTAATAATACTATACGTGATCCAAAAATATTTATTTTATAGAAAATGGATGATTTCTGATGTAAACATATTAGAATAATTTTCCCATAATTTATATAAACTTATTTATATTTAAAAGTGATTTAACGAGTTTAAATCATATTTAAACGATTAAAAATAAGAAAATTAATAAAAATAAGTGTTTTCTAATCCAAATACTTTTTATTTCAGATTAGAATGGTTAGAAATAATTACCCAAAAAGTTTGAGATTAAAATCATTAAAAATGAATTTTTTTATCAATTATTTATGATTAAAACAATTTAATTCAATAAAAATATAAAAATAAAACATTTTGCAGAAAATAAAAATGTGGAAATGTTCTTTATGATGTCAAGAAGCTACACCTAAATTTTCATAATTTTTGGGCAAAAAATGAATTTATTATGAATATTTTAAGTTTATATGTATTATATATATAATGATTTACTAATTAAATGGAAACAAGATGAAAATGCTGAAAAAAAAGAAAGAAAACGGTGGTGATGCTTGGGTTCGAACCCGAGCACCTTCACTAACAACTAGAAGACACAACCATTGGATCAAACCACCAAGTTGATTATAATTTGAAACAATTATATATTTAATCATATAAGAAATGTCATCTTCTTCCCCAACTAGACTTAGTCATGAAACCCTAACCCTAGGTTTTTTTTTTAATCAAACAATCAAGCAATGTTAACGATTAGGAATAAGGGGCTTTTGTTCGGAATCATGAAACAAGTAAAATGGCACTGAAAATTTGAACTTACAATCGCGTTTTTGGATCGAACAAGAAGAAAAAAAGGAACCGGGTCTTAAGGGCCGGTTAGTGTGTCTCTGGACTCGTTTGATCTTCGTTTGTAATGGGTTATGTCATGTGAAGATGCAGGAACAATTTGGCATCAAGTATTTATAAGGATTTAGAGTTAATCATGGGTTTTAATGCTTGAAAAGAAATCCGGCGGTTACACCATGATAAACTTCAACGGTTACCCCATCAAACCGTGTCATTACACGCGTTTAAAGCTGGAAATTCATTATTACGAATGGAGAAAACGTAACCCGCAATAATTAAGTGTTAAAACGCCAAGAAAAATCACATTACAGGTTGCCGGACATAGATTCCGGCCGCCGGAAACGGCAGTGGCCGGAAAAACGCGAACAGGAGAGGGAGGGGACAAAAACTTTTAAAACTTCTCCTATTTGGCAGATTTAGTCCCTCAACCTTAACTTAGTTAATTGATTATCATTTTAGTTATGTTTTCTTTATAAAAACACTAACCAAGTTAGGATAATTAACCAATATCCTTTGAAAACTCTATAAACTTAATCTCTTTATAACTTTATCTAATAATCCTACGTCTTTATTAAATAAATAATAAATAAAGATTTGATATTTCTCAAAAACTTTTGCTAAACTTTTCACGTTTAAATTAAAGATTAAAAGTAACTCCCGTCTTATCAGTCTTGAAAACGTTGAAAGGTTTAGGGACTATAATGGAAATATTTCAGGGGTTATTATTGTAAATTTGACGAAAGACGAGGGTGACGGATGTCACAGATGTATAACTTGGGTATATACCGTCCGCTAGATAATACTCGTGCTTATATTCTACCCCGTTGAGCACGAAAGAATCATCAAGACCGGTACCTCTAATGATGGGGTCGGAAACCATGAATCTTGCAAGAACATTTAAATCGTTACATGAACCATCAACTCTGAAGAATGCATGCCAAATCTAAATGTCTTGTGAGCAAACAAATCCTAGAATAATTGACGGCTCTCCCACGTCAGCCCGCGTAAACCGCCCTTTCCATACAGTGGGGCAATTACGCCATGGCCAATGCGTACAATCGATGCTTCCAAGCATGCCAGGAAAGCCGCGTCTCTCTGCATGGTGTGCGTAGAGCTTTTCAATGTCCTTCTTCGTTGGCCTACGCAAGTAAACTTTGCCATATAACTTGACGACATCTTCAGATGAAATAACAAGCAGAACACTTCAAAATAGGAAATGAAGATATTTTGTGATCAAATAGAGAGGAGAGCAAGGTGTACGTAGGTGTAGTGTTTGTTTGAGGAGAGGAGTTAGGTTTGTCTCAAACAAACCCTAAGTTTTGCATAAAATAAAATAAAATAAAATAAAATAGAAACGAAAAATAAAAAGAATGTGTGTCTCAAGGTTCGAACAAGGAACCTCTTGAGTATTATAAAGGGTTTCAACCACTAGAGCACTTTATATCTTTACAAATGGGTTCCTTAATGTTTTTCTCATGGGTTCCTTTCTAGTTTTATATATACATTAACACTATAATTTTGAAACTGAGTGGGTCTTCAGGAACCCAACGGTTAAGCCTAAATCCGCCTCTGGTAGTGGTTGTAGCAAATGTGGTGGTAGGGCTAAATAAACAGAGTTAAAAAGTTCCACATCATTTTTCACGTTAGCTACCACGTTAACATAAAGTTATACCCTAGTTTGAAAAGGTTTTGCAGAGAAAAATAGCTTACAAGCTGACATTATCAGAGGGAATTTCTTAAGTTCGGATTAATGTTGATCAATTTGTCAAAGTTTGGATTATTAAAATTCAATATCCTATATACAAACTCAAGTTTGTTAATTTGGAATGAGAAATAAAGAAACAATAAACAATTAAAATGGTACTATTTACAAAAGGTTTCATTAAGTCAAATTTTTTAAATTGTTAGTAAATCACTAGGTATTACTCAAATTTACAAAGAACATAAAAACGGTTCACCCAAAACTCAACATTTAGGTTTGACACGTACCAAGCGTCACATATAAATATAAGTGGATCGACCTAAAACACGACACAGTTTTAGGTGGGTCTGAGACGGCATGTCACATATAAATATACAGGTTGGGTTAGGATTAAAGAATTCAATCTGCAATCCCGAAACCTATCAACTTGACACAATGCATCGACTCACGTGGTTTAGAATATCATTGACAATGGTTGGAATATGTAATAATGTGGCACCATATATATGAAACATTTTGACAAGCCAAAAAAGAAATTAGCATGGAAAAAGGGTAAGAAAGATTAAGTTTCAGTAATTTATGTTACACAAGCATCTACCATAATAATAAATGAAAATATAACATTTTTTATTAATTGGTGATCTAGGATAATTACCAAGAGAGGTTTTTGAAACATGCCTAATTTTACACACGGTATCGAACTCACGCAAAGGGTCTAACTTATATTCAAAATAAGGATTTCTTGCATTAGTTTGCTACCCTGTGTAGCAAACGACCGAGAAACCAAACATGTTTCAAAAACCTTGTAGAAAAGCTTATCAATCTCCTAGACCACATAGAAAAGAAAAGAAAAAAAAAACAAAACCTCTCGAAATACAAAAAGAAATAAATTTCATGGAGTTTTCAGGACAAAAGAACAAGTTAATGCGTAAACTGATTTCATTGTTTACAAATCATCTTATAGGCCTGCAGTTTGTTTGTTTGTTTCCTTTATGGCAAAATACAAATTATTAAAAATCTTCCTTTTCTTTGGCTCTTCAGAGAATATCTTTGTGAACCACAATGTAACCAGTTGCCGCATGTTTGTTTTGGGATATTATTCCAATAATCAACTTGATATGAGATGCACATCCTGATATAGTATAAATAACCGTCTCTTTCACTCAAAATATCACAAGCTTAGTCTCTAAAGCTCTCTCTAATCCTTTACCTATTTCCATACTTTTAATCAGCCTTTGAACTTCAATGGCATCCATAAGAATATACGCTAGCATTCTCATAGCTATGAGCCTTTTATGTTTTGGGTCGTCTGAAAGTGGGATTGGAACCATCAATGCCCCTCCATACTTGCGTAATCCATATACACTATTGCGCACTGATCACACACACATAATTAATAAATATTATATACAACATTTTATCCTCTTATATATTAAGTGATCATCATAACATGTTTACATTATCATTACAGCATCAGCTTGCTATGGATTTCAAGATCAAGGAGTTATGATAGCAGCTGCAAATCAAGATTTATGGCAAGGTGGAGCTGCTTGTGGGAAAAACTTCCAGGTTACATGTACAGGTGCAACCAACCAGGGTGTACCACACCCTTGTACGGACACCCCCACAGTGACTGTAATGATCACCGATTTCTGCCCACCTCCTGGCTGCAAGGGCGACCTTGACCTGTCACATGAAGCCTTTTCTACCATCGCGGATTCAAGAGCCGGAGGCATCAAAATCTCTTACCAAGAGTACGTGATCAGTTACCTATTCTTTATTTATTTTTTATTTAACTCCTATATTTTCTAGGATAAATACACCACAAACATGCACCTTAAGAATTTGAACTCTCCACCTCTTAGATAGATGAAAAACGTCTTACTACCACACCATGTTTACCTATGGCTCAAATTTTTGTTTTCAGTAGCTCAAATTTTCATCACGAAACAAGTATCATTTGCATGACATGTTTAACAATAGATATTCCTTGTTTCACATCAATTTTATTTTATTTTATTTTTTTTATTTTTTTTTGGTGCACTAGGGTGTGAAGAAGAAGTACCACCGAGGTTGCATTCGATTCAAAGAAGATCTTTAATGACTCTACAGGCCAGGCCCAAGAGGCATTTCCAATCATATCAACTTTTAATTTTCATTTTGCTTTGATGTTTAGTGTATTCTCTTTTTTTTTTTTTTTGTTGTTGTTGTTGTTGTACGTTAGTTGTTATATCATGAATCCAATACAAGGTGCATCTTCATATATAAAAGTAAATCTTGACCTCCTCTTAAATTGTATGACAAGCCGAATAGCTGATGAAAACATGATATTAATCGTGCCATGTGAAAGGATATATAATAACCTTATTGTTAGACTTATTAAATGTTCCTGAATTGTGATTGAATCACCTCGTGAGTCTTGGCCAGCCTAATATTTAAAAATCTGAAATGTGACCTCAACAAAATTTTATTAATGATACTTTCATGATTTATATATATACAACTTAATAATAGAAGTTGGTAGTATAACCAAGAAAGCCGATGACCTTCCAATATGGAGGTCTTGGGTTGAAGTCAGCAAAATTTTTCTAGGTTGAGTCAGGGGTTTTACTATAGTAGGTCTTCGAACGGTAGATAAGATCAAAACAGAGGGTAGTTTGTTTACCAATGGAATTCGCTAGTAGCTTACATGTGGATTGTTTAGTCAATTTTGTTAGTATGTAATGGAAAACAACTAAACATGTACCTCAAAGATTCGTGAGACCTGCTACTGATGTTGAGAGCGTTGTGGTCGACATGATCGTCAGTGTGTTCAAGTTCCCTTTAGGGTATGCAGTTATGATGGCTAATGATCCTTCACAGGATCGGTTATGGAGAGAGTGGGGAGGGCCGAAACTTTATGGTGTTATGTTGATAATGTTGTGTAACCCTTAATCCCTAGTTATCTCTCCCTATTTATACATACCCAGGGGACACTCTAGTTAGGCCCAACTAATGATAAGTACGTCTATCAAAGGCAAATCAGTTATGGGCTTAGAGTATTTTAGCAATTGATCAATCATAATATAAATGATTATAAAGGCTATCGATAAATATACAAGGCGTCACGTATATTTTTTCGAGAAACTAACGGTGGCTGAGTTATCACAGTAAAGCTTCAATGGAATAGAGATGGAATTAACAATTTTGATTCCAGTAATGAGATTCCTAATCAACATTCCATGACAAGTAGCGTTATACACAACTATGTAAGTCAATTTATAGTCTTTCGTCCCTTGTAGTTTATCTTAACACCTTCTTAGCTGGTTTCCAATGATCATGGCCAGGATTAGTTAAGTAACGGCCTAGCTTCCGGTGACATAAGCGATATCTGGACGCGTACAGACTTGAGCATAAGCAAGGCTACCGACTACTAAGGCATAAGGTATCATTCTCATTTGTTCTTTCTCCGCTTTTGTTTTCGGACTTTGGAACAACCCGAAGACATCTCCCTTAGCTACCGAGCTGGAGTAGGTTTACAATGTTGCATGTTACAACGTGTGAGAACATGATCAATGTAGGCCCTTTGGGACAAACCTAAAATCCCTTTGCGTATGTCTCAGTGTATTTTGATGCCTATAACTTAAGAGGCTTCTCCGAGATCCTTCATGTCAAAATTAGACGAAAATAATCGCTTCGACTCATGCAACATATCTAAGCTATTGCTTGCCAGTAAAATAGCATCAATGTAAAGGACAAGAATAGTAAAATTACTCCCGCTCATCTTAAGGTAGGTGCATTGATCGACTTGTTTCTTCATGAAACCATTATTCTTTACGACTTCATCAAATTTTAAGTACCATTGACGTGAGGCTTGTTTTAAACGGTATATGGATTTCTTTAACTTGTGGACTAGATGTTCTTGACCTTCAGGTTTAAAGCCTTCAGGTTGCTTAATGTTTACCTCTTCTTCGTATCTTGTAACTTAACTCCATGGCATGTGATCATGATTCCAAGATGTTATAAATCTTTACCTCCACTTTGTATGACAAAACTCATGGAAACATAAAATTTGTGACATGTAAATGTAAATGAATGATAACTATAAACGCGAGTGGCGAGTGTTCCTAATACATTGAAGCTACCCACGACCATTATATAAGCTACCTCACCAAAACTAAGAGGGTGTTTGGCATTGCTTGTTGAAAACTGATTATGCATTTTGCTGCAGTAGGGGTGGAGCTGTTTTTAGATTATTGCTTTTGGTATCCTAAAAATCCATTTCAAAACTCAGCCGCAGACACTAAAAACTGATTATTTGCGTTTTCAAAATGCAATAATCTAAAAATCCATTTCAAAACTCAACCCCAAACACCCTCTAAATCAATTGTTGATACCTACGGGCAAATACAATTGTGAATAAAAAAATTAAAATATTAGGGAGGCAAGCTCTTTCCATCTATCAATCTTAACTAGTGTGTTTATCGGGGGCACGTTGTGTGCCTTGTCATTTCGTGTAATTAACCTGATTAATTGCCAAACTTAATTTAGTTATCTTTACTAACAACCTGTTATGCAACCAAGTAGAATTCGTTCACGCTCCGTGGAGTTAATTTAGTTGGTAGTATTTCGCCTTCGCCTATTTGTTTGACCAACACTCGTGGTAACAATCACTCGTGTAGGAGAGTACGTAAACTTGGGATTGGAAGCATATAATAAAAAAAACCATTCATTTTTACGCATAAACAACCCGACACACCTACTTTGGCCTATACCAAGACGTCTATGTCATCATCTGAGGTACGCCTTACTATGGGTGCCGGGTCTATGTCCATCTCAGAATCCGAGATCCAACCTCTTCCATGATGGGGAAGTCGGGGTCTCTCGTAAGGGACATGGGCAGTCTGGGTGAGTGGAAGGTCCTCCTTTGGTGTGTCATCCACCAAGTAGTCAGGCTCAGAGTAGGATAGAATAGTGAGGTCAACGGTAATGGCCATGATCCTGACATACACATGCATATATGTAAATGAACATGTATGTAAATAAATGAACTACTATACCCATGTGTCATCGTGGAGAAGCTTGAGATTTGAGAGGTGCAAGGCGAGGCAGTATGGTACTTTGTGAAAACGTTTCAAAAATAATTTGGGTTATAGTTGACTCAAAAAAATCTTAGTTCGCTATAACCTTATGCTCTGATATCAATCTGTCACACCCCGCCAAGGCGGAAACACGGGGATGCGACCTCGAAAGGTTTTCAAGCACAAGGTTCAAGCAACACACAAATTTATTTAAAAAGTGCCATCAAGGGATGGATATTGTCATAAGATTTATTCAAACCATAATAACATTGTTTTGAAGCTAGGAAATTGTCTAAAATTCATGAAATTAAAACTATAACATTACGAGACCGACAAAACCCATTTTGTAGTTGTACCACCTAGTGCATGCTCGAACCCCTCTCTCAAACCTTTGCTGCTCGCCATCAATTACCTGAAAAACATGCATAAAATATTTGTCAACAATAATATTGGTGAGTTCATAGGTTTGAAATGTAACAAGTAAAACATTCGTGTAATTCGTATATGACGAATCATAGGCTAGCTAAGCAAATGATTACTGTGCAAACCATGAGTCTCATAAGCAAACCTCTTGAGTATTGTGCCTCGTGCATTGTACCCTAAAGACAATGTATGTATAGTAAAATACTAACATTCTTTTGTATGCAACTAGTTAGAGCGACTAACCAAGAGTGGGGGTGTCAACCCAATAGATCTATTAAAGTGTTCCATGGCTTTCGATAGCTAATGGTTACAGTGTAATGTAAAGACAAGGATTATTGAGATCTCATGAACCGAATGTCTCATGTTCCACATGGTACTCACGATAGAATATACACACCAAATGATATTGTACTAGTTATTGCATGTTTATTCCCCCAAAAATGAAATAATAGTAAAATGGGCCGTGAAAACTCACCTGATAGTGGTATGTGGTATAGTGGAGTTGAAATGTGAAGCAACTATCGTCCAAACAGTGATTGCCCTATGATTATTAGGGACATAGTAAGTTATTCGTTCTTGTTTATCATACAAGTTGGGCACCCGTTGTTGTGAACCATAGCATTAATAGGTGTGGATAATGTTCTTGTGTACGTAGAGCTATATCGTGGATTGTTATGTGGAGTGGACCCATATGGGCCTCATGCATTGTCATGGGCCATATGTTGTCCCCAATCTACCATGTGTGGCGGATTTATAATAAAAACGGGTTCCTTAACATGTGTTTAGCCCTTTAGTGCATCAAAGCTAGCGTTAACATGTGTTTTAGTCTTACTAACATGTGTTAACAAGTGATGGCCGGACCTAGCTCATGTCATGGCATTGAAATTTCATCCTTTAGAGGATTAAAATCCATTGATCTTAGCTTGTCAAGGTACCATCGATCCATTACAATGTGTGTTAGTGTGTGATTGTGATGAAAGTTGATTGTAACACCTCGATCATGGACCCTTATATTGAAACATAAACTAAACAAGTTTTTGTTATAAAACCCGGTTTCTAATGGGTGATTTTAGGTGAGGTTTTGATCCGAAAATATTTCTCTGTTCATCAAAGCCGATTATTATCAATCAAGTAATGTTCCTCGGCAATGTGATCACCAAATAGCCGATTATGTATAAGTGGATTAGTATGTGCATAGTGTTCCTAACTTTAGCTTGTAATCGTGAAATTTAATCATGTTACCAATATTATCCGATTAATAGCATTAGACTAGGTTTGGTTGTTGGTTGATTAAGCAAGGTAGAAAGGTTTTGCCTCGGTTCACAATAGGGCCGATAGATAGGATAGAAAGTAACTTACTTAGGTGTGACTCGAGATAGTGTAATTCTTGAGACCTTCTTTGGCTTGGTGCTGGTGACTTGATAGCTTGATGGTGATTTTGGTTTAGAATGTCAAAGGGCCGAGAGTTCTAGTGAGAGGATGAAGGTGTTTTGGTGTGAGAATTGGAATGGTTTGTTCCTCCTTATATAGGCCGATGTATATGTAGTGACAAGAACATTTGTGGCAAAGTTTATCACCTTGTAGAAGGTTATGTTTCTTAATTCTAATCATCAAAGGGTGTAAGGTCTTATGCCATGTCTTCCATGCTTCCATCCATAGCTTTCTTATTTAGCTAGGGGTTGACATAGGAAGGGAATGTGTCATTGTTGTTTTGGTATGAAAAAAGGTGTAAGTTGACAACTAATCATGATCTTGCACTCCTTGGGTGGCTTCGGCCGATTGATAAACATGGGGTTTATCCTCATTCTTTGATAGTGATGGATCACTTGTGAGCAAACAAATCCTAGAATAATTGACGGCTCTCCCACGTCAGCCCGCGTAAACCGCCCTTTCCATACAGTGGGGCAATTACGCCATAGCCAATGCGTACAATCGATGCTTCCAAGCATGCCAGGAAAGCCGCGTCTCTCTGCATGGTGTGCGTAGAGCTTTTCAATGTCCTTCTTCGTTGGCCTACGCAAGTAAACTTTGCCATATAACTTGACAACATCTTCAGATGAAATAACAATCAGAACACTTCAAAATAGGAAATGAAGATATTTTGTGATCAAATAGAGAGGAGAGCAAGGTGTACGTAGGTGTAGTGTTTGTTTGGAGGAGAGGAGTTAGGCTTGTCTCAAACAAACCCTAAGTTTTGCATAAAATAAAATAAAATAAAATAAAATAGAAACGAAAAATAAAAAGAATGTGTGTCTCAAGGTTCGAACAAAGAACCTCTTGAGTATTATAAAGGGTTTCAACCACTAGAGCACTTTATATCTTTACAAATGGGTTCCTTAATGTTTTTCTCATGGGTTCCTTTCTAGTTTTATATATACATTAACACTATAATTTTGAAACTGAGTGGGTCTTCAGGAACCCAACGGTTAAGCCTAAATTCGCCTCTAGTAGTGGTTGTAGCAAATGTGGTGGTAGGGCTAAATAAACAGAGTTAAAAAGTTCCACATCATTTTTCACGTTAGCTGCCACGTTAACATAAAGTTATACCCTAGTTTGAAAAGGTTTTGCAGAGAAAAATAGCTTACAAGCTGACATTATCAGAGGGAATTTCTTAAGTTCAGATTAATGTTGATCAATTTGTCAAAGTTTGGATTATTAAAATTCAATATCCTATATACAAACTCAAGTTTGTTAATTTGGAATGAGAAATAAAGAAACAATAAACAATTAAAATGGCACTATTTACAAAAGGTTTCATTAAGTCAAATTTTTTAAATTGTTACTAAATCACTAGGTATTACTCAAATTTACAAAGAACATAAAAACGGTTCACCCAAAACTCAACATCTAGGTTTGACACGTACCAAGCGTCACATATAAATATAAGTGGATCGACCTAAAACACGACACAGTTTTAGGTGGGTCTGAGACGGCATGTCACATATAAATATACGGGTTGGGTTAGGATTAAAGAATTCAATCTGCAATCCCGAAACCTATCAACTTGACACAATGTATCGACTCACGTGGTTTAGAATATCATTGACAATGGTTGGAATATGTAATAATGTGGCACCATATATATGAAACATTTTGACAAGCCAAAAAAGAAATTAGCATGGAAAAAGGGTAAGAAAGATTAAGTTTCAGTAATTTATGTTACACAAGCATCTACCATAATAATAAATGAAAATATAACATTTTTTATTAATTGGTGATCTAGGATAATTACCAAGAGAGGTTTTTGAAACATGCCTAATTTTACACACGGTATCGAACTCACGCAAAGGGTCTAACTTATATTCAAAATAAGGATTTCTTGCATTAGTTTGCTACCCTGTGTAGCAAACGACCGAGAAACCAAACATGTTTCAAAAACCTTGTAGAAAAGCTTATCAATCTCCTAGACCACATAGAAAAGAAAAGAAAAAAAAAACAAAACCTCTCGAAATACAAAAAGAAATAAATTTCATGGAGTTTTCAGGACAAAAGAACAAGTTAATGCGTAAACTGATTTCATTGTTTACAAATCATCTTATAGGCCTGCAGTTTGTTTGTTTGTTTCCTTTATGGCAAAATACAAATTATTAAAAATCTTCCTTTTCTTTGGCTCTTCAGAGAATATCTTTGTGAACCACAATGTAACCAGTTGCCGCATGTTTGTTTTGGGATATTATTCCAATAATCAACTTGATATGAGATGCACATCCTGATATAGTATAAATAACCGTCTCTTTCACTCAAAATATCACAAGCTTAGTCTCTAAAGCTCTCTCTAATCCTTTACCTATTTCCATACTTTTAATCAGCCTTTGAACTTCAATGGCATCCATAAGAATATACGCTAGCATTCTCATAGCTATGAGCCTTTTATGTTTTGGGTCGTCTGAAAGTGGGATTGGAACCATCAATGCCCCTCCATACTTGCGTAATCCATATACACTATTGCGCACTGATCACACACACATAATTAATAAATATTATATACAACATTTTATCCTCTTATATATTAAGTGATCATCATAACATGTTTACATTATCATTACAGCATCAGCTTGCTATGGATTTCAAGATCAAGGAGTTATGATAGCAGCTGCAAATCAAGATTTATGGCAAGGTGGAGCTGCTTGTGGGAAAAACTTCCAGGTTACATGTACAGGTGCAACCAACCAGGGTGTACCACACCCTTGTACGGACACCCCCACAGTGACTGTAATGATCACCGATTTCTGCCCACCTCCTGGCTGCAAGGGCGACCTTGACCTGTCACATGAAGCCTTTTCTACCATCGCGGATTCAAGAGCCGGAGGCATCAAAATCTCTTACCAAGAGTACGTGATCAGTTACCTATTCTTTATTTATTTTTTATTTAACTCCTATATTTTCTAGGATAAATACACCACAAACATGCACCTTAAGAATTTGAACTCTCCACCTCTTAGATAGATGAAAAACGTCTTACTACCACACCATGTTTACCTATGGCTCAAATTTTTGTTTTCAGTAGCTCAAATTTTCATCACGAAACAAGTATCATTTGCATGACATGTTTAACAATAGATATTCCTTGTTTCACATCAATTTTATTTTATTTTTTTTTTTTTATTTTTTTTTTTTGGTGCACTAGGGTGTGAAGAAGAAGTACCACCGAGGTTGCATTCGATTCAAAGAAGATCTTTAATGACTCTACAGGCCAGGCCCAAGAGGCATTTCCAATCATATCAACTTTTAATTTTCATTTTGCTTTGATGTTTAGTGTATTCTCTTTTTTTTTTTTTTTTTGTACGTTATAAGTTGTTATATCATGAATCCAATCCAAGGTGCATCTTCATAAAAGTAAATCTTGACCTCCTCTTAACTTGTATGACAAGCTAATGAAAACATGATATTAATCGTGCCATGTGACCTTCCAACATGATATTAATGATACTTTCATGATTTATATATATATATACAACTTAATACTAGAAGTTGGTAGTATAACCAAGAAAGCCGATGACCTTCCAATATGGAGGTCATGGGTTGAAGTCAGCAAAAATTTTCTAGGTTGAGTCATGGGTTTTAACATATAGTAGGTCTTCGAACGGTAGATAAGATCAAAACAGAGGGTAGTTTGTTTACCAATGGAATTCGCTAGTAGCTTACATGTGGATTGTTGTGTAAATTTTGTTAGTATGTAATGGAAAACAACTAAACATGTACTTGAAAGATTCGTGAGACCTGCTACTGATATTGAGAGCGTTGAGGTCGACATGATCGTCAGTGTGTTCGAGTTCCCTTTAGGGTATGCAGTTATGATGGCTAATGATCCTTCACAGGATCGGTTATGGAGAGAGTGGGGAGGGCCGAAACTTTATGGTGTTATGTTGATAATGTTGTGTAACCCTTAATCCCTAGTAATCTCTCCCTATTTATACATGCCCAGAGGACGCTCTAGTTAGGCCCAACTAATGATAAGTACGTCCATTAAAGGCTATCGATAAATATACAAGACGTCACGTATATTTATTCCAACATTCTCCCGCTTAGCCGAGTAATCTTTTATTATGAGTATTCCATAAGCCTCATGAGTTAAATACTCATTTTAGTTCTAAACCCATATTGTAGCACAGAAATACGGCCGTTAAGTCTTTATTGGACTTAGGACCCCGTTAATCATACTACAATCCAAATCTTAAACTTAACATTATGATCAATTTACATTATGCCCTTAATTGTTGACTTGTTACATCATTGTCTTATGTCATTATGATAGCTTAACATAGTAATAGACAAACAAATCATAATGAGGAAATTTCATCAAATGTAAGTCATAAGTCATAAGTAAACATAAATGGTCAAATAAATACATATGCTTCTAAAAAAGGTCATTAGTAAGTCCCATCTTCGAAACGTGATCTTCGAATACCATAGGTGGGAGACCTTGCATATCGTTAGTACTTATATGTTCGATACAAAGAATGTTTTCTCAACTCGTTCATGTACGAACAAATACTTCGTATCTAAGAAATGACAAGCGCTAGTCAAACTGTTAGTGTTCAAGAAACTAAGGGTGGCTGAGTTATCATAGTAAAGCTTCAATGGTCTAGATGGAATTAACAATTTTGAGTCCAGTAATGAGATTCCTAATCAACATTCCATGACAAGTAGCATTATACACAACTATGCTTAGAGGGGCATGAGAGGGAGATTATTAAAGACAAAAATGGTCTTCCTCGTTGTGGTAAGGTTCTATTTCTTGTTGGTGATTCAGGTCAGTATATTTATTTATTTTTCTGTTTGTTTTTTCTCTCTTAGCATGCCTCGAATTAGATTAGATGTCGAATATGCTTAGGTGTTTGTCGTTCACCAGTATATGGATTATGCAATGTTAATTTGTAGTCAGTCATTTAGGATTTTATTTGTGTGCTTGGATGTGACTTTTGAGGATCATCATGTGTGACTTGAACTATTGAGTATGATAATTGCCTCTCCGGGGTAGGCGATTTCGTTGCTCAAAGTTGTATAATTGCTTTTGATGGCATGTATGTATAACCACAACACCCACGGCTTTTACTTGAATTGGAGGTGGGTATTCCTTTCGACTCAAAGCGTCAGCCACAACATTAGCTTTACCCGGGTGATACGAAATATCATAGTCATAATCTTTAATTAATTCTAGCCACCTCCTCTGCCTCATATTAAGATCCTTCTGTTCAAAGAAGTATTTGAGACACTTATGATCAGAATAAATGGTACACTTTGTCCCATCTAGGTAGTGCCTACATATCTTTAAAGCAAACACCACAGTCACCAATTCCAAATCATGGGTTGGGTAATTACACTCATGTGGTTTGACTTATTTTGAGGCATAGGCAATGAACCTTCCCTTTGCATCAAGACGCACCCTAACCCCACGTGTACCCCAGTTCCCACACGGTAACGTCGCCGCTATGGTCACGTGTAAGGGTCCCGTGGAGCTTTGCTGGTTCTAGTAAACGGTTGTTTTCACTAGAATGTGAGAGTTTAGGTTTTTTAATTTAAGGTGGAGCTGTGATTTAGAGGGATTTGGGGTAAAAAGATGGAATTTTTGGGGGTTTTTTTTTATTATTTAGGGTTTAGAGGTTGTGGGTGGAAGAAGATGGGAAGATGGGGTTTTTTTAATTTTATTTTTAATTAAATTTGGGGTTTAATTCTTTATTAATTTAAATATGGGTTTTACTTAATAGAAAATTAGAAGATGGAATAAGATTGGGTTTTAATTTGGATTTTTTATTTTAAGTTTTCATGTATAACTAAAATGCTTATTTTATTTAAAACAATAATTAAAAAAAGAAAAAAAAAACATTTCAGTGTAGTGGTTTAGGGTTGTGCTGCCTCCAGAACTGTGTTTCAGTTACGTGAATTAACAAAGTGATGTGACAATACGGGATTGATGTACAACATTTAAGGAGAACTCTCTGCAAAATTATTCAAAAGTAAAACTTAAGTTGGATTGATGATAGAAATTTTAAATTAGATATGTATGTGGATCAGTTCAATGTGTGTTTCTTGTTACCCACCGGACTATTGCGGTTACCACTGCCTACATCATCCCACGGGCAAACAACAAACTCTTTCTATGAATCCACCTACCCTTTTGCCTCCATTATTAATTTCCTCATGACTATTTTCCTATACTCTGACCTTGTCTTTGCTACTATTTCAACAAATAACATGACCACTGAAGTGGTATGGTACTAAACCCACCGCCGACCTGGCCTAAACGGTCAATCATCATGAGAATATTGATTACTCGTATCATTTGCCATATTTATGATATTAATTATTGTTGTCTACTAACCTAATAGCGAGGCCCAGCCCAATGTAGCTTATGTTGCACTTATTGGGCTGGGGATTTGTAGAGATAACCCATAACTGGGCTTGACTCAATAGGTTATGGATCTATAAAGGTGGCCCATGAGTTCCATATTTAAAAGGCCTTCACTCTAGTCTAGGGTAACATGTTAGATCCCTACCACACTTTTTGTAGTTTTATGCAGGAGGAGACTCCTGCAGCCACCTCCACCCCTACTTTCCTCTTTTCCTCAGGTGCATATCTAAATAGTAGAAAGAAAAAGTAAAAAGTGTGGCTCCAAATTTCTTGTCATGGACGATCCTAACCGTCCGAGTAAGATTTGTGCTTCTTGATCAGCGCCATTGTAGGACACGACCATGAACCACACTTTTTTCTTCTTTATTAAATCTCCATACGTGTGTTCTTGCGGCTGTAAACACAATTGTATGGATCAATGATCTCCATGTAGATCTAATATGTTTGAGTGTTCTACACAATTTTCAATCCGCGTATCTATATTTTTCAAGTTATGTGCTTTTCCAATTTCTACGAACATGTTCTGTATTTCATACACGATACCCAGTGTGTCAATTCCATAGGCTTATAGCTAAAAAGGCGGCACAATCCGTGTTGCACAAGGTATAGCCTATTATCCATATATTACTTTTTGAAATAAAGACTTGTTCAGACTGTTGGCAGAAGACATAAATTAAGCTGGGTAACATAACAAAGGAGAGTCATATAATATCCCAATGAAACCTTATTGTCGGAGTATGATTACAAACCAGCGAAACCCATCTTCTGCTCCCACTCCCACCACCAAAACCATATGTGATCACTCCTTTCCACATCACTTACCCTCACTGAAACACCCAACCAGCCGCAAATAGTCCATAACTAGCCCCAACAGTCCCCACCCAACAACAAACCCAACCCACTATTACTCACTACTGTTCAGCCTTTCACCACCGCCCTTAACCACAACCCGGTTCACAAAACCAGCACTCTAATCATCCCCATCCACCCCTTCCCTTAACACACCTTATGACCACATGGTCTAAAGACGGTACCCTCAAGACCTGTCAATTGCCTCATAGTGGCAGGACTAGGATGTCCTCTACACGTAACTTGAAACCCCTACATAAACAAAACCAATGGAAACCATAGTTTTAAAAACCGGAAAGTCAAATGTGATTACGCTAACCCTATATATTGCATGACCAACAATGTCTCATGCATGTGCAATTGCATCAACGGTACCCAAAAGCTTTACCGTAAGTAGAGTACTGAAGATCCTGGCATGGGGTGTAGAAATTTGTACGGTTGCCACTGATGTCTCATGAATGCGTTATAGGTTTTCGTAGTACAAAAGTGATCCAAATTAACAAAACAAAGGATATATAGATCAGATAACTTCTAAATTATATTTGATTTGATATAACTACGTTTACGCACATATTTTAAACGCATGGTCCATCGCTCCATTGAAAGACTGAAGGAAAAGGAGCATATAAATCTTCATCGTGCAAAGGTCCTGAAATAGTGTTTGTGCTAATTGAAGAAGAGCAAATCAAGTAGTAACTAGTATCCAACAAATTTAGAGAGTGAAATGTTACCATGTACTTCATGATACTCTTCCATTTTCGGTAATTTCCCTTTAAACACACAAACAAATGCACGCATTAGAATATTATCGGTTTCTGGATGTAACGGAAATCTATTACAATCCTCACCTAGATCTAATCAATCATATTAGCAAAGGCAGAGCATTAACTAACTTGGACAGAAGAAAAATAGAACTATGCTAGTGAATGTAAGAATAACTAATCAATGCAAGCTCACGTATCAGCTAGTAACTCCGTAGACAGCAAAAGTAAACAGGCAAACCAAACCCTAAGATTAATCAATCAAAATACCGGCACCATATGATATAAGCATAAGAAATTGTTGAGCTCTCAACTAATTATTATTTCACACAAATACAAAAGAATACAAGGCACATATATAGAACAATGAGAGGTGGTGCCCAACTAATAAAACCGTTACTAGGGCTACAAATAAACTGAACTTTCAGCGAACTGTTTATGAACCGTTCGGCGGGAAGTTCTTTTGTGTTCGTTTGTTTAATAAACGAATGAACATGAACAAAACATTTCGTTCGTTTAGTTAAACGAACAAACATGAACACAGGCCACGTTCGTTCGTTTATGTTCGTGAACGTTCGGTAACATGTTCGTTCATGTTTGTTTATGTTCGTTAGTTTAATAAGGTTTTTAATTTTTATAATTTGTCTTAATTTTAATTTCTTTTTATTTATTTTACCCAAATAAATAAATAAACAATTTATATGAGGTAAATATATGTATCTCAATCAATTTTATTAGAAAGTTAACATATGTCCGTTTGTGTTTGTTTCCTTTCATGAACACTTCTTTGTGTCATTTGTGTTCATGAATGTCCGTTTGTGTTTGTTTCCGTTCATGAACACTTCTTTGTGTCATTTGTGTTCATGAATGTCCGTTTGTGTTTGTTTCCGTTCATGAACACTTCTTTGTGTTCATTTGTATTCATGAATATCTGTTTGTGTTCATGTGCATTCATGAACAAAATTAACAAATGGACACAAACGAACACTAACTAGAAAATCTCATTTGGTAAGTGTTCATGAATTGTTCGTGAACACATATTTTCCTAAACAAATGAACATGAACATGGCCTTGTTCATGTTCATTTGGTTTTTTTTGCAGCCCTAACCGCTACTAACTAACTGCCAACTACCTAACCGGTCATAGCCGGTGTTAACATATATGATAACTGGTAAACACTCCCTAATGATAAGTTTTGATTTCATTACACTACACCACAAACACAGTAAAAAAAATCTTATCCAAAACTCACGCCTCTTCGAATTCTGGGGATTTCTCTACAAGTTCAGAAAAAGAAATAGAATGGCAAAGGAGGAGGTGAAACAAATGGTAGAACTTTCAAGAACATTACTTTTACTAAGACAAATGAGAACAAGATACATGTTTATAGAAGAAAATGAAGAGGATAACAAACATAACCTCCTCTACTAACTACCTAAACCGGTGGCCGGTCATTGCATATCACATACACTCTAATATGAGGAGTGTGTCTAGACGGAGAGGGGAAGGATAGGGGTCGTACTGACATGGCATATTGGTTTCTGTCCTTTTCTAGAACGCCATAATCAGTTAGCTAATTTAATAGTTTCTTTTTATTGTAAAAACTATTATTTATTATGTCAAACTATTTACTTATTTTCAATCCAATATGTTGGTGCTTTTTATTATGCATTTACCTTGACCTTTAGGACATGTCACGCATCGTGCTCGTTTCTCATTGTTCTTACACTTCAACCTATAAATTACCCATAAGTTTTCAAAAACTAACCAACACTACATTTAGCAACTTTTCTATGCAATATTGTGTTGTAACTCATGTAAGTTATACTCTTTGAGTTTTTCAAAAAACGTTCTCTTAAAGATACCCATCGGTCCACATGTCTATCTTTCTCTCACTTAACCCCCACTCATTCTCTCTCTCTCTCTCTCTCTCTCCCTCTCCCTCTCCATCTCTCGCTCTCTCTCCCTCCCTCTCCCCCTCTCCCTCTCTCTCCCTCTCCCCCTCTCCCTCCCATTACATACATCTACAGTTCGAGTTCTTTATTTTTTTTATTTTTTATTTTCAAAACTAATAAATGAGAATGTATAATATGTACATGGAAATGGCTAATAAGCGTTGCACATATAACTAACGCTTTTATCTATTATTTACATTGTTTACTTTATATGATACATTTTGTAACTTTCCTTAGTAGATTATGTAACTAGGACTAACCCAACGGCATGCCATGAACATGTTGTATACTTTTCTAACTTAACTCTATACTTTCGTAATCAATCTTGCATCTGTGGTTATGTAATAATGGTATTGTAATTAGGGGTACCGCAGCATAGCTCGGGGTTGATATCAGTTATAAATATTCATTAAACCTCTTATAATTCACATGTGTGCTAATATCAACCTCATCATCGTCATTGAAATCAACCTCATTGTACTGAGATAAATTGACTTTCAACGTGCTGATATAAACTAAAATTGATTAATTTTAACTTTTAATTAGAAAGAAATCATATAGGCAAATAATCGAAATATGAAGAAAAAAAAATGGTTGGAATTTGTGGGTCAAGATCACACGTCAAGATTCAAGTTGTTAAAGTTCTGATTATATAAGTTTCTGTGTTGATTTTATAAATTGATGTGTTGCTTAGATAGATATTATTTGTGTTACTTATATAAATTAATGTATTGAAACCAACACATATAGTTTCGAAACTAGCAAATATAGAACCATCACAAAACAAGTTTGAAACTAATACATACATATTAACACAAATAGTTTTGAAGTACTATTTCAATATTATACTCGTATTAAAGATAAAAATGTTTTTATTTTATGGTGTATTATTTTCAAAAAAAAAAAGAAAGAATAAAGTATATAAAAGTTATTTTATTTTAAAAAAATGGTGAAACCAATATGAAAAAAGTCAATAGAAAAGATTGATTATAGCCTAATTACTAAAATATCCCTAAAACTACTAATTGATATAACTAATCCCAGGTTGATGTAGAATCAGTATCATCCATTGATTAAATATTTGGATGGTCAAGATCTGTTCTTACAGTTTTTACAATTAAAATGGTTTGTACTGGATCTCAACTCTAACTAAACAAATCTTTCTACCCTTTAATTTGAAACGTAATGTTGATTTACAATAGTTGATGCTTTAAATATGAATGGGTGTATATAATCGTTGTCACTTTACAAATAGGTGTATAGAAACATAATGTATTGGTTTCGGTCTAAATTTTACAAGTTAACAGTCAACAAAGTCTGTGTGCAGTTCATTGTTTTCACGTCTGTGTTTTAAGTTTAATGGTCAATCACAATGTGCAGGTCCTACGTCAACTTAGCTATTTTTTTCTATGTTTTACGTTTTTATCTAATTTTTGCAAGTTGACATGTAGCAATGCGCGTGTTTGATTCGACATTTTTACATTTACTTTTTGTTCGTCTCGCCAGAAGCGTGATACTAAATAGTTATTCATCAATTTTAAAAGCACAAAAGTCTTTCTGTTAGTTCCAAGAATGGCTTGCAATTAGGGATGAGCTCGGGACGGGATCGGTACCGAACCGATACCGATCCCGAAATACCGATACCGAAAAGTCCAAAAACCCAATACCGATCCCGATACCGAACACATACGGTACGGTACGGTATCGGTTCGGTATCGGTACGGTACCGGTATGGTATCGGTATTTTGCCTTAAAATACCGATACCGTACCGATCCCGTACCGATACCGATAATACCGAAACCGAAAATCCATAAATATGGATACCGATACCGATCCCGAAACCCCTCGGTTCGGTATCGGTTCGGTACGGTATCGGGATCGGGACGGGACGGGATCGGTATTCGGGCTTGAATGCTCATCCCTACTTGCAATGCATGACCATGACCCCTTTATCTTGATGTCCTAGTCATTTGTTTTTTTTTTATTTAATTTTATTTTATTAATTCACATCATATATTTGATTTTACATTTATTTTCAATTATTTTTTTCGTCATTTATTTATATTATGTTTTTGTATTTTATACTTTTAAGCAAATATAACATCAACTAGATTTTAAA
Source organism: Ambrosia x helenae (assembly GCA_030844895.1). Taxonomy (NCBI): domain Eukaryota; kingdom Viridiplantae; phylum Streptophyta; class Magnoliopsida; order Asterales; family Asteraceae; genus Ambrosia; species Ambrosia x helenae. The sequence continues at coordinate 114,173,102 of CM061226.1, read as the reverse complement.
ATTTGTTAACCGATCCGACCAATGAACCACTAAGCAACCGGTTTAATGATTTTCAAAACATTAGAAATCTCTACTAAAAAAACCAACTTTACAACTGAGTCGCCGCACTAACTATTAGAAAGAAAGGGATTACTCCGCGATCAACCATTTTGATCCTTGTTAAAATTAGGCATCCTGACTCAAAACCCTTGTTAACCTATTATCCAACCCCACTCAAAAAATGTTTACCCTCAACTGTCTTTTGACCCATTTCCTCACCAACTCATTTTATCACATGTATCTGCAAACCATCATCTATTAATAAACAGGGCCATCAACATACAGTGCACCTAACATTAGTTTTGCTTTTGCACCATGCTACTGGTACCTTTGAAACTAATATACTTACCAAAGTTTTCAGTCTTGACGCTAAAAAACGCAGCACTGTCATAGAAATAACATAAGAATGATTATGACCACTTCAGGTACCCAACCCAAAAAAGATTGATTCCAAAAACAGTAATCAGCTATCAACCACCGCAATGCATCTAATCATCTTCACTAGAATATTCTTCATCATCATCGGCGTCATCATCACCACCATGAGGATCAGATTTGTAATCTGAATCAGCATCATCATCACCACCTTTAAGGTGCTGATCATAATCGGGGTCTTTGTTACGCTTGGCATCTTCATCCATGTTATCATCATCTTTTTCATCCAACTGCGCGCCTTCTTTATCTGTTGGTGAGCCTGCAGTTTCGTTATCTATGTCTTCTTGCTTTCCATGAGGCCCGCGGGTGTGAATGAGATAGTGAGCCACTGACTTGTACCCAAGGTGTAACGCCTGAAAATTTAAACATAAATATCACTAATGCTCTACTCTTGATCAAAATTTAACTGGTATTTTAGATAATATAAGGTTCAAGAAGTTAACCTTCCTATAAAGATTTCCAGTGGGTTCCCACCCTTTGACTCTGCGACAGCGACTGCAGTTACATATATCTCTACAGACAGGACAAACCCAATCTGGGTTTGCATTTGCTTCAAGAACATTCTCTCCATATCTGCACAGAGGACCAGCATGCATGCTTATAATTGAGATATAATTCAAGTGATAAAAGGACTAAACTAGAAAAAACAAACAATAAAAGGTCATGTTCTGTTTTTCAATAATCACTTAATGTTGTAGCTAACCTCATGAACAAGCAATCACCACAGAATTGCCCTTGAACACTTGTACACTTGCAGCATTTAGTACGATGACCTATCGTTTTCTGCCTGCAAAATATCAATAGGTGGCTGAGTAAATATACAACTTTCATTAAATGAACTTATAAACATCATTAAGGATACATAACGCAATGCGTTAAGAGCTTTATTTGGCATCTTTGTTAGCTTTAACAATTATGCATAGTGTTAATCGTGGCGAGTTGAATTGTTGGGCCCAAACACAGCCAGCTTAACCTACTAATTTAAACGAGTCAAATGGGTTGTAAACAGGTTGACGGGGTGTAATCCGAATTGTAAACAGATTGGCACCTGGCAGGTTGTAATAAATAGGTTAAACGGGTTGGCGGTTCGACATGTTTACTTAAACGGGTTGGCAGGACGACATGTTTACTTAAACAGGTTAAACATACATGCCAACCCAAACATAATTCGTTAAATTATACTAGTTATGAAGATCAACCCGAACACAGCTTATCTACTATAAGGGTTCATGAATTGCAACCACTAGCATTAGTAGATGACTAATCACAGTAAAATCCTTTTAACTTTTAAGGGTTCATGAATAAGATTGCAGGAGCATATTATCTTCGAATAACTCTATTAACTATTCCTGAATTGTTCCAACATAGAAAGATGCATAAGATATTGTTTGAGTAAGCTAGAAAGGCTTATTTACTACATATAATATTAGCCTGCCTTGTCAAGAGTCAAGACTATATGATCACACTATACAAGATAATATAACTTATCTAAGCACTCACAGATCTAAAAATCAATATGAGCATCATACGTTACTACAGATATAGCAGTTAAGCATCATTTAGTTACCAAAAATAAAAGAGAAATAAAGAATCCAAAACCTGCATTGATGGCAACTCTTTCCATCATACGCATCATATATGCGATTTCCCTCATCATCATACCCATCCACCGAAAGCTTCCAGGTTTCTTTGTGATCGCCCAACATATTTTCATGCTCTTCAGTATAAACCTCAGGTTTTGAACCTTCCTTTATTACAATTTCGATTTTCTTGGCAACCTTTTCTTTAAACTCACGCTTCTCGGCATAACTAACAGTGGGCAAGATCTTGATCCTAAGCAATGTTAGAAAAGTCCAAAAAACAAATAAAATAAAGTCAGATAAGGAAAAACATCATACCACTTTAAAACAAAAACATCCCATCGAATCCATAGTTTTCAATGTCAAAATAAGTACCAACTAAGATGATTATCACAAGTAAAAAAAGTCAAACATGTAAAATGAACTCCCAACTACAACAATTGTCTTTTTTTTTTAAAGCAAATCCAAAAATTATAGCACAAAGGTGCAAGCAAGAAGCTTGAAATCTCAAAACATTACATCAACCACATACAAAATTAACATTTCAAAAATTTAAACCACAGCATCTTAACCAAAATTAGAGCATTAATAGGGGACCTTTATCTGACCCAAATGAAGGAGTCTTCCTTGATCTTGTCTGATAATTTTAGCTAAAAATCGATCATCACAGGCATAGTTGTTAATAGCGAGCATTGCGTCCGCTATAGTGAATTAATACCGTAGAGTAGCGCTCATGTGTCGCTACATGGTTGATAGCAATAAATAGCGGGAAATAACGAGATTTTTGTAATATTTTTTTTCCGGTAAAATATACATATAAAATATCTCTAAAATTTTCTTCTAGTGTATCGCTAAACATGAAATAGCGCCTGCTATTTCATCGCTATCGCTACACAGCGTATTGGTAGCTTGTTGTTATCGTCCGTCTATTCGCTATTGACAACTATGATCACAGGTCTAAAAAAAGTCAAACAAGTCAAAATAACTATCAATTAAGATAATTATCACAGGTAAAAAAAAGTGAAAATAACTACCAATTAAGATGATCATCACAGGTCAAAAAAAGTCAAACAAGTCAAAATAACGACCAACTAAAATGATCATCACATGTCAAAAAAAGTCAAAATAGTCAAAATAACTTCCAATTGAAAACCTAAAAAACCCTAATAAGTAACACAACGAGATCTACATCGTAATAATTACTATCCTCACAATATTTGAAAGTATTAAAACCTAAAAAACCCAAACGAATTTATAAAATATACCTAGAAGATCGTCTTGGAGAGCCAGACGGTGCGAGCACGGGTTTGGGTTTGGGAGGACGAGCGGGTTTGGGTTTGGAAGGAGGTTTAAGGTTACGAGAGAGGTCGAAGATACCGAGGGTTTGCATACGTTGAAGGTTCTGTTTTATTCTTTCTTCTCGTGACTGTTCATACTCTGCTACTCCTCCTTCTTCGTCGTCGTCGTTTTTGTCTCTTCTTCGTATCCTCTTGCTTACCATTTTCGGTTGAAGGTAGCAGATTTCTGGATGATGATTATGGTGGAAATGAATTGAATAATAATCTCAAATATGGGTGGAGAATGTCTAGGGTTTTGAGTCCATGTCTTGTGTTTGTGTTGGAATGTTATTGGTTTGGTTTTTCTTTGTTTTGGCGGGAAAATGTTTATTTGGGTCGAGTCGGATCGGATCCCAGTGGTTGAGGTGGATCTCGAAATAATACAAACTTTAGGGCTGTTCACGAGTCGAGCCGAACCGAGCGGACCTTTGCTTGTGCTTGGCTCATTTACAAACCGAACCGAGCCGATCGGCTCGTTTACAATCGATCCGGAAACCGAGCGAGTATTGTTCGAGCGCACATTTTTTTGAGCTAGCGGCGAGTGTGTTCGGACAACCATAAATTTGGGATGTTTCCATTAATATTCTCGCTGCGTAGTGATGACTTAGGTTCGACCGTTCGAAAATGAGGCTCTAATTGAGGCCAGTGAGGTGATGAGAGCATACTACAGATAACAATTGTCGTGTTGTGACGTAGGTTGATAGCGGGAGATGATTGATGGTGGGAAACTAATGAGAATATGAAGTCAAGCTTGTTTTTTCACGACTTAGGGTTTTACAATTACAGTTAGTGTTAAGTTATCATTATATTGAGATAAACCCAATAGATTGGCTTGTATAAAAAATTAATAAAAATTATATCGAGCCGAGCGGACCTTTGCTCGTGCTTGACTCGTTTACAAACTGAACCGAGCCGATCAGCTCGTTTACAACCGAGCGGAAAATCGAGCGAGCAAATTCCGAACGAGCGTCGAGCGATCGGCGAGCGCCGAGCGTTTTGAACAACCCTAACAAACTTACAAAGGTTTCTCATCCATCCGTACTCCACTTGCAACCACGTGTTACACTAAAAAAAATAAACACAGTAAAACCGTCTTCCCAAAATATCCCCAAATATATGATGATAAACAGGAGGTTTCATATTTTCTCCGCTCACAACATTCACAAAACCCCATAAAAAAAATATGAAGTTCTCTCATAAAATTACGAGGGTCCAAATGTGAGTGGTGTAAAGAAAGTGATAACCATTGACTATCACAATTCACACAACCCAATTTGACCCATTTTTATATGGGTAGAGATAACGTAGAAAGTAACCTTAACGTGAGAAGCGTAGAAAGCAATCTCAGCCATTAGATTAACAAGATGGCTGGATGATGATTAAAAACCATAATCATACTTGGGTCAAACTAACCAATGGTAAATTAGGAAAAAAAACGTCTAAATTTTTTTCAAATCGTAAAAACAAAATAAACAATAACGAAAATCAAAACATAATTTTTCATCAATTGAGATCGATTAAACCAATCTGATTATACAAAAAACAAACATCAAATATATTCATTATCAGTAATTGAAAAAAATAAGAAAAACAAAGTATTATAATTATACAATAAATCAGTCGAAAATCATATAAATCAACATTAAAACGAACGTATTATTTGTCAGAAGCACTCGATTTTGATTATAGAAGAAGAACTAAAGATAAAAATGGGTTATAAAAAAGGTGCAGGCGAAGAAGAAGATGACTATGATAACAGGTAATTTTAAACGCACTTATTGAAAATTTGGACACACTCACTGAAATTTTGGACGCACTCATTTGAAAATTTAGAAGCACTCATTGAAAATTTGGAAGCACTCGTTAAAAATTTGGAAGCACTCATTAAAAAAGTTTGGAAACACTCATTGAAAAGTTAGAAGCACTCATTAAAAAGTTTGGAAGCACTCATTGAAAATTTAAAGCACTCATTAAAAAGTTTGAAAGCACTCATTGAAAATTTAGAAGCACTTATTAAAAAGTTTGGAAGCAAAGGTTGAAAATTTAGAGGCACTCATTAAAAAGTTTAGAAGCACTCATTGAAAATTTAGAAGCACTCATTAAAAAGTTTGGAAGCACTCATTGAAAATTTGGAATCACTCATTGAAAATTTGGGTACACTCATTAAAAAGTTTGGACGCACTCATTGTACAAACAAACGCACGTTACAATTTTAAACTTTTTTTGTATATTTCTTTAAACACACCTTTCATTCTTTAAACGCACTTGTCAGATTGCAGCCGAAGATATTTGATAGTTTCTCCACCTTTACCAATAATCACACCTACCCTTTCATTTGGTATTTCAATTTTTTTACCTGTACCACCACCATATGCAGACGGTGAAGGAGTAGCCATATAAGGCTTCTAACCATAAATCCATTAGCATACCAAATGTCCAATGTTCAGTCCCTCATTATGATTAAACACTTCCAAATTCCCATTTATATCTTCTTAATGTTAAGATCTTCAAGACAAAACACACTTAAAAACACACCAAGCCATATATATTCCAAAAACATAACCACTTAGAGAACATTAAACAGAGGCGAAAAAAAGTCAAGATCCTACTCGTGATATTTCAATTCAGGTGTGGATCGGAGAAAGGATATCGTGACTGGGTTGTTGACGGATTGTGAGTGGCGGTCATGTCGTTACTGTCACCATCGTTTTGTGTTAGATCAGCCTATATCAAACAATATTATGTAACTTTTTACTTTGTCATCGGTTTCATTCAGATGTCCAGCTTTCCGCGGTGGAACTCATGGAACACCAGCCGAAATTAAGAGACCCTCAAAGTGAGCTTCTCTTACTACGCTCATGCATGGGGGTTGCTAAATTAGTGTTCGGGCTCCGGACATGTCAGCCAGAGCATGTCCAAGAGGCGGTGTCCATTTTTGATGCAGGCCTTCGGGAGGCGGTTGAAAGCATTGTTGTTTGTGGAGGGGCACATTTTGGGGACCTCCAATGGAGGCTAGCATCATTGCCTATGCGGCATGGGGGTTTAGGGATCTTTACTGCAGGGGATGTGTCAACATACGCCTTTGTAGCGTCAAGGGCTCAGTCGTGGGGACTGCAGGACCACATCCTGCGGAGTGCTGGTGTGATGGGGGTGGATTTTGATTACACCCTCGCACTTGGTAATATTAAAACAGTTCTTCCGGAAATTGATCTAGGCGGTTATACCGATAAGGAGACCGCCCCCAAGAAACCTCAACAAACCTTGGCGAGTGCTCTTTATGGTAAACACGTGCAGACTATGGAGGGGCAGTTTGATATGACTCCGCGACAAAAGGCAGTGTTTGCATTTCTTCAACAGGCTTATGCTCAAGATTTTCGGACTGTCGTGCCCATTGCAGGGCTTGGGCAGCGGATGTCGGCGATCGAATACAGGGCTATTCTCAAATACCGGCTCATGATACCTCTGTTCCCTCCGGATGAACCATGCCCCATTTGCAAAAGAGCATGTCTGGATAAATTTGGCGAGCATGCACTCCACTGCAAGGAATTGCCGGGGTTCAAGTACCGCCATGATTTGGTCAGAGATGTTTTATGGGATGTGCTTCGAAGTGCGGGGTTTCAGCCAAAAAAGAAGCACCAGTCAATTTTCTAACTGATCCGCGGGAGGGGAGATCTACCTTGCGTCCGGCGGACGTTCTTGTGTTTGGATGGGTTGGCGGCAAACATGCTTGTGTTGACCTAACAGGGGTTTCCCCCTTGGTAGGTTTGTGAGATAGCGGCTTTGTACCGGGGCAGGCAGTTTTGAGGGCAGAAGCTAAGAAGGTCGCTAAGCACGGAGCAGCCTGTTTAGAGAATCAACATGTGTTCTTGCCGTTTGCTTTTGACACATTTGGCTCTCTGGCCCCTGAGGCAGTACGGTTCCTGAAACGAGTGCAGAAGGTGGTCCACTGTGACTCGCAGAGCCCTCAGAACCAAGAGTTTGTCTTTAGCAGGATAGGATTTGCGATTCAAAAGGGGATAGCGGCGCAGCTTGTTGCCCGCTTACCCACCATCTAAATGTAACTTGTTTTCTTATTTGGAATAAAATTATCGTACTCTTATAAATTGTACATACCATCATTACCATCTGATATGTTCTTCAATGCCCCATTTCAGGTTTCTATGGTGATTAATTATGACCTCCCAAATAGCAGAGAGCTTTACATTCATGGTATCAACTATAAACCGCCATCATAGTCTACCCATTTCAGGTTTCACTGGCCGACGATAACAGTGTATCAGTGGTGGGAGAAAAGAGGTTTGGATGGTGGGTTTGGTGACGGTGGTGGTCTCGGAGCTAGCCCTTTTATATAGGGGAAGGTGATGGTGGTGGTGGTGTTTGAAGGTGATGGTTGTGGTGTTTTAGAGAGGGACAGGGAGAGAAAGAGAGGGGGGTTAGGTCTGTTACCAGAAAAGGGGGAGGAGTTTATAAAAAAATAATATTAATAAAAAGTTTCAAAAAGGTCCCTTAAGTTTTGGTTTTTATATTTTGGTCACGTAGAAGTTTTGTTTTTCACATTTTGGCCACGAAGACTAACCAGGTTAGACATCTGTTAGTTTGGGGGTGATGAAAGAAAACAAGTTGGAAGTGTCATTGGCCAAAGTGAAAGTTCGGAGTGATATCCACCAATAGGCGATAGTTGAGAGTATTTAAATTTATTTCCCCGTTTAAAAAATATTGTGTATTCTGTTTGTGTTTTTTTTTTTTTTTTTTTTTTTTTTTTGTTCTTAAGTTTAAATATAAGGTGTGGAAAGAGTAAGTTATATGTAGATTAAGTTAGCAATTAACTTTTTATATTTATATCATATACTACTTTTTATACAAATGATATGGTATTCTTCTTTTTTTTAACGGCCAACGAATCAATTTCCGAGCACTCTCGGGCACCCTTTTGACAAATCAGGTACTCTAGAGTACCTGGGCCACCAATTGCCATCAATTCCCGGGAAAACCCGACCAATAACCCGCCCAAAGGCACGACAATGAAATAATCAGTAAAACCGGTCGGGATAAGGACTCGAACCCAAGCCAATGGTCGGGTCATCCCTCACTTCCCCTCCACCAATGTCCTCCAAATGTAGCTAGTGGGAATTGAACCCAAACCTCCTATAAAAAACTTTAGGCCCTTAACCAACTGAGCTACAAGTGTTGAACAATATGGTATTCTTCTACATGGGCAATTTTAGTTTTAGATCCAAGTAGACCAATGTCATATAACAATTCAAGAAAATAGTGGGTAACACCTGAAATTGGTTCGATTCTGGGCAAATCTTTTCAAACAAATTACGTAACTCTTGAAAGGGAAAGAACAAAACTTAAAATAAGCACCGAATGTGTTGTTAGATCAGCCTATATCAAACATATTATGCAACTTTTTTGACTTTGGCATTGGTTTCATTCAGATGTCCAGCTTTCAAATTTAACTCACACATGAACACAATTAACCAATTTTTATCAGATATGATCATATGTTGATTAGTACCAGATGGTCGAATCAACTCACTCGTAACCACTCTCCATGATATTTTTAATGCTAGTACAATACGTTAAAAGTTTAAACCCCGATCAACCTCAATGAAAATTTGACAGACCACCAAAAACAGTTAAAAATTTATACTAGTGAACGCTTCGCCCTTCTACACCCCAGTCGCCCCACCCTTCTTCACCCATGTTATCATCGTCTTTCGCATCCAACTGCTCGCCTTCTTTATCTGTTGGTGAACCTGCAGTTCCGTTCTCTCTGTCTTCTTGCTTTCCATGAGGCCCACGGGTGTGAATGAGATAATGAGCCACTGATTTGTACCCAAGGTATAATGTCTGGAAATTTGAAACATAAATATTACTAATACAGTAATACTCAGTTATAATTAGTAAGTGGTATTTTAGATATTATAAGGTTGATGAAGTTTACCTTCTTATAAAGATCTCCAGTCGGTTCCCACCCTTTAACTCTACGACAGCGATTGCAGTTACATATATCTCTACAGACAGGACAAACCCAATATGGGTTTGCATTTGCTTCAAGAACATTCTCACCATATCTGCACAGAGGACTAGAATGTAAGCTTATAGTTCAGAAATATTATTCGAGTGACAAAAAGACTAAAAGAAGAAAGCGTCATGTTCTGTTTTTCTATAATATCCCCTTAATTTTGTAGTTAACCTTGTGAACAAGCAATCACCGCAGAACTGCCCTTGAGCGCTTGTGCACTTGCAGCATTTAGTATGATGACCCATCGTTTTCTGCCTGCAAAATATCCATTAGTGGCTGATTAAATATACAGTTTTCATTAAATAACTCATAAACACCATCATGGCTCATGAGTAACATGACAATGGGTTAAAGAACTTCATTGGGATCTTTGTTAGCTTTAACAACAATTATGTATAGTTTTTATCGTGGTCGGTTGGCAGGTTGAACCATCATGACATGCTTGGTTTAAAAACGCGCGAGGCGCTCCGAGGCGTTTTGGGTCCAAAATCCGAAGCGCGGGGCTTAAAGCGCGAGGCGAGAGCTTCACGTATAGCATTAAAAAAATTATAAAAAAATATTTATATATGTCAATATGACATTTTCTACATGTTAATCAATCATGAGCACAAAAACATGATTATAAAACACACTTGAACACTTAAAAAGCATATTCAAAACATAAAAACGACGAGGCACTACTGTAGCGGGCCAAATAAAGCACTTTAAAACGTTTTTTTGGCTGAGGCGCTACTGTAGCGCGCGCCTCAAGCGCCCGAGGCGGCGCTTCATGTAGTTCAGCGCTTTTTGACAAAAAAAAAACGTTTTTCTTGGAGCCTCGCGCCTCAAACGCTTAAAGCGCGCCTGAGGCGCGCTTTTTTAAACCAAGATGACATGTTTACGTAAACAGGTTAAACATGCCAGAATCTGATTCGGTTGTGTCAGGAATTGCAACTAGTAGCAGTAGTAGATGATTAAGCAGAGTAAATACTTTAAGGGTTCATGAATAAAGAGTACATAGATAAGGTTGCAGGAGCATTTTATCTTAGAATAACTCTTATCAACACTTACCACATAGAAAGATGCATAAGATGTTATTCGAGTAAGCCAGAAAGTCTTAGTTACTATATCGTACGACCCTGCCTTGTCGAATCTATACCATTAACTTAAAGTAAACACACACTATACCAGGTAACATATCTTATCTACACACTCACACATTAGAAAACCAAAACAAGCATCATACTTTACTAAACATATTGCGATTGGGCAACCTTTCAATAACATAAAAAAAGGAAACTGAAGAATCAAAAACCTGCATTGATGGCAGCTCTTTCCTGCATACTCATCATAAATGCGATACCCTTCAACATCATACCCATCCACCATAAGCTTCCAGGTTTCATTGTGATCGCCCAACATCTTTTCATGTTCTTCAGTATAAACCTCAGGTTTTGAACCTTCCTTTATTACAATTTTGACAATCTTGACAACCTTTTCTTTTGGAACGCGCCTGCTCTTGACAACCTTTTCTTTTGGAACGCGCTTCTTTTTCTCTGAGTAACTAACAGTAGGCAAGACCTGAATCCTATATAATATTAAAACAAGTTGAAGCCAGTTAAGGAAAACATCATCCATACAATACCCCTCTTTAAAACAAACAAAAAACATGTCATTTAATCCATAGTTTTCAATGTCTAGTTGCAATAGGTGTAAACAAATAAATAGATGAATCAAATGGGTTGATGACTTAACCAAGTCAAAACAAGTAGCAACTAACTTAAATTGACTAATCCAACCCTAAACACCTTAATTTCATGACAATATCCCAAGCCCCAACCTTGGTTTTAAAAAGCGTTAGGCGCACAAAAGCGACGAGGTCTAAGCGCATCGCGCAAAGCGCAAAAAGCGTGGGATTTTCGTACCCCAAGCGCACACTAATTATATATTTTTTTTATACATTCCATATATATTCCACGAATTTTTAGCTTCATTTACCCAAAATATAGCTATAAATAAGGTTTTTATGTGATTTTACCTATATGTACAAGCCAAAAACACCAAAGTACAACATTTTAATACATAAAAAATACCTTGTGTACGTGAGGCGCGCGCCTCAGGTGAAAAGCGACTGAAATTTTCACAAAAAAGCGCCTGAGGCGCGCGCCTTTGGGAAAAAGGATAGGCGCCCTAGGCTGCGCCTTGCGCCTAGGCGCGCCTGAAAGCAAGGCCCCAACCAAACAAGCATAAACAATACACGCAATGTGAACAAAAGCCAAACCATCTAAGCATTTTATATCAGCGAGATATCGGTTATCGGCCCTCTACAAAATATCAGTGTCAATTTGTTCCGATATTATCGGCAATATTGACTGATATTTTGTTGTCTTGGTTGATGTGGACTCATAGGAAGATTGACGAATAGATCATATCACTATAATAAAATATTATATGTTTTACGTTATATATCAGTACATATATAAATTCAGCATGATATTAAAAATTAAAATTACCAATATCCCACCACGATAACCTATATCTCAAATATCAGCCCTTGACCGGTATTTGATTTTAGACAGCATAAACTGCTTAACAAACCATAACCCACAAAACCGATTGGTTATGGTTAAGCGAATTTGATTTTCCGACCATTCGGTTATGGTTACGGTTAAAATCTCTTCGTTAACCGACTTTAACCGAACCGAACCGAACCTCGTATAATCGTAATGTTTTATACCTCTATTTCCAACTTGTATTCACATAAACCGACAGTTAACTGACCTGTGATTAACCAACCATCGATTATGTGTTCAATAATTAGGCCTGTAAACGAACCGAACGTTCATTAACTGTTCGTGAACTGTTCGGTGGGAAGTTCGTTTATGTTCGTTTATTTAAATAAATGAACGAACACGAACACAATTTTTTGTTCGTTTAATTAAACGAACGAACATGAACACGCGTTGTGTTCGTTCATTTATGTTCATGAACGTTCGTTTATGTTCGTTTATGTTCGTTTATTTTGTTCGTTTATGTTCGTTTAATTAAACTTAGCTTTATTTTTATTATTTATTTCCTTTTGTTAAGTAACCTTAATTCATATGTTCTAAAAACTTAAGCCTAACCCTAACATTCTAAACATATCACTTATTATCCGCTCTTCACACTTCACAGCCCCACACTTCACAGTCACTCTCCACCCTAACCCTAACGTTCATTTATGTTCATGAATCATTATTAACTTTTTTTTTGTTTGTGTTCGTTTATGTTCATTTGTGTTCGTTTATATTAATCATTTGTGTTCGTTTATGTTCATGAACTGTTCGTTTAGGTTTAAATGAACGAACATAAACGAACACGAACACGAACACGACAAATTTCTTAATGAACGAACACGAACACAAAAATGTGTTCGATTATGTGTTCGTGTTCGTGTTCATGTTCGGTTAAAGTTAAATGAACAAACACGAACACGCCTGTGTTCGTGTTCGTTCGGTTCGTTTACAGGCCTATCAATAATTACTATTATACAATTAATAATAATAATAATAATAATAACAATAATAATAATAATAATAATAATAATAATAATACCTAGAAGAACGTCTGGGAGAACCAGCGAGTTGGGGCACGGGTTCGGGTTTGGGTTTGGGTTTGGGTTTGGGTTTGGAAGGAGGTTTAAGGTTACGAGAGAGGTCGAAGATACCGAGGGTTTGCATACGTTGAAGGTTCTGTTTTATTCTTTCTTCTCGTGACTGTTCATACTCTGCTACTCCTCCTTCCTTTTGCTGCTTATTATCGACGTTTCGTATCCTCTTACTCACCATTTTCTCTTGATGGTAACTAACAGGTTTCTGGTAGTGGTGGAAATGGATTGATTAATAATAATAATAATAATAATCTCAAATATGGGTGGAGACTGGAGAATGTTTAGGGTTTTGAGTCCATGTGGATGTATGTATCTGATTGGTTGGCTTTTGTTATTGGCGGGAAAGTGATTTTGTTGTTTATTTGTGTCGGATCACTGGTTGAAGTGGATTTGAAAAATAAAAGGCGGAACTTTCCTATTTTGAATTTGGATTTGAATTTTTTAGAGCATGAAAAAATGACTTATAATTTAGAGTTAAATGCCAATTTCGTCCCTGAGGTTTGGGTCAGTTTGCCACTCCAGTACAAAAGTTTTTTTTTTTTTGCAATCCCTTACCTGAGGTTTGGATTTTTTTTGCTAAATTCGTCCTTTTCACTAACCCATTTAAAAAATCTCGTTAAGGTCAGGGGTAGGGTTGTCTTTTTGCCACTTTAATTAAGGACAATTTTGTCATTTGATACCCTATGATTCTATACAGCTAATATATGAAACTCAATGTGGACACTTGTCCATCCTACATTGATCCTCTAATTACATAGCCAATCAATGTAATATGCATCATTTTTTTTTAATGTTGATCTGTTTTATTAACTTACATTGATTTTAGGGGATTTTGGTTCATCATTCAAATTTGGTCGATTAACTAAATAGGTACCGATCATGTTTAATGTTTTGTGGTTTATGATTATTTAGTATACATCTGCTTTTCCTTTTAATAATCACACAGATTCTAATAATTTAGGGATTTGTTACAATATGTTTCATGTTTTATAATTAATCATTGTTTAGGTTTTTATGGTTGTTAAGAATTATTGTTTTGATTCTCAAACCTTGTGTTTCAATTAAATGTTTCTTTATTTGAAATGTGTAATATACTCTTTGTTTCTCTCATGAAAATAGGCTACATATGTATACATGAAATCCCCTGTTTCTAACTGTTTATTGATTTAAGTATGTGATTTAACTTTTGCCGATTAACTGTTTAGGTATACATTAGGTTTTATGTTTTTTGGTTTGTGATTATTTAGTCTTACACCGCTTTTCCTTTTACTGATTTTCAGATTCTAATCATATACGTATTTGTTAGAATATGTTTCATGTTTTATAATTATTCATGTTTAGGTTTTTTTTAGTTGTATAGATTGTTGTTTGATTCTCATTTCTTATGTTTCAGGTACATGTTTGTTTACTAATATAGGTTTGGTAAAAGGATTCGGTAATAATGGTTTACATCCTTCGAAGTTTGAACCATGTGTTCATGTTAAAATATAACAAATTGTGTAATGATTATGGATGTATAGATATAATCTATGGATTTTATTTTACAATATTGATAATTAAAATTTTTTTATGTACCGACTACCGAGTCTATCAGTTGTTCAATTAAGGAATAAAAGTTTTTCATTATGGGCCGTGAATGGATAAGCCCAATAGTCTATAGAAGTCCAACCCAATTCATAAAAGTTTGTTTCAAAATATAACTACGTGTACAAGTCCATAAGTTTTCACCATGGGTCATTATTGGATAAGCCCAGTAGTGTTAGTAGCCATGGGTTTTAGACTTTTAGTAAAATTATATTTTGTCGCATCTTCTTTATATTGTCTCTTAACATTATAAAAACTGTTTTGATCGTGTTATATTAATTTGCACTAAGTGGTGACACCCTTTTAGTTATTGCAACTGGAGTTTTAGTAGAGATGGAGTTAAATTGTTAATACTTAACAAAGAGGGTAAACCACAAACAGAGACAACAAATGTGGTGTACAAAAAGATTTTCTTAAATCTATGACTTAATTTTGTAATTCGTTTCCTTCTTCGACATAGTAATCAAATTCTTTTAACACTTAATTACTTCTGCCAAATCATCTCTTCAAATCTAATCTATGATAATATATTCCTCATTCATATATTTCATAATACATTTATAATTTGTTAATTTGTTTTATACTTATACATCTAAATAATAACCTCACCAATATGTTTACCTATGTATGCATTCTAATGTTCCCATCATATATTCCGCTTCGTATTCTTTGAGACACATTCCACATTTCTGACACTAAATATTATTAGATTTCAGCCTCGGGACTCTCCCGTATCTTTTAGATTTCATATCAGGTGGAAACCTTGGTATCAAAACTCTTATTACTAGAATAAATATGATACCATCTGATATCAAGATTCCAGTAAAGTTCCAAATGCGTCAATTTCCAATAAGCGTATGTTTCGCAATGACCGTCAATAAAAGCCAAGGACAGTCTTTATCTAAGGTTGGATTATATTTAAGAGAACCTGTTTTCTCACATGGCCAACTTTATGTCGCATTGTCAAGAGTTAAAAGCAGGACATGAGTGAAATTACTTATACTTGATGGTGATGGGAATGTGAAAACTAAAACCAGAAATGTGGTGTATAAAGAAATATTTAGTGATATTTGAATAAAATTTGTATTCATTGTTTTATACTTTAATACAATATTTCTACTGTATTTTTCTTATACGTTATAATTCTCCAAATAGATGTACGTTGGTAAACCGCGTGTACACGCGGGCTAAAATCTAGTATTTTAATAAAAAAAAACCATAGTCTTCCCCTACCCACCCCACCCCTCTCTCTCACACACACAAACACATAGCACACTTTCTCTCTCCCCCTCTCTCTCTCTCTCTCTTCTTTTTCATTTATATGCTCTGTAGTAATAATAATAATAATAATAATAATAATAATAATAATAACAACAATAACCACCATCATCTTCACCAAACCAAACAAAAACTTCAGATTAGAAGCAAGATTCACATTACATCACCTACTATCACCAATAAGGCTTACCGGTGTGCAGACACCCACCCCCCCCCCCCCCCCCCGCCCCGTCCCTACCTTTTTGCCCCATCTCACCTCCCTACACCGCCCCCTACCCCGTCCCAAGTCCCCCCCCCCCCCGTCTCTCTCGGGACAATAGAGACGTACCAATCACGTTTTTTCTTTTTTCTTTTTGAATATGAACGTTGGTTTTAAGGTTTGAGCATTTATTTTTACTTACCTTTTGATATTTCCACCACCGTTGCTGCTGCTTCTTCTTTAAGAAAGATGGAGGAAATGGGGTTGTGTGGTTCTTGTTTGAGAAAGAGAGTAAAAAATAGAAAGAGATATAGACAATAGTGTAATTAAAAAGAAAAAGAAATTTTTTTTATTGTCTTGGGAGTTGGGATTACACAGCCAAAAAAAATGTTTTTTAATAAATTGAATGAATTTGTGCTTTCAAACTTTCATAGGATACCATAAATTTTTTTTGAATTGTAAAAAAAATAATAATAATAAAATTAATATTTAGAAAAAAAATAATAATAAATGCTTGAGACATGAGGTGTTGGTGTCTCCACACCCCCACTCATGTCTCAAGAAGTTTGAGACACCAAGAATCCAATGTGGCATCCTACATGGCATGGAGACATGACATTTCTCATGTCTCCACACCCCATAGCCTAATCGAACCCCATAACAACAATAACCCAATTCATCTTTTTCAAAACCCTACAAAACCCATAAATCCTTTCCCCTAATTCAATCACAAACCCCATAAATCTATCAAACACAGACACCACCTGAACCACCGCCCCTATCCTCGTCAGCTACCCAACCAGGCAACCACCACCTGAACCACCGCCCACATCCTTGTTACCTTCCCAACCACTGCCCCCAACCACCTCCCCCATTCTTAGAGCTTCAGCAAGGACCGGGCCCCTATCTTTGTTGGATCCACCCTTCGTTTAAAATAGTCGTTGGATCCACCATCTTCGTTGTCATGATGTCCAGCCTCTACTCTGTGATGCAGATCCGGAACAGAGGCGATGCCGCTGGAGATGGAGGAGAACTTACTCCTACTGATCAGATTCTTGCCACCAGACACCTTCTTCAAGCTCGAATCAGACGAGATTTCCATCTGATCAGGTCAAGTTAGGGTTTTGTAAATTGGGGGTTTTCTACCAACCGTTCGATTTAGGGATAGATAGATCAATAGATGATTATAGATTGAGTTATATATAGATGTGTACATTACTGATGGTTGATATTCATAATAGTGAGTTAAATTGGAATAAGAAAGAGGAGCAGAAGACATATAGTGAAAGTTGGGGTTAAGGTAAAGGTAATTAAGGTTGAACCAAGATCCATTGGATTATTATTATTATTATTATTATTATTATTATTATTATTATTATTATTATTATTAATCTTGGTTGCAGAGATATATAGAGAGAGAGAGAGTGAAAGAGAGAGAGAGAGAGAGAGAGAGAGAGAGAGATAGAGAAAGTGAATGAAAGAGATAGAGAGATATAGGGGGCGAGGGTAGGGGTGGGGGTGTGGTAAGATTTTTTATTAAAATTTTAAATTATAGGTAAAAAGACAAAAATACCCCTGAGTTAACAAGCTTTTTTAATTGGGGTAGTGAAAAGGACGAATTTGACAAAAAAATCCAAACCTTAGGTAAGGGATTGCAAAAAAAAAAAAAAAAAAAAAAAAAAAAAAAAAAAAAAAAAAAAAAAAAAACTTTTGTACTGGAGTGGCAAACTGGCCCAAACCTCAGGGACGAAATTGGCATTTAACTCTATAATTTATTACCTTTTTTTTAAAGTTAATAAGTTAAAAAAAAAGTGTTTGGCAAATGAAAAATAACTTAGTTACTGTATTAGGGTTGAGGGGGTGGGAAACTTGAACACCATCATGCAATTTACACATTGGATCGGGTAAGGGGGTACATTGCCCCTCCCATCAAGTATGGCAATTGGGTTTGTGTGCTCTCAGTGGTGAAGCTTGGTTTCGGAATCAGTGGGGGCCAGACTCAATTTTTTTTCAATCGGTAGTGGCAAATCGGTGGGGCCGAACTCACCCCGGACTCAATTTACCTATGAAAATCGCAAATTTATACCACTGCGCCAGAAATCAGGGAGGCCAGGGCCACCCCTGGCACTTCTTATCCTTCGTACCTGTGTGCTCTAGAATTGATGGGTGTGTTTACGTTATCATTATGTCACATGGCATAATCAAGAGATGGTTGAGGCCACCATTGAACGCTACGTCAGCAACTATCAATTCTTTTCGGGAGCGTCCCGGGGTTGAAAAATATAACCATTCTAATAATACTAATACTAATAGTAATAATTATTACTCTTGTAATTAAATAAATAAAAAAATAACCTTGCTATAAGGTGACACCATGTGTTGCAGTGTTGCGCGATTCTTTCTCCTAACTTCTCTTGATGAAGTATACCTAGTAAAATTCCAATGATAACATGACGATTGGGCTTATTTTCAACATCGTAGATAAGAACCTGGTTTAAAAGAAAAAAACATGATTAATGAATAACATGAACACTTTGTGTGTTTTTTTCCTGTATGAACGAAACCCCACAAAAAATAGTCGATTTTTCTCAGTTTTTTATATAGGACTATGGTACTCGTTGGAAAGATAATAAAACGCTCGTTAATTTGGTGTAATTTTTTTTCTTTAAAAAATCCTGTATATAAAAGATATAAATGTCAAAAAATTATGGGAGGAAACATGAGAGAGAAAATTTTAAATTTATTTTTAAATTCTTTTTTTCCTAAAATAACTCAATTTAATTTAGGGTTTTATGTTTATCTTGTTTTTTTAATTAAAAAAGTAAAAAATAGTTCAAAAACACTAAAATCTTTCAATTATGATGCCACGTGGCACTCTCAAGGGAAGGTTGAGGCCTCCATTGCACGCCACGTCAGCATATACGTTTTCTTTTATATATAGATAGATGTAAGCGGACGCCATCGGTTTAGAATATTTGGTCTCAGCGGGTTAACTGATTTCTGAAATCAGTTAGTAGTACTTTCTTTTTTACCCGTTAGTAGTACAAGTACTCAATTGTGATTTGTGAGGTGTGAAGGTATGAAAGAAGGTGAATAATACAAGGTGCTTATTCCCCAAATTAGGCATTGAGTAGATTTTAGTAGTCTGTTAGGGGCTGTTTGATAGCCTCTTAATCAGCCTCTTAACTATTCAGATCTGAATAATTCAGCATTCAGACTGTTTGTTTCAGCATTTGAATAAAATGATTAAGTGCTGAACCATTAAGCTAATAAGGGATGCTAATTGATTCAGCTCTTAACCATTCAGAGCCTCTTAACCATTCAGACCATATTAATGATTGAGTACTTAATCAACCAAACAGCCCTTAGTCGTTAAAAAAAAAGAAATTAAATGATTATAACTCGTCACACACACAAAAAAAACATGTTAGTTTCAATAGATCCTTTTATAAACTTTTCTTAAAAACCTATTTCCATAATTCCCTAAGTATATTTAAAAACCAAATCATTTCATTAAGTAGTAAATACATGTTATGTACTCAGCTTCAGCATCGCTCATTAAAAAATAAAAAAATAAAAAATCAAATAAAGCCATCATTTTGATTTGGGTCAACATGGTTTTGGACTAAAATTAGCTTGGGTTGAAATAAAATTTTATAAAGGAAAAAAAAAATCTTCATGATTCCGTATCGATTCTAAAGTTGATACTTCTCAACACACCGCCCAAATTATGAATAGTTTGTTTAAACTTTTCCTTTAAACGCAATGACTCAAGTTTCTCATAAGATATGAGATTTACCAATACCGTTACAAACGGATTAAGGGGTTGTTTGGTTGATTAAGTGCTGAATCATTAAGAGGTCTGAATGGTTAAGAGGTCTGTATGGTTAAGTGCTGAATCATTAAGTTGGACCTCTTAATGGTTAGTTTTCTTGTCCCACATTGGTATGAGAGTTTCATTAAGGTTCAGCCTAGTTCAGTGCTTAATGATTCAGCCTTAACCATTCCATTCAGAGGCTGAAACAAACGCGCTGAATGCTGAATCATTCAGCACTGAATGGTTAAGAGCCTCATTAAGAGGCTACCAAAATGTTTCTTCTAAAAGATTTGTTGTATAGTCGTGTTGATACTACATTTTTAACAATATATTTTGTTAAAAACATGATTTTTTTATTACCATATATTCGATGAACTAAGCTAATACGAAAAATTATCAAAACTAACAAAATAAAAAGGGGGTTACTAATAAATAAAACCTTTTGGTTTTGAATGAAGAATAACAACCACCTCTTGTTTTTTAGTGTCCTATTTGACAAAATCTAGCGACAATGAAGGAATGTCTCTAGAAATAAAACATATATTGTTGCATGTTTCAGTGGTTGCATAGAGAGGATTTGTTGGTTAATATGATATAGATCTTATAATCATAATACATTATAATACCCTTCATAATTCTTCTTTGTATGGAGTTCCTAATCCTATAAGCAGCCTTAGGCCAAACCAAACTATGCCCATAACCCTCCATCATGAAAGCCTTATGCTGCCTTCTCTTCCTACCTCTTTTATCCATAATCTCGCCGCGTTCGCTATCTCTGTCGTTAAACAAGGCCTACACGGCTGCAATCACACGCCGCCATCTAGGCCAAGCGAAGCTAACCCACTATCAGTTAATCGATGGTTTCGAAATCAACATTGACGCTCGTTTAAATTTCCCTAATCATAGGCTTAAAAAGGCGTATTATGCCCTTCAAGAATGGAAAAAGGCCATACTTTCGGACCCCGAAAAAATGATCAAAAATTGGGAAGGTGTAGATGTGTGCTCATATAATGGTGTGTTTTGTGCAAAAGCACCCGATGATCCAAACGTGATGACGGTCGCTGGAATCGATCTAAACCATGGCGATATCGCGGGCCAACTTGTGCCACATATCGGGTTATTAACCGATCTTAGCATATTTCATATAAACTCTAATAGATTTTGTGGGATTATCCCAAATAGCTTCTCTAAGCTTACAATCCTTCATGAATTGGATGTAAGTAACAACCGGTTAGTGGGACCATTTCCTAATGTTGTGTTGCAAATGGCTAAACTAAAGTACCTAGACATTAGGTACAACAATTTTGAAGGAGTGTTACCACCTAAACTATTTGAAATGGACCTTGATGCTATTTTCTTGAACAATAACCGATTTTCTTCGGTTATTCCCGAAAACATTGGGAACTCGAAGGCTTCGGTTATTGTGTTCGCGAACAATGACTTCAAAGGATGCATACCCAAAAGAATTGGTAACATGACGCGGTTAGACGAGGTTATTTTCGCGGATAACGAGCTTTCGGGTTGTGTACCGGACGAATTAGGGTTGCTTGAGAATGTAACAATTTTGGATTTGAGTGAAAATAATTTTGTAGGGACAATTCCTAAATCTTTTGGAAAGTTGAAGCATGTTGAGATGATTGATGTCCGAAAAAATGAGTTGATTGGTACGGTCTTTGAAGGTGTTTGCACGTTGCCAAAGTTGTTGAATTTTACATTTTCGGGTAATTATTTTGACCGGTTGGAACCGAAATGCGAAAAACCGGTTAGACCGGATCTTGTGTTGGATTATCGGGAGAATTGTTTACCGAAAAAATCGGATCAGAAAAGTGAGAAGAAGTGTAAACCGGTGGTGAACCGGCAGATTGATTGTGAATCGGTAGGGTGTAAATCGGACAAAGAGTGTAAAAAGAGAAAACCGCCGAAAAAACCAACGCCTACTCAATTACCTCCACCACCGGTTCAATCACCTCCCCCACCGGTTCCTAAATCGCCACCGCCGCCGCCACCTGTCCACTCCCCACCACCACCACCACCACCGCCTGTCCAGCCTCCGCCTCCGTTTGACGACATTGTTATTCCACCGGAGATCGGATATCGTTACCTGTCACCGCCGCCACCAGTCTTTCCAGGATACTAAATGTTTAGATGGTTAGATTTTCGGGAAAATCACCAAAATAGGCATGTTGACCACAAAATTTGCTTAAACAAGCATTTGGCTTTTACGTTTGTTCAAATAGATGATCCAAAAAAAAGCAATCAAATGACTTCTTCACAGCCCACATTCTAATAATTCGGCTCCTCCACAGTCCACAACCCATCCTTCGAAAATCTGGCCGCTTCGTAACCCACTTGAACAAATGTATAAGTCAATATCTATTTGAGCAAATTTTGTGTTTAAAATGTCATTTGGGTGATTATCCATAGAATTTTTGTGCATGTTACCAAAATTAAATGTTAGTGTAAACTTAAGACCGTATTTAAGCAAACTTCTGATGCACCTATAGCAAGTCAATACACAAGAAGAACATCTGAGATCCTTTGTAAAGTTTAGTTTAGCCACTTGAGAAAAATCAACTTATATTTCTAGTTTGTGCTTAGTGTTCACCAATTAGAATTTTATATTATGGAGTTTTAGAATTTTAATATTACGGAGTTGTGTAATTACATGTTGTAAGAATTATTTGGATGGTAGTGGATTTGGCAGCTTTAATTTATTAAAAACAAGATTGATGTCAAATATTTCATATCATTTTACATAATAAACGGTTACATAGATAAGTGATGAAGTTTCATCTCACAAAATATACAAAATTAAAATTTAAAAAGAGCCAATGTTGTATATAATGCACAAATCAATCTAACAATAAATAAGAAAGCCAAATAATTTTATGAAATAATTAACCATTATACAGGGCTGGCAAATCGTGTCTTAACGGGTTTAACAGGTCTTTGAGGACGCAAACAACAAAAGTTCTAAACATGAACACGACTCGTTTAACTACTTTATATCCCATGTATATAACACAGTTATACGTTTTATGTACCAAAAAAGAGAAATAATGGATCTTTACCTCTTAGTTCTAATTATATAAACAAAAGTAAAAAATGGCATAGTGTATTTTTCAGTTAACAGGTCTAATCGTGTCTTACACAGGTTACCTGTAGAAGTTTGTAATTGTCAAGATCATCTCTTCATTATTCACAAGGGTCAATATATAATGTTACAACTAATCTCCTTATTTTTGGAGATAATAAATACATTAAATACAATTTAATTGAGATTAATTGAGATTCAATCATTGCTATAATTGCGCCTATAATTGAGCAGTCTATTACACCCCCGCAGTCGAAGCGGGAGGAGGACGGATGCTTAGACTGGAGCGAAAATCATCAAAGAGGACCCGCGGTAGACCTTTGGTGAAGATGTCAGCGAATCGGAACCGAGATGGGACGTGTAAGATGCGTACGAGTCCCTTCTGAACATGTTCACGAACAAAGTGGATATCCAGTTCAATGTGCTTGGTACACTGGTGCTGTACAGGGTTACCTGAAAGATAGATGGCGCTGATATTGTCGTAGTAGACCAACGATGCTTTAGAGAGAGGGCGATGGAGCTCTAGCAGAAGATTTCGTAACCAGCATATTTCGGCGACTACATTTGCAACTCCGCGGTATTCTGCCTCAGCGCTAGATCTAGAAATAGTTGATTGTCGTTTTGATGACCAAGAGACCAAGTTGTCACCCAGATATACGCAGTAGCCAGACGTAGATCGCCTGGTGTCAGGGCAGCCAGCCCAGTCCGCGTCAGTGTAGGCACAGAGAGTCAGGTTAGTCGTAGGGGTGAGATGTAGACCAAAGTCTAGTGTGCCCTGGAGATACCGGATGATGCGCTTTAGAGCGTTCCAGTGTGCGACACATGGAGCATGCATGTGCATACAAATCTGTTGGACAACATATGTGATGTCAGGGCGAGTGAACGTGAGGTACTGCAGTGCCCCTGCCAAGCTCCGGTAGGTCGTTGGATCGTCAAACAGGGAATCCGGTTGGCCGCCCAATTTGTGCTGAGTATCGACTGGAGTGGCGGCTGGTTTGCAGTTGTCCATGCCAGCCCTTTGAATGATATCTTTAGCATAAGCCTGTTGAGAAAGGAAGAGAGAATTATCATGCCTTTGAACGGAGATGCCGAGAAAATAAGTCAAGGGCCCCAAGTCTTTCATAGCGAATTCTCCTACAAGAACAGACATAAGTTTCTGACGAAGTGCGTCAAAAGATGTGATGAGAATAATATCATCAACGTAGAGGAGGAGGTATGCAACGTCTCGTCCATGATGATAGATAAATAAAGAATGATTAGTTCTGCACTAATTGAACCCCTGTTTGAGAACAAAATCTGTAAACCTTTGGTACCACGCCCTAGGAATACAACTTGCCCTTATTTATACCTGATTGATGAATATTGTTTGTTCGGTTAGTTTTTTACTATGACGACCAACTAAAGATCCCCATTTAAGAAGATTCATACAAGAAATAATGGTGGAGGCGACACAGTTAAGGTATTTGGTTTTATTCTGTTTCCTAGGATCGTTTACAACTTTAGGATCATCTAGGATGAACAACAGTGAGTATGCACAAATTGTACAGGGACAGAAACAAATAAAACACATACCAATACACGCTAAAATTATTGTTAAATGTCGATACAGGAGAAGGCTATTTATATCTTAGAAATTGACATTTATTTAACTATCTAATGTATATAACTGCTCTTCTGACCCATGTTTGACCTACTACTATTTTGATTATAGTTTATATATAAACATGATAATAATATGAATAAGCTTTAGATATCTTGATTAATCTTTCCAACATATCTATCCTCTTCTTTAAATTTGTTGTTACATTTCTTTTAATCTATTTGGCTAAATCTTTTGGTTTAACATTTGTAATCTGTTACTCAATTAGACATAGAACATATTAATCGAGCCACCACTTGTAGATAGATGGGTCAAATCAACCAATTTTCTTTTGATGTTATCGGATGTTTTATTTCAGAGTTCTCTAATGGAGTACAGAGGCCTAAAGTCATTTGGACATCTTCAATGGGACCATAAAGTAAGCTCTCTATATATACGATACAATTTTCTTGCTTCAAAGCAAAGTCGTTTTCGTCTATCTTTTCCGCTAACTTATTGAAAAATCAAAGCTAATTTACCTATATAATTGATTTCATGGAAAAATAAATTTGGTATAGTTCTACTGTGAGTATATTTATATTCAGGTTATGATAAATGCTTATGTAGTAATTCAATAATGGACGTGACTGCGTTACATTGTGTTATAGCGGTACAAAGACGATCTGCTTAACGCTGCAGTAATAGATTGGCATTCTCAAATTTGTAGCTTAAATTATTTTGTCCACAATATAGAGACTGATTGTGTGAGTTAGATCCGTAATTGGAGTGATTATTGCCGCTGGAATTAGGTATGTGTTATGTACAAGCACTGACTAGACTAGATACAACTTCCAAGTTATACTACAATTGCTATGCTCACATGGTTGGGATTGGGCAACATATGTTTAATCTAAAAGGTATTGCTAATTTTCTTGGCATCAAGGTCACTGGACACTAAAGCAGCTTATGTTTTCATTTTCTCACATTTATGTGGTGGATATATGTTTAGTCTTTTGAAAAATTGTGTTTTGTAGGTGACCATTTGTAGGTGATCTAAAAGATGGATTCTATGTTACCTTCTTATTGAAAAGAAATTCATATGTATTTGAATCGTAAGATACAAGTTTGACTCTTTGAAGTCTACATAAGTCATCTGTACATATTTCACATATTACTTATATAACTAGGGCTGTACACGAGCTGAGTCGAGCCGAGCCAGGCCCAGCTCGAGCTCGAACCTAAACCGAGCCAGCTCGGCTCGGCTCGTTTTTTTGATCGAGTTGAAAAGTCGAGCTCGAGCTCGGCTCGTAAATGTTCGAGCCGAGCTCGAGCTGGCTCGAGCCAGCTCGATATATTTTTTTTTTATTTTTTTACAAATATTTATTAAATAAAAAACAATAAAATTAAATAAAATTACACATAATCATGTATATTTTTTTTATTTTTCTAAATTACACAAGCCTAAGTCGAGCCATATGTCGAGCCATCGAGCCGAACACCCCTGGCTCGAGCTCGGCTCGATTACAAAACGAGCCAGCTCGGCTCGGCTCGAAAACAAAACGAGCCTCTTCGAGTCGAGCTTTTTTCGAGCTTTTTTCGAGCGAGTTTCAAGCGAGCCTCGAGTCGCGAACTTTTTGTACACCCCTATATATAACATGTAGTTATAATATTCTAAACATCTTTTCGACTTGATATTGTATCTTTTATTTAAATCGATGTCGTACACAGGCCTTTAACCTAGATGATCGATAAAGTAACATAAGCAAATATTGCGTTGCAATTGTGGGCTAAATTGATTTGTAAATAGACATAATAAAACTGAGTGGCAATAATAGATTACGTACCCACCTTTTGTGAAATTGTAAAATACCCGCCGCAACGCGCGGGCATTCTCACTAGTAGTATATTAACTTGTATCTCAAACTTGCTCCATAATATTTTTAAATTGAGTTGGGTATCTTTGAAAATTATGATTTAGTTTTGGACGTTAAAGCATAGTGTATTGAAATAAACACATTTGAATTTTGCAGTTGATTACGAACGACAAGTTTGTGAGTTCGCAACACAAAATGGTGGCGAACAAGGTTGGACCAAGAGTATAGAGGCACAACCATTAAGGAATACGTAGATCATTATCTGACAAAGGGACTTAATACTTCTGCTCTTTTAGATTTCAAGATCTAACTCGTTTACAAGTCAATATGGGAATCATCACTATGAGTTAATCAAGACATATCCAGAAATGTATTTGATATGAATCTGATCCGGCCAAAAATTAACACACACACATTTAGATCAAACTACTAAAGGTAAGCGAGCTAGAAATTGTTCAAATTAAAAGGCGCTAAACTTTCAATCCGGTTTGGATATAAGACCACATGTAGTGGTGTGCCAGAATGGCACGAAATGGGCTTTCTTGGGTTTATTGGTGTAATTTTAATCTTATGTAGTTTGTTTCTTGTGGGCCGTTCCGGTTTGTTGGGCGGCCTTTTGCTGGATTTTTAATGAAGTTAGTCGTTCAAAAAAAAAAAAAAACTCACGCCACACCACCCCTTGTGAAATTCAAGACCCGTGTGGAACCAACATGACACTTGTCTAAAAATCCCCAAGTGAGGGGCTCGAAATTTTGCTTAACAAACGTGTCCCTTTAAGGTTATTATTGTATTACTTTAAAATCTATATAGAAATGTTGCATAATCAACAAAACCTTGATACAAATCATGCAAAAGATTGCCTTCAAATGCCACTAAAACAAAAAAAAAGTGAAAATCGAAATGAAATCTCTCGTAGGTGGTCTTCGTTTTGGCAGCCTTCTTCGTTGTTGAAGATCTTATTGGGACAGAATTCTTCATCCCTACAAAGATCCAAAGTGCCCCAACAACGCCAAACTCTACAATACATAACCAAGCAACAACAATTATTAACTACACATTCTACATTACAAAAGAACGAATCAAAAGGGTCAACTGACCCAAATTTGACATAAAACACAGCCCAAATCGTATAGGATAGGAGTAGCAAACAACTGGTGCAGAATCTGCTAAAGAAAAGAAATTAAATAATTCGTTCCAAAAGATAAAAAGGAAACATGTGTTTGTATAATCAGGCAATAGCCCCAGCAACCAAGAACTTGATTTGTATGATAACACCATTTAAGGGTTTTTTTTTTTTTTTTTTTTGAAATGTAAACTTCTTACAATGGGACTCAAATCCCAACCCTTTTAATTCCTAATTCCTAAGCCTTATTACAAATCCCTTGGCCACTGGGCTATTCCCAAGTGGTTAACACCATTTAAGTTTTAGACTATAAGGAGTGGGGGGGCGGGAAAGAGGGGGATGAAGCGCCATGTGGCACTTGTGGGGCCCTTGTGGGGGGAAAAATAATTGTGGGGAGTGGAAGGGGGGGAAGAGGGGGGGAAGGAAATAATATTATATTGTGTTAAAGTTAAAAAAAAAATAAAAAAAAAAAGCTGGCCCAATTACCTCGCGCCACGTGTCCCCCATCACTCCCCCACGCCGGTGAGATCCTTCCCGCCCCCCCCCCCCCTCCACGCCACTTCCACGCCGGCCTGCGGCGGTATTCCCCCCCCCCCCCCCTTCCCGCCCTCTCTCCCGCCCCACTCCGTTTAGTCTTAACATCCACAAATTAATGTATGCTTCACTTTACTCCTTATTTATATAGATTGAAAAGCACTATGAAATGGATTATACCTCAAATAATAAACAATATACCAACCAAATTGATGCTTTGGGAAGCGCATCAAATGGCTCAAGAACATATAGTTAATCAAAGACTATAAACGAACCAAAGGTTTCATGAACAAAGTTCATATTAATTCTTATTCAATCAAAAACTAACTAAACAATAAACCCTAAACCTTAATTTATACTAAAACCTAACAACCTTAGAGATAAATACTAATAAATAAAAAATAAACATAAGTAAACTTTTAAAATTCGAATATGGAGATAATACTGCATCATTCTCCCCGTCTTCGAAAAAAACTCGTCCTCGAGTTTTACTTTCGGACCAAAGCCACCTGGATCAAAGGGAACATCAACCTGATTCCCGGTTATCATTATCTTCACAAACCGCATAAACAATTCAAACTCATGGGTTGTCTTGTCCCGCCTAAGTGACTTAGCTCCAACTAGATAGCTAGATAGATGGAAACCATTTTTAATAAATTGATAGTTAAGTTCCACAACATTTTCTCCATTTTGATCTACATGGGAGGGATCATATAACAACTGAGTTTTGCCATCCTCAACATATTTGCCGTTTACAAAGCTATAAAACAATTCGTTGTTCCACCTTTTTGCACATGTACAGTAATGTAAATCGGTATTTTGACCACGAATTCGTGTTGCAGTTAGCCCAACAAAAGAAGTGTCTTGGGTTTTCGCTACTGAAGCAATATACATAAACTGCGGCCCACTTTCTTGTCTATAGCCCATTTTTGCACAAGTATTCCAACCATGAATGGGATTATCACCATTTGAATTAAAATTCTCCACATTATTTGGCATCTTCTCATTCGTAAATTTGTCAACCACTCCAAAGTTATCATAAACTAGCGGGAATGCCCGCGCGTTGCCGCGGGGTACGCATGTTTTATTGTCACGCTATTATAAGGACCCAAGTTTACCTAAGTTAGAGGACACATTCAGCGGGTACGCAATAAGACTTCTGTAAGTACCATTTTGGTTCGTTACGGTACTGGCACACACTATAACAAACAAAAGACACACTAAAGAGAAACCCCAAAAAATAAACGGTTGGGTTCTAAAAAATTAAAAGGTAAAACACACATTGTGTCGTAATTTTCAAAATCACTATGTAAAATCGTCTAATGTGACATCGAATTTGTTTCATCATGTGCACAAAATTCAAAGCGTAACGACAAATCGTGATTATATAAAATATCATATAAAACCACATAGATTGCGTCAAGTATAAGTGACCTTCTGAACCTGAAACTCACCCTTATGTTTTCATACGCTTGTTTACGTGACCAAACTAATTGTGTTAACAATCTACCAAAACAAGGGTAAGTGGATAAAACAATGTTTGGGCCAAGTCAACAAAACGCCATTTACATTTATATGCGGCGTGGCGGGCTTCATATTCTTTCACATATGTATGTAACATTATCATGTCCACGCCTTGGGGGAGGGGTGACTTTGTTTGCTTCAGTTAATGGTACCCATAATTTACTAAGCATGGTCTAATAGATGTATTACCAAATGTGTTACAGGGAGTACTCTCCTTTTCTTATTAATGAATACTATTCACGTTGATCAATAATATATATCCTATAAGGAATTCTAAATCACCAAATTAGTATTATAGATTTATAAAAACTACGTCAAACATCAAGAGATCAATTATCAGACATTCGGAATGAGAGTGTTGGGCAATTGAATGGCTGTAAAATGGTGGTTGAAAAAGAATAAAGATACTCTAGGATATGAACATTAAAATTTGTTATATAGTACAAATGACCCGAACTGAACATGAACCCACAAACCTGAAACGATCTGTTTATTAGATCAACAAGTGACCATTCTTAGTACTTAGCACCTATAGATCAAGACTCTATACTGTTAATACTATATATGTACATAGTGACAAAGACAAGCAACAAAACCACCACTCATTTGCAACCAAAATGCTCATCAATTTCTTTAATGCATCCGTAGTTGGCGGCAATGAAAGTGCTTCTTTAGTCTCGTTAGCTGTTTTCTGTTCCACCGTGCCTCGGCTGCTGCAACCGTGTCGCCTAGTGATCATTTACCTGAGCACATAACTGAAACTTTGTGAATTTCTCCTATAACCTGTTTGGTATCACCAACTGTATAAGTATCATCATGTTTAACTAATAGTTATTCACAACTCACAAGGTTTGTTGTCGCTCGACCACCACCACCACCATCTGGAGGGAAAGCGTTGTTCCTCGGTGCTTCCGACATGACAGGGAAGAACTGTTGACATTCACAGTGGAGTCCCCAGCCCGGAACTCCCTTCACAAGATGACGAATCGGGCTTATTGACATTGGCTGGTAAGACTGGGATATGAGAGGGTAAAACTAATCCGGCCGGCTGGCGGGCCACATTGTAACTGCACAGAATTTGGCCAAACGAGTGGCACGAAGGATGGTTGGATGTATTTGAAAAAAGGAGAGTTTGTAGATAATGCGGACATGCTTGGTTCGTTCGTGGTGATGGACTTTTCTCGGGTTTCCTTGGTTTCATCATTCATTATCTTCATCTATAGGAAATATATCAGATTAAATGAGTTCTTCTGAAGTATCAAACAAATATGCTAAAATAATTATACTCACACGTGCTTTTAAGTATTCGTTCTTCGCCTTCAAAGAATCCAGGGGCGACCCCTCCCCCCCCCCCCTATTTTTTTGGCGTAGTGGTGGAAATATACGATTTTCGTAGGTAAATTGAGTCTTTGCCACTACCGATCGAAAAAAATTGAGTCCGGCCCCCTCCGATTTGAGAACCAAGTTTCGCCCCTGAAAAAATCTAAATGTTTTGAAGTCGTGTCCTTTTCCTGGTCACGTAAATAATACCATATTTGGTTTAACAAACTTGTGACAGTGCAAAAACACAGTTCCTATGGGCTCGAATAGGTTAAAACTCTTCAACATTTTCTTTTACAGAAACAAATTATATAACATTAATAAACAAACTTAATAAACAGTGATTCTAAATGAATAGTAATTATAATATTATTTTATTTATATTATTTCATTTAAAAACTTTTTTTTAATTATATTATTACTTTATTCTAAAACTTTATTATTTTATTCATATTATTTTATTCACCATTTGACCTCTGGTTCGCTTCTGTGTGGGTTGTTATGTACCCATTGATGATGACTAAATACATGACTTCTGGGTGAGGTTAAGTCGAATGATTGTGGGTTTTCATCATATTGGTTGAATTTTGAATTAACATATTTGTTACATAATTGAATGATAACATGTTGGGCATTGAGTAAGTTTATTTAAATATTGAGTTTGAAAAATCCGCATTAACGCGTCATGTGAAAAACGCGCAACGCGCGTATTGATACACCTAGTTATTATTGAAAATAATACAAAGTTTTGAGTCAAATTTAGGAATATTGGATTTAAATACTCCCAACTTTCAGAGTTTGCCGGCAATACTCCCAACTACGAAAATGTTTATCAGCACTCCCAACTTTTAAGGTATTTTCCACTGGCACTCCCAAACTAACCCAGTTAGTTTGTTCAGATAGTTTGCTGACGTGGCATGTTGACGTGACCATTATTGCTGACGTGGCCATTAATGCTGACGTGGCATGTTGTGGAATATGATGTGCCATCTTATGTGTCATCCACGTCAGCATGCCACGTCAGCAATAATGGCCACGTCAGCAAAATAACTGAACAAAATAACTGGGTTAGTTTGGGAGTGCCGGTGGAAAATACCTTAAAAGTTGAGAGTGTTGATAAATATTTTCGTAGTTGGGAGCATTGTCGGCCAAACTCTGAAAGTTCAGAGTATTTAAATCAAATATTCCTCAAATTTAACACAGATGACAAGTTATGCCCTGACCCGTTTTTTACTTATTACCCAACCCACAAAGCCCGACCATATTCACACCTTAACTGGTATTCTATGAAGACAAGCAAAATACTATCTGTAGAACTGACAAAATTAAGGAGATGATCTGAACCCTTTTCAAATTCTCATTCTCCCAAGATAAATCGACCGCCTTTCTAGTTAGCTCCTCAAAAACCACCTTGCAAATTTGTCACAAAGAGCAAAACTCAGTAACCGCGAATATTCACAAGAGAAAACTTAAAAAAAGAATGCAGTTGGCTACAATGATATATCCATTATAGTAATAAGAGGGTTTGGGGTCAGGTAACGGGTCAAAACGGGTTCTAATCAAAACATAACATTTTAAAAACGATCAATTTGGTTAAGGTCAAGGGTAATGAAATCATGCATTGTTGTCACCTACAACAATCTTTTTTGTATTCTTGAAAGTTAGACACAAAAGTGAAATGGATCATACCTGTCTCCTTCGGATTGTATGTCGAGCTGACTCTCGGTTTGCTAGCAACCTACATATTTTACGCGCTTCCACTTCAGCCTGGCTCAAGAAACATTAAGTCACAAAGTTAGAATCAAATACAAAATAGGGACACATATGTTCCTTATTAACCTCTGTTAGAATAAATATGTGCTCCCATTTATCTTGTGAAGAAGTGAGTACGAACCACATTACCACAACCCATTCCGTGTTTATAACATTTTACGGCAGTAAGCATTTTGAGCCCATTGTATTACCAGCCAATACATTCATTTTAGCGCCAATACATTCATTGTATTACATAATACAAGAGTCAATCTACTAAAACATACAAGAATCAATACAATGTTATAATTGGAGGTTGTGTGCATCAAAATAAACTTTGGATGACCTTTGATCTGTTCACATTTTAATTTTTAATTTTACCCATTTGACCCATTGAACTCAATCCATTCATAAGCTAATAAAACACATTTGAAATGTGTATCAATACTATATTAACATTGTTTTTTAATGCAAAAAAAAAAAAAAAAAAAACCTCTATATCTTGTAAAAAAAAACCCCTAACTGAAGTTCTAAATTACTAAAAACCATAGATCAAAAACTTAAAAATGAAGTTCCACACTTTTAAGTGTAAACCAGTTTTGTTGAATTTGTTCCTAAACAGGTTATGAGTTTAACCAAACAATACTACAGTAGAAAGGTTGTATAACTTGTTTGCAACTCACAGAAAAAAGTCATTGCTTGTTAAGGGAAAGCGATTCATCATATATGCATCTCATTATCAGTAACTAAAGAGACAAAGATGCATCTTCTATATAAATTCCTAAACTAAACAACATCCCCAACAAGCCGGTCAAAGCTAATTCAATGAATCCCCCTATTACCTCATTACAACAAGTCCCCCAATGAAACAAAAACCCAAATTAAGCTACTCATAAAGGTTAAAAAGGATTAAAAAAAATTAGGTTGTTCGATTCCACGGTTATGCCGAGTTGAAACCTTAAACTTCTCACCCCTAACCAAAAGCAGATAAGAGTTTTGAACAAACAATATACCTGGTGAATCAATTAGGACGTCTCGATTTAGGGTTGTTGGATAATTGCCTCTTCAACATGAACTCGAGATCGCTTCTTACGGTTCAAAAAACCAAACGACTGGAATTGAGATTAAAGAGAAAAGAAGGCATTGATAAGGAAAAAAAACAAATACAAAAGAGGAGAATAACCGGCTGTAATTGATATTCAATATTTAATTTAAGCATTGAAGGATATCATTAAAGGGGATGAACTCGAGCAATTAAGATGGCAGGTGAGGGGATGAACAAGTGTTACGTATGAAGGTGGAGGGAGGAAGGGGCAGAAAGGGGAAGAAATTTTAGTTTTGAACTAAAAACAAAAATTAAAATTACAATTTTAACCTCCTAAGTGTCTTAATTGTCACCAAGATGCCTATAATACCCTTAAATTTCTTGCTTAAACATGTTGTACATGTTGCTTCTTAAGTTGTACCGAAATGAAAATGATCATGTTAGCCATCACTCCTCCTTTATAATGTATTATAGATAACTTTCTTATCAACCGAGATTTTTTTATAAATAATTTTAAAATCACTTCCAATACTAAATCCCGAATTCGTAGGATGAGATACCTTCTGGAATTCAAAATTCCAACTTTCATCAATTGACTGCCGAAATACTGGGACTTCCCAATCCGGCGCACACCACCCATAGCCACCATGTTATGTGATTCATCACAACCAACACTATTTTTAATATAACTAATATTTATCTCATCAATAACAAACTTACCTGATTCATCTATGGTCACTTGAACCGAACCATCAGCCTTAAGACTTTTGACAGCCAATTCATCACCTAGTAACTTTCGAGCACCACCGGTAACCCAAGAATACCAATCCTCATCCCTGTATTCATCAAAACAAGGAGATGACGGATAGATAACGCTACAATTCCCTGGATACTCCTCCTTCCCATAGTTCTCATCCCGGATGAAAGCCTCTGAGTCGGTTTCCAGAAACTTGTAACCATCATAGACTTCAGGATGCTCATCTTTCCCAACGATCTCATCCAGATGACATCTTTTGAGTCAGTTTCCTGGATCTTACGATCTTGCGAATCGAACATGATTTTATCGTTGCCTCGGTCGGCGATTCGACGAGAAAAAACATAGTTCGTTTCACGCAGAGCCATTTGAAAACCAAAGCTCTGATACCAACTGATGCAGTTTGGGAAGCGCATCAAATGGCTCAAGAACATATAGTTAATCAAAGACTATAAACGAACCAAAGGTTCCATGAACAAAGTTCATATTAATTCTTATTCAATCAAAAACTAACTAAACAATAAACCCTAAACCTTAATTTATACTAAAACCTAACAACCTTAGAGATAAATACTAATAAATAAAAAATAAACATAAGTAAACTTTTAAAATTCGAATATGGAGATAATACTGCATCACAAATTCTTTAAACATTGCACCAAAATGATAGAAACGAGTCTAAGATATATTACAATACTATATGCTTTAACTCATGATGATTCTTAGATAACTTCTAAATGAGTTAGATCTTGAAATGCAAAAGGGCAAAAGTGCCATCAAGTCCCTTTGCCCTGTAATAATCCACGTATTCTTTTAAGGTTGTGTCTCGATACTTGGCTGGATTATCTTTTGAAAGCAACTTAGTGATCGGTCCATACACTTTTGTTGTCTCAATCACACCCGTTGTAAAAAATGACGCCACTGATACTCTTGGCCCAACCTTGTTTGCAACCACTTTATGTTCTGAACTCACAAACTTGTCATTTGTAATAAGCTGCAAAGTACAATTAGAGGCTGTTTGGTTGATTAAGTGCTGAATTATTAAGATGTCTAAATGGTTAAGATGTTTGAATGGTTAAGTGCTGAATCATTAAGTTGGACCTCTTAATGGTTAATTTTCTTGTCCCACATTGGTAGAAGAGTCTCATTAAGGTTCAGTCTAGTTCAGTGCTTAATGATTCAGTAACATCCCAAATCTTAATGGTTCAGCCTTAACCATTCCATTGATTCTAATAATTTTTTGCCAATTATAAAAGAAAGGAAAGATGCTTGTAGAAAATCTCCAGCGTTCACTACAAGAGCTTCCGGCATAGGAGGAACATCATTCCATTGATTCTGATAATAAACCTTCAGGCCACCAATATGATCTTGGAGAAGAATCGTGATGAAATCGTTGTCGGTGTGCTCTACGGTGCCTATTGTTAATTCAGGTTGTGGACAAGAAGGATAGTAATGACCAAGAACAGCAAGCCCATCCGCACATCCCATATCCAAAAGATGATTCGCATCAAGCCCAAGAGCCTCAGATATTAACTCAAATAAACAAACCCCGAGTTTCATCACTTGTTTCGAATACTCCAACAATATATCTCTACAACACACACCACCAGAATCAAACAAAAATATATATCCAATGATAAAACTTTACGATCAACAAACTCAAGTTCTGATAGTTATATATTAATAACTATGGCTGCAAACGAACCGAACGAACACGAACAAGGCCTTGTTCGTGTTTGTTTGTTAAGAAAATTATGTGTTCATGAACACTTACCGAACGAGATTTTATGTCCGTGTTCGTTTCTTAAGAAA
This sequence comes from Ambrosia x helenae, assembly GCA_030844895.1. NCBI lineage: Eukaryota > Viridiplantae > Streptophyta > Magnoliopsida > Asterales > Asteraceae > Ambrosia > Ambrosia x helenae. Next base: position 114,136,763 of record CM061226.1, on the reverse strand, counting down.
ACACTCATGTTCGTGTTCGTTTATGTTCGTTTGTTAATTTTGTTCATGAACGCACATGAACACAAACAAGTGTCCATGAACACAAAGAAGTGTTCATGAACAGAAACAAACACAACCGAACATATATTAACTTTTGAATAACATCGAATTCACATACATTAAAGCACTAGCTAGATCTACCCAAAATATAACTTAATTGTCCAAACATACTTAGTACTAGAGAAGAGCTTTGGAGGTGGACGACAGAGCCCAGAGGGCATTGGAGGTGGAGGGCATCAACATTGAAACGTGGAAACATATAATGAGCTTGGATACAATCATACAAAAAATAGGTTTAATAATCTCATATAGCTCATATATCTTATTTGTGGGTAAAAGAAATAAAATAAATGAGTATAAAAAATAAAAATCTTAATAAACTATCGAACACAAACGAACACGTTACCAAACCTTCATAAACATAAACGAACGAACGCGACCTTTGTTAATGTTCATTCGTTTAACTAAACGAACGGAATTTTTTGCTCGTGTTCGTTCATTTATTAAACAAACGAACAAGAACGAACTTCCCGCCGAACGGTTCATGAACTGTTCGCTGAAAGTTCAGTTCGTTTGCAGCCCTATTAATAACTGGTTTAAATAGTTAAAACCTGCAAGGCTGTGGCAGCTCATGTGGTTGAGGAGGGTTAGACTTAGGAGCCATGGTGCAGTAGAAGGAGTCTCGCCAACTGGTCACAGGTGCAGAATACAAGTCAAAGTTGCTATTAAACTCCACTCTATTCTTGTCCCTCATACCCCTTGTGTACCACTGCTTCTTTACCTCAGTGTCTTGCTCATGAAAATCTATCACTCCTTTTATCATATCCTCCAAAACACTAACTGGGATTCCATGATTTACCAACTGAAAGAATCCCCAGCTCTCCAACGCGTCCTTCACTTGCTCGATCACCTCCTTTCGCCTTATTGGATCGTTATCGATGCCTTGAAGGTCAATAGTGGGAAGTGTTAGCTTTGGTTGTTGGGAGTTGAGGTTTTCAGGTGTGGGTAGATGGAATATTCGAGGGACTTGTGTTACTCCAGCATCAACGAGTCCTTTGACGCCGGTTTTGGTTTCGTCGAAAGCCTGGAGCTCCGCTTTCCGGTCATAGTTCGGTTGGATTAATGATGCAGAGGTACCATTGAGTGACATCTTCTTTGTCTTTTGGATGAAGAAAACCTACAAGTGATGATAAGTGTTGAATAACTTTTGTCAACGTAGTTGTCATATTGATTTGTCCATCATAATAATAATAATAGTACATCTTATCAACAGTTCATTATGTATAATGGATCATTCTCTTGTGGTGTGGTGGTATAGATGATGTTTTTAACGAGAGATTGAGAATTCAAGCCTAGTAAGAGGCAAAATGGGTGTATCCGCTACAGGTACCTACCAGCCTACCCGCAAGGGGGTGATGGCGATGTTACCATGTGGGTTCGAACCCGTGGGGTGACGGGTACCTACCTACCAGGCTACCACTCATTCGGATCAAATTTATAAATCGCTTTGTACACCAAGTAATGAGCAAAATAGTCTCGATTGGCAAGACCCGAGACCCTGAGTTCCATGATTCACTACCTGTGACGAAGCATTTCTTGTACTCCATACGTCCCTATTTAAATGTCATGGGCCCAAAAACACACATTTTAAGAAATCTTTTGTTTGTATGTGGTAAAATGACAATAATATCCTCAAAAGTGGTGATTGTGTTTTGTCTTTTATGGGCAAAACTGGAAATTGCATTTCTCTTTTTGGAAATTGACATTTAATTTGGGACAACCAAAAATAGAAAGATGGATATTTAAATAGGGACGGAGGTTGGGGTGTAAATGACACGTATTGGCTCGAGAGCTACCCGGGATCGGCTCGGTAAAAAGCCCGAACGAGCCGAGCCTTAGCGAGCCCGAGCTCGAGCCCAAGCCTGAAATATGGCTCGTTTAGTTATCGAGCCCGAGCTCGAGCTCTATATACAAAGCTCGATTGGGCTCGCGAGCCTAAACGAGCCCAAACATAATTATAAGCTATTTATATATCCCTTATAATTTATAACCCCCATCTACAAAGCCCAAGTCCTTATTTCATAGGTCCATTTAATAATACTCGCGAGCCGAGCTTTTGCGATCTCGAGCTGAGCTTTGAGCTCGTTTGAGATTGTTCTCAAATCACCTCGAGCCGAGCCGAGCTCGAGCTTTTGATTTTGCTAGCGAGCCGAGCTCGAGCTCAAGATTGTAGGCTCGAACCGAGCCGAGCTCGAGCTCGAGCTTCATAAAACCATAACGAGCCGAGCTCGAGCCCAGCTAGGCTCGGGCTCGGTTCGTTTACACCCCTAGACGGAGGGAGTAGAAGATAACACCATAACATAAAGAGTGAAATTTTGTTTCTGTAATCTATAAAGAAAATAACATGATTAACTTAAATAACATACGAATCCTTATACTACAAATCCAACTCAACAAATGTTTCATAACCTTGACACAAATCATGCAAAAGATTGCCTCAAAATGTCAGCGAAACAAAAATAGGAAAATCGATATGAAAGTTCTCTTAGGTGGTCTTCGTTTTGGCAGCCTTCTTTGTAGTTGAAGATCTTCTTGGGACAGAATTCTTCATCCCGATGAAGAACAAAAGCGCCCCCAACAACGCCAAACTCTACCAAAAAAAAAAAAAAAAAAAAACAAGATTACAAAAAAAGCTATAAAAACGGCATCTGATATGAAAAACAACCCAAATCAACCCATCCATAAAATGTGAACGGTTTTAAATAAAAGGTATGCAATCAAACCTGTGCAAATCTGATAAAGAGGTGCTGGAATTCCTTTTTCTCCATGTCATAATTGTAGAAATCGTATAGGATAGGAGTAGCGATCAACTGGTGCAGAATCTGTTAAAGAAAAGAAGTTAAAACAATTTGTTCCGAAAGATAAAAAGGAAACATGTGTTTGTATAATCAGGTATTGCGCACCAGCAGAGTAGCGCCAAGGGTACTGCCGAAGACGAATAGTAAGCTTCCTAAGGCTTTCAAGGCAATAGCACCAGCAACCAAGAACTTGATCTGTATAATAACACCATGTAACATCCACAAATTAATGTATGCTTAAATTATGACCATTGGAAAACACTATGAAATGGATTATACCTCAAAAGCTGGCACTTGGAAACCTGTGTGTGTTGTGAAATGCTTCGAAAACCGATTGAACTTTGGTGTAAGGGCTTTGGCTGTAGATCCACCATCAACTCCGAATTCGTTAAACCTACATGCACCCAAAGCAAAAGATGATGACCATGTATTTTCTTGGTGAAGACATAGTGGTTAATAATACGATTTATGTTTAAAAAAAGACTGAGAAAATTACATCAAGATAGCGGGTAGGCGGGCAAGAAGGCAACAAGTTGCGCCACCACCCCTTAATTAAACTAGAACTCACACATTTAATGATGAAAACAATCTACTCAAAAGGATGAAACATCTTTTTCTTCCTATTACAGACAAGTTACATTTTACCTTTTCCTCTGAAAACGAGAGTTAATGGAACTTGAACTCCTAAAATAGGAACGAGCAAATGGTACGCGCAGATACCAAATCATTTTTCGGTACCAATTCGGTGACTTTTGACGTTAGCAGTACCGGTTCGGTGCAGTACCGGTATTTTACCGATTTTAACTTCAAATACCGGTACTGTACCAAACTCTTACGAAACCGGTACCGATAACCAATTTTAGCGATTTTCAGTACCGTTATTGGCACAGAGCTAATCCCTAATCCTGATCTATAAATCTAAACAAAAAAATCATAACACTTCCACTCTAAAAAACAACAATAAATAGCACATGGCAGACAATTTTTTTTTGGAGAGTAGTGTTTCAGCGGTAAATCCTGTGTTGCAAAGCGACCACTGCCCAGGATTTGGGTTTCTCCTTTCAAACTCAAGCGGTTATTTTTTTGGTGGAGCGTGAGATTGACGTTATCAGTACCGGTTCGGTGACTTTTGACGTTATCAGTACCGGTTCGGTGCATTACCGGTATTTTACCGATTTTAACTTCAAATACCGGTACTGTACCAAACTCTTACGAAACCGGTACCGATAACCAATTTTAGCGATTTTCAGTACCGTTATTGGCACAGAGCTAATCCCTAATCCTGATCTATAAATCTAAACAAAAAAATCATAACACTTCCACTCTAAAAAACAACAATAAATAGCACATGGCAGACAATTTTTTTTGGAAAGTAGTGTTAAATCTTGTGTTGCAAAGCGACCACTGCCCAGGATTCGGGTTTCTCCTTTCAAACTCAAGCGGTTATTTTTTCGGTGGAGCGTGAGATTCGAACCTGAGACCAAACCCGGGGGCAGAAACCCTCCAAGGAGGTAAACCTTCCCACCTCAAACCAGCTTGCACAATTCATCCATTTAAAAACTTAAAGTTCAAAAATAACACTTTCTTAAAAGCAATTTAATAATAACTCTACAACTAATCTACAAATTTGACATGTAACATACTATTTTATGAGTTAAATTAAACTAGTAGCATTTAGCTTCTTAAATTTTGTAATTCAAAATAAAAATATTAAAAAACAAATAGATCAAATAACATAAAGCAAGCAAATTTATAACATAATTAACACAAAAACTTCTAAAATCTAAAGTTTTGTAGACAAACAAATCACCTACTAGCTCAATCATACACAAATCTCCATTTAAAAATAATATTATTATAATAATAAACAGATCAAGAAACGCATAACCACATGTAACACATATGCATCAAAAATTGAGACCCAAAACCACAGATCAAAAAAACAAAGACACATAACAAAGAATATTTAAAAAAATTGAAACAATATAGATCTAAAATGCTTACTCTTGATAAGCAGAGAGAACGAAGACGGAGACAAAGAGAACACGACCAACGAACGACAAGAACGCCATTGACACTTTCTCTCTCTAGAACTGTTCAAAGAACCAAAGACAGACACAGAGATAGAGAGAGAGAGAGAAGCTGAGGAGACTGTCGTGTAGACGAGTTCGGGGTAATGTTGGTGGTGTTTAAATTTTGTAAAAAAGGTTATGTTGGGTCCTTAAGGTTATGTGTTTTTGTTAAGATGAGGACTTTGAGTTTTGAAGTATATAGGTTGAGACCCTATAGTGTAACACAAAGGGAAAACTCTAGTTCTAACAAGACTACAATAGGTATGTGCCAAAAAAGGGAAAAAATAGCATGTGATGAGTTTGTGAAGAGAGAAAAAAAACGAAAAAGTAGTTGGGTGAATCATAATGGTTGTTCAAGTTGTGTTGAAAAATCAAGAAGTAATGCTGTCCCGTAACTACCCATGACTTCTTGGTCTAGTGGTATGGTGTCCTCTCTTATAAATGTGAGGTTGTGGTTTCAAATCCTTGCAAGTGCAAAATGGGGTGGAATTTAAGGTGTAATAAAATTTGTCATTCAAAAAAATATTGTCCTGTAACTGAAAAGTTAGGACATAGTCATTACGGTTTGTATGTTTAGTTCTTTTAAAAATAATTGAACTAAGACCATATCTAGTGGTCATGTGAAAGGGCGTTAAAAGGCAATTTCAAGCCATGTTCGTGCCCCAAACACTGCCCCTGGGTGTGAAAGGGCTCTAAATTGTGAGAGCGTGAAATATTTAGCGTTGCGCAATCCTTCCTTCATCCAATCAACTGCTGCCACTTCCTTTTTATTTTTTTATGTGAAAGGGCGTTAAAAGGCAATTTCAAGCCCTATTCGTGCCCCAAACACCGCCCCCTGGGTGTGAAGGGGCTCTAAATTGTGAGAGCATGAGATATTTAGCGTTGTGCAATCCTTCCTTCGTCCAATCAACTGCTGCCACTTCCTTTTTATTTTTTTTTTATTTTTTTAATTCAAATTAAATATCTTTATATACACACATTCATACCACACCACACCACTACACCCCTTGTAAAATTCAAGCCCTTAGTAGGACCCACATGACACTTGTCGAAAAATACCCATTACACATGGTCTAAAAATAATAAAGTGATGCATTATCTTTGTATGACAAAATTAATCTGGTAAAAACTTATAGAGATTATTTTAACCCCATCATGTTATGTTCGTCTTATCTTTCTTAAGATGTATATATTTACAATCTTATTATACAACAAACCATCAGGAAACCTAGAGGGGATCCGATGACGGGTTATCTCTAGTCTGTTAATTTTGTTATTATGGGCAAATGGCATTGTCATCTTATTGTAGGTTATATGTAGTTAGGAGCATGTAAGTATCGCAGTATACCATGACCGAAAATTTGTTCAGTCACCAAAGATATGTGCTTTTATGCTAGGGTCATGTGATGCAAATATGACAAATGAGAGATATAGTATAGCACATTTCTATCTGATTAATTGAACCTTTTATAAACGAATTGTCATTTTAATACTTAACAATACATGGTTTTTCATTTGAGTATTTTACAAGTAAGGAGGCCTTTGGAATTTAGTCCAATTTTCATTTACAATTTTATTTGTTTATTAAAATTTATATAAAATTGTCTAAATTTGTTTGGTATATGCTCAATTTTGGTTGCCTAGTTAATTTAGTAAAAAAAAAAAAAAAAAAACTTTAGTTTTTTACAGTATATAAATTTGATTTTTGCATAAGTTTTCCCCATTTCTCATAAGTTCTCTTTTAATTTTAGATAGACTAGCAAAATATTTTTGTCTTACAAATCCTTTTGGCACTTAGGCTATGGGGTGTGGTGACCCTTCGCCCTTTCTTCCCCCTTGTCCACATTAGCGTCACGTCATTTCACCCTTCCCCCTTCCTTTTTTTAGAGTGCCCGGAGTGGCGGCGGGAATGGGGCGAGAAGGGGGAGGGGGACACCGCCGCCACCATGGCGTGGAAGAGGCGGGAAGGGGGAGGGCGGGGGCAGATTGCTTGGCGTGGGGGGGGGGGGGGGGGGCTTGGGTGGCACGTGGAGAGTTTTGGTTGGCTGGATTCTTTTTTTTTAACTTTACACACAATAATAATAATAATAATATTCCTTCCCCCTCCCCCCCCCCCCCCCCCTTCCACTCCCCACAATTTTCATCCCCTTCACGTGGGACCCAAAAGTGTCACATGACGCTTCATCCCCCTCTTTCCCGCCCCACCACTCCGAGTAGTCTTAATACTTTTTAAATAACAAAAGACAAAAATATATATATTAATTGGTGGAAAATGACAAAATGCATGTGGGATTCAAGATCGGTGAGAACGGGGATTTGATGTCGTGTTTGCCGAACATAAATCGGGAGGGGCGGTGTGCTTGGTCGGCACCGATGTCCACCTCAGCCACCGAAGGTGGTTGCCGAGCCCACACCCCATGGTCTTATATACTAGTGGTCAAATTATGCATGAGTCAACAATTTATCAATACATGTTACAGAAGTTTACCATGGTTACTTTCAAGTTTCAAGTGCAAATGAGTATAAGATGTCAAGTTATGAAAACAGAAGGCGATATATTGACATAACAAATAGTGATGAAGGAGGCAAAGTGATGTTTGGTCCTAGGTGTCAAAGTACACGTAGTTGGACCAATAGCAAACAGCCGGCCACGCACGCGCCTGATCAAATGGGTTTCTTTTAATATTCAAGTTTGGTGTAATATCTTAGTTAGGCGCGTGTATTGATAGATTTTAACTCGTTTCAAAATAAACCCTTGGATTATATATTTATATACATCACACACTCCAATTTTTAGGGCTATGGAATTAGTGATGAGTATATGGTAACCGGTGTCGTACCGGCATTGGTACCGAATTTTTGGTACCAAATTTCAATACCGTTGCCGGTACTCACATTTTTTGTTTTTCAGTACTGGTATTTACTGATTTTTACATTCAAATACTTATACCATACCGGTTGTTTGGTACCGGACCAATAACATACTCATCCCTGTATGGAATAACTATTCACCTCAATACCCACCACAAAGTGATGTTATTTTAAAGTTATTAAAGTAGATAGTCAATAACTACACTACAATCACTTAACAATTGTCTAAGTGATTAACCTATAAATGGTTTATTAAATTGGCAAGTAGAGCACTATGTGTATTGGGATGATGTAATTGACTAATTTCATAAAGATAGCTAGTATTTCTTTCGCGTTTAATGTTGAAGTCGGTAGTTTCATGTTGTCTGGGTCATAATCTTGACAAATCTCCATACTATGGTCTTTTAAAATCATGTTATGTAGATTAATGCAAGCGTACATAACATTATGTAACTTTTCTTTATCCCAAATTCTAGAAAGTTGGCAATTATACCCCATCTTTTCTTCAAAACCCCGAACGTACATTCACTATATTTTCTTACAGATTCTTGTTTTTTTTTTTTTGTAAAATATACTTGTTTCTCATCAAGTTGACTTGTATGCTTTTACAAACACGGACCATTCTTGATAAATACCATCAGTAAGAAAATACCCCTACCCATACTCCCCATCGCTAGCAAAAAATGAAGTCACAGGTGCATGTCGCCAAATAAAAGTGACTGTTCAATAACATTGATATCATTGTATGCCCCGACCATACTAGAATATGCATGTCAAATCCAAAGATTATATGATGCCGGTGCTTATAGTATCAAAGTTGGGTCATCCAGATCACCACGATGGTGTAATTCTTGCCAACCGGTTGGATATGCCGCCCAACCCCAATCTTTATAACTAACGTTACCAAGCATCCGGGAAAATAATGCACTTTTATAATTAACCCTAAATAAACATTGAATAACCTAACATTTAAATATTTGGAGAAGTAAATAGATAGAAATAATAAAAAAAAACTTAAACAATTAAATATAGAACACTATTAAAAAAAATTATAACATTTAAAAATATACCTTCACAAAAAAATTGAAGACTATCGCGACACAAAAAAAATAGAAAACTATCGCGAAACATTTAATCCGTCAATTTTAGATACCCGTCCTATGAGTCATTCGCACTGTCATACGTCATTAGACGATAAATTTAGCAGCATGGCCTGCAATAAGGGCTCAGTGTCATTTATGTTAATAAAAAATGGCTCGGTGGTATGTTAACAAATTGGTCCACTACAAAAATGAGACTTCATAAGTTTAGAGATTTGAAAACTGAACAAAAAACAGGGGAAATCAACCGTCTTTCGAAAAGTACAATTATCTCATTAGCCACTTATGTATCGGAGAAAAATCTAGTTACACCGTGCATGTTCCCTTTGTTGGAAAAAATGTGTAAGTGTGTTAATCGCCTACAATTAATCGCCTACAATTCATAAGAATAGTCGGCAACTCATGACGCCAAAAAATTTGTCATATAGCATATTCTTGAAAAAATAAACTTTTATGAGGCATTTATGAGCGACTTCACAATCTCTTTGCAACTGAGCATATATTGTTAATGGTTCATATGTTTCATTATCATCGATTAAAAGATGCACACTCGCTCGAAGTGCAACAATAATTGAATCTTCTTCCATATTTCAATTAGGTGGAGAATCGGGTGGGTGATCAATGATGAGGATATGGTTGAGAGTGAATTGTGAATGTGATATATAGAGAAGAGCTTTGTAATATAATATTAAAAATAACTAAATCTTTTAATTAAAAATCCAACCTAATCCCCCCCCTCCCATGGTCAAATTGGCCTCGTTTTCGTAAACCCCTCCCCTCACCCCCACCCCCACCCCAAAGGCTACATTCAACATCGACCGCTAACCCAGTAACGAAGTTTCTGACAATGGAAGCCATTAACGACGCGGAGCGACGTGTGGGTCATTAATGAGGTGATGTGGAGCCCCTTGTTACTCGAAAACACACGATATTAGTTTTTAGACGAGAAGGGTGGAGTCATCCTACACAATGTAAAATAAATGAGAAGTGTGATACGGACACAAAAAACACAATAGATCATGAGATATAACATAATGAGTAACAAAATATAACACAATGCTGAGGAAAAAGACACAATGAATCGCAAAATGACACAATAAATAAAATAAGAAAAAGAAACAATGACACATAAAAGGCACAATGATCTAACACAAATTCTAAAAAGTGCAAGCTAAAAATCCAAAAAAGCGAAAACTTAAAAACTAAGATCGTATGGTTTGACGAGTCATTTTAAATGTTGCTTGAATGAGTTCAATCAAAGTCTGTCTAATACCCTTCCTGTGACTTCCTATTTTTCTTTCAGTGTGTATTTGATCATAACCCTACAAACATTTGCTTTTTATCTTTGTTGACCTATTTTTTAACGGAGTCATTTGTCTTGTTGGTTTTATGATTATTTGATTGTTCGAATTTTAAGTTTTGAAACTGAGTGTGAATTAGAAATTTTAAAAAATCAATTCAAATTCAAAATCAAATAACCGTGTGTCTTTATTTTAAAATTTTATATAATTCAAGAATCAGGTAGGGTTGGTTCAAAATTCACAGTTTCGATTTTGATTAGAAATTTGGTTTGAATAAGGAGGCATCCATATATTCAAAAACCAAAATCCATTCCGTTATTTAAATTCAAATTGACTTTCAAGTTTTTCCGATTCGAGTAGAATAATAAAAGGAAGAAGGATTAAATATGGAAGAAACGAAAATGACTAATATAACCCTTGTTGTAAACATGAAATGACCATCCTACCATTCTAGTGTTCATATTGTTTGATTATAAATTCAAAATCGAATAACCGTGTGTGTTATTTTTAAAAAGTTATATAATTCAAGAATCGGGTTGGGTTGGTTCGAAATTCACAGTTTCGATTTTGATTAGAAATTTGGTTTGAATAAGGACGCATCCAAATATTCGAAATCCAAAATCCATTTCATTATTTAAATTCAAATTTACTTTCAAGTTTTTTCGGTTCGATTAGAATAATGAAAGGAAGAAGGGTTAAACAGGGAAGAAACGGAAATGACCAATATAACCGTTGTGGTAAGCATGAAATGACCACCCTACCATTCTACTGATCATATTGTTTGATTATTAAGATTATGTGGTGTGGTTTAGGCAAGGCTTGGGAAACGTTTTCGTCACGTCAGCAAATAGTGGGGCATCTTTAGTTTTAGACAAGTTGAGGACTACCCAAGGATGTGGGGGTATTCCTTCTTGGGTAGTCCTTCACTCTTATTGGCCACCATTTATTTATTTTTTTCTAATTTTTAAATAAGTAAATAATTAAAATAAATAACATAATATTAAAAATAATGTTACAAATAAAAAGGTTACAAATAAAAATAAAATTTCGCCTAAAAAACCCTAACAAATAAAAATAATTAAATAATTAAAATAAATAACATGTCTAATTTTCCCCGTTCGACCAAATATAATCGACCAAATCCGATTGTAGACGTACATGTCTGTGCTCGTTGTATAATGAGAATTCGTTAAGTTCTTGCTGAGCCGGAGTAACGGGAATACTATTATCCCCGAATAGTTGTGAACCCCCTCTTGCCTCTAGCATCATATCACAATGTAAAAAATGGGTCACAACTTGATAAGTCGTCAGCTATACGTAAAAATAGTCGTCGACTAATTCTAAACCGGCGCTGAAAAGTAACATCCGAGTACAACGGTTTCTCGCCAAAATAATCATGCATTAATCTTTCGTGGGCACCTACACGCATAATTTAAAAAAAAAAACTAAATGTATGTAAAAATTAAAGAACTAAAACATAAGTATATAATGTAAATGTATACAATAATTAAACATAAAAATGAAACTTTCAATAATTTAAAAAAACGTTACCTTCCCAGTCTCTGTTTATTGCCGCTTGCCTAGTTCGTGGTGCACTTGAGACCTCTTGTTCCTCATCTTGAATGATTTGTGCCGCCATCACCACAATACTTATAAAAATTTGGTTTTTCTCAGTGGACGATGAAGATGACGAAGCAAAAGAAGGAGCATTCGACATTGTGTGGTAATTTTTATAAAAACTTTAAAAAAATTTGTAGAGGTTGAGAGGAAAGATGTAAAGATTTGAGAGATTTGTAGTTGTGTGTGTTTTATTTGTCAAAATGTTGAAGGAATAAATTATTTAAATAGAAAATGTTTTTTTTTTTATTCTTAAACGGTCATATGACCGTTAGCAATGCCCCACCACCATCGATCAACCAATGGCTTGCCCCGTCTCAAACGTCCAAAAGTGGATGACTTGGTCGACCCGAACACGGCGGGGGCGGTGTTGGCCGGACCTGGACGTGGTCGACGGGCCGATGCCGCCCCACACTTCATGGTCTAATAGATAGGTATATGGACGACTCTAATTTCATACATTTCGTTATATGTGAGGGTAAGAATACAAGTTAGGGAATAGTTGGAGGACTAGAAATAATGAGTATAATACTATGATGTGTTGGTCCAATCGAAGTTTAACAAACAAGTTTTTGTCTCGTACACAAAACTAGGTTAACTAGGCATTGTGTATATGTAACATGTATAAACAAGGTTATTTGTACGTAGTAAAATATATAAATCAATCAAATTGCTATGTAAAAGTCACATTTTACATAATAAATCAATCATTTTATTCTAAAAAAGGTTATTTGTACGTAGTAAAATTAAGACTGAAGTAATTATGTAAATAATGAATTTTTATGTCATTATTCATAAGTGATACCGTTGTAAACTTTTTTTAAGTAATTATTTAAACGAAAGTAAATCTTGAGGAGAAAAGTGAGTCATATGATATCCAACTCACCACCCAGTTATGTTCAACGAACAAACCACTTTCTATGTCACCTTTCAATAAAAGTGTGCGCAAAGAGAAAACATTACACTTCACCTCAAAACGGTTCAGATTTTGTTTTCTTTAAATATAGGCTACCTTAAATATCTTTTTTTTTTTTTAAAGTTAGGCTACCTTAAATATCTATAAGGAAATTATTTTACTTATCTTTTTTTAATAAAACAAATATCTAGAAAAAGCGAACATGTATGATAAATACAACTTGATAATATATTAAAAATATTATGTTTGTAATTTTTTAGATGATAATTTGAAGGGCGAAGAATAATGGGTCAGGGGGTGCCCTAGCCCCGTGTTTTTGGCTCGGAGCCGGAAGTTTATGATTTTCATAGGTTATTTTTATATGAATTGAGTGCGGCCCCATCAATAAAAAAATTGGTTCTCGTGATTTTTCGCCCCCACAACCATTTTTTTCAAGTTTCGCCATTGAATTTGATATCATAATAATAAAAGGCAAGTTGCAACTTGATAGCATGTAAGGGACAAGCTGTGCCGCGACTCTCTTCTAAAATAACTTAATAATTAACATGGTTGGACCACAATTATAGCGAGCCAAACTAGAGTCTGAAAGAATAATCACGAGCTCGGCGATGAGCTTTAAATATAAAGTTTTAAAGAAATTAAGTCAAAGTCGAGCCCAGTTAAACTAAACGAGGCAAGTCCGAATTTAAGCTCAGTTGAATCATATAACCTGAACTCAAGCTTAAGTGAGCTGAAAGTCAATTTAGACTTTTTACACCCTTACATTACACTCAAGAGTGCACTAGAGCCGAGAGGTACATAAATAACCTTATAAAAGAATTTATTTTTTATTTTCGTATTCACATTATAAAAAAGTTATAATGACAATATATCTCTCAACTACTTCTATAACTACTAAGATCATGCATACCATAACTAAAATGTCCACACCAGCCACTGCCCATAATTGGCATTAAAAATGCCACAAATCTCTTTATGTCGATGCCAAATCGTTGATCTTTATATATATATATATATATATATATATATATATATATATATATATATACCATTTATCAGTGGCGGATACATAATTTTTTTATACGGGGGGCACAATATGGATCGGTTTAAACTAGGTAAAAAAACGACGATAAAATAACGTAATTCATTGAATATTTGAATGTAATAACAATATACCTCGATTATAATTGTCCTCTACGTGTTTTCATCTTTTGAAAACGCTCGATTACATCTTCATTAGTAACATTGAGAAGCTCATCCACTTCTACAACACATATTACACAAGTATTCAAGAAATCATCACTAATACGATTGCGCAAACTTGACTTTACACGTTTCATCACCGAAAAGCACCTCTCCACAGATGCAGTTGCAACAGGCAAAACCAAGGCTAGCTTTAAAAGTCGATAAACCAAATGATAAGATAAATGCTTCCTCGTCTTCACCATTACTTTAGCAAGATCAGCGATACCATCCAAATTAGCAAAATTTGTGTCTTGTACATGACATATGGGTTTACTATGTTTGGGTTGACCCAATTCAACATTTTATGTTATTAATCATTGTAGGAGGGTTGTTTTTTTTTTTCTTTCAAAGTATTCGGGTTTAATTGACTTTTATATGTTTCTTGTAAGTTGCTACATAACTAAGTCTTCAAACCTCAGGTAACATCTCGTGATCCAAATGTTGATTTTCTGATTATTTGTAAAGGACTTTTCTATTTGTTCATTTTTAGGTGTAGTTGAGAAAGGGTGTCTTGATTGTATTTTTAGCAATCTTAGTATATAAGAAAATAAAACACTATGGTCAATTATCTTACGGTGTATTTAATCTTCTACTTTTTAGAGCGTCTTCGTCATTCTCAATGTTGTATTGTATCAGGATAGAGTTGTTTTAATATCTTGTTTTTTCCTCATGAGTTGTATGTTTATGTGTAGAAGTGCAACATGTGAAAGCAAAAGGACAAGGTTTGAAGACATGGTCTTCATTAATGTTTGTATCAATGATTAGGGTTGCAAACGAGCCAAGCCGTTCATGAGCTACTCGAGCTCAGCTCGGTAAAAGGCCCAAAATGAGCTAAGCGTTACCGAGCTCGAGCCGAGTTTGAGCCTAAAACAAAGCTCGTTTATTTATCAACCCCGATCTCGAGCCTGGCATGTGAAGCTCGTTAGGCTCGTCGAGCCTTATCGAGTCTTAGTGCAATATTAGTTTTTTAATATTTAATAGTATTTGTCACTCATTGAAAGTTGTTTAGTAAACTAGCCTGAGCTTCACTTATCGAACTCACGAGCATAAACGAGCTATTATTTATATTGTTTTTTATTTAATATATTAACTAATAGATAATAAACGAGCCGAGCTCGAGCTTGAGAAATTACCAACGAGCCAAGCTCGAGCTTTGAAAACAAAGTTCGAGCCTGGTCAAGCGCGAACTTGGCTCTACTCGTTTGCACCCCTATCCATGATCATCACCTATGTGCATGCTCTCAATTTGACATACGTTTGTGACCTTATTATGTTTGTATTCAAAACTTTGCCAAGTAGAAATTTGTTGTCGACTCCGCTGCAACGCGCGTGTTCCCCACTAGTATAAATAAACATTTAAGATATTGTTACAAGAAGAGGTTGAAGCAAGGTTTTAAAAACCGGTATATATCGGCCAGTTATACCGGATATCGGTTAGGAGCCCGGTATGGAACACCCCGGTATAAAGAGGAAACAATATCAACTTCATACTGCCGGTAAAAATAAATATATCGGTTTGAACTGTTATGCTAGTTTGAACTGTTATACTGGTACCAGCCCAAAGTAAATTTTTGGGTTTTGAACTATGGATTCATTACACCATTTAATCTTTCATCGGCCATCCCAATATTTTAACCTAGCGCCTTTTCACTTAACTTCATAGTTTCCATTGAATAACACTAAAAAAAAACACGGTGTGTAAACATTCAAAATTAGAAAACCACATTCTTTCTCATGATTCATTACTGATTCACTTCCATACCATGTAAAAGATGAAAATAGTTATGCTCTCGATGTACGGAAAGGCATTGATATTGAATTAGTTTGAAGAACAATCCTACTAACTAAAAGGATTTTGTATTTTGATATAGTAGTATAGTACATACTGTATTGATATTACAATTAAAGTAATGTTTGTTTATCCATTTTAACCATTTCAGTTCCAAACTATTTTTCTTTTGTGTTCCAAAGAAAGTAACATGAACTGAGTTCTCCTGCAACTTTCTTTCTCTAAATCTTCTCTTCTTTTGCTTTGTTCTCCATTGTTACACAAAAAAGCTTATGAGGATTTTGCAGTTTTTAAACAACAAAAGCATACAGCAAACGATGCCATGAGAGAGAACATAACGGAGCCAAAAAAAATTGTTTGGGCCATAATCTGGTGGCCCAAATTTGTATGGGTCTTTTATGTTGGATATACATATAAATTTATTACCAAAGTAAATCAATTTCATAAAAAAAAAAAAAATAAATAAAACTCTTACAACAAAAGTGACATAATTAAAAAAAACTTTTAAGAACCTCAAATTTCATACTATTTGTTAATGTTAATGAATATGCATTTTTTTAAAGTGATAGGTTCAAATGTTCAATTGATTAATTTTCAAAAAAAAAAATTCGATTAGTAACAATAATTATATATACAAACGGTTTATTCTTTTAGGAATGCCCGCGCGTTGCAACGGATGCATCTATTTTGCCCGCGTGCATCGTGTTTGTTGGTTATTCGTTATGATGAAGTAGAAAACAACGATGTATAAAATATATGTTATTAAAAACTGAAACTCATAAGTATATCTTCTGAATATTTTAAATGGGTACATCCAGTGGCGAAGCTTGACCCGAAGGTTCGGGGGGTCGGAAATCATCAGGGGGTCGGAAGTCACTAGTTTCGGGGGGTCGAAAACCCGTTTCGGGGGGTCGAAAACCCGTTTCGGGGGGTCGAAAACCCGTTTCGGGGGGTCGAAACCCTATATTTTCAAAAATTTCTATACAAATACTATATAATCGGAACTTCTGCGCGAAAATCCGGGGGGGGGGGGGGGTCGGCCGCCCCTCCCCGCCCTTACTATGCTTCGCCAGTGGGTACATCACAAATTCACAATAAGCCATACTATTCCTTGCAACACCCTTAGATTGGTCCACGTCATTCGGTGGGACCCTTTTATGTATCTCGAAGGCAGATACGTATGCCATCGTAGAGCGGTGCTTAGCGTAGTGAAGTGGCGTTGCATCTCTTAATGACCATAAGATTGTAGTGGAAGTGATGTAATTACTAAAATGCAGTTTGTAGTGTGCAACATATTTCTATTATTTTAGGGCACCCACGAGATGCAGCGGAGTCAATGATTTGCATAAGTACTCTCGTTTTATGTTAGTTTGACAAGCACCGTAACAAATATATTGGACCAAACAAATTAGTAATCAATATAGTTAAAACTACCAAATCGACTGATAAGAACTTGTGCTATTTTGGATATGTAAACAATTGGTGATTTCGTGAGATCAGAAACTTAAATTCTATTCCTAGAAGCTTATAGTAGCAGAGAAAACAAAAAACCATCAAGGAAGATAATGACGTTGCTCATGAAGTATCTCTACCATATTTGCTTGTATAAACGTCAAGCCTACATATATCGCTCACTTTAATAGGTTGAAACGTGTCATGGGTTGGGTGTGTTGACAAACTTCAAGCCTGCATATTCATTTGTGTGCAGAAGTGTCACATCATACCATCCTGCAACCACATAAATTTAAAAAGAAGATATAAATACATAATATATGATGTAATTTATTTACTATAAACATTGAAAGATGTGCAATAAATTTATTTGGGTACTTAGAAATGCATATTTGTTTATGTATTGTCTTTTTATATATAAATAAGTATATTTGCTATACCAGAACCAGACACACAAACATCTTATTATTAATTTTGTTTTGATCAGCAATGTTTTATTCTTAATTTAACCTAGTTTTTGGCTCAACAACTTATGTACTCACTGACTAAGCAACCATGAATGATAGGTTTTAACAAATCCTATGTCAGCTTTGATGATATGCATTCTATTGTTTATTTTACATATATGTTACTTTATTAATTACTAATAACCTATTCAGTACATTTGCAACCTTAAAATGTATATATATTCAAAATTCAAGTTATGGAAAGTGGATAAACCCATAGAATAATTAGGGATGTTTATTAATGCAATTTTTAATAACCTATAAAATGTAAGGTTAGATTGTATTTATTTTAAAACTTAAGGGGGAGGGGGGGGGGGGGGGGGGGGTAACCAGTCAAAATTAAAAAAAGGGAGTGCATTTAGCAACACCCTTACCATAATTTAAAACGTTGCCATCGAAGGGTGGGTGTCTTAACTTTTAGAGTGAATTACAGAAATCATCCTTTATGTTTGTATCGAATTGCAAATCATGTCCTTTAATAAAAAAAAATGCAAATCATGTACTTTATGTTTTAAAAACGACACACGTTATGTCCTTTACCCTAAACCCATTTATTTAAAAATATTTTAATAAGTAAAACAAAAACAAATTGATATAAATATAAAGAAATCTCTCTCTCTCTCTCTCTCTTGTTCTTCAATGCCGCCACCAAACCACCACCCTCCACCACTCTCAACATCACCACCACACCACCACTGCCAACATTACCCTCCTCAAACAACCACCACCACCTCTTCAAAATCCCAAAACAACACAACCAAAGCACCTAATTAACCAAGATCCTAAAAAACAGAACAAATCCTTATCTAACCCTCGTCACCGTCAGATTCGTGAGTTTTGGTCTGCTCCTAAAAACTATACGTATATACGTATATATACTCTATATATAACGCTTTACTGGACAATAATATGTGTTAGAGAGAGAAAGAACGAAGAAAGAAGAAGAAAAGGCAGTAAAGCAAAACGGCATCGTCTCGTCTCTCTCTCTACATATGACTTGGACCAGGTCATCTCCTTCATATACTTCAATTACTAGGGTTTATCTTCACAAATCTATTCATATACTCTTCTAGAAGTTCAATTCTCCATCCTTCGAACTGTTTCTGTTCAGATTCGTGACTTGGACCACCACACCACCACTGCCAACATTACCCCACGATAGCTTCACCCTGGGTTTCGATGACCACCATGCCACCCCAATTATCTTCGAGTCCGTATCTGGATTCAAGATTTAAACCTCATAGCTTGTTCTAAACCTTGTGCAATCTTACCTGTGCGAAGCTGAAGAAGACGGTACAGATTAAACGAATGAGAGGGGTTTTAGGTGGCTCGATTAAGGATGGATATGAAGGGAATTTTGAGCTCCGACAAGGTTAGCATTGTTCGATTAGGTGAGATTAACTGCTTCAGATCTGCATTAACAACATGCCTGTAAAAAGAGACTTCGTTCTCATCAGTCATGACAACATCATCGAGCAAGATCTCTATTTATTCATATTAGTTGATGGTGTGGCAAAGAACCCTAATTTCAGAGACAGGTGGTTTGGGGAAGAAGGGAATGAATTGGGGTTTTATAAGGTGGGGATTTTATTCAGAACTAGTCCTTTAAAGTGAAAGGACGAAAGTGCCCTCACGTGGGATGCACATGTTCAGAGATAACCGGGTTTTTAAACTGGGTTAAGCTTAAAGGATATAACGTGTGTCGTTTTTAAAACATAAAATACATGATTTGCAATTTTTTTTTATTAAAGGACATGATTTGTAATTCGATACAAACATAAAGGATGATTTCTGTAATTTACTCTAACTTTTAATACTCCCTCCGTCCCATTTTAGATGTCATTGTGCCCACAAACATACAAATTATGAAATCTTTGTTTGTATGTTGTAAAATGACAATAATATCCTCAAGTTATTATTTCAAATTTTTGATTGTCTTTTGTCTTTTATGGGCAAAACTGAAAATTGCTTATAAATGGACATTTAATTAGGGACAACAAAAAATAGAAAATGGGCATTTAAAATGGGACGGAGGAAGTATAATGTAGTAGGATATAGACAAATCGATGACCGGTTTATTAACCACTTGAGACTAATTGTAGTGGGGCTAATTGTCACTAAGTTATCTTTTGAGGTTTTGTGTGGTGTCTCCGATTTTCTGAGGAAAAACCAATGTATCTCTCTTTTGATATGTGCCATCAGTTTCGTCTTGCCTTTGACTCATCATGAAGTGGCAACAATTCTCAGACCAATGGTGCGTTCATCAGATATACAAGACTAGGTACTTACACCTTCTTAATTCATTAAGACCGGCCCAGATAAAGCCCCAAACTAGCCAGTGAACCTAAACATTCAAATACAAACCCTAGCAGAGCAGCCTTTGAACATTTAGCCAATGGCATAACGTTCCACTCCTTTTTGACTTGGTATTTAGAAACCATACATTCCTCAATTATGAATCATACACCCTGACTCACATCATATATCAATAGGAGGCTGTCACATGCCCATAACCTTTTGACTTAATTTGCTTTGTATTTACTTAGGTATCAGTTATTTTTTCACTTTTTAGTTAAACCGTTACATATCATTCAATGCTCGTGTCAAACCGCATTTTAAATTTATATTTCACCTTAATTGATGCCTTAAGAGGGTGTTTGGGATTGTGTTTCAAAACAACTTATTGACTTATTGGCTTTTTCAAAAAGCCAATAAGTCAATAAGCTGTTTGTGTAACTCAAAAGCACTTTCTGTTTTGACTTTTGGCTTTTGGCTTTTAAGGGTGGAAAAGTTGTTTTTGAAAAGTTAGAAATCCTGGCTTTTGGCTTTTGGCTTTTGACTTTTAGAAAAAAATTACAAATATACCACCCATACAACCAATATTCACAATAAGTTAAGCGAAACACTTAAGAAAACAACAATTTATTGACTTTTTGACGTTTCTCATCCCAAAAGCTAATCCAAACACTTTTTTTAAAACTCCTTTTCAAAAAGTCATAAGCAAATAAGCACTTTTGACCAAAAGCACTTTTGCATCTCCAAACTCAATCCCAAACACCCTCTAAATTGTCATTTTGCCACCTACAATATTTATTTATTTTCCCATCACCCTTTTCCCTCAATCAGTCCCTTTTCTTCCTTCCTTCCCAAACCCTATCCAGATCCAAAACCCCAATCACCATCATGTGCACTCTCCAAAAACGCGGCAACATCTTCTTCCTAACCTTAACCGGCACCGACCAACACCGTCTAAACCCTACCCTCATCGCCTCCATCCGCTCCTCTCTCGCCGAAGTCAAATCCCAGTCAACGCCGGGAACCGCCTTAATCACCGTCGCAGAAGGCAACTTCTTCTCCAACGGCTTCGATCTAGCCTGGGCCAACGCCACCTCAAACGGCTCCCAATCACAAGCCCTCACCCTCTTACGTCACATGGTCAGCCTATTCAAAGACCTAGTCGCTGACCTAATCTCCCTCCCTATGCCGACCATCGCCGCCGTCACCGGCCATGCTGCAGCTGCTGGATTATTGTTAGCGATGAGTCATGATTACGTCATGATGAGGCGAGACCGTGGGGTTTTGTACATGAGTGAGGTGGATATAGGGATGACGTTGCCGGATTATTTTACGGCGGTGGTTAGGTCGAAGGTGGGGAGGCCGGAGGTACGGAGAGATGTGTTGTTGCGTGGGTGAAGGTTAAGGGAGATGAGGCGAAGGTTAAAGGGTTGGTTGATGCGGCGTATGATAGTGCGGAGAAGACGGTTGAGGGGGCGGTTAAGTTGGGGGAAGAGTTGGTTGGAAGGAAGTGGGATGGAGAGGTGTATGCTGAGATAAGGAAGGCGTTGTATCCTGAATTGGTTGGTGTGTTTGGGTTGGTTACGAAGTCGGTTGTCAAGGCTCGGCTTTAGATTTAGTCGGTTGTCTGGTGCTAACCCACTGGCAGTTCAGGTGATATTTTGAAGGGGTGTGATTGTTGCGAAAATGTGTTTGTTTTTTTGTTTGGTGTTTTGACAATGTAATATATACAGAAATTAAAATGTAATAATATCATATATGGTAAACATTGTTTGGGGAATAATATTCTGGCTGTGTCTGTGTGTATTTGTATGGTATTTCGAAGGTGAATATTTGAACATTAGGGTGCACGGTATGGGTGTGGTACATTGGTCTGGGAGTTTAACGGGTGAGAGAGAGTTGTTAACGTGTATGGTGAACGGGAGAAAGAGGGCCGAAAACTGGGGAAGTACTCGATTTAGGAGTTCTCAAAGAAGAAAATGACAAGATGTTGTGACAGGTAGCCGATTTAAAATGGCTAATCTTTCGACAACTAGTTGGAGTAACGGGAACAACTTCCCATACAATTCGGGCACACTCAACGTAAGGAGGAACGGTAGTTTGGATACCATACGGTGCACCCTTAGAAAATATACTTTAACCAAAGGGACTTCGACCTAGCGGTATCAAGGTGTATAAAATGATTCCCTCTTTACGACTATCGACCTAGCGGTATCAAGGTGTATAAAATGATTCCCTCTTTACGACTATCGTGATGGATAATGATGTACATTAGCAGTAGATTAGATTGTTGTCTTTTACTTTCAAGGTGTTGTGTAATTCTAATTTGTAGAGTATTTTCCGGTATTGGACAATCAAATCAGTAACGTTTACGGTTTATAGCTTTCTATTATACGTGAAAGAATAGCCCTCCTTTGTAACAGATTGGATCAAGCCCAGTAAGTTGATTCTATCCAGAGCCCAAGCATTATATAGTTATATTATGACTTTATTATTTCTCTCATTGAACATTTTTTTCCTTGCAAAACTCATGTTAAGTGCTAACGCTATTTATTGTATGATCCTGCTGTAGAGGGGCTTAAGCCTTAAGGCCAAATCAAACCTTTTCTGCCCATTGCCTAACAAATAAAACATAGGAATACCAGAATTTGATTACTTCTTGGTCAACAGCTCTAAATTTCCAATTTCCAATCTCAAATTCAGAACACCTGACCCAAAACTTAATAAGGTAAATAAATCTATGCTTATATTCTTTATATCAAGTTAGTAGTTTTAGTTAGAAGAAGATTTTGACTTTTCTTTGTTTGATTTGATTTTGACTTGTATGAGACTTTATGTGAGTAGCTTCAAGATAAATTCATATTTTGGTTTAAGAGTATTGAAAAGGTGTTTCGTTTCTTTATGACTTATATAACGAACGCAACATCGTAAACTTTAACTCGCAGTCCGGTGGAAAGAAAGAGAGGCAGGCAGCAATGACGAAGCAATCAGGTGCTTTTTCATCACTTATATAATGAACGCAACATCGCAAGCTTTAACCCGCGGGCCGGAAGAAAGAAAGAGAGGCAGGCAGCATTACTATATCATGGATACCTATGTTTTTGCTAATTGTAATTTGTGTGTTTTGTAAATTTTATTTTCTAATATTTGTATCCAAAGATTGATTTTTTTTGCCGTGTTTTTAGTTATATCTTTCTACACTATATTTCATTTTAACCTTGATGAAAGGGTAACTGTAGTTAATAAGAGTGAGAATATAAACCCATAGCATGTTTTGTTTATATGTAATTGTTGGCAAAACTATGCAGGAATGCATAGATTTAAATAAATTGTGCAACAATTTGTAGATGTGTAAAATGCGAATAAAATCTAGTTAACCAAATTTTTCAACATCTGCACCACCTCCAACTAACGTTCATTCGGTTTTTTTTTTTTTTTTTTTTTTTTTTTTTTTTTTTTTTTTTTTTTTTTTTTTGTAGATGACTTATAATCTTATATTACTTTCATACGTAGGTCAATGTAGAACTAGCTCACTTGGTAGAGACACATGTCTTTTATAGAGAGATCTCATCTTCAAACTTGGGCAAGGGGTGTAATTTAGGATTGTTAGTGTAAGTATTAGGAATAACTTTTAAAAAAATGTCTGGTTGTGTGGAATAAAACTCTAGGGGCTTTAAGACGTCACGTCTACGCTACGTAGGCAGAAATTTTTGAAGCCACATACTCTTAACTTTTAACTAACATAGTGTAGAATAAAACTCATAAAGATCCTTAGCTAGAAAGAAAAAGGAATAAGAAAAAAGAGAAAAGAAAGGGCGTGAATGGGGAAATGTGTAGCGCACACAAGCACATGTGTCGCTCTCACCATTTGCTTGGCGGAAGTATCCCCCACCCCACTCACACACACACTAAGGTGCGGCGAGGCAGTGTTGCGGCCCATTATTGACCGGGGTGGTGGGACGTTACGCTAGACCACCCGG
This sequence comes from Ambrosia x helenae, assembly GCA_030844895.1. Lineage (NCBI taxonomy): Eukaryota > Viridiplantae > Streptophyta > Magnoliopsida > Asterales > Asteraceae > Ambrosia > Ambrosia x helenae. The sequence goes on along the minus strand of CM061226.1, from coordinate 114,112,722 downwards.
TCTTATTATTTTATATCAAACCTAGGAACCACACACTTGTTTGTTAAATAATCTTGCACATAGAACATGGTTACAAATATGGGGAGAGGCAGAGACCACGTGTGTGAAGCATCACGTATCTCATGTAACAAACGGTAACATGAGAGCCAACATCTTGTTAGTGCCACGTGGGTGGTGTATAATTCATCAGCTAAGTGACCGTAGATTGATGATATAGTCAAAGATCTAGAGAATATATTTACTTAGTAGCGATCTTATCCTGTGCTCTAATATGCTTTGCTTTGCTCTGCCCTATATATTACTTATTTGGGATCTTATCTTCCACTGAACTCTCTGCATCTCCTTGCATTGGCTTGGCTTGATCTTACTTGGCTAGGCTTGGCTTTGGCAGCTTAGATGCATTTTGATTGGAGAAATAATATTGGCATGTCTAAAATTATTAAATTAACCAACAAAAATGATATAGATAAAAAAGATTAAGGGGTTGTTTGGTTGATTAAGTGCTGAATCATTAAGAGGTCTGAATGGTTAAGACTTAAGAGGCTCTGAATAATTAAGTGCTGAAGGCTGAATGGTTCAGCTATGCACCAAGTCTGAATGGTTCAGCTCTTAACCATTTTATTCATAGCCTTTTTTAGATTGAAACAAACAGTCTGAATGCTGAACCATTCAAAGCTGAATAGTTCAGAGCCTCGTTAAAAGGCTACCAAACAGGTCCTAAGATAAATAATTAAATAAATGGAGTGAACAAACATGCGGTTTGCCTCACGTTCCTTTTTTTTTTTTTTTTTTTTTCTTCATTTCACTCTAGTGCATGAATTCTAATAAATAGTGATGTGTATGAATTCAACCAATAGAGGAGTGGGATACTCATAAAGTAGTGGCAAGAATAACACTTATAGTCGCATTCAAATCGGGTATGGAAGGGGCAATTCACATCTGGAAAAAATTGGCCACACCGCCCTCAAGCGCGTGAAAGGGGCGTTTTTTGTTTTGACGTGAAGATTTTCACGCTATGAATCACATTTGAACAACCAATCCAAATCTTTCAACGTCTCTTTGTCTATTTTATTGGCTATTATTATTATTAGAAATTCAGTATTATAGAGCACACTTGAGTCAATCCTTTGTCTCTTATTATAAAACTTAACTTCTGACTTACAATAATTCCTTCTATATATAAGCCACTTATCCTTGGCCTCCAAGGAATAGACAAGCATTATCTCCTAACTTTATAATTATCTAATGAGACATTTGACTCTATCTAGGAAACTAACTCAAAACCTAGATTACAAGAATGACAACTAAGTCCTTCTAGTTACCAAACTTGCAATTTACAAGATTAAATTATCATTCACCCCTCTAATCTTGTAACACCAACAAGTCCCCTCATCTCGATAAATTTTATTCTTGGCAATGCTTTCGTGAGAATGTCTGCCTTTTGTAGATTCCCACTTACGTGTTCAACATGTATTTGATCACGTCCAATGCACTCTCTTATAAAATGATATCGAACATGAATATGCCTGCTTTTACCAAAAAATACCGGGTTCTTCATTAGTTCTATCGCTGATGAGTTATCAACCTTGATAGTTACTATTCTCTCTTCTTCACCCGTTATTTCTGAAATTATACCTTTGAGCCATAACGCTTGACACGCTCCTTCTGTTGCCGCCATAAATTCTGCCTCACATGATGACAATGCAACTGTGCCCTGTTTTTGCGAAACCCAGCTCACGGGTGCCTCATTGAAGTAAAACACTAGTCCTGTCGTGCTTTTCCCATCATCAAGATCCATTGCATAGCTACTGTCACTGTATCCAAGCAGCTTTCGTTCTCCTCCTTTCGGATAGAAAATGCCCAGATCTAGACTTCCTTTTACATATCTCAATACCTGCTTCACAGCTTGTTCATGTGTCTTGGTCGGTCTTTGCATAAACCTACTAACCAAACCAACCGAAAAATTCAAATCTGGACGTGTATGTGTCAAATAGCGAAGGCTTCCAACTATTCTTCTATACTCAGTTGGATCGATCTCTTGCCCTTCATCAGCCTTTGATAACTTCATACCAGGATCCAAGGGAAATTGAGTTAAGTTACACTCCCACATTCCAAACTGCTTCAGAATCTTCGTAGCATAACCCGTTTGTTTTATTGCTATTCCGTCTTCACCCTGCACGACTTCTATTCCAAGATAGTAATGTAACTTGCCAAGATCACTCATCTCGAATCTTCCTTCCATTTGCGTTTTAAATGCTTGAATATCTTCTTTAGAAGACCCGGTAATTATTAAATCATCAACATAAGTGCCAATGATTAATAACTTACCATTTATACTTCTTCTATAGACTGCTTGCTCTCTTTTGCAACGAACGAAACCGAGTTCTTTAAGCGCACTGTCGAGTTTCGTATTCCAAGCCCTTGGTGCTTGACGCAAGCCATATAACGCCCTTTTAAGCTTGTAAGCATGGTGCTCTTTTCCCCTTTTAACAAACCCCTCTGGTTGAGTTACATACACATCTTCTTTTAATTCTCCATGTAAAAATGCCGACTTTACATCTAGGTGATGAACTTCCCATCCACGGCTAGCTGCTAATGCTATTATCAAGCGTATCGTATCAATTCTTGCCACCGGAGCGAACACTTCTTCGAAGTCAACCCCATACTTTTGCACATAACCTTTTGCAACAAGACGAGCTTTGAATCTTGACACCTTACCTTGTGCATCTTTCTTGATCTTAAAGACCCATTTAACTCCGATTGGTCTCGCTTTTAGTGGTGGAACTTCAAGCTGCCACGTGTTGTTCTTCTCGATAGACTTTATTTCTTCTACCATTGCTTCCTTCCATCGATCATCTTTGATGGCTTCCTTGAAAGCAATTGGTTCGTCATCCACTGATGATAACAATAGTAAGTCATCTTCTGTGAGCAGGTGTGTGAGCTTTGGTATTTTCTCAACCTCATAATCAGCAAGATGTCTTGGAACAGCTTGATTGCGACTTGATCTTCTTAGGGCCGAGGTTTGTGATGGTCCGGTTTCACCTAGCGGCCCAAAGTTTCCATTCAGCCCATTTTCAGCATCATTTATACCTGCACAAGATGAAAAATTATTATTGGGCTCACTCGGCCCAGATCCATCCTCTTGAATCAGGTCAGATCCGCTCGGATCTGCATTCACTGGTGCCGCTATCTCTCTTTCATCAGGAGCTGCTGTATAGCTCTTTTCCTCTCCTTCGATTGTAAATTCAGTCCGGTCTTCTTGTGCGGTGTTAATTCTTGACTGAATAATATTCCAATCAAAACTCTCAGTCTCCTTGAACTTGACATCACCGTCTCTAACCACATGAATTTTTCCTTTTATCGGATCAAACATCCGGTGAGTGTTTAGACCCGATTCTGGTTGTGATCCGAAATACACCATGAGGGAACCTCTATCATCCAGTTTCTTTTGTCCAGGTGCAAGGATTTTTACAAAACCCACACTCCCGAATACCTTTAATTTAGATAGGTCCGGCTTTCTTCCTTTAAGCTTACCGAACGGAGTTGACCCACTTAGCGCTTTCGTTGGAGAACGGTTTAAGAGATAAACGGAGTGCATTACAGCTTCTCCCCAGAAAACTTGAGGTACATTCATTGCTTTCAGTATGCTTCTTGTTGTACCGATAACTGTTCTGTTTCGACGTTCCACAACCCCGTTTTGTTGAGGGGTATAGGGTGCGGTAAACTGTCGGGAGATGCCCTTCTCTTTGCAGAACTTTCCTAGAATCTGTGACGTGAACTCTCCCCCGTTGTCAGTCCGTAGGGTCTTGACCTTGACTCCGAGTTTATTCTCTTCCTTTGTAACGAACTCTCAGAAAAACTCAGCCACCTGATCTTTTGTTTTAATCAGAAACGACCACATGAAGCGGCTGAAATCATCTACTATTAGTAGAATATATTTGTTGCCAACTTGTGTTTGTGGCGTTATTGGACCGCAGAGATCTGCGTATAACAGTTCGAGTGGTTTTTCTGCTCGATATGTTACCTGTTTTGGGAAAGCTCCCCTTATTTGTTTCCCTACTACACAAGCATCACAAATTTCTTTCGAGCTTGTTAAGTGTGGGAGACCTATGGCTTCTTTTGTTAGCAACTTCATAGCCTCAAAGTTTAAGTGCCCAAGACGAGCATGCCAAAGCCAATTATCATCTTGAAGGTTTACCTGCAAACAAATCGGTGATATAACATTTAAGTTTATTTTATAAACTCGATTATTCGATCTCGGTACTCTCATGAGTATTGAACCGTTGGGTTCATACATCCTCAATACGCCTTTCTCGATTACCACCTTGTGTCCGGACTCATCCATTTGTCCCACACTTATGATGTTGTTTGTAAGTGACGGGATGAAATAAACATCTTCCAAGACTCGCCTTTTTCCTGATTTTCCTTCAAGAATAATAGTTCCTTGCCCCTTTATTTCGACACATGATCCGTCTCCAAACCGAACTCGTCCTTTTATGCGTTTATCTAGCCTTGAGAACCATCCCTCGTTCCCGGTCATATGGTTGCTTGCCCCGTTATCACAAAACCAAGTATTGTTTTCACGAGGACACTTTTCATAATTTGCTAGATCTACACGATCCTCATTAAGAAAAACTACATTCTCCAATGTGGTCATATATAAGACCGGTTCTTCATCAACAGTCAAGTTACTTTCTTCCTTTTTTGATCGAGTGGGACAATCACTTGCAAAGTGGCCCAATTCGTCACACCGAAAACACACCAGTTTTGACCGATCCTTGAATGGTTTTTTCGATGTTTCCCTTCCTTTCTTTTGGTACGTAGTCTTCCCGCGACCTTTATCCGCTCCTTTGGATTTTGAGTCACTAGTGGAGGTACGTGTTCGAGCCGCTCCTCCTTTTCTTTTCTTTGCCTCCCACTCTTCATATGTTAGTAACAGTTGGTCATTCTTTGACGAGCTTTCCTCAACGCCTATTCTTTCTTCATAAGCCTTGAGACGACCTACAACATCATCAAAAGTAACTGTTTTTAGATCAATAACTTGTTCCAACGAAGCAACCATGTGGATGAATCGTTTGGGCAAGCCATTGAGAAACTTCTTGACTAGCTTTGGTTCATCAATTTTTTCTCCAAGGGACGCTGATTTGGATGCTACGCTTGCAAGTTTACTCGAGAAGTCATCAACAGTGCTGTTCTCCTTCATCCTCAAGCCCTCGAACTCGGACATAAGCGTTTGGAGTCGAGCTTCCTTTACCCTCTCGGCTCCTTGGTGTCGAACTTTCACAGCTTCCCACATCTCTTTAGCCGTGTCGAGATTCCCGATTTGAAGTACGAGCTCCTCGGGGATGGCTTGGAACAAGAGTGCTATAGCTATATGGTTTTTCTTTGAATCGATGCTTATCCCAGGTTCCACCATCTCCCATACGCTATTTACGTTCAAAATAATCTTCATCTTCATGGCCCAAACTGTATAGTTTGTGGCTGTCAAGATTGGTACGTGAAGCGTTGTGGTGTTGTGATCTTTCACAGGGACGATTTGACGAGTCTGATTGTCTCCCATCGCCAATTCTTTGCTGCGGTTGATGACGGGCTGAATCTGACTACCAGGGGATCAGACCTTCCTTCCTTTGCTGATCCGACTTCTGACCCGGCTGGCTTCCTTCCCTGATCTCGGACAAAACAATTCTCCTTTACCCGTCGCTTCCTCAAGACAAGCTCACTTTATGTCTTGAGGCTCCCGGATAAGATGACCCTGCTGAAACCTTCGATCCTTAAAACCCAGATGCTCTGATACCAATTTATTAGAAATTCAGTATTATAGAGCACACTTGAGTCAATCCTTTGTCTCTTATTATAAAACTTAACTTCTGACTTACAATAATTCCTTCTATATATAAGCCACTTATCCTTGGCCTCCAAGGAATAGATAAGCATTATCTCCTAACTTTATAATTATCTAATGAGACATTTGACTCTATCTAGGAAACTAACTCAAAACCTAGATTACAAGAATGACAACTAAGTCCTTCTAGTTACCAAACTTGCAATTTACAAGATTAAATTATCAATTATTACATTTATTATTTTCTTTTTGTATTGAGATCTCTTGTATTATAAATTGTATGTAAAACCTCTCTAAGTAAAAAAACATTTTCTTGCATGGTATCAGAGCCTAAATTTGATTTCATTTATCTTGTTCTTATATCAGCACCCTTCTTCCCACCCTCCCTACACTTCAATGGCACCTACCACCACCAAAGAAGCTTGTCGACATATTCAGTTCTTTTTAGTTATCTATTTTGATTTTTGATGTCAAAGTTTCTTAAAAACACATTCCATTAACAGATAAAGTGGAAGCTCATTAAGGAAGACGCGTTTGTGTGGGTATCCAATAGACCAAATGTCCCTAAATCGACTTGGGAGAATTAGTTGAATTTTGATGTATTAGCTAGTTTGTAGTGGTGTTGTGCTCCGTTTTATTTATGTTGTTTTGTTGGTTATATATAATGTGATTTGTCGTTAAAAAAGGGGGGATAAATATCTGAAACAATGCGAATCAAACATATACTTTTTTCGAAGTGGGGTGACAAGTTCCCAACTTGGTTTCCCACAAAACCTGGAGTGGGTTTTTCTTTTTGATAAGGTGAGGGGTTCTATTGTGCTTGTTTCCCTTTTTTTTCTTTATCTTTTTCTTTTTTTTTTTCTTTTTTCGTTGGTAAACTAAAGTTGATTTAACATCTTAAATAAATTCCATTAGCGACCTTAATTTAATCTTTAAGACTATGTGTTGTGGCTTGCGAGCAGCCTGCCACGAGCCACAATGTGATCCACCTGGATTGCTCGGCCCACAACTAGACCCAGCGAATGTTGCTGCGAGCGAGCCCAAGCGACCTAGCTCGCTGGGCTAGCGAGTCAAATTCAAAAAAGCTACCCGTTGGCAGCTAGCTAACGGTCAAAAAAAATTAAATATATATAAATGGTGCATGTCCTTTCAAAAAAAATAACATCTATCATTTTTTATCCTCCACTTGATCAAAAATGGCCAATTAAAATCCAAATCCAAATCCAATCCCGCCTCTAATAAACCGTGTGCGAGCACCAACGTGGATTGTAGAGGAAGAAACTCGCCTTGGTGAATTGTTATATTCACCAACAAGAGCAAGGAGAACATCTTGTGCGAAGCAAAACTTTTTGGCTAGGGGTTGTCACCCAATTCAACGAACAAATGGGTGAAAACCGTCGTCCAACTGATGCGATTTATGGAAAATATTGTTCCATGAAGGCGAAGTGCATCATTTTTGAGCATTTCTACATGAATGCTCAAAACGAGAACCCGGGTTTAAACGATGAAGAGTTGATTGAAGTGGCTCGTGACCAAAACCGAGCCATACACAATGATAACTACTTAAGTGTTGCGATTTGGAGACTCATGAGAGGACGATTTCTAATATAGTCGTCTTTCCACTATTACTTAATGTTTTTGGCAAGTGATGTTATTTTATCTTTTTTAAAATAATTGTTTGATATTTTATGGAAGGTGATGTTATTCTATGATTTTTAATGTTTATTTTAATATGAATGCAATAGAATGTTTTATAAAAAAATTACAAAAAAAAAAAAAAAAAAAAAATTCTGATAAAGTGATCGCTCACCATGAGCCATAACAGGATCAAGTGAGCAGGATTGACACTTTAGCCAGTGCCATGTCAGCGGCCAGTTGTCTTATTTTAATAGGATAAAGTCATTGCTTAAGGTGAGCGACAACGGATAGTCTAACAAATGCATAAAGTTTTAAAAGCATGATAAACACTCATACCTCATTTAATGAAGGCATATGTCTATTAAAAAGAGGTTTTACGTTCTTTCATACGTAAAGAGAGTAAGTTAGGATAAATGTTGTAATTGTGTAAAGTAAAGCACGAGTAATATTTTTTTTGTTAAAAAAAACGTTATATGTTTTAAATAAAATAATACTTAAACTTCATCAAAATTATTGGAATAACAATTTAACTATAACTTATTTATAAGACTCTCTAGTCGGCCCTTGAATGTCATTGAAGGCCTATACTATTGAAGTTCATCAATCCTAAGAAGTCTAATGTCATTGAACATGAACAAGGAGATGAGTTTGCTTCAATTCATCCAATGAGGGGAGCCCAAATTATATAAAAAAAGATCATTCATTATGAATATTGTGGGTAACAGTTAGGTGACAAGATGAAAATTAATTTTTTTAAGATTTGTAAATAGATTTTGTGAAGATGACTAGTACATCGTTTTTTTTTAACGACCAACAAACAGATGTCACGACTACCTGTGTGCTCACCAATTGATTATAAAAGCACACCATACTGAAAATTATATTTTTTTTAAGATTTGTAAATAGATTTTGTGAAGATGACAGGACATCGTTTTTTTTGAACGATCAACATACAGATGTACCGACTACTTGTGTGCTCACCAATTGGTTACAAAAGCACACCATACGCTTCTGGATGAAGACAAGTTTTAGGTGTCCGTCCATAGGTAGCATTGGCAGCCAGAACACACCAAACCACCAGTTCCGGGGAAATCTGACCCCACACCCGCTCGACAATACAACAGCGAATAATCAGTAAAACCCGATGAAATTAAGGATTGAACATGACACCTCAACAAGGCTATGATGTGACATCTAATATAGGAAGGACCCACGTACATTACGCTGATTTAAGTATTTAACATATATTAAGTAAACTATTAAGTTATAACTTTCCTTTAATTGAACGGCATTAAATTACATGACTATCAGAATTAAGAAGCAATAATTGCAAGAAACCCCGTACGCGATTGGTTGAGCTGTCCACATCTATATCTATATCTATATACCTAATAAACAAAAGTCCATGAGTACACTTGGCACTCCCACATTCATCCTCAATTGTGGAGCCAATCATATTGTGCCAAGTGTCTCATTGTGGGATTTAATAAACTTTTTCTTTTTTCTAAAAATCAAAAATCATTAATTATATTAAATAAGGTAATTATATTAAATTAGGTAATTAATTATTATTTGGTCAAACCTTCTCATTCAATTAATTAACTTCTCTAAAACAATTTAAACTCAAAATTCATAGAGAACATAATACAGAGAGAGAGAGAGACACGCAGAGATCTAGAGAGAGAAAGTGATGAACGAACCGATCAAAACCTTCCATCACCATCGTTCATCTTCTTCGTCTCTATCATTCAAGGTAACGATTTCTTCTTTGTTTTTCTTACGATTTCTGTTACATATTGTTGTTTCTTATAATTATTTTTAGATTTAATCGATTTTTATGTTTCTCTGTTTCTTTCTATGTTTCCATCGCCGATCATTCATCTTCTTCTATCTCTCATTCAAGGTAATCATTGTTTCTACTTTGTTAATAAATTTAGTTTAATATTGTTTAGTATAATAAATTTAGTGTCATTGATTCATGATTGATTATGATTTTTGTATTGAGCGAGCCCCGATAAACCACAATCTGTATAATGCAAATTAAGTTCTTGCATCATTTATCATGGAATTTTCGTGTTACCTTAATCATGCAGAAAATTTTCAACAACTGCTCAAGGATGCCAAGAAGGAGCGAGATCGACCAAGAGCTCTTAATCTTCTGCGGATTTTTCGCTTATGGCTAGAAGTAAGCTTTCTAAATGAATATACATTTCTGACAAACTGCCATGTGGATACGTGTTTAATTTTTTACATATATATGGTAATTTGTACCCATTTAGTTATGAACGGGCCAATTCAGGTTATGTTTTATCACTAACAAATCGTAAATCATTTTGTTTAAAAAATTAGATTATTACTGAAAATCAATATAATTTTTGTAATCAAAATTGGTGTTACTGATAAAAGAAAATATGGTAACTTTGTACGGAAAGTGTTTTTGGTCAACCTGACTCATTTTGGCCCGTATATAAAATCTGCACGTTTTGACGCGTTAACCCCCCAATTCTAAGTAAATTCTAATATTTGTTTTAAAAAATTCCCGTGTATTATATATTTCTTCATGATATTATGTTGGGTCGATGATGTTTGTCTTCGGGTGAGGTTGAATGTTCATATGTTCTTCGAGGTGTTCTTGAGTATCATAATATTAGATGAAAGGTAAAAGAATGTTGGATATTTTTTAGTGATTAATCCGCTTAGGAAAGCTATTCGGGTCCGGGTCCTGTTTGTTAATTCGGGTCTCATTTATTAGCATTTTATTTGTTTCCTAAGTTGATGGCTTAAAGTTTGGAAGGATAATTACAAGAATTAATTGTTATAAATGGTGGTTTGAAAAGTCTTGGATGTTAAAAGGAAGGGTCGACTTTTTTGGTAAGAGATTGATTGATTGTATTATAGGAAAGTTAATAGCACAATTAGTTGTACACTTTCCATATAGTCATAGTCAAATGTATTAACTGCATAGTCAAATGTATTAACTGCATAGTCAAATGTATTAACTTAGGAGTCTCCTGTTTGCAGGCACAATCAAATAAACTACAAAAGGATGTATAAGTTTGAGTCATTCTACTGGTTCGTTCATCTCCCAATTTATTTTTTTTTTTGTAAATTCGAATGTGTATGTATAATTTACAGTATGCATACGAGGTAACAATACAAAAATTGTCTCATTTTAATCAAAATTATTTTTATATCACATTAATAACTTTCTTCTTTCCTAATATTAGTCAATCTTCGACAAGTATTTAGGCATCTCCTTTCATTCGCAAACCTTAATACTTGGCTCCATTTTGTTTGAGTGAAACATTAATGAATGATTTTCGATTTTTAAAAAATAAATTCTTTTATAAAAACATGACTCTTTTTTGAATTTTGAAAATAGAATAGTCATTAAATGTTTTTTATTTAAAAAAAATTAAAAATCTGGATTATAGTGTTTAGGAAAGTTATTAAACACTTTGACCGAAACATTAATGAATAATTTTCGTTGATGTAAAATAAAAATTTTTATAAAAACATTAATGACTCTTTTTTTAATTTTAAAAATAAAATAATCATTACATTTTTTTTATTTTAAGAAAATTAAAAATCTAGATTACAGTGTTTAGGAAAGTTATTAAAGACGTTGACCCAAACATTAATGAATGATTTCGATTTTTAAAAAATAAAAAACATTTATAAAAACATTAATGACTCTTTTTTGACTTTTAAAAATAGAATAGTCATTAAATGTTTTTTATTTTAAAAAAAAATTAAAAATTTGGATTATAGTGTTTAGGAAAGTTATTAAACACGTTAACCGAAACATTAATGAATGATTTTCGATTTTTAAAAAATAAATTCTTTTATAAAAACATGACTCTTTTTTGAATTTTAAAAATAGAATAGTCATTAAATGTTTTTTATTTTAAAAAAAATTAAAAATCTGGATTATAATGTTTAGGAAAGTTATTAAAGACTTTGACCGAAACATTAATGAATAATTTTCGATTATTAAAAAATAAAAAATTTTATAAAAACATTAATGACTCTTTTTTGAATTTTAAAAATAGAATAGTCATTAAATGTTTTTTATTTTAAGAAAATTAAAAATATGGATTACAGTCTTTAGGAAAGTTATTAAACACGTTGACCCAAACATTAATGAATGATTTCCATTTTTAAAAAATAAATTTTTTTATAAAAACATTAATAACTCTTTTTTGAATTTTAAAAATAGAATAATTATTAAATGTTTTTTATTTTAAAAAAACAAAAAATGTGGATTATATTGTTTAGGAAAGTTATTAAACACGTTGACCGAAACATTAATGAATGATTTTCGATTTTTAAAAAATAAATTCTTTTATAAAAACATAGAATAAAATATGCTCGAAGTTTTTTTAGCGGGTCGATATGGGTAATGCTCATCTTCTCAGACGTGTCAAATTAAATTGTGAAATTTAGGTGGTAGTTAGTTTCTTATTTTCATTTTTATTACTTTCTTATTGTTGAATATGCCATAAGTCTATTTTTAACACATACCATTTAGGTCGCCTTATTCAGGTTGGATTGTATTTAAGAAACCCTTTATTCTCACATGGCCAGCTTTATGTCGCATTGTCAAGAGTTAAAAGCAGGGCAGGCGTGAAGTTACTTATACTTGATGCTGGTGGGAAAGTGATGACTAAAACAAAAAATGTGGGTTATAAGGAAATTTTCAGCGATATTTGAATAAATGTGTATTCGTTGGTTTTAAATTTTAATAAACTGTTTCTACTTTATTTTTCTTATACGTTATACTACTCCAAATAATCGTACGTTGTTGAACTGCGTGTCAACGCGGGCAAATATCTAGTCTAATTTATAAACAAGTCCCAGCTGTTAATAATATCCAGCTGGCAGTCAAACCACGACTCCTTTTCCGTGTACCCTACCAATATTATTATTATTATTATTATTATTATTATTATTATTATTATTCATTTTATGTTGCGAGTGAGCCTGGTGCTCACCCTAAGACTATGTGTAGTGGAGGGGGTTATTTATAACGCCCCTGATTCTGATTGGTCCATGTGACAGCTGAGTCAACATGAGAAAATGAAGTGAAAAAGGGGTGTAGTGGTCAAACTTGTTCCAGCATTAATTGATTGGAAAGGTTAATTGCTTGCCTCCCCCACGTGTCAACATATGATTGGAAAGGTCAAACTTGTTCCAACATTATTTTTATAACGCGCGTCCGGGTTTTGAAGGGATAGCGCCCCCCGTAACGGTGTGGGGGCTCTATTTTTGTTTATAACGCCGGGTCACGCTACCACTACACTCACTCTAACCACAACAGTCTCATGCAAACAGCCATGGCGTGAGCACATGCGATGGTGGTCATGTGCGTTAACGGGAGAAAATAAGCTTTGGTCACGTCGGTGTTCACCCCAGCCATAACGCGGGTAAATGACTAGGTTACTTAAGAATGGGATCTGTGGCTCGTGTCTACTCACTCAAGGCCGACAACGGATATTATTATTATTAGCTTGCCTCCAAGCCGAGCCTAGCCGAGTCATCATTTACATATCTTTTGACTGCTCGGCTCAGCGTGCTCACCACACGCATCTCTATCTATATATAATACATACCGCCCACAGATCTTAACCATTACATATCTTTTAATATTAATATTAATATTAATCTCTCTCTCTCTAAAAACCTAATCCCCAAATTTAAATCGAATCAATCACTGTCAATGGCGGATCAATCGGCGAAATCACGGTCGCAACCGAGTCGGTTACAGCGGCGAGCTCCGGCGTCTATACAGGTAACGCCGGTGAGTAACTGGAACGTTGCGATTCCTTTATTATCTCCGTTAGCTACGTCACCTGACGTGAAGAGAAACTGTATTGATGTTGTTAGTGAAGAACAGTGTCGAAGAGTTGTGAATAGTGATAATAATAATAATAATAATAATAGTGTGTCGGAGCCGGAGAAGGCTCCGGTTGTTTATAACACGTGGCAACATCCGGCGGCTCCGTTTTATTATGAGCCGGCACCGACGTTGTTGCAGTCGATTTGTAGTGGTGTTGCTGATAGAAGTTGATGATTGATTGATTGAGATAAGATTTAGTAGGTTTAGGTTTCATGATTCATCATCGTAACGTGTATTGATCAAAGAACTGTTAGTGTTTAGCTTTTAGATCTGACGGTGAATGATATTAGTTTTCTCCTGTTTTTGATTCGTTTATTTTGAATAACTTATATTAATCTGGAGTAAATAGATCTATAATTCTATATGCACTGATGAACAATGGTCTATATCACTATATGGCCAATTTATTTATAAAACAACTGATTTTTGAATTGTTAAGTTAATCTAGATGTTTTTGGAACTTAATAATATTACTTTTAACTAATAATATTATCAATGACCAGGCAAAGTAAAGCAAAATATTCAAAGAAAGTATGCATAGTAATCCTAAAGATTCCTTTTGGGCTGCACAGAACACATGTATAAAATAGTGTTATAAAATAGTGTTGTTCAAAGACTCTAGCCATGTCAGCTCGAGTTTGAAATGAATTAGGTCAATTTGGCTTGAAATACTCGGGCGAGATGAAACTTGAGCTTGGACTCAGCTTGTTTTACGAATTGAATCAACTCGTGGCTCTATAAGCCGGCTCAATGTAGAAAAAAGACCTAAAGCAAGAACTAAATCGAAGATGCCTGCTTTCAATAGCATGTTTACGATTTAAGATAGTCAGTGTTTACGATTGGGCGATGAGGTTTTAGATTATATCAAATTTAGCATAGCGAAGAGCGTAGAGGAGTTGATTTTTGAAACAAAATCAAAGAGGAGAGGTTATGTTGTAGTTTTGGCTATTGTAGATCTGATTGAGCAGTGGTGAGCGGCCGAGAGAAGTAAGGTAGAAGAGACTAACACTCTATTTCAGAGTTTCATTAAAGGATGGAAGAGAAATGATCTCCCTCCTTTTTCTTTCTCTCCAATTCCTTTCAAATTGGAAAGATTAAAAATCACTCTAAAAACCTCTTTATTATCCCTCTTATTCCATTCCCTTCCCTCCTACAAAAAACTCTGGAACACATTTTTTACCCACTTCCTTCCCAATCTTTTTGTCTTCCATCCTTTAATGAAACTTTGGAACAAAGCGTAAAGAGTACTGGTGGACTCATGGTGAGAAGCATAGAGAGAAAGAAACGTTGCGAACTTGCAAAGGGAAGAAGTTTGAATTACTAAAATTGCTAAAGGCATTGGATTGGATTAAGCGTTCAGCTAAATTTTTAAGCTAAAACAAAACTAGTAGAGCTAAAATTAAAATATGGATCTATAGAAAAGCTATGTTATTTTGTTCGAGCAAGCAAAACTTGGCTCGGTTCATATGTTTTCGAGCAAACTGTGAGTCACGGGCTATTTGAATATCCCTGTTTGATAAGGGGACTGGCTAATTGGTTTCAAGATGGAAAGCTATATGAGATTGCATGTTGGGTTTGGAAGATTTGGCCGGTCACAATTCTTATGCTTTAGCTTATGATCGTTGAATCCGACAATTGTTACACTTAGCATGTGCAGCTATTAGGGTGGTCGGGGAAGATCCTGGCTAGGGGTGTCAATCGTGTCAGGTTGATGGGTTGAGAAGTTGCGGGTTGGTGGGTTGAAAAGTGCAACCCGAACCTGACCCATATTATTACTAATGTCAAAGATTTCAACGCTAAACCACACACAAAAAAATTCAAATCAACCCGAACGCTACCCGTTTAACCCGTATTTTAAAGTGAGTCATACATGTTGACATGTTATAACCGGGTTGTTGGGATGTGGGGAGGGGGGGGGGGTATCGATAACTTGTAACCCGTACCTGATATATATTTAATACGGGTCAGCCTGAACCCAACCCGTTTTTCTAAATGGGTTATGTTAGTCGAGCCAAACCTTTTTTTTTTGTGTCGGGCTTAGGTTGGGTTTCGGGTTGTATCAAGAATTGCCTCCTCTAGTTACACTTGGAAAGAAGGTTTTATGAGTTTTAATTGGGCTCTCTTGGGGGTTAAGAAAGATCAATGCATTTGTGTGGCGTTGGATCTTGATCGGCTCCCTACTTGGCCCAATTGGGTAGACCGCAATGTGGTGATATGAAATGTGATGGGGTGAGTCATGAAAAAGCGAAAAAAGAAATGGTGATATGGAGCTAAATGATTGGTTTGTATATCGCGTCCAATCTTTGGTGCCTTGACCGCGCCTCTTCTGTGGATTTGGCAGCCGCATAATGCCCCTCCTCCCCTCAATCATATAACTAAAAATAATATTAACTGGTGGGATTGTTTATATTGATTGTCTAGTAACATTACGTGACATGTTAATTATTATCATTCCGTCGTATTATTTAAATGGGTGTAAACAACTAAACCTTGCAGTGAATTTAGTTAGTTCATATATTAATAAGAGTGGTCTAATAGGATTTGGATTTTAGGCCCATATGTGTGAGTGAGAAGCAAGATTGTTCTATTTGGAAGTTAGCTACCAAATCCTCAATTATGTCCAGTTTTCGAAGCCCATTTTTATTGGGTAAAAACAAGGCCATTTAAAAACTTTTATAGATCTATTTTTCTTATCATTATTTTTATTATTTAATAATCAGTTTTGGGATCTCTATATTAAGGTAACAAAAATATTAGAAAAACAAGAGTAAAACTATTTCTCAATACTTTTAGTTTTTTTTATTTATTTTAATGATTATATTTTTTAGTATATTATGTGTATAATTAGTTTTGTATTATTAATAGCAAAGTGTCTAAAGTTAAATCTTATAATATAGCAATATAACTTTTGTTAAATATAGCGTCATAAATATATAGTGGGTTGGAAGGTTGTTTCCTACTACTTCACAAGTTCACCATAAGTAGACTTTGACTTGCCTTAACACCAAAAAGGTCCCTTTCTGAACCACAATCATAAAGTGGGATTGTACTATAGTCTCCATAAATTGGTGAACAACCTCACAGCTCAACTCCTATTGCAAGTTCTCTGGAACTTGATGTGCTGGTCTCTCTCTCTCTCTTGTTTTGAAACTAATATCTATAAATATAATAATTTAATACTAAAACTAAATAAAAATTATAATGTTATAAACTATTTTTAAATATGACAAACCACTGGTTATTCTATAATATGAAAGATTTATGATGTATATACTAATAGTAACTAGTGGGAAGCCCGCGCGATGCGGCGGGACCTAACTAACACCAAACAGAACATAGACGTGAAAAGTTGAATCACATGTCACATGATTTCTATGGTTATTAGAATCAAATAACCCTCTTCTAGGTGGTGTGCCATACGGATATACCTCAATCAAGCCATTGTGTTTAGTACCGAGCTTCCCATAAAAGAATTTTGTAAAGCAAACAAACATCAAAACAATATTTACAAGCATGGAATCTACTACTTTGTCATTTGTTTCATACTGAATTACCACATTGCAAGCTAATCAACCACACATACCCAAAAACCAATATTAATGATTTTTGACTAATCATCCAAAAACTACAGTTTGTGAAAATTTGATATCAAAGTTCTTGCCAATTCGAGGATACAGTTCCATCTCTTAAGATACTAACAAACATAAGATATACCCGAACCAAATCACCAATAATTACTTAAGCAAACATAAATTATGTTCAAAACTATTAGGATAAATTAAAGAATTTATTTATAGACAAGGGCATAAGAAAACTTAAAAAACCCAAGTACAAAAAATGTAATTGTAACATTGTATAGAGTTTCAAACAGTGGCATTTTGGCCAACTATAAAGATAAAATAATGTGGTTGGTACATTTCATATTGATTCATAGAATTAGAATTTATGTTGCCATCTATTTCTCCCAAATGACTATAAGGCATAAGCAATTGATAGAAAATATCATTAAAAGACAACACGATTAGACATGTTTCTATATGAACGACATTAAAATACAACGACATGTTTCCATATGAACATGTTGAACTTCCCACTAAAGGAAGTAGTACTAACAACAAAACTTGAATTTGACATCAACCCACCTGCAAAGTTTTGATTAGTAAATTACACAAAAAAAAATTAAAATAATAATAATAATAATAATAATAATAATAATAAACACATTTACATAAATTACATGAAATTCATCACAAAATAAAGATGGGTTTAAGTGATAACATCAATTAGTTGAATAAATTATCGGTCAACTAAATAGATTGAAAAACAAAACAAACACTTATACAAATAGCCCGTAAATAAAAAACATACCTTGATACAAGTTTATACATCTGAAATAAGATCCCAAAAGTGTGATGGCAAACCCTAGATCGGTAATAAAAATTAATCGGTACAATACAAACCTTCATTGAAGTTGATACACTACAAAAGATTAAAAAACATACCTTGATACAAGCCATTCGGAGTCAACACGCTAAGCCGTCGACGGTTAAGAAGAAAAAAACTAACATGAAGAATTAGACGCTATATATTTATATGTGTATGCATAGGGTTGTAAAAAATACATTCAATGTTAAATTAAGAACTACGGTAACGACATAAAACTGATAAATATTGGTTTTACTATTATGCATATTACATTTATGATTTATGTAACATAATATCAGTTCCTATTTTATGTAACAAAAAACATACCTTGATACAAGCTTATACATCTGAAATAAGATCTCAAAAGTGTGATGGCAAACCCTAGATCGGTAATAAAATTAATCAGTACAAAACAAATCTTCATTGAAGTTGAAACACTACAAAAGATTAAAAAAACATAGATTGATACAAGCCATTCGGAGTCCACACACTAAGCCGTCGACAGTTAATAAGAAAAAAAAACTAACATGAAGAATTAGACGCCTAAATTTTTTGAAGGGGGTAGTGGTGGGGGTTTATAGTGGTGGTGGTGGTGGTGTTGAGGTTCTAGTCTTCTAAAGAGAAGTAGAGTAGGAGTAGCATTAAAATGAAGAATATGAAATGAAGAAGAGAGAACCCTTCAACTTCCGTCACTTTTAATAAACATTAACCTCATTATTGATGACTAAAAGACTCATTTACCCTTATAAAAATGCACCAAGTGTTTGTACTTTAAGCAATCTAATTTGTAATTACTTAAATTTTCCAGGTATCCCTCTTACATTCTTTATAATATAGTATAGATAAGTCATCAGTGACTGTTAGATTACAAAGTAGATGGTGCCAAACATTTAGGCATTTATGAGGTCATAAAGATATTAATGTTGAGTTCTTTCGTCACGCTATTTAAAAATTATAACGCTCACATTAAAATTACGAATTACGTAAACGCAAACTACCTAACTATAGCTACAAATTTAAAGTGCTCAAGCTTGGGCATTCGACAAACTAACCTCAAGTATTGCTTTCCAATTCGATTCCCTACAAGAAATATAACATCAACAATAACAAGCTATTAGTGAAGGTGTAGAGTTTAGATTGAAGAGATATGAGCCCAGACCCCCTATAGCCGGACTAAACCCACATCCAAGGCTAAAGAAATACAGGCCCAGACTCTCATTGATCGGGTTGAATCCACATCCAAACCAACAAAACATCTAATTAAGTCTAACGTTACCCTCAGGTCACATCCGGCTTAGGTGGAATCCTAGCACGTGGGAGACATGTTAGTACAAGAGACGGCGACGTGTAGCCAATCATTTGTGCCCAGATCATTGTACCAGGTGCACCTCCACTAAGTGTGTCGCGTAAAGGGAGCATGAGGTACAATGAAGGCAACTCCTAGCCAATCACAGGTCATTGACAATCATACCAGGTGCCTCCCCACTAACGAATTGTGGCAGAGGGGACATAAGGTACATCCGACAGTGATGGCCAGCCAATGAAATGTCGTGGATCCACGTTATCCTTAACCTCCATAAACGACCGGACAGTTATGATAAATGGTACACCCAGAAAGCAATGTGTGGCTAATCAGCTCACACGAACATGCTCCCACCTCTGCGGACGCCCATAGTGAGGGCAGGGGGGCAGGGGGGACAAATGAAATATTATTGGACAGCGACCTC
This sequence comes from Ambrosia x helenae, assembly GCA_030844895.1. Lineage (NCBI taxonomy): Eukaryota > Viridiplantae > Streptophyta > Magnoliopsida > Asterales > Asteraceae > Ambrosia > Ambrosia x helenae. The sequence continues at coordinate 114,093,191 of CM061226.1, read as the reverse complement.
TTATCCAATCCTTCTCATCCATCTCCGTCTATAAATAGGATTTGCATTCTCGCACTCTCACTCTATACTTGCTTTATCTTTAATCATAAAAAGCCGATGCTTATTTTCACGCCGGAAGGTGGTTACCAGAACGCCCACTTCTTCTTTTCATAACAAGCTCACGGTCTTTGTTTAGTTTTGCAGGGTTTTTTTTTTTTTTTTTTTTTTGCCTCCACTCGGAATATCGTAAACACTAACTTGGAAATCATATTTGATTGGATTGAACCCACATGTCGAACCATTAGACTTTATCATTGGATTTGGACCTGTGTTTCTTCAACTGTGAATATATAAAACAGAATCCATAAAAGATAACACTCATATTTTTTTTTATAAAATCATATCAAACACGACCATGTTAAACTAAATACATTGTCATGTGGTTCATGTTATAAATAGATATTTGCTTATAACGAAGGCGGACAATTATGCGAATTTCTATTATATAGTCGTGTTATGTACGAAAAAAATATTTTGAAATGAAAACATACGATAATGTGATCCCATTTACATAGTCGCGTGAGACACTATTTAAAACTAGTGGAATGCCCGCGCGTTGCCGCGGGTATGTATTTTTATTCACATTTTAAATTGCCAAAACTTTATACACCATACTGTCATTTATCCAATCCGATCCGTGCTTGATTTTTATTTGCAACATTTAGTTGCACACATGAACGAAAAAGCCTTTAGCCTACTGGTTACAAAGTGTTAAATAAGACTTAACCTTTTCTTGTGGTTATAATTCAAATTCCATTGGTAACAAAAAGTTAATCCATTAAAAAAAGTTACATGAATTAATCTATTACTTGGTAATGGTTCTAGGTAACAAAAAGTTAATACATGAATTAAATGTATTGAATGGTGCAATTGATTTGTATTAGTGACTTGTACATAAGGGCATAGATGGAAGAAAATGGTAAAAGTTAGAGATTTATGCATGAGACCTTTTGTATACCATCTTAAAATGATGGTGAAATTACCTTCTTACCCATCTCTCCTCCTTAATAAGGTAGTAGAGATCCATTAAAAAAAGTTACATGAATTAATCTATTACTTGGTAATGGTTCTAGGTAACAAAAAGTTAATACATGAATTAAATGTATTGAATGGTGCAATTGATTTGTATTAGTGACTTGTACATAAGGGCATAAATGGAAGAAAATGGTAAAAGTTAGAGATTTATGCATGAGACTTTTTGTATACCATCTTAAAATGATGGTGAAATTACCTTCTTACCCATCTCTCCTCCTTAATAAGGTAGTAGAGATAATTCACTTACCATAAGTTGTGGGACATGATTATGTGAAAACCCACACATAGCCATGCCATGGTTGTTGACCTAAATAAAGTCTAACATTTACCAATAACATTCAACTTTATAAAATGCACGCAATGTACACACGACAATAGCTTGATCATAATGTAAGGTGTTCACATAGCTAATCACATGAAAAAAATTCGTCAACCTCCACTAGTGTGTGAGAAGTATGTACACATTATCAGAGATAACAGTACGAAAAATGTGCGCAAAAACATTTGATAACTGAAGGGATAGGGTACCTAATCCCGCGAAGGATTAGAACACTATCTCAAAGAAGCCTGCAAAAACACAACGCTACATCTAAGGTCCAGAGTCTGCGGGAACCACTCCGCGGACAAGGTTTACCCGCAGACTACAAGACGTCATACAACCTTTCACACAAATGACGTCACCAACATAAATAGCCACTGGCGCGTGGGGCTACGCGCCATAATGTTCCACCAATGCTTTATCATACGAGGATGCACAGACAGGAGGGAATGAAGAGGATCAGATCAAAGCCAGGGCGCGCTCTGCGCCAATCAGATGACAACACGTGTTAGGGGTGGTCCAACAACCCATGACACAAGGACAACAACGTGACAGTTCCCATGCCCCCACCATGCCGAATGCACAGTACATGTGAGGACACTGTTCATGCATGCCCACCTGCCACAGACGTCTCCTCGGACGCCACAGGCAAGTCAGCCACGTCGTCGTCAGCACAAGCGCCGCCTGCGCCCAATCACATGTCGCCACGTGGAGATCTTGTAAGACACAATCCACACTCTCTCACATCAGCATTAATGGCACCTGAGCTTCCCGCCATTTTTATGGGTCAAAGGCATTTGGGCTCGATTAAGGCCCAAACCAAGTGCAAGGTTTTATGGGCCATCTCCCATGGCCCATAACATCTCCTATAAATAGAAGACTTTTTCTTCCATGCAAAGCATCCGAAAATACTCATTCTCATACAAGAGCTAGAATAGAACTTATTGTACAACTCCTTGCAATCCTCTCAATAATATTAATCGGTTCTTACAGTGGACGTAGGCTGTCTAAAGCCGAACAACTTATATGCTCTTATCCTCACTAACAACACACACATAACCACACTTGTTTGTTATATTCTTGGGTTACGTTCTAACTATTGTGGTGAGCGAAGGATTATTCCTGAGCTAACACGAGTATCTAACCCTCGACGGTTTACGTTAAACGGTCGTTATACTTGTTGTTTCTTCAATAACCATATTGCATTGATTCATATATGAACATCCACTAATATTTTCATCAAAAACAAATTTCATAGGGTTGCTAGGTGTGGGCTCAAGCTGCACCGACGCTAACAGCTAGCACATCACTGATGTGGAGGGCTTTATCATAAACTGGGGAGCCAAACACCGATTCCCGGCCATTATTTAGGACGTTAAAGGGTTGATATGAGGATGGTCTTAGGCTGATCGGTGTGCAGACGCAAGCCCCCCCGGTCTCCCCCTTAACGCCATAGACGAACCAATCATGTGAAGGAACATTTAATTTTCGAACATTGGTAAATTTTGGACCGTTTGAAACGCTCACTTTAAAAAAAAAAAAAGAAGCTATTTTATTATTATAAAATCAAACCCACATTTTTATACTACACCCACTATCTCCATTTACTTTCTCTCTAATATTTTTTATAAACCATTCAATTTTTATTAAAAATATCATGGAACCAATTCAACCAAAACAACCCAAATAGCCCGAATCCATTCACCACACCGGGTTACACCCCGGTAATGGAGCCACCAATATCGCAACAAGTACCTCCATTACGGGCGATCCAACAAATGCAACATAACCCGATAGCTTTCGCTCAATTCAACCCAATGCAATACATGCAAAAGCAACAATCGTTTCAAACAAGCCAACAATTTTCTCCACAACCACAACCCGCAACACCTATCGGTCCGTCTCAACCCGTAGACGTGGAGGATGACGATGAAGAAATAATTCCCGAAACTCAAGCTCCACCACCCACCGAAAAAGCTAAAGGAAAACACAAAGGTAAAGCTAGAGAGAAAGGTACGGGACGTGGTAATCCGAAAGATGGAGTAGCCAAGCCACGGTCCGATATTGAAGAGGAGGCATTAGCTAAGGCGTGGGTTGCTTCGTCAAAACGCGTCGCAGCTGGTAATAATGTTTTCCTCTCGTCTTATACTTGCGCATATATATATATATATATATATATATATATATATATATATATATATATTGTTTAATTATTTTAATTAAAATTTTTTAATCATAGGTACTGCCCAAACGCAAGAGGCGTTATGAGACAAAGTTGTTGAAAACTTTCATTTGTTTATGCAAGCCAAGCCGTATCGACTACAAGATGCTTGTAGCTAGAAGTGGAGAAAGATTAACACGGACTGTGGTCGATTTAATTGTTTTTATAACCAAATTAAGTCGAACCCGCCTAGTGGTTGGAATGAGCAAAGTGGAAGTAGTTTTTTAAAATTTTAGGAAATCCTATCTTTTTTTTTCGGTTTGTTTTTTTTTAATTTCAGTATGGTTTATAATCTTTTTTATTAAATCTAGTATTTATTTTAACATTATTTTGTTTATTTGTTACTTTTATATATAATTAAAATTAATAATAAAAAAATAAATTAACTAATAAATGCATGAGACATGGAGTGTTGGTGTCTCCACACCCCACTCATGTCTCAAGTAAGGGGGTGTTTGTTTTTCTCCCATAAGTGTTTTTGACCACTTCAGTCTGCGCTGCGCCGACGCGGGCAGACTTTTGAGGCGCGCGGACTGTTTGTTTTTCTGAAGACCTTTCACTCCAGAAGCTCTTCCTGGCCTCTTGTGGTGGATTATGGTTATGGTTTTGGGTTACGTTGCATACGTTAAAAAACAAACAGTCTTCCTTTTGCAGACTGCAGACCTTTGGTCCACATCTTCTCCTGCAAATGTGTGCAGATGTGGTCCGCAAACTGCAGACCTTTTACCTTAGAAAAAACAAACAACGCCTAAGAGAAAAATGGAGGTAGATGAGGTGGCATGGAGACATCAACTTTTTGGTGTCTCCACACCCACTAGCCTTATCCCAGTAACGAATGAAGAGGCTAAAGTGGAGAGTTTAATTAATTATTTCAATGTTTAGAATTATCTAGCTTGTTTAATTAGTAGAGATAGTGATGTGAGGTTACTATTAAATTATAACTGGTAGTAATATTTTAGTAGGATTAGTATGGTTAATTTAGTATAAATACGGGTCTATGTTAATGTTTCTACTTGTCCCTTTGCAGGTAAGTTCGTGATGTTTGTTTGGTTGAATAGAGAGAATCGTGGGTTCGTCTCCCCAAATATTTGCGTTCCTGTTTGATCTAATTGTCTGGGCCAACATGTTTCTCCGATGTGGTGGTGGGTAATGCCTTAGGGCGTTTACCCACACCGAGCAGACTGGGTTGTTTGTTTTAGCTCTTAATGGGGGCAGATGTTTGAATCAGTCTGGCATAGTTCATTCAGACTATTTGTTTTACAAGCATATGTCTGAATGAGTTAGACATTTGTATGTGAATGAGTAACCATTATACTAAGTCTGCATAGTTCAGATCCCTGTTCATCTAAAGCTAAGATTTTATGTGGACACTAGATAAAATCAACTTAATATTATTTAGGGTTTTTTTCTTTAAAAATCTAAATGAGAAGTAAACTAATAATTTATATACAAATACAAGAGAACTTTAAGAATTATATCTGTGTTAAGTAGGGATGAACATTTTTTCCTGAGTATCTATACCCGTACTCATTCGTATCCATATCGGTACCTGTACCGATTTTGAGTACTCGGTATAGGTATCGGTACCCACTTTTATTGATTTAGGTTTTCAGTACTTTCGGTATCGGTACGGGTAAAAATGGTACTAGTACCGAATTCTATATATTAATGAATTTGATAATATGTTTTACTTCATATTATGATATTCATGGCATTCGTATCAATATTACCTGTTTGGTACAGGTACCATATTGATACTCGTACTAATTTTATAAATTTGTACCCGTATAGTGTTGATACTTCTAATGGTTTTATCTACTTGGTATCGGTATAGGTGCTCAAAAAATAAAAAATAATAAAATGGTACCAAAACGGGTAACGTACCGAAATACCGGTACCGATACCCGTACCTATATATTTGGTACGGTACTCGATACCCACTTTTGTTCAAATTCGATACCGGTATTTTTGTTACGAGTACAGCTGTATAGGTACAGATACTGTATCGATTTTATCCCTAGTTTTAAGGTCTTATTTAAACCAGAAATGGTAAGAGAATAAGGAATTGTTGGTTGACTTAAACTAACTTTTTATAATTAGGAAAATATCAAAACATTAAAAGAAAAGTCAACAATTTTGACTTTGCAAGTTGCATAATATTCACAACCTCTCCATTCTATTCTTGCGAGATCGTGATGCTTGGCCACAGTATTTATAGTTTATATCCACTTGCCCCATTCCAAATTCCCTACTTTTCATTATTTTATTTTCTCATGTTTTTTTTAATCTAATTTTAAATATCATGGTTTATTTCTCTCACGAATTACTAAGTTGATTAATATGACTTCAATAATCACTTCAAATGTAAATTCAAAGGCATTATGCATCCTCTAATATTTTGGGAAAAGCATTTACCAGAAATCAGAAGTAAACCATAATAATATTTTAAATTTCAAAGTTAGTATTTTTAATAATTGTTTTTTATTCAAAAACCAAATTAGTAAATTAAAGTCTAATTACAATCATACCAAAATAAACCCAAATGACAATATTAATTCGAACCGAATGTTACGTTATTTCTAAAAACCGAATATGTTTTTGACTTTTTCCGATTGCTATTAGTTATGGTCATTCCAAATAAAAATTGAATCCAATGCCACCTTTCACGGTCTTGTTACTTTCTATATATATATTCTTTTATTAGTGTTTATACTCTATTAATTAATTATTTTCAAAAAGTTCAATTATACAACAAGTTTATTTATTTTTTATTTTTTTTTGAAAAATGAACATCATTAAAAAACCTGACACCGCCCACCATTATTTCGAGAAGAAACAAAGCCACCAGGAAAACGTACTTACATAAAATTAAAATTACACCAATCATTTCTCTTTTGCCTGTATTTGAATCAAAGAAAACTAGCCGCCTTTATATTGGTGACTATGTCCTCGCCCTTAAACCTCTTGTTCTCGAAAAACCATTGATTCCTTGTCTTTATACAAGTGATATAAAAATGTTATTTAAAAAATGTCCTCACCCTTTAACCTCTTCTTCTCGAAAAACCATTGATACCTTGTCTTTATACAACAAGTGATATACAAATATTATTTAAAAAACATCAAAGCATCATTCTATTCTACATAAATTGATGACAACCAATATATAATTATATATTCTAAAATGGATTAGTTACAATTTTTAATATATATTGTTTAAAATAACCCAATCTTTTTGCCAATATAATTTATATACTTTCCTTTTTTATTACTATAAAATCTTTATATATTAATATAATATTACACACACACACTCACACACAAAGACAGTGGTGCAGTTGAGTTTAGAACACTTTAGATTGGCCTCATTCAAACTGTCATCTCCTCTCTTCAAATATACCCTCACCTCTCCCTCCTTCTTCATCCCCAATAATAATAATAATAATAATCTCAAACCCTTTCAATTCTATAAAATCCCTAACCAATTCTTTTAATTTCCTCCTTATTTCACTTCCAATTACAATAATATTCACTCAATTTTACCCACTAGATCTACCAACACATTCCCTGCTTCTTTATGTGTTAAAGCTTTAACCTTTAAAGATCTTTATCAATCAACAATGGTTGCTGAGCCATGGTTAGCAAGATTAATCCAACAAACAAAGCCCAAACAAGAACCCCACAACCAAACAATAGGAATCTTGTCTTTTGAGGTAGCAAATGTGTTATCAAAAACTGTTCATCTTTATAAATCTTTAACATCATCAGAGGTCTCCAAATTAAAAACCCAGATATTAAAATCACAAGGGGTCAAAACCCTTGTGTCATCTGATGAAACATATCTTCTAGACCTTGCTTTATCTGAAAAGCTTGATGATTTGAATAATATTGCTGGGGTTGTTTCTAGGCTTGGTAGGAAGTGTTCTGTGCCTCAGTTGCAAGGCTTTCAGCATGTTTATGGGGATATTGTTTCTGGGGTTATTGATGTTGGGGGTGTGGGGTTTTTAGTTAAGGATATGGATGCTATGGTTAAGAGAATGGAGAGGTATGTTAATACTACTGGTAGTTTGTATAGTGAAATGGAGGTGTTGAGTCAGTTAGAGGCTGCTAGGAATAAGTTTCAGCAGAATCAGCATGAAGAGAGTAGGAAAGTGTTTGAGCAGAAAGTTGTTTGGCAGAAGCAGGATGTTAGGCATTTGCAGGATGTTAGTTTGTGGAATCAGAGTTATGATAAGATTGTTGAGATGTTAGCGAGGACGGTGTGTACGCTTTTTGCGCGGATTTGTTTGGTTTTCGCTGATACGATTGAACGAAGAGATATGTTTAATAATAAGTCTGGTTCGGTTTCGAGGGGAGGTTCGGTTCAAGTTGATGGTAGTAGTGCGAAATCTAAGGTTAAGTCGCAGAATGGATCGTTGTTTAAAGTGGAAGATTTTAATTTCGCTTGTGGGTTGGGAGCTGGAAGGTTGTTTATGGAATGTTTAAGCGGGGGCGGGTCGGTTTCAAAGTTTGACGATTTTGATGATGGTTCTGTTAAAAAAGGTGATGAAGGTAGTAGCCAGGTTTCGGGTTCTTGTAGTGTGTTAAGTAGTGTAAGAAAAGATGTTACAAATCGTTCGTGTTTTCAAAGTCGGATTCCAATGGTTGGAGAACAAAGACGGGTTAAAACGAATGTGACAAGCGGATTTAAAACTGATCCGAAAAACAGGTTAGTGGTGCAAGCTTCTCAAAATACAATAGGAGGTTCTGCTTTAGCGTTGCATTATGCGAATGTTATTATTGTGATTGAGAAGTTGCTTCAATACCCGCATTTAGTTGGTGAGGAAACTAGAGACGATTTGTATCAGATGTTACCAACAAGCATACGATTGGCATTGAAGACGAGTTTAAAGTCTTATGTGAAAGATTTAGCAATATACGACGCACCTCTTGCCCATGATTGGAAAGATAGGCTTGACGGGATTCTTGCTTGGCTTGCGCCTTTGGCACATAACATGATTCGGTGGCAAAACGAGAGAAATTTTGAGCAACAACAAATTGTTTCTAGAACCAATGTTCTTCTTCTGCAAACATTGTATTTTGCAGATAGAACAAAGACAGAGGCAGCCATTTGTGAGCTTCTTGTGGGGTTGAACTATATATGTCGTTACGAGCAGCAACAAAACGCCTTATTGGATTGCGCAAGCAGTTTTGACTTTGATGACTCCATGGAATGGCAAACTCAGTATTGAACTTCATGGTGGATAAATTGGATTTGCGACAGTGAGTTTTTCGCTTTCTCCCCATTGTTTGATACGACATGATGTGAATATTAGAGATTTTGGCTTTCTACAGATTTTTAGTCATTTCAATTTGTATGGATGAGTTGTTTTATGTACTTTGTTACAAGGCATATCTCTTTGCCTTTGAAGTACATAAATTAACTTAGACAACAGTCTACCTTATTGGCTTATTTAAATCTATAACATATTTAACTGTTTGCCAGTTTTTGCTATCACATGAGTCCATTTATGCAAATGTCTATTGTTTAGCAGATGTTTAATCTTGTTTGTGACTTTGTTCAATTTGCTTGACAACCTTTGTTTCGTCACACACACGCACGTCTCTCTTTAAATGGATGCCTTCGTCATTGTGGAAAATGAGATACAGTTTGACTATAGGAAATCATTTTGTTTGTGTTGATGTCTAAAAACTTATTATGTTAGGTTAGCCATAGTTGTTAAATGCCATCGCCTCTTGCGCCTAGGCCCATTTTTTAGGCGAGGCGATGCATTTGCGCTTTGAGTCGAGGAAATTGCGCTTTAATTCTCCAGGTGATGGTTTAGGCGCAGATTTCAACTGGATTCCCAAATTCCGGAGAGTTTCAGTCAAATTCGTTAAATTATGGCTATACTTTAATATATTTTACTTTATTTTCTTTGTTCGCTTTTTTTTATCTCAGGACCGTCGCTTTTTTTGCTCCTCGCGCCTAGGCCCTAGGCGAGGCCTATGCGCCTTGAGTGCGCCTAGCGCCTTTGATAACTATGAGGTTAGCTAAAAACATGTAATCATGAAATGTTTGCACTAAATCACGCCTATACTATAACTCTTTATCTTGTTAAGAACATGTAATCATGTGAAGTTATGATTCTTATACTTGAATTCCCTACCATGCTATGCCAGCATCATTGATGTGCTCACTGGACCATCTTTTGTTAATTCCTAGATACAACTATACTAGTTAGACATTTGATTGTACTGTACAACACACCGATGCATGCGACGGCGATCGGTTCGTGGGGTCCCCTACAAAACGGACCAACTTTTAGTTGCTGATAATGTTGTGGCTGTTAGTGGTTTAGTTGAAAAGAAAAAGGTTAAAAATTTCAAAGTAGGTGAAGCAAGCAAACAGCTTTAGAACCTTTATTGAACCATGGTGAGATCATATATGATATATCTTATCCACCACTTTTAAGTGGGTCCTAGTTATGTGTTACTAGAAGAAATGAAATGAAATGAAATGAAGATGTAGTTGTAGTTGTAGTTGTGAATTTGATTTGCTTAAGTTAAGGTGGACCAAAAGAGCACTATGAAGAATGTTCCCATTTGATTGACTTTGAACAATCATCATATTTCTCATGCCTGCTCAAATTCCTGACAATTTTCTTTACTCTTTTCTTTATTATTGTATGATTTTCACATCACAACGCACAACTAGGCATGTAATTTTCAAAAGGGTTAACTTTTTATAAAATTGGAGCCTAGCAAACAAGTGGGGATGGTAAAAGAATCTTGGTTTTAAAAAGTGGGCATGAGGCACAAGCCTCAACGCCTGATGTAACATGAGGCACCCTATGTATAAAAAACGCAGCTGAGACGTGCACCCCATGTACAGGTCGCATTTTTTGCAGCAGATTGTGGTACATGCTTTTCAAGTTGTACATATATGCAATTTCAATATTAAAACATATGTAAAGCTTATTTGTGATTAAATATTGGGTAAATGATACTAGAAACATATAGAATGTACAAAAAAATTATATAATTGCATTGCGCATCGCGTACAAAAAGCCCACAGTTTTGTACTTTGCGCCTCAGTTTTTGACGTCGTCGCATTTGTGCGCTTCGCGCTTTTTAAAACCAAGAAAAGAACCCAAACCCCGACATAAAAAATCTGGAACCCAAACATTTGGGAGAAGCATACAGGTATGGGATTAGTTTAAAATTTTTCATGAGTTTGGACTTTGAATGGGTACGACATTAGGTAATATCTGCCCGATTACATAAGGTGTCGTTCCTGAATTTAAAACCGAGTATATTATATAACGTAGTCTTAAAAAATAGTATGTTAAAGTTGTTGGAAATTTAAAATCATTATGAGCGTAGTTGAATATTTGATATTTCAAGTAGAATGACAAAAAAAACCCGAGCTCGACGGGCATGCCGAAACCCAAAGCATCTAAGATGGATATACTCGATGGGTATGGGATTAAAAAAAATCGCGGGATGGTATGAGTATGCGATTAGATATGATCACTTGAAAATGTATACCCCTATACCCAAACCATATACCTGGGAAACTTTTAAGTTTTATACTCCGTATTTATTTTATTTTTTAACTATTATTTGGTAAAGGTTGATTGTAGTAGCTTTATTATTTGGAATAAAAACATTTCTTTTGAATATATATTTTGATGACATTATTTATATTTATATGCTATGAAATATAAAATTATTATTTGAGGTTAGTAATATAATGTATTTATATTTTTAAATATTCTAAATATTATTATGATAATGATGATATGTATGTTATTTATCATAATTGTATATATTGTATAGATTTTTAAAACATAAATCTATAAAGAAAAGTAAAAAAAGAGTTAATGGCCAAAATCATCCCTAAGGTTTGGCCAGTTTTGCTACATCAGTCCAAAATCGAAACTTTTTACATCTGGATCCTTCTGTTTTATATTTTGTTGCCAAATTCGTCCTTGACACTAAACCCAATTAACTATTGCCGTTAACTCTGGAGGTATTTTTGTATTTTTAGCTGCCCCATTTTTACATATGGGTATTTTTTTGTCTTCTGGAGTATGAATAACTCTGTTTAATTTGTGTTTTAAAAAGGGGGCAGCCAAAAAGACAAAAATACCCCCAGAGTTAACGACAATAGTTGACTGGATTTAGTGCCAGGGACGAATTTGGCAACAAAATGTAAAACATAAGGACCCATATGTAAAAAGTTTTGATTTTGAATTGATGTAGCAAACTGGCCAAACCTCAGGGACGATTTTGGCTATTAAATCTAATATATATATATATACACACACACACACACACATGAAAATCCCAATGGGTATTTTTTTATAACACCAAGGGCATACCGACACCCATGGGTATGTCTGATACACTACGAGTAAGGGGCTGTTTGGTAAGCCTCTTAATAAGGCTCTGAACCATTCAATGCAGCGCTCAATGATTCAGCATTCAATGCGTTTGTTTCAGCTTCTGAATTGAATGGTTAAGGCTGAACCATTAAGATTTGAGATGTGGCTGAACCATTAAACTCTGAACTAGGCTGAACCTTAATGAGGATCTTCTACCAATGTGGGACAAGAATAGTAACCATTAAGAGGTCCAACTTAATGATTCAACACTTAACCATAGGGATGAGCATTTTGTACCGAATACCGAACCGATACCAATCCCGAACCGATCCCGTAACGATCCTGTACCGAACCGAGAGTGTTCGATATCGGTATCGGTATCGGTATTCACATTTAGAGGTTTTCGGTTTTGGTATTTTCGGTATCGGTATTTTAAGGTAAAATACCGATACCATACCGGTACCGTACCGATACCGAACCGATACCATACCGTATGTTTTCGGTATCGGTATCGGTATTAGGTTTTTGGGATTTTCGGGATCGGTATCGGTTGGTACCGATACCGTCCCGAGCTCATCCCTACTTAACCATTCAGACCTCTTAATAATTTAACACTTAATCAACCAAGCAACCCCTAAATACTCGACAAATGCCTGACGAATAATAGACCGGGTATGATACAAGATTTTACACCCTAGGTATAGGATTAGCCAAACCAGTTGACGTGATTTTGCTTTAAATTGTGGGTAATGGGCATTGAGTAATCTTTAATTACATAAAGATCATAAACATGTATATCTGATAGCTAATAAATGATAACTGATACCTATACCGGTATACTGGTATGTGAACCCATTAGGTATTAACATGTATCTAATAGGTTTAAACAATTTTATAATCGTATTTTACTGAAAACTGATATGCATTCCAATATTCCGTATCGGACTTATTTTCATTGCTACAAACAAGTTAGAGAAATAATAACATAACTTTAGTAGGTCTCAACTTTCAAACACCGGCACCATCATGTGAAATTCATAGGTTTTGACTTTTGATTTTCACGTGTTTGTTTTAGGTAATATTTTTATATTATTCAATGAGAATTACCAATATTGAGTTTTTAGACTACAAAAATACAACGGCTTCTATACGTCATCAAGTAATATTACAGATGGTATTTAGGAACCGTACACCCCTCAATTAGGAATCATACACTCTGGCCCACATCATACACCAATAAGAGACTGTCACATACCCAAAATGTGATGTCATGTACTCAAAATGTGATGTCATGGGGTGTATGAAACCCAGAACCCTTACAGATATTTATGCACGTATTCACACAATGCTACACTCAGAAAAAGCTATGCAGAAGGTTTTGTTTAGAGAGACAAAAAAAAATCCTTGAACTTGTGGCCTAACCCTCTTTTAAGACACTTTAAACCACTAAAATTTTCTAATTAAGGCCATGTTTTGGAGCATTCAGCTTTAAGTTATGTTTTCTAAATTAATTTGTCTCTGATAGACTGATATGATATGATATTGAGATGTAAAAAGAGTTGGGCCCTTCATAAAAATGGATCCATTGTGCTTACGGCTAGATCATTCACATTAGGGCTACAAGCCTACAACTGATGACTGAAGGTTTGAGGTTGGACTTGGGCCAACATCTATCCAATTTTTTCTTATGTTTCTTTTCAAAAGATAATATTGTTATTTATAATCCATATTTACAAACAACATGAATTAAGATGATACTTTAATTTGTAAATTAAAATATAATCATTATCATACAAAAAATGAATCACAGTATTTGATGTTAAGTATTGTATGACAAGTTATTTGTGATAAATTCAACTGACTCAATATATATGGTAAGTCACAGTGTAATAAAAATGAGAAGGGTGAGAAGAATACAAAAAACACAATAGATCACGAAATATGACACAATGAGCTGAAAAATATAACACAATACTGAAGAAAAAAGACACAAGGAATCGCAAAAATGACACAATAATGAAAATAAGAAAGACACAATGTTACATAAAAGACACAATGATATAACGTGAATTTTAAAAAACTGCATGCTAAAAATCCAAATAGCGAAAAGCTAAAAACTAAAATCGTAGGGTTCGATGCGATAGTTCCAATGGAGCTTGAATGAGTTCAATCGGAATCCGTTTGATACCCTTCTTACAACTTCCTATTTTTCTTTCACTGTGTATTTGATCCTAACCCTATTATATATATAGTATAAGGATAAATGGAAAACCCTCCTAAACTGGAAAACTCTGGAAACTCTAACTTCCCGAGCTTTTTTTTATATGAAAATTTTAGGGTATGTAATATACATGATTTTAAGCATTTTGAGCCAAAAAAATCAAAAAAGCGCTGAGTACTTTTTTTAAAAAAAATAAATAAGTTTTTGGGTAACACATGTTAATTTCGCTTAACATGTGTTACCCGAAAACTTATTTTGTTTTTTTTTTTTTAAAAGTGTTCGGCGTTTTTTTGTTTTTTTTGCTCAAAATGCTTAAAATCATGTATATTACATGCCCTAAAAATTTCAGACCCTAAAAAGTTTGGGAAGTCAGAGTTTCCAAAGTTTTCCAGTTTAGGAGGGTTTCCATGGATCCTTACCCTATATATATATATATATATATATATAATTTAGGAATTGATTAACTTTAGTTTTGGTTGTATTATGTTGATTTTGTACTTGTTTAGGGCTGATATAACTGTTTCAAATCTGTTCAGACGATTCTTCGCCGTAATTCCGTCGAAACTTGGCCTACAAAATGCAACTGAGGGCATAAAAGTTGGGCTTTTGAAGTGAATTGAGAAAGCCGCACTAGGCCTGAAAATGGGCTAAGCGCGCGCCTGAGCAAGCGTTGACAACATAGGTTTTAATAATCTATGCAATATATTAATTATGGTAAATACATATCATCAGCACCGTAATAATATTTAATATATTTAAAAATATAAATGTATTATAATATTAATCTAAAAAAAAATATATATATTTTTTAATTTCATAGCATATAAGTAATAGTTAAAGAAAAATAAATATAAAAATTAAAGTTTTCGGGTATGTAATTTAGGGTAATCAAACTGAATATCACCTATTACTCATACCCGTGAGATATCGTTTTTTTTTTCTTTCAAATGTTGGGTATCAAGTATAAGACCATGTGTAGTCTGGGTTAAATTTGGAGCCCCTCATTTGGACATTTTTTGATAAGTGTCATATGGATCTCACACGGGGCTTGAAATTAACAAGGGGTGTAGTGGTGTGGTGTGAGTGTGTATATAATTTTAAAAAAAAAAGGAAGTGGTTGTTGTTGAAGGAAAGAGAAGGTGGAAGGCTTTGAAATCCGGCGCGAAATGTCTCATTCACGCCCTTTGGGCTACCACTACGGGTAGTCTAATATAACTTAGTTGAATTTTTTTAATAACACGTCACTCGGGATTTCTTTGTCATCCTTACTTTTAGAATACAATACACCTTAGTTGATTCTTGTAATAACCCCTACGACTTGTCCAACAATGATGTAAAAGCCATTTATACAATGAACATTTGATGACAATGACAAGGGACATGAATTTATATATAATATAATAATATAATATTTTTTTTGAACGACCAACTAAAGTATTGCCGAGTACTCCGTACGCAGCCCCATTGGCTAAAGGTAGCCCACAAGACATATCTTGTAGCGGCCCAATACGCACGCACGGAGCCCTCTAGCCCACCCGTCTCCTGTTTCAGGGAAAACCCGGCCCGCATACCCGCCCGAAGGCACGACGGCAGCAAACCGGTAAAACCTAAAGGGATCAGGAGTCGAACCCATGACCACAATGATCAAGTGTCTCTTCCTCACTTCTCAGTACCACTCCATCACAATCACAAGGGTGGGGGTATAATAATATAATATTAAATATAAACCTTAAAATCAAGAAATGGACCAATAAGGAAGTTGGACCCCACTTAGCCTGTAACATTGAAACACATTGAAACTCAGTATCATATCTGATATCTTTACTTGACCAAATTCATGCATGCTTTGCTTCTCTTAGTCAACAATATATCATTATCAAACACATCATTGTTGTTATTGGGCTCCTTAAGTACATACACTAAATGACACCATGTGCATATATAAATAATTTATTTTGTTCTTTTCCTACCATATATTTCCATTCATCATCTGTAATCATTTATTCAACAAAATCATGCAGAAGATCATAATCTTCATTTACATTTACAGATCCATCTTTACACTATTCATATATTGCAGTTAGATATGTTAGTATAATAATAATAATCAACCATCAACGTTGACTTTGACTTCATGAGACCTTTTGTGATTGAATC
Source organism: Ambrosia x helenae (assembly GCA_030844895.1). Lineage (NCBI taxonomy): Eukaryota > Viridiplantae > Streptophyta > Magnoliopsida > Asterales > Asteraceae > Ambrosia > Ambrosia x helenae. The sequence continues at coordinate 114,076,833 of CM061226.1, read as the reverse complement.
AAGACTCTCCTTAGTTCATCAGCAATGCCTTTTAAAAGAACTGGTTTTTGAATGATTCCATTCATCCCAATTTGTATGCATCTTTCCCACAAATCTTCATCGGCGCTAGCCGTTAAACCAATGATCAAAGGCCAGTTTCGGCTTCTAAACTTGCGTATGCGCGATGCAACTTCAAACCCGTCTAAATCAGGCATGTGTAAATCCAAAATCAAGATTTGGTAAGCGGATACAGGCTGGGTGAGAGCTGCGAGACAGTCAGAAGCCGATGTCACGGTCATGACTACACAGCCGAGTTTCTCTAGTAGCTTGCGGGTTACAGCTCGGTTTAAATCATCTTCGTCGGCGAAAAGAACTTGCAGGCCCGTAAAGATTGAGTTTGATTGTGGGTCGTGATCTGATGATTCACTTGTTTCAGATAGCCCGATCATGATAGAAGGCCTAAGCTGAAACCGAAGAACAAGTGACATGCTTTGGTCATACCCTAATGGGTTCGAGACTACCCTAATGCTCCCTTGCATCATCTGCAGGAAAACCAATATTTATCTCAAATCAGAGTAGCCAAGAAATCAAGAATGCTAACAGATTATTAGTTGAGTGTTGAAGAATATAGTGACTAGAGACGGGTCAGGTACAAGTCGAAAAAAGTTGGGTTCACCTGAAACACTTTTTAAAGGGGTGGCGGCGTAGCTTGTTGCCCCCCTGGCCGCCTGCCCTCTATCTTGATGTAATTTTCTCAGTCATGGAACCAAGACTTTATTTTATTTATTTATAAATAACTAACGCGTCAAATATGATCAAAAAAATATACAACTTCAATAATAATTCGAATACTTGAACAATTCATGAGGTTTTATGCATTAAATACGCACTTTGGGCAACATTTGACCCGCTTCGCTTCCTTTTGGCTATTACATTTGACCCGTTTGACCCATCACATGAATATTAACACTACGAAAATCATGCAACACTTTTCTTAATAAAGATTCAGAAAATAAAAGTTTGAATACTAACCTGAACCAACTTTTTGCACATACTGAAGCTCAAACTTTCCTCAGCCACAACTCTAGGGTTTCTCGGATCACTTGAAGACTCTTCCGACACAGAAAATGCATCATTTAACCCAATTTCAAATTTAACAATAAGATATCCGTCATTTGAATTTGATCTCCAAGAACGCCATTGTTGATCGTTTCTCCCATGGCTTCCACTCTCTTTAGAAATCCTTAAAGTTAAGCATCCACCTCCATTACATTTACCCCTACTCAAAAGATTCCCAACCATATGCAAGATCACTTGTAAAACCCTTCTTTCATCACCCATTACATTATCTGGTAAATATTTATCCGCTTTGATGTCAAAGTCATAACCTTTATAAACACACAAACACTTTGCAAGACACACGACTTCTCTGATCATATTATGAAGCCGAAAAGATCTCATTTCTAATGGAAACTTGCCGATGTCTTTAGGATAATCGTCCATTACGTCGTTTATTAACATGGAAAGAACGTTGCTTGTTTTGACCATTGTGTTAACAAGCAAACGTTGTTGACCGTTTGTGTTCTCATCTTGTAAAACTGAAAGCAAGCCCATGATGGAATGCATTGGTTTTCTTAAACCTTTGCTCATAACCGTTTGAAACGAGCTTCTAGCCTGGCTTGCCCTCAACGCATCATGTTTGGCTTGTTGTAAAGCTTGGTTTTGGGCCACTAATTTGTCTCTCATGAGTCTTGATTCTTCTAAGACTGCAGCATGCGAGAGTGCAACGGCTACTTGGTCAGCAACTACTTTGACTATTTCAAGCTCAGAATTGGTCCAATATCGACCATTTCCATTCGGAAGAACCAAAACTAATATTGCATAACAAGCTTGGATCATCTCAGGGGTCCCACCTTTAAAGTCAGCGACTCGAAGCATTGGCATACGGATAGCAGCCACAGCTCCTGGTTGACTCGATCCACCACTGCTTAACTCAGCTAATCTCGATTCAGGTTCTAATAACTTCACCACTTCACTACTTTTGATATCTTGAACATCAGAATCGTTGATTGGGATGTAAAACTGATTAAAGGTCGACGATTCTCCACCTTTTAATTGATGGGTGAGATTCATTACGTTTTTATCCTCGTCGGCATCCAAATCGCACAATTTTGCAAATCTAAAGTCTCCGACAACTTATCAAGAGTTGTGTAAAGAATAGTGTGGCGATCAAGAGACTTCCGTATCTCTTGTGTGAGCATACGAACATGCCATCCGGCTTCTTTTTGTTTCTTGATCATTCCCATTTCTCTACCAAGATCCCAAAACTTCTTTCGTAACATAAATTCTCTAACTTTAACCTTTAGAAGCAACGGAATGAGCGTAAATAGCGTAATGGCAGTTGCAAAAGAGACTAACGCCGTAAGGAACTTAAAAACAGTGAGTGCAAGCATTAGCTGAAACGGATGGGCATCATACGTCCAACCATTGAGTAAATGTGTCATTCCACATAAAACAATGAAAAGAATGAACTGAACAAGTACCCATTTGAAAGGCACATTTGAGCAGCTAACAAAGTAAAGAAGCTCAATGGGAATCGAAAAATAAGCGACCGCTATTAGGAAATCACTAACTCTTTGTGTTTCCATTATGTTTCTGTACCCAAAGAAACCTTCAACCTCACAGTTACACACTGCGAACCCATTATCAGACGCCGAAACACAGACTAATAGCAAGAAAACCATCCCCAAAGACAGTAAGGTTTTCGGCATTCGGGTTATCATAACTGATTCATGAATCCACATATAACAGATATTTCACCCCTTTTGCATAATAATCAAATTAAACCATATAGTCCTTTCCTTTCAGCATCTTGAAGAAAAATAAATAAATAAAAAGGTTAATAATTAGCCAGAAATTAAAATTATCAAAGTAATCTCCACAAAAAAAAAAAAAAAAAAAAAAAAAAAAAAAAAAAAAAAAAAAACTTTTAGAAATCTAATAGTAACTACTGATTCCATCATATAAAACAGTTCTAAATAGTTTAATTCACACCCAAATTTGCACCAAAAAATAAAAATAAATAAAATTCCAATGTAACAAAAATAAGATACCCAACAACTAAAAAAAAAAAAATCACACAAATGATGAATTAAAAGTAAAGTAAAATAAATAATGTAGATAATTAGCCAGAAATTAAAATTAACAAAGTAATCTCCACAAAAAAAAAAAAAAAAAAAAAAACTTTTAGAAATTTAATAGTAATTACTGATTGCATCATATAAAACAGTTCTAAATAGTTTAATTCATACCCAAATTTCCACCAAAAAAAAAAAAAAAAACAATGTAACAAAACTATCCCAACAAGTTACTAAAAATAAAATAAAAAAATCACACAAATGATGAATTAAAAGTAAAGTAAAATAAATAATGTAGGTAAAAAGTGAGGCGTACCTTAAAAGAACACGCCTTCAGCAGCTACAAACGCAACAAATAATTCTTTTTAATTTATTTATTTTTCAGATAACAACAACAACAAAATTAACAAAGATAGCATCTGGTTCTGTAACTTAGTCGTCAATCAGTTTCATGTAACAGTAAACAGTTGTTCAAAAAGAGTGTTTGCATGATATTTGTTGGTGGGAATCAAGAGAGAAATTTGGGTATTTTTTATTTTTGGGTGGAAAACTTGTAAATGTACAGATGCATGCACCCACCTCAGTACCTGCAAATTTCAAAACTTCTATAGAGAGAGAGAGAGAGAGAGAGAGAGAGAGAGAGATTTGTTCGCGCTGTTGTTTTGGTTAAAAGTGGAATGGAAAACGGTAGACGCAAAGAAATCGAACAAAATAAACTATTAAAACAAAATATAATAATTCCATGTGTTTGTTTATTTGTTAGACCATGGGTGAAATTTGGAGTCCCTTAATTTGGGCATTCTTTTTTATGGAATATTGTATTTTAATACTCTCAACTTTCAGCGTTTGACCGGTAATACTTTTAATTACAGAAATGTTTCTCAACACTCTTAACTTTTAAGGTATTTTTCACTGGCACTCCCAAACTAACCTAGTTAGTTTGTTCAGTTAGTTTGCTGACGTGGCATGCTGTGGAAAATGTCGTGTCATCCGCGTCAGCATGTCACGCCAGTAAACTAACTGAACAAACTAACTTGATTAGTTTGGGAGTGCCAGTGGAAAATACCTTAAAAGTTAAGAGTGCTGGCAAACATTTCTGTAGTTGGCAAACATTTAGAAAGAGCTTGAAATTAATAAGGGTGTAGTGTGGTGTGGTGTAAATGTTTGTATAAAAAAATATTAAATTTCAAAAAAAAAAAAAAAAGAAAAGAAAAAGAAAATGGTTGTTGTTGAAGGTGGCTGTGAGGTAGAAGACAACAAAACAAATAAAAGCTATATATTTATAGTAAAAGAGCATTAGCACACTGTAACTATTAACTGTTTAACATGTATGGCTACTGGCTAGTGCTGATGTAGTAAATGAATATGAACAAGATTATGTATTTATGAACGGTTTTTGAACGTTACTGAATGAGATTTTCTGTTCATGAACATGTTCACAAATACACACAAACACCAATAAAATTGGCGAAGAAAGTGGAGGCTAGAGATATATAGCGGACGGAACAATGCTGAAACTTGAAGCCCTAATCATGAAACAAAGCTCGATAATATTCGCCAATGTGAATAATAGGAAGGAAATGATAAATGTGCATTAACAAGGTGTGAAAAAGGGTAATAAAATAAATAAAAATTGAAGAAATAAAAAGTTTAGATAGAATAATTGTACATAAATATTTAAGGAACAACATAAACAAGCAAACACATTACCAAAAGTTCACGAACACAATCAAACGAATGACACTTCTGCTCATGTTTGTTTATTTAACTAATCGAACAAATTTTTTTAAACATGTTCATTCGTTTACTAAACGAATAAACGTAAACAAACTCCCCGCCGAACATCACGAACTGTTCATTGAACTTTCAGTTAATTTGCACCTATATTTGTCTTATAGGAGGTCTTGATTTGGAGTCTTTTTCTGAAGCAATTTGCTTTGGATTGAGCCAAAGGATTTTCCGACTTATGGGTTTTCTCCTGTGCAGGTGGGTCTGGTCACCACGCTTTGTTCTTCAGGCAGAAAGATATTTGCCAAGGTGATCCCGAGTGATCGGTGTTTATTGTAGGGATGCGTAAATGATACCGGGTACCGTACCAAATCATTTTTGGTACCGACCTTTTGGCAGTTTTGGTAATTTTTGCGATTTTCAGTACGATGCGTAAATGATACCGGGTACCGTACCAAATCATTTTTGGTACCGACCTTTTGGCAGTTTTGGTAATTTTTGCGATTTTCAGTACGATACCGAGTTCATCCCTAGTCTGTTCAAAAAAATTGAGATTTATTACAACGGTTGGTCGTCACGCGTTCAAAATCCAATTGTTTGAGATGGTGAGACAAGATCAGATCTGAATGAAAGGGAGACTCTTCACGATAATGAAACGCCCCAAATTCAAGATTGAATATATGTTTAATAGTGATCAATAGAAATATAACAATGGATTAGATATACATTATAGTACCATTGTTAAGATATAAAACTATGAAACACATATATTTGCATAAAAAGGTGGTGTGATAATTATAAATGGGCCACCAATGTAACATCGACTAAAACAAATACTGAAGTGTATTGAGGGTAACATTGTCATTACAACTAGAAAATCTTCCAAGATTTTGGACATGATTATACTTTAAAGCTGGAGTACCTAACGTGCATGTATTTATTTTTCTAGCTAAGACAATCTGCTGTGGCCCGTGAGTTACCAGTCGTGAGCCATAAATTGGTACACGTAGATAGCTGGCACAATAACACCCAAGCTTTAGCCGTCTTACGAGCTAGCCAAAGCTACCACACTCGCGTGTGGTAGCGGGTCAAATATGACCGTTGGCTGGTCAATAGAGTCGTTGGCTGCCGACCGTTGGTGGCCGGCTGCCTATTTTTGACAAGCAACAAATGTGCAATTCCCACACCACACAAACCATAAAAAAATTCTTTCACTCACTACAAAATGGCTTTGCAATGGAACGATTTTTCTTCGTCCGACTCGTCCGAAGAAGACGAGTTGTTTATGAAAGTGGGTAGGATAACGATTGAATACCTGATGGCCTGGTCTCGAAGACGAAGGACTCCGGTGCTAACTAGACAACCGGCGCTTGACCGTGATAGAGAGGGAGAAAACGATACTTTGTACCGACACTACTTCAGCCCGGATACCGTGTATACTGAAGTTCATTTTAGGCGACACTTTCGAATGAGTAGACATTTATTCATGCGCCTATCAAATGATTTGTCGGAGCATTATCCTTTTTTCAACAAATAGTAGATGCAAGGGGCCGACTCTGGTTCACCTCCGTACAAAAATGTACGGCCGCTATTCGACAGCTAGCCTACGGCTTGCATCGGACGCAATGGACGAGTATATTGCGATGTCCGAAAAAGTTGCGCGCGACTCTCTTCATTATATTTGTCAAGCTATGTCTATACATATTTTACTCACATATTTTTTAGACTTTTATGATCAAATGTCGTTTTAAAATATGTGTGTGTGTGTGTGTGTATATATATATATAATTGCGTAGGGATCATATCTATTTACTCACGATGGTATTTGCGTAAACCAACCATGTATGATATCCAACGCATATACGAGGTTCATGGTGAAAAACATGGGTTTCCCGACATGCTTGGTAGTCTCGATTGTACGCATGTTGGTTGGGCTATGTGTCCTATGGCCTGGCGAGGTCAGTTTCATCGGGGTGATCATTCTGGACCGAGTATCATAGTTGAAGCGGTGGCCTCGCAAGATCTTTGGTTTTGGCATGCTTTTTTTGGAGTTGCCGGGTCAAATAACGACCTAAATGTTATCGATCAATCACCTATATTCGATAACATTATCGATGGGGTTGAGCCGCCACAATCGTTTAATTTAAAACTAACAAAACCTTAGTCAACCCTTGACCTATCCTCCTCCTTCCAAACAAACAACACAGACACGAAAAGCACAGGCCTATCCTCCTCCTTCCAAACAACACAGACACAGACACAGACACAGACACAGACCCTCCTCCTCCTCAGACCTCCGCCACCTACCCTCCTCCAGCCTGCCGCCCTGCCGGCTCCTCTCCTTGGATTTGTAGGTTTGTTGATGTTAATCATGTTATTAGGCGATAGTTTATTGATGTTATTAGGCGATTAATTAGGTGATGAAATTTGTTGTTTCTGTACAGAAACATTTTTACTGTATGGGTCAAATGAAACTTTAATGGTAATAACAATTGATAGTGTTAGTATGCATAGCATACAAGTGAACTTGCCTTGAGTATATCTTCTGTAGCAAATAAAGGTTTTTTACATAAATGAATCTTTAATTAGGTGATGAAAGTTGATAGTTTATTGAAGATAGTCGGTTTGACAACCTGGATGGGGTAAGTGATCTTGCCAAAAGGATGGTGGAAACAAGAAAACATATTGATTATCAGTTGGTCTATCGTTTAATAAAGTTGTCCCTAGTTTTACCGGTTGCAACGGCTAGTGTTGAAAGATGTTTTTCTTCAATGAAGTATGTGAAGACGGAATTGCGTAATAAGATGGGTGATGGATACATGAACGACACTTGCATTTGTTACGTTGAAAGGGAGTTACTACAACAAGTTTCGGTCGAGAATGTAATGCAACGTTTTCAAAAGATGAAAACTCGTAGGGAACAACTATAGGTATGTTTTTTTTATCCATAAAGACAATCGTATTTATATTATGTGTTTTAAATTTCTAATGCCAACCTTTTTTCATTATTGCATCGTATTTTTTTATGTGGTGAACCTTATCCGACCCGAACCAACAAACCGACCTGAACCCTTGACCCGACCCGAAATTTTTATGCCTGGTCATATGAAATTGAAACACTTAAAAAAGCCCAGTAAAAAAAATTCATGTATCCACTGCATAGCATGAATACTTATTATACATGATGAAAAGTGTCAATGTCATAGATATATTTTAACTTTTAAGTGATTGGATCCTTGAAATATATCACATATCACATATATTACCTATATGATGATTGGTTTCCTCTGATTGCTCGTCAAATGGCCCTTTTTATTTTCATTATTTTTGCACTTTGCCCCCGTTTCATTTTCAAACTACTTTCCTTATACTTTTTAAAGTTGGAAGTAAATTATTTATTTATTTATCTATAATGACATCTTAAAAAGAAAATACAAGCATATCCTGTCAAATTTCAACATTAGTTCATAATTAATCACTTGGATGAACATGGTTAACATAAATTTATGCTCACGTGTCATGTGTGTTGATACAACAACGTGATTCCAAATGCTTGGTGTGAAATAAATATAAGAAAGGAGCACTGAAAATGGAATGAAATTAATAACATAAGGGCCCTTCTTATGTCCCGATTATGCTAAAGCAAAGTAAAAGACGATGAGCTGTTTTTGACTTTACTACACATATATTGCAAACAAAGTCAAGGTTATCGTGTTCATTGTCTCTTCCAATCACATGTTTTTCAAATCAAGCATCATTAATAAGCAAGGACGTTGGACATAACTTTAGGTCACTTCGCTAACCAATTGTTTATTTTTTTGGAAATACTAAGAAAGATCGTAGACACATGCCGACAATAGTTATTTATTTATTTATTTTTTGTTAGCTCATTCTAAAATGTGCAGTTTTTAGGTTTCATAACAGTTTAAAGGTCCTAGAGATATAGGTGCTGTTTGTTTTTTCTGCAGGAAAAGGTCTGCAGTCTGCGGACCACATCTGCAGACATCTGCAGGAGAAGAGGTGGACCAAAGGTCTGCAGTCTGCAAGAGGAAGACTGTTTGTTTTTTAACGTCTGCAGTTTGCTGAAATAAGCTGAAATTTAAAATAAATAGTTCTACAACACTGAAATAACAACAATAACGTTTTTTCAACATTTAAATTTAAATAATAGTTCTACAACACTGAAATAACAACAATAACGTTTTTTAAAATAAAAACAATAACACTTTTTCAAGCAATTTGTTCCGTACTTTGCATTTTCATTAATTGCTCGGCAATTTCATCTCGTAATTGGGTCATATATTCTCGATCCGATGCAGTACCGTGTACCTCAACCTCTTCTTCATCAGCATCAACGTGCACATTGCTATTTCCTAACGGCACATTCGGTTGATCGTATTCTGTAAAGAACTCATCGCTGAAGCCCTCTTTCCTTATAAAATTATGTAACGCAAAACATGCAATGACGATGTTCCTTTCCTACCCACCGAGTTTATCTCTTCAATGCAAGTCTCTAATAAGCATCTTATATGCTCATTTGACCATTGTTGTTTCTCTCCCATTTCTATTAATGAACAAACAAGGAACCAACATAAAAGGTATGAATTCGCAACAAATCGACACATAAGAACATTATGAACAACTACAACAATCCCAAATCAACTACATTACACATTAGAACAACTACAACAATCCCAAATCAACTACAACATGAATCGACACATAAGAACATTATGAACTACAACAACAATCATCAACAACAATTAACAACAAATCAACTATAAAATACAACAACAAACAGCTAAGGTTTTTGGTGATTTAAATTATGAAACTATAAAATACAAAAACCATCTAAGAGTAGAACAATAATGGAATTAAAAAAAGGATTCCACAGCTACTCTCGTCATTCTAGTTGTTGTAATATTAGGTATCAATAATTTCACATCTTCCATTTTATAAAATAATAAAACATCGATTCTGAACATAACCATTCAAAGTACATATGAAGACAAATTAATACCAAATCTGAAAAAATATAATACCACTCGAAAAAAATAAAATAAAATGATTATGAAATTAACCATTCAAATCTAAACATAACAGATCGATTATGAACATATCCATTCAAAGCTGTTACCAGCTATTAAAAAAAAACGATTCTGAAAAAAAAAATACCCGATGGAGAAGGAGGAACAGCCGGAGGAGAAGGAGGAGGAAGGAGGAGGGAAGGAGGAGGCCAGAGGAGGGACGCCGGCCGGAGAGAGGCGTCTGCGGCCGCCGGAGGTGGAGGAGCAGGGGTGGAGGCGGGAGGTGTTGTAGGGTTTTTGGGGAGAAGATGAGGGAAGAAGAGTTGTGGGTATTTTGTTTTGTGAGAAGAGGTTAGAAGACAAGGGTATAGGTCTGTGTGGGGAAGAGGTTTGGAAGATGTTTTTTAATGGTTTGTCTTCTAAAAAACAAACAGTCTGCCCGCCTCAAATGTCTGCCCGCGTCTGCGCGGAGCAGACATAAGTGGCTAGAAGCTCTTTTCAAGAAAAAACAAACACCCCCATAATCTCTCAATCATGCAAACACTTTTATATCAATGGCATTATCAAAATATTAATAGATTATTCATAAAGAATTAAGAATGAGTATGTAATTTATGCGCTGTTAAAAAAAAAGTATGTAATTTATGCTATACTTGATTTATACCAAAGGTTTTTGTTTTATGGGTCGGCAACCATCACAGTTTTACTTTGAAAACCTTTGAAAATGATAACATGTAGGTGAAAGAGCGTGTCAGTTGACGGTTAAAACCATTGACAATTAATTGGTTACTATTAGGCTGGTGGGTGTGGAGGAGGCCTATCATCCATGATGGTCATCCACCTCGTATGCCACATCAGCGTGGGATAGATCCATCCTCCCCATGATGATCCATCGGTGTGGAGTGATGGGCCTCCCCCTTTTCTTGTATTATTATTTTTAAATTAAATAATGTTCTAATTGGACAGGTGGACAAGTGAAGGAGCGGCTTGGACGGCATCTGGTTGCCGCTGATGATGATGCTGCACCTAAGGGGCAGTGTTTCCGGGCCTCCCTTGCCATTGCTGGGCCAATGCCGTCCTCCATACCCTCTAGCCTTAGCAATAACTTAGCTACCGCTAATCGCTCATTTAACGTTGTGTGTTGAATTGCTGCTGATCACTCAGTTGCTATTGAATGCACTTACTATAATTTTCGTTTACCATCGTCGCACTTACTTGAGAATGATAATAAAGATCAACTTGTTAAATGTTTGGTTAATTTATGATGAGAGGTTAAATATGGCGGCTCTTTTGAAATTGGGCCTATACCTGGCCCACATCCAACGATCCATCTAGGGACCCATTTCTAAGAGCCCATTGATTGCCAAAACTTCTTTGTCCAGCCCACACACTACAGCCCATCAAACATCTTTAGAATACCTCTGGGAGCTTTGGCAATCTACTAGCATGGCCGTAAAAAAATGGAAGGAAATCCTGATTTTCATAATTATCCTTTCGGCTTTGGAAGCCAGAAGCTTACGAAAATAAGAAGCTATGTTTCAAAACCAATCATGTAACCAGTTTTTCGGTTTGTTACGTTTTAGGTTATATACATTTTGGTTATCTAAAAGGAGAGTTTGGTTAATTCAGTAAACCGATTTTGGGCGTTGCCAATTTAAAGCTCATTTTGGTTAATTAATTAATACCGACAAATTTTTGATTGCTCTGGGAATCCAATCTTTGATTCAGTTTGGATAAAGATGTTCGTATGTTATACTATTTAAATCCCGACGACAAATTAATCTAATAGCTCAGATATGGTTATACATGATATTGATCCCGTTTATTGAATTAGTAGCTGAAAGATTAATCATCTCTACAAGATTAAATCACAAGTTATGGTGAAATAAAAAAAATAGATTAGATTATAGAAGAAAATATTTTTGCATTTATTGTTAGTACACTATTCATTTTAGTTTCTAGTGTTTTTCTACTTATAATCTACCTAAAATCAGTGATTCGAAATGATTAATTACTTTAAATGTTAATAATATGACATGTTCATTTATATTGGTAAATCATAGGAAAGCAATATATTATTTATAAAAAAATTCTACTTACAAGTTACAACTTTTAGACACATAATATTATTAATAAAAATAAATAAACTATAAATGTTGGTTTTAGTTGTTTGGTTATTTCAGCAATATTTACATATATAACCATGATCGAACCAAAATAGTAGTCTATAAAAACATCATAACCGAACTATCAGTTTTTCAATCAATTTGTCCTATAAGTTGTTGGTTACGGTGCTAAATTAAAGGTTTTCATTAGCATTAAAACCGACAACTCTTACAAGTGAGAGATGGGTAAACGGGCTACGAGTTACACCGTTAACCCCTTTTTGAATAGAAAAACATACTCTATTAAAAAATATTTGGTTTCTACATGGGTTTAACTTCAAGTTGCTTTATGAAATATTAATTTGATGGTCCTTCACGGGTAGCTCAGTTGGTGAATGGACCAGGGATCTTTCTTGGAGGTCTTAGGTTCGATTCCCACGAAGGACATAATGAGAAATGATGGATGACTCAATGCCTATGGTCATGAGTTCGCGTCCTGATCTCGTCAGGTTTTACCGGTTCACTACTGTCGTGCCTTCGGGCGGGTATGTGGGTCGGGTTTTCCCTGAAAGCGGGCTGTCAGGCGGGCTAGGGGCTTCGTGCGTCCAGGGTGGGCCGGGCTGTGCCCCTGTCTTTGCCACTGGGGGGCCGCGTACGAAATATCCAGCGTTGTTTAGTTGGCCGTTCAAAAAAAAAAATATATTAATTTGATGAGTTTGTGTAGTTAGTAGCGGTTCTACTTTTGCGGTATAGGTGTAGTTATGATTTTTATTCACTTAATTTCCTCTCCGGTGTGTGGTTTATTTATTTAGTAGGGTTGTTAAAACTTCTTTTTTTGGGTGTTTATTTGACACTTTTATATCTTTTAGGCACGGTGTTCACTCCGATAGGAAAATAGCACGTCTTAGACCATAAGTAATGGTTTATGCCTCTTAAGGGCATTTTCCGTCACATCATTATTATAAGGCCCTTCAAAAAATACGTGTAATGGTTAAAGCTACTTAATGCCATTTTTAGTTATTACTTTCCATATTTTTTGTCCTTTTTGGGCATTATACTAGAAATGTCCCACCATCTTAATGCCCGTATAATGCCCAAGGGGATGATGTTGAGGGCATTATCATACTTATTCATGCCCCTATAATGTCATTACACATGGTTTTAAAAACACAAACACTTAAAACCGTCAAGACTAATTGAAATCTAGATTTAGGCCATACGTGCGGGTTTCAAATTCCGAAACAAAAGGGATCTTAAACATAGTTGTTCTATTATTTGGATTAAATTATTCATATATTTAGGTTGTACGGTGTTAATAAACGCCCCCTCCACATCAGGGCTTTAACACACGCACACTGACCCATGCGCGCTATCATGGGGCACCATAGGGAAGGGGGTGGGGGGCTTTCTTCGCTAATCATCTTTTTCTGTTTTCTTTTATTAATAGTTAATTGGCTTTATTCTACACCATGTATGTTAACAGGGGCGGACCTAGCTTTTTACTAGGGGTCATGCCCGTTGCCCCTTAGTTTTTCGTGTGTAGTGGGAAATTTTATTTTTTACGATTTTTGTAAAACGTTACCTCTAAAACAACTTTTACGTTACTACTAAAATAAATTTTACGTTGTCCAAAATAAATTTTACGTTACCTTTAAAAATAAAATTTTCGTTACAATGTTATGTCACTCAGAAAATATATATCAAACTCGAATGGACTAATACTAAACCCAACTAAACTAATAAAATACCTAGGGGTGTAAATGATGTGCAGCGGCTCGAGAGCTACTCAGATTGGCTTAGTAAAAAGCTCGAACGAGCCGAGCTTTAATGAGCATGAGCTATAGCCGAGTTTTGGCTTATTTAAGCTTTGAAGCAAGCTCAAGCCGAGCTTTTAGCTCCTTTAAAATTGTTCTAAAATTATTTCGTGCCGAGCCGAGCTCGAAGTTCGTAAAAGCATAACGAGCCGAGCTCGAGCCCAATCAGGCTCGGGCTCGGCCTGGCTTGTTTACACCCCTAAAATACCCAACAAAAATATAGGGGGTGCAAAAGAGCCGAGCCCGAGCTTGAAAACTTATGAGGGCTCGAGCTTGTTTACTATTTCTTAGTTAATATTTTAAATAAAAATAATATAAATAATAAGCTCGGAGCTCGATAAATGAAACTCGGCTTGGGCTCGTTTAGTAAATAGACTTAAATGAGAGGGTAAATATTATTAAATATTAATAAAACTAATATTACATGAAGGCTCGATTAGGCTCGGCGAACCTTACGAGCTTCCCATTCCAGGCTCAAGATCGGGCTCGATTTATAAACGAGCTTTATTTTAAACTCAACCTCGGCTTGAGCTTGATAAGGCTCGGCTCGTTTCCATCTTTTTACCGACACGAGCTTGAGTAGCTCGCTAGCTGCTTGGCTCGTTTGCACCCACAAAATTAACAAAACCCAAACTCAAATTACCATGTTTTTATTTTTATTTCGTTTAGATTGCATGAAACAACGACGGATTTTTTTTTCTTAAACGTTACTCTTAATTTTTTTTCTAGATCTATCACTGTTAAAGAATGAGTTTGCATGTGTCATAAGTTGATCTGCATGATACTTTTAAGGTATATATGGGCAAATTTTCTAGTGTTGAACTCAAAGAGTAAATGTCAACCAACTACTTCAACACAGAAGCATAAGGAAAGCATAAAAGAATATAATGCATAAGTAAGTAATGTTGTGTGTTCTTGTGAGAATATTCATGACTTGTAAAAGAGATCTTGTGTCTTGTCTTTAAGAATCACTGTAACTATTCTTTTGGGCATTTCAATATATAGTGCATGCATTTAACATAGCAAAGCCAAGAATCATAAAACATGATATATATAATAACTATGATCATGGAAAGAACAGCTTTTTAGTAGGTGCAAGTAAGTAGCTATGTAAATTTTTTTACATATCTTTCTTGGGAAAATGATCGAGGTTGATAATTAAGAAATTAAGTTGACTAAAGAGTCACTTGACAGAAAATATATGAGAAGGTGAAGATGACAATTAATTAATTTGGGAGTTAAACACTATGTTTGAATTAGCACCCGATCATACCAATTAGTTGGTAAACATGTGTCGTGCATAGTTTTATACAATTTAGAAAAGTTAATAATTTAGACATGCCAAAAAACAAAACAACAAGAAAAGACCACAACTAATTATGCTTTCCAAGGTGACTAACATCAAAGACAACAAATCTAGTTGACTGAAGAAATTATTATCCATATATGTTGAATAGAAAGCATTGTTGCCACATACATATAACTAAGAATTGTTAACTACGTGTAATAAAGCCTGAATTGTAAGTAGCATGTAACAAGACAAATCACATACACTATGGTTACCTGTATAAGTTGCTTACTTAGAACCAATCAAGTATGCCAAGGTATCATATATGGAAATTACCGTTTGTAAAAATCTAGGGCTTTAAGATATCCCTACCGAATTCTTTTTGTCCTAAGAGAAAGGTGTCGATTTTTGGTGGCTTATAAACCTAATTAAACACACTAAATTAAAGTAGTATGGGCAACACGGGTTTACGAGCACATGGGTGCAGTCTAGGGGCGTCGCGACAACTTGTGCTTGATGCACTTATCTTTATAACCTACATTTTTGCAAGAAGTTGCTTCCATGACTTAACCCGTGACCTCCAGGTTAGGTGGCAAGAATCTTACTGTTGCTCCAAGGCTCGCCGAGATGGTTCTTGTAAATTTTAGGGTAGCCCAAGAAATTTGGAATTTAAAATTTTCAAATTAGTTATGTTCAAATTAGTATGTTTAAGTTGTATAGAGTACAATAGTTCATGATTAATCAGCCATACAAATAAGTATTGTAATGTATACCAAGCAACTATAAACAATCAAGTTACAAATATATATAGAATGAAAATAAGATGAAGTACTTCACCTAAGTAGTAATTAATAGCCAATCTTGTTTCCACTTAGAAAATGTGTTTCCTTCCTTCTCTTTACATGAGCAAAAAAGCATCAATCAAATATAGTAGTAGTAGTAGTTGTATGATCATCATTGAACTATGGATAATGACCTAAACGCAGCTCCAAATCAACACCATTTTCAAGCCAATCTTCATGCCCTACTTTTGCACTCTCCATATTACTATTTTCCATTTCAGAACTCCCAATTCCAAGATTCAAATTCACCCTCAATTGCTGATCTTCATGAAGGGCCCGATTATCGAACTGTTTGGCATCCAAAGCCCATTGAAAATTAGGGTTTGACGGTGTAAACTGATCATAACCATGAACATCACCTGTCCGAAACCCTAAAGAAGAATTACCAAGATACTGAGCCTCTTCGTTAGGATTAATAAGATTGAATGATTTCGAAGAAACTGATGTCGAATGATCTTTATCGGGTTTGTGTTTTTTAGCTTTCGCTTTGTCTTTTCTATGGATGTTCATGTGACCTCCTAATGCTTGAGCGTTTGTGAACCCTCTTTTGCAGAAGGTGCACTCATATGAGCGACCTAAACCCTCTTTCGAGTTATTAGGAGACAACGAGTCGCGATCGCTAGATGTTTCTGAATTCCCAGAACCCATGATCGACTTCAAGAAACTAAGATATCTTTTAGGTTTTAGGATGTATCTAAAGATCAAGAAATCCTTTTTGTCGATACAATAAACGGTGATAAAGTTTAGGGTTGACACAGTTGAAGAGAAAAATGGTAGAGATCTATGGAATTTATATTGACCAAAACATCCATTGGATTACAGGATTATGACATAAAAAATGGATTTTCTTGCTGCCTCTTTCTTTCAGGCCGGCACAATTTAATTAGCTTACTTTTCTGATTAAGTTTTAAGTTAAATACTTAAATGTATGAAAAGCTGACGTAATTGGTATTTTTATACATACATGCATGTATAACCATACATATGGAATTTTATCGACATACTTTGTGTTAATAATGGGACAATACATGTATACAACATTCAAACATTGGACCTCTATTTAAACTATGTCACAACTGTTTAATTAAGCAAACTTAAATAAATACTATATGCCTTGCTCCAATATATATATCATTTCAGCCAGCATTGTCGTTGTAGTTTTCTCATCCCAAACTAAATAATTAATTATACACTTAGTCCATGTTATATGTACGTTTACGTTACAACTTTAATACATATTTACATGAAAACTACACCGGCACGCTTTTGACAACATAGGGTTGATTATTTGCCATAGATGAGGTTATTCTTATCTTTTTCAGGATAACCTCATTTATGGTTAGAGAATAATTATGTTACGTTAATGCATAACTTGAAACCAATAATGTAATTTTCAATAGATATGAAGTCGTAATATAGACATACCATTGGGTTTAAACGTGTAATTAATTCTAAAAGAAATATGCTACAACCTTTCTTGGGAATTTCTAAAATTTGCATATCATATTATTTAGTCAAAATATTTATTTAAATGTGATGAAATCGACTTACCTTAACAACAAATCCCTTGGACCATCTCCAATGTTAAGGCCGCCCTTAGCTGCTTATTCACATGCCGTATCATATCCTTACAAATTCTTAAAAATCCTTAAAAATCCACAACTTCTTCTTCAACCATACAAACATCCTTACATATCCTTTACCTTTTCCTTATCAATCAACCATTTATGGAGTAAATAATTAAGTTGTATGTAAAAGGGAGAATTGAAAAGTAAGGACTTTGGCACAAGAACCAAAACCACACAGGCCCTTGCAGTCGGATTTACATTTATTTTGGATGCACTTTAATGGGCCTGTAAATAAGAACTTTGTCCATCTCATCTCGGACAACTTATTTAAGGGCGCAGTGGAGTTAGTCTTACGAGATGTCTCATACCTCCACGCCAGCTCTTCTTCGTTAGGCTACACGGTGGGGTGGGGTGAGGAGCGTGGAAGATGATGTTGAGCTTCTTCATGCCATCAACACCACCCCATATGTGGCGTGGAAGGTGGCCTGAGGCAGGTTGGGTAGAGATTTTTACGGACGTGAGACAAAATGTGAGGATAAAGTGGATGGTTGTGATTGCTTCTTGGGTTATGAGTGAATTTGATTAGTTGGTTGATTAAAAAATAAAAAAACTTTCACATCACCACCATCCTGTAGTTTTTTTGGAGATTGGAGAGAAATTGACGTAGCTGTCACATGTCGCTTTATGTCCCCTTCGTCCAATGACTAAAACGGTGTAGTATTAGCAGACTAACCATCATTCCTCCCTGCTTATGACACTCCCCTCTTTCTCATAACATTTGATGCGATCCCTTGCAACAGATTTTCATCATTCTCTCTCCTCATCACCTACTTCCGTTTCACTCTCCACATTATCCCAAGGATGCTCATAGATGGCTGCATTTAAATTTGGGTTGCTCTAACTCACATTTAGCAAAAATAATGTCTTACTAATAGGCTGCTTAGAATTAATATAGTATTTGCACATTTGTGAAATCTTTCATATAGCTTGTAAGCAAACTTAATTATCAATATCATTGTCCTCTTTATTTCGTTACAATTAAGGATGGTTGTTGAGCGAGAGATCCACTCCAATTCACTAGTTAACATCATTTTAGGTAATCTAACTTAAATGTTAAGATTTGCCTCGGTACGGTGATTCAAAAGTTTAACCTGACATATGTGATTAGTAAAGGTAGAAGATAATCGATACCTAGAAATTTATTATATTATATAACGTCCCAAAGAAAAGGAATGATAATTTTGAAACTGTTAGAAATTGAATTTTGTTAAAAGAATCCCTGCCACGTAGGATGCTACGTAGGATCATTTTGCCTCCTAGGATGTCACGTCAGCATCACACTAACGGAGTTAGACCTCCGTTAGTTTGGGTCCATTATATTCCAATACGTCGAAAGTTGGGATCACTATTGGTAATTTTCATAGTTGGAACTGTTATTGACCAATAGTCAATAGTTGGGATTATTTATTTCCATTATTTCTTTTTTTTTTAATTAGGTTTGAAACTATAATTACCAAAAGTTGTGCTATACCCGATCAGGGTTAGGATCAAATACACAGTGAAAGAAAAATAGGAAGTCGTAGGAAGGGTATCAAACGGACTTCGATTGAACTCATTCAAACGGCATTGGAATCGTCTTATCGAACCGTACGACGTTAGTTTTTAGGTCTTCGTTTTTTGGGGTTTTAGCTTGTAGTTTTTAGAATATGCGTTATATCATTGTGTCTTTTATGTACCATTGTGTCTTTTACTTATTTTTATCATTGTGTTATTTTTTCAATTCATTATGTCTTTTTTCTTCAGCATTGTGTTATATTTTTTGGCACCGTGTTATATTTTGTGGCTCATTGTGTCATATTTCATGATCTATTGTGTTTTTTGTATCCTTCTCACCCTTCTCGTTTTTTGTAGCCTTTGTAAAATAACTCAACCCTACCCTACCCTACCCTACCCTACCCGACCAATTATATAATTTATGCATATGCATATAAATATGGTATTGGGCATGCATCTATCAAATCTCCAAACATGCCTCCCTCCTTGTCCCATAAACGGCTTAAATCACAATCAAACACTCAATTCAGATGGGAAAAAGACTACATAGAATGATAAGTTTGACTGTGTACAAGTCCATTTCATGTTTAATTGGGAGGTTATGGAACAAAAATACAAGTCAAAAGGACGAGAATAATTTGTTGCCTTCCTTCTTAGGTTGAAGGTTGGTTCTTTGGTTTAAATTATCTTCAGATGATTTTTTGTTTGGACGACTTCCTTCATCGCTTTTGGTGGTTTGTCTCGGTCTTTAATGTTGGTATCTCTTTATTTTCATTGTTATTCATCCCCCGTTCCCCTTTTCGTCCTTATCAATACCGTTTTGTTTTGTTTTGTTTGTAAACCATCCCTTTACTATTTTTTTTTCTTTTATTTATCTCTCTTAAAAGCGATGCTAGTGGGTTTAATTAATGAACTTTTTTTTATCATCTCAAACATTATATTTTTTTGTAAATTTTTGGCCTGATACATTCTTTTGGGGCTGACAATGGGTAACTTGTATAAGACACGATATGACCTGTTAACTGAAAAATACACTATGTGATTTTTTACTTTTTTTTTTAAATAATTAGAATTAAGAGGCAAAGATCCTTCACTTCTATTTTTTGGTGCATAAAACATAAAGCTGTGTTATAAAAATGAGATATAAAGTAGTTAAATGAGTCGTGTTCATGTTTAGAACTTGATTTGTTCGCGTCGTCAGAGACCTGTTAAACCTGTTAAGACACGATTTGTCAGCCCTACATTCTTTGATATAAATCTATAATATTTTGTTATCGTACTTAACTGAAGAAAACACATTTTCTTTAATTTGATGAAAACTAAATTATATTTTTATTATGTTGTTATGTTGTAGATTTAAATCTAGCTTGTGTTTGGTCGTTATTTGTGGGACCAACCAATTTCTTTCAGTCGCTAATTAATCGATTTTTCGTGGTTGATAATTTCCTCGCTTTTAGCCCCTTTTATGATGTTGTGTATTGTAGTTGTGTATTGTAACTCTCTTGTTTTCGTGTAATAACTAAATATATATGTATGTTATTTGCTTAATTTTAGCATATAAATGGTTATAGGTAATCTGAATAAAGAAAAAATGAACATATATAATACCATTGTATTCCTAAAACTTGAGTGACAAAAATGACTTTTAACGATAAAAGGTACAAAATAGCGATTATTTCATTTAATTACAGCTCATTTACTTGTTTATAAGCCTAATATGTGGTTATAAATAGATGCTTTTGTACTCGTAATTCCTTATTACGAGAGCATAAAGCAATAATGATATATTATATTCTTGTTGCAACCTATGAATGTAGGTAATTAGCTTAAACTGTTCAACGTATTAAGTAAAATAAAGCTACATATATATAAGAATATTGACTTGTTAGAGCATTTACAATAGGTTCTCTGTATGTTTGTGAGTGAATTCCTCATATTTTAGAATGAGGTTGTGAGTAGAGGAAAGAGAAAATATTATCATTCATCCGTATATTTCGGTGACGTTGCTAGCTCCATGTATTAATTTTTTAATATTTTTGAAAGTAGTTACAAGTGAAGGTGAAAGAAAAGATAATAATAAAAATATAAAAATAGTATTTAGTTGAACAAAAGAGATAAAATATAATAATTTATAATGTACTATGTGGATGACAATGAGAAACGTATAATGTGAATGCTCTTATACATATATATAATCTAAGCTAGACTATAAAATATTTATTTATTGATTTGCTTGTTTCCATCGTAATTATTAATAAATATATGTTTTTTAGACCAGGCCTTGTTGGAATTCATAAAAAAAATATATCCAATTTAGCACGAGATACAGCATATGCTGCTCTGGATGTATGGAACTCTTTGAAGGACAAACACACATATGGAAGTATAGTTGAAAAATCACTATATATTTTGTCTGCATTAACTATTAAGACATATTTTAAAAATGATAAGTACTAGTGTTCGTGATACTGTCTCCAGTTCATGCTGAATAGTCTAAATCCCTTCAAGTTCATCCATGGCTGTTTTCTGATGGATGTATTGCGTTGCATGTCTGTACGTACACTCCAACAACAAATTTGAAATTTGACTCTTTCTTCCTACGTTGTGTTCTTGCTTGTGTCCTTTGTCTTTTTCTTTATAAAGCATATATATATTAATCAAGTGTGGCTCAATTGTAAAAAATAAAATAAAAATAGAAATAAATATTAGCCGAAGCTTGAGAACCCCCATTTAATAAACTTTGACTATGTTTGATTTGAATGCGATGCTTTCTCCGTGATATGTCACACTCTTAATCTTTAGAATTGTTATTTACCTTTGTGCTTTTCTTTTTTTTAAATTTTGTGGTCTTACAAATTAAATAGGTATAGTGAAGGTTTAACTGCGTCTATTTCTCTGGCTTCCACATGGAGAACAAATACACAATTATGTTTAAGAATCTCAAATGGAAAACAAAATGTGTATGAAAGGAACCTGATTTTAAAATCCCCTTACAAACTTAAAAGAAAAAAAAGTTGAGCCGCTATTAGAATAAGGATATGATCAAAGATTGTTATAATTTTTTTTTTATCCTTGGTCCAATGTATTTCATTTAGACAAAACTCGAAAGCTGGGGCGGATCTAGGGTATTTGGGTGGGTTCCTGGAAACCCACTCGGTTTGTAATTTTTAGTGTTAATGTATATAGAAAAAGCGAAAGGAACTCATAAGAAAATAATTTGGGAACCCACTACTAAAGGGCGGAGATAGTTTAGTGGTTGAAGCGTGCCATCACATTCACTAGGTTCTAGGTTCAATCCCTATTTCAAGCATTTTATTTTTTAGCTTCCAACTTTTTTTTTACATTCAAATCTAGGGTAAAACTCTTCCAAACAAAAACTTAAAGACAACAAGTTAGCAACAACAGCCAACGAAACCCTCCTCCCTGATCTCCGCTCCTGCCCCCTCCTACTCCGCCACCGTCCGCCTCCCCTCCGACTCCTACCCTCCTCCTCGTCCTTCGCCATGTAAGTTTATTTATTGATTTAATTTGTTCAATTTAACAATTTGCCTTTGAATCCGTTTATGTTTGAGCTTTGTTTTGATAATGTTTTAGGGTTAGTTGTGATTTGCAAATGCGTCACAAAATTTGCAACGAAACCTTGATATTAGAAAAAACCTTGTCGGAAACCACTTCCTATACATTTGCTACGCAATTTTCCACGCATTTCCTACGTAAATATGGTGTAGGAAATTTGCGACCCATTTCCTAAACCATTTCCTACGCAATTTCCTAAGTATTTGTATCTATTGTGTATCAAATTTGCTAAAAAAAAAATTAGAGTTTTTTTGTCGTTATAAATAAGTAGCAACTTTGTTAAAATTTGTAACGTATTTTTTTCCGTAAAAAAAATATTATAGCAAAGGCTTATGTTAAATACACCAAATAAGAAGATTAATCTACCAATTCAGTCAAACTATAATGATAAAGTCATTTAATGAGCCAATCTACCAACTAATTAAGCTATTATTTGCATTATTATAATATTATTTATAATAGTATACTACTATCACCTTTTTTATTTATCATTTTATATTTTGTTGTACTATTATAAATAATATTAATACCAATATTAATAAAAAATAAATTAACCTTTCTTAAAAAAATATAAATAAATACGAAGGTGCAAAAGTTCATTATAAATAAATAACGATACAAGTCTCTAATAAAAAAAGTAAATATGCAAACATTAAAATACTTAATCAACTACATCGACAAAACCACTTTCACCGTGACAAAGTTGGGTATACAGTCCTAGACGCTACCTATACATGGTTTCTCATCTAGTTGCAGACTGGCTAATGTTGCAAAAATTCCAATAAGGCGTGATAGTAGGCATTGGGTACCCTGATAGTCATTCCACCATGACATAATGGTTCTCATTATTAACTAGGGCAATTGTAAGAGCTCTGTGATATTGAATTTCTTCTGACCACTCCAAAACGGGAAAATAGTCGTACTGCCTGACATGCTTAAAGAATGGATGATTACACCAAACTTATTTTTAACTTTGCATGCTGACTCTCTACTCCATTCGCCACCACGATCACATTGGAATACAACTTTATACACGAAACCACTTGGTCTTTTATTTGATTTTTTATAATGATAATACCAAGTGAGTAGGCCAACTTTTGTACCTAATCCACCAATTCTTCACGAGACCTGAATACCTACAAATGAATTTTATTTGTGTTAACGTTTATAACAAAAAAAAAATTCTATCATTTTCCAGAAATTAATACACAATTGTGAAGTTGTGATGAAGTATGCATAAGCCATTTTCATCATTTTGAAATATGCATCACTCATAACTTATTATTATATTAATGTAATGGACAAAAAACTATGATAAAAATATTGTCTTTTGAAAACCATGGTTATCAAGAACGTGAAACAAACGTGAAAGTTAACGTGAAACAAACATGAACAACAAATTACCAATAATAGCTTATGTGCTTTAAAAAAAATTAATAATTGGCTAGGGTTTGTCATCCAAAAAGGGGTGGCGGCACAGCTTGTTGCCCGCCTACCTGTTATCTTGATGTAATTTTTCGCGATTATGTTTTAATATAAAAATGATAAACTAGTTTGAATAAAAAAAATTAAACTAAAAACTAACTTATTTAATAAATTTTGTGTTTTCAAAAGAAAATTAATAAATTGATTGAAAAGTGAGCATGAGAAATTACTAATAGCATTTAATATAAGCCAAAAGGTTTGACCAATTTTGTATGTTTAACAACACCCCTTTTCTAATAGTGTCCAAACAAAACTTAGAAAGTAAAATTAAGGAGAATTAGACTTTTACGCTCTTCGAAACACAAAACAAATACCATTCAGGATTATAGGATTCATACACCCCATGACATCATATTCTGGGGTGAGTGACATCATATTCTAGGTATGTGACAGCCTTCTATTAGAGTGTGATGTGAGCCAGGATGTATGAATCCTAATTATAAAGTGTATGATTCCTAAATATCATTCATAAAACTTTTTAACCATAACAAAGGAACTGATTACAAGAAAGATTTACCCAACATTAGTAAAACACTAAAACCTGATTGAAGCAGGCCCAGCAACAAGGGCCGCCACTTTGATTAGCAAACAGCCCACTTTGCTGATTGTTTCAGACCTAAAGCCCACTTTGCTGATTGTTTTACATGGAAGGCCCATATATATGTATTTTTGTTTGTCTGTTTTTTTGTAATGAATGAATTGGTGTTATTTCTTACATTTAAATTTTGATTTTATGTTTTAATATCTTTATGGGCTTTTGGATAATATTTAACTTAATATCTTTATAATTTTTTTTTAATTTTCAATAATAATAATAATAATAATAATAATTGGGTAAATCATTGCAAATGACATTGTGGGCTTGAAACCACTACACATTTTTTTTTAATTTCAAGCCTCATAAGGCCCTATATGTAACTAAGATCCCACATCTCACACAATACCCTATTGTGAGGCTTGAAATTTCACCCCACTACACACGGTCTCAGTAATAATTTAGTTTTGCGTTAAAAAGAAAAATATCAACATCAATATCTTTTTCTTTATCAAGGATGCTGAGTACGCATATTAATTAAGTCAACGTATCATAGATCCCTGATGCTATTCTACAAAACAAAATGTAAGTATTAATTGATGCAATAAGGTAAGGAGTGTAAAGAAGACAGAAAGATGCCCATGCTAGTTACAAAATATGTTACTTCACAGTAAACGCCAGAGGATGTTTTTTGTTTGTGGAAATTAATGATGAAAAAACATAACTAGGTTTTAGGGTTTTCACCAATCATGAAAGATAACGTACGTAGCACCATAACACCACCGTCTCCAGATACATACATCTCTATGGCAATGACAGTCTACCATCACTCAGATACATACTTTTTAGTCTTTCAATTTGCTATTTACCAAGAATCGTGTACTAAAATATTAATACAGTGAAATATTAATACAGTGAAATGTGAGGAGTTTTATAAAAAGAGTGTATATTGGTAGGGGCTTTGTGGGGCCGAAAGTCACGCCCACTACGGATGGACTAATAGGCCTTCCGTTATACTTATCCCAGCTCCAAGCTCAACGTCTTACTAGCATTTCATTCCATCTCTAACTTTCACTCCAGAACCTATGTTATACTTGAAAGAGAAAAAACCTAAAATCAAAAGAAAAGAAAAAGAAACGAAAGGTAGGGAAACTTGTCGATCTGTAGTACAAAGTTGCAACTTACAAACAAAATATAAGCTTAGTATATCCTACAAATTGGTACCAATTATTAGTGATGTTTACGAACCGAGTCGAGCTGAACTAGGGTAAGCTTGGGCTAGGTTCGATTATAACCGAGCCAGCTCGATTTGTATATGAAACCGAACTGGAAATCTAACTCCAGCTCGGCTTGGTTAAACTCATATTTGAAAAGAAATAACTAAATACATGGTATTAAAAATTCAATAATCTAAAATATCATTTTAATTCAATAATCTATAATATCATTTCACAGTTCAAAAGAACGTATTCAAAATAAGTTCAGCTTAATATATTAAAGGCCAAAATCAATTCAACTAAATATAAAATAAGTTTAAAATTTCAACGAATATGATATATATGTGTTCATTAACATCTTCATCGACGTACAAGTATGCCCTACATATTTGATAATAATAAATAATTTATATAAGATCTTATATGTATATAAAAATAAAATATATTATAAGCAAAATAATCCAAACTAAACCAAGTCGAGCTAACGAGCAAGCCGAACCGAGCTAATCTGGCTCGTTACGAACCAAGCCATATCGAGATAGCTTTTTCCGAGCTACATCTGAGCGAACTTTTTCCGAGCTAAATCCAAACGACCTCCTAGCTAGCCACAACCTTTTTAAACAACCATACCGATTACACACACAAAATCAATTTATTACACATAGGTATCTAGTGTAATAAAATCATATATTCTTGAAACTGCATATCAAAATTAATATTCATAATTAAGTAAATGAAAATATTGCATAATTACAACTTACAAATAAAATATAAGCTTGGTATATCCCACAAATTGATAGCAACAAAAAAAAATACACATAGATATGTGCATATCTATTTTCTTAAGTATGGAATTAGTCTATGATGTGCATATCAAAATTAATATTGGTAAGTAAATGAAGATATTGCATAGGGAATGACAAGTATTTCAAGTAGAAGACTGAAACACATCTGTGGTAGATTTGAGCTAAAGGTACCTCTGGCCAGGACAAGGATTTCTCTTTTTAGTAAGTAGTCACCAACTATATGGAACTAAATATCTTCACCCCTTCAGTTCTACCCATTTAAATTTCCATCATATTGATCACCCTCCTCTCTCTTCTTCCACATTTTCTTATTGAAGTGCTCTTCCCAAAGAGCTAAAATGGAGGAATATGGAAGTTTGAGTAAAGGTAACAACAACAACAACAACAACAACAACAGGCTGAAAGACTACAACAATGTGTTGAAATCAACAAACAAAGCCATCAATATCACTTACAGGAGATCAACAATATTAGAAAGTGGTGAAGAAAGTTTTGGTGAGTTATCATGGCCTCCAAAATCTTACACTTGTAGTTTTTGTAAAAGAGAGTTTAGATCTGCTCAAGCACTTGGTGGTCACATGAATGTTCATAGGAGAGAAAAAGCCAAGCTTAGACAAGTAAATCCTCAAAGATATCTTTCTTTTCTTCATCCCCAATCTCAGTTGCTTGATCAAAACCCTAATAAAAAACCTAACCTTAATGTCATTACAATGCCCTCAGTACCTTATACGTATTCATGTTGTGTTCCATTGATCTCTGATCCTTGCGGTTGTTCACATGTTTTGAGTCTTTCAAACAGTGCAAAACCCGAAACTCGATCTCGCAAATATGATGTCAAGGTAGTTTGGTCTCATGAAAAGGAAGGTGTGATTGCCAAGAAGTCAGCTACTAGTATGCTTGTGGAGCACAAGTTTGATGATTTGGATTTGGAACTTCGACTTGGGTGCTCTTAGCTGGTTACGTTGATCAAGTGGACAGCTGCCAAAAGGAGTCACATGATCTTGTTTAATCTAGATTTGTCATGCTTAATTAGTTGTTTAATTAATTAGTAATAGTAATGTGGAGATTTCTTTAACATATGAGATTACAATGATTGTATATTGTGATTATGATATGATTAAGTCTTAACTTAATATTCAAATTGCTTACAACTCTCACCGACTTGTAAATTCACTACAAGAATTTCGGGCTTTAGGGGCGACCCGATTTTTGGTCGTGATTGTTAGTGTAAGTTTATTTTTTTGGGAACAGTAAACTTTTTTTTACACCAATCTGTCTTTAGTGAGGCTCGAATCCTAGACTCCAAGGGAAGCAATATCTTAACTCCAATGACTTTGTCAATTGAACACAACCCCAGAGTGGTTCGTTTTCCGTTAAAAAGGTTAAAGGACTAATCAAATTCCGTATCAAGTGAATTAACTTTTACATCGTAAATTAAGTTTATGCATATGTTTCAAGTTACATAAATGCCCATAAACATATATTAAATACCTATAGTTACCAAAATATTGAAAACCCTTTACTCCATACCACCTTTGGGTGTAGATGAAAACTAGAAAGAAAATGACATTATGATTGACAAGGAAATTAAAGGTTTGATAATCGACGAAATTTGATACTGATGTTGAATTGTACGTATCAAATATTATTGAAACCAATAAAGTAAATTTCCCTCAATAGGCTCGCAATTATATGAATGTTTGATATGGTGTATAGGATGACTAAATAAGAATAATTTTGATAAAGATAAAAGTTATTACGATTTTTTGTTATTGAAGTTTGTTAAGTAACTGTTGATGGAATGTGTCATTTCATTTCTTCGATTTATTCATATATAGTATGTTCAAACTAGACATAATTTCTCAACCTTAAATCAAAACACAAAGAAAAGTCAGGGTAGAAAAGGATGAATCGATCCTCTTCCTCGTAAAGGATTAAGAAAAGGTTACATTGGGTGAGAAAAAGAAAATATTTTAGATAAAATGATATCTATGTCGTGGCACTTTGTAATCGATTAAGGGGGTGTTTGGGATTGATTATTCAAAACAGATTATGCGTTTTGGAAAAGCAGGGGTGAAGCTGCTTATAGATTATTGCGTTTTGATAGCCTAAAAAACTGATTATCTGCGTTTTCAAAACGCAATCCAAACACTAAAAACTGATTATCTGCGTTTTCAAAACACAATAATCTAAAAATCAGATTCAAAACGCAATCCCAAACACCCTCTAAATAAATATCATTTGCGAGTTAATACTCGTTAGTGTATGATTAATGATTATAATGTGTAAATATGCCGTGCATACACTCCATGTTACAATATTTGTTAGTGTATGATTAATGATTATAATGTGTATGCATTCTTGAAATAATGCATGCACTAGTGATTATACTATGTGTTAACGATTTCACTTAATGTAATCATCGTTATATATACTACATATGTTACTTTTGATAATATATTTACACTGATGATTACACTGTGTATGCATTCTTAGTATAGTGTATGTATGGATTACTACACTACGTACATATACATGTTGCTAAGTATTATTTTATGTAGTCATTGTTGCATACTATACATGTGTTACTAATAATAATTTTCGTGTTATGATTAAATATGTATACCTTTTGCACTAGTTGTTTAACTGATTATCTTTTTTGTGTACACTACATAAATTAAGTATATTTTTTATGAATATGCTACATGCATTATTGTCTATTGATACATGATAGTAAACACATAAATTACATTTCTGTATACAATAACTTATGAAGGAGATAATGTGTTTGACTTGTTTAAAAGCTATAGAGTATAGAAGGCCTAAGTTTCAACTTGGAAAGTACTGTTTTTATTTTTATTTTAGTGGATCTTTGGAACCAATGGCGTACACTTTTCATTTTATATATTCTATGCACACTAACATTAATTTTGAAAAGATATGAATGAATTAAACCTTATAAAATCAGTTATTGAATCTTTTCCATTAAAAAAATGGATAACATTAATTGCACTTTATAACGATGCATATGTACTATGTAACAATATTATAAGCCATTTTGTCTTGGAAAAAAAAGTCTTACTTTTGACATAGGTACTTTGTAATTTGTATCATCCCACTGAATTGATATATTGTTTTATGTATTGTGTCCGTTTTCTCTCTTTCTCTATATTCATAAAGTAATCCGTTCCGATTGGACTCGACTCGACTCGTATATTTTTTAAATTCGAGTCCTAACTCATTCTTGTATGAACTCTACTTGTAAACAACTATATCTATCCTATTTTAGAAAACGATTCTTAATTTGTCAAAACAAAGAAAAGCATATATGAATTCTTTTAAAAAAAAAAAAGTGAATTGACTTTGAATGATTTACAACCTGAACACATAATATTTTGCATGTTCCCAACAAAGTCTGGATGGGTGGCTGGGTGTCAAAAAGTGATGATGAGCTTTAGTTACCTCAAACAGCTTCGGGATGCATTTTGATGCAGAGTTCCGAGTCTTTCAACTCACATTCTTTCCTTTCCTGGAAAACTTGAACACTAATTATTTTGGAGTTTTTGACTCTTCTGAAAAAGCACTCATCTCTAATCATCATTTTTCTTTTTTTAACCACACCAATGTACCTTTTTTTCTATCTTTTTAAATCACATTCCTTTAACCATTGTATTTTACTCTATATCTTTATTTATAAGATATATTTTAGTTGGTTAAAAATATGATTTTTTTTCTAACAAAATGACTTATATACGTCAAATGATTATTAACCCCCCGGGCCCCGGGCTGGATAACAAGAATTTTTTTCTCAATTGGAAACTTAAAACATATAAATCAAAAGTAAAGTTAAAGGTGCCAACGATTTGAAACTCATCTCTTACTTTTCGTCGTTATCTAATTTAATATTTTTTTTTTATTTCTTACTAAGAGTGGTTTTCGTTTAGTAATTTAAATTTATTGCATTGTCATTACAAATTCAATAATTAAAATTAACTGTATTATTCGATTATCAACATGCTTCCGGCCCTTTTGAATTTGATACTTTCAGCTCTTTAGCCCATAGGGCCGACGGTTTGTTTTTAGTAGGCTAGATTTTGCTATCTAGAATGGGGTGGTGGCGTAGTTTGTTGCACATCTACCTGTCATCGCACTGTAAATTTATTGTTTTGTTTAATTAATGGACAATTTTACTCGATTATTTTTAGTCTTATATATTTAAAAAAAATAAGAGGATTTTATATACTAATAAATGTAAGGTGATTTTATTAATCAGGTGATTATACAAAAAAGGTAATACCAAAATTTACAAAATACTAATTTAAGATAGGTGATGGGTAGGGTTGTGTGCGATAGTGTCAAAGTGTTGTCTAATACGGTTGTTTCGTGAGTTTCACTTCGAAGATTTTTTAAAGGTGTTGTTGGGAATGGGGAGGGGATAGCCTTCTGGATTGATCCGTGGATATACTCGGCCCTTTTAAAGGAATTGTGCCTAGACTTCTTCTTATTGGAAATATACAAAAAATGCAAAGTCGTAGATCAGAACGAGGCACTACTAAAAAACTGGCCTATTTCTAACCAAGATTTTGGTCGGAAACTAGTCGGAAAACCTCGTTTCCGACCAGTTTCCGACAAAGTGTCTTTTGACTGAAAAATCTAGTCGGTAAATTTTTCCGACAAGTTTCGGAGAAAATTTCCGACAAAGTTCCGACAAAAAAGCGTGAAAGATTTTCCGACAAAATTCCGACTAGTTTCCAATGAACTTTTCCGATCAGTTTCCGATGAACTTTTCCTACCAGTTTCCGATGACAACCTTTGGAAGTGGTGTTGGTGTAGGCATCCTGTTTCTGAGGGGGAATAGGAGGAATTAGCGTTTTTGAGTTCTTTGCATAAGGATGGTAGGTAGGCAGGCAACAAGCTGCGCCGCCACCCTTTTCTGGATAGAAAATCCGAGTCTGCTAAAAACAAAACCCCACCCTTGAGGGGTGGAA
This sequence comes from Ambrosia x helenae, assembly GCA_030844895.1. Classification (NCBI taxonomy): domain Eukaryota; kingdom Viridiplantae; phylum Streptophyta; class Magnoliopsida; order Asterales; family Asteraceae; genus Ambrosia; species Ambrosia x helenae. Next base: position 114,045,184 of record CM061226.1, on the reverse strand, counting down.
AAGTTGTTGTGCACTACGCGCTGAACCTGATCCAAAAACCGCACAGCTTCCAGTGCCAAGGAACCGAACGTGTCGAAGGCCATGTGAACGAAAGCATGATGATTATCTTCACATGCTTTAGCGTGTTTTTCCACTTTCTTGGATTCAGTTCTTATGACCGCTTGACCGGCTACAAACCCACTATCCCAAAGCCCAGCTAGGGGGGACACCCCGGTAAGATCAACGCATGCATGTTTCTCACCTTCCCACCCAAACACTAAGACGTCTGTTGGGCGCAAGGTGGACCTACCCTCCGCGGGGTCTGTGAGAAAATTAACTGACGCCTCTTTTCTTGCGGAGACCCCCACTCTTCTAAGGATGTCTGCCAATGCATCCAAGACAAAATCATGCCAATATTTAAACCCCGACAATTCCTTACAATGCAACGCATGTTCCCATACTTATGAAGGCATGCTTTACGGTAGACCGGACAATTTTCATCATCGGGGAAAATGGGTACCATCAGCCGATATTTCATGATTGCCCTGTACTCTACAGCCGACATTCGTTGCCCCAAACCTTCGATAGGTAAAACAGTAAGGAAGTCCTGGGCGTGAGGTTTTTTGCAAGCATTCTAAAACGGCCTTTTGACGGGGGACAGATGAAAACACTCCTCCAAACTTTGTGCGATTCGGCTATAAAGAGCATTCGCCAGAGTTTTTAGTGTCTTCTGGGGGGATGTCCTTATTAGAGAAACCGCCAATATAAAAGTCAGAAAGGGGTCGTTGTAAAAGGTCAATAGCATAAGAATAATCCTGTCAACATGAGCAACCCCACTGTTGCGTAATATGTGGTCTTGCAGCCCCCAGGACTGGGATCTAGAAGCCACAAAAGCATAGGTTGCCACGTCCCGGGCTAAGGAAAGACCTAACCTACCAAGCCGAAACGGCAAGGTCGCAACCCGCCACTGGAGGTCCCCGAAAAACGGCCCCCCACAAACAACAATTTCTTCTATGGCCTCCCGGAGGCCTTTGTCGAAAAAAATTAAGATTTTGATCAGTTTTTACATTTAATCTAATTTCCTAAAATAGGGAATATATATATTAATTGAACATAATAACGAAGCCATAATCACTTCTAATAAAATTTGTTTGATTTATACAATGACTAGTTTTTATCCCGGGAACGTCCCGGGTTGAAATATATAATATGAGATAATAAAATATATTATTATTATTATTATTATTATTATTATTATTTTAAACAAATCTCTGCCATAAGTTATCATATTCAAATATAAAAAAAAAACGAATCTCTGCGTCGGGGTATAAATCTAGTTCCATTACAAATGAATTCGGAAGTTTGTAATCGATCATTCTAAAAAGAACTAACATGAAATAAGAAAAAAAAAGTTAATTATTGAAATATCGAACACTTTAGTCTAAGGGTTATGTGATGCGTTAAAAAATTCATGGTATATGATCGGGTATATAGTTTGGGTATTTGGGTATGTTGTTTCAGGTAATCCGGTCGGGTATCACCTAATCCCAGACCCGACCCAAACCCACAATTTTTTTTAAACTAATCCCAAACCCGACACAATACCTGTCGGGTTACAAAAAATAGTCATTTTTTTCTCCGTTTTTTATATAGCACTATGGTACTCGTTGGAAAGATAATAAAGCGCTCGTAAATTTAGTGTAATTTTTTTCTTTAAAACATCTCGTATATAAAAGATATTAACGTTTAAAAGTTATGGGAGGAAACATGAGAGAAAAAATAGTAAAGTTTTAATATTTAGATTTAGTAGATTATGTATTTAATAGATTAGGTTAAAAATTATATAAGATTAGGTTAAATCATATTTATTCTTTTTTTTTTAATTGGTTTACACTTGCCACATCACATCCTATGTGGCATCTCTTAAAGGAGAGATTGCATAAAAATATGACATGTATGATTAATCCCTTTGCAATATATATGTATATAGATTCTTATAAAAATGTGAATTTATAAGGCTGAGGGGTATGGGGTCGGGGAGGGCATCGGCAGGTGAGGTGGAAGCCTCTGCCGACGGGGAACACCGCCCCCCCCCGATCGGTGATCGGCAAACACGGGAAGATTTCACCGAGTGTACCGAGCTGATTTTTATTATTAAAATATTGTGTGTGTGTGTGTGTGTGTGAAAAGGATGGAAAGGGTGAAGGGGGAAGGGGGAACACCACCCCCCTTGATGGGGGAAGAAGAGGAAGAAGATGAGGTGGCAATAGGGGGTCGGTGACCACACCCCTCAGCCTAACATTGTCATGTAGTAGACATGAATTAGGAGTAGGTTAGATTAATGGTCCAAAAAAATTCAAACATAAAAATTCTAGTTCAGATCAAGAATGGATTTCCTTTAGAAATTGGTTGACTGGCTTCAAACAAAGCCGGTTTGGTCCAAAAACCAGTTTTGTTCACCTCTTCCTCGGACCTATCTTGGGGACCCGTTGTGGCTGGTCGTTGTAGTTCTATCATCTATGAGCAACTTCGTAAACCAGCTATATATAGTTGAGAGTTCGTTACTATAAAATTATAAAGCACATTAGTCCAGGGTCGGCCATGACATGTGCAAGGTGTGCATATGCATAGGTCCAAAATGTTTAGGGGCCAATGGGCCATAAAAAGTTCTCATTTTTATTTATATGCTTCAAAGCTGATGGGCTTGTGTACTGTGCAATGGGCTGGGAAAAAGCAGCAAATCTTTTTCTTAATTAGTTGGGGGCCCATATTGCCATTAGCTATTCAAAGGTTTAAATTATTTCAATTTCTTTTAAGTTACTGTGATTTGTTTGCTTATATCAAAATTTTGAATGTTAATTTATTTTTATATTAAATTCTTAATTGTTTATTTATGTTAGTTTTTACTATTTTTCTATAGCGACATCAAAGAAAATCTATTTAATAATATTGTTTGGTTTAACGATTGATGAGTATGTATATGTGTATGTTAGAGAGAAAGATTCACCTGTTGATGAGGATGAGTGATGTTAGCCTTTCAATCCAACACATAAACCAAATTGTAGATAACATTGCACCGATTGATGCTTCATAGTCAAAGAAATGGAGATGACACATGATCGTAACGTGTTCTTATTGCACCTGGAATTCTTTGAAGCAATTATATATCGGTGTAATAGAAGAAAAAAACGATTAGGAGAGGATGGAGGCACTGGATTTTTTAACATAATCCTTTGAATATAAAAGGAGCATACAAAGCAGTTGTGTTGAAGTGGCAAGAAAATAGGAGAAAAAGTCGAAGACAATACACGTTAGTGCGCGACTAAACTTCATGTTAGTGGGGCTGTAAATCTGAAAATTAGATAACTGATCAATGTAAAAAATAACTTTCAAATTCTGGCCATATCTGGCAAGGATTTAAATTGAGAGATAACTGCCAATTATGGGCGGCTAAGATCATCCCAAGAACGGTTAGAAGTAGCAAAATCGGCGGTTACATACATGGTGAATAATATTAAAATATTGTTTAAGAAGTTGTAGCAAATATTAAATCTTTGAACTTTTTTTGGCTTAGGAGTCTATCTAGGTTTAAGAATCTCGTGTGGAAAGATTAGGTCTCGTATCCTTTGTACATGTTGTAATCGGTTTGTGTAGCGGTCCTTGTTTTAAGGACGCGCTATTTTTCTAATGAAGTTCACCTTAAAAAAAAAAAGTCTAACTTACGATCTTTTTGTTTTAATCTAGTGACAGGTTGTTTCCAAAAATGCCTTCTTTTTTATTGATCTCGTGTTCTGATACCGCACACGGCCTTTTACGATTCTTCTTGGTTCCATTGGACATATCGTAGCTGCAACTGTTGGTTTCTCGTTGTTGATTATTCCCTCACCTCTTACGATTCTTGTTTCAACCACACACAGATTTGATGGTGTTATCAACCTAGTTTCCAAGTATGGAAACGATTTTTATTATTAACTTGAATGTAATTGTGATGATTACAAATGAAACCGCACCCCTATTTGATGGAACAGGAGAAGGATTTCCCATTTCTTAGACAGAAATATATAGAGCCATGAAAAGCGAAGGAAGGCTATGTTGATTATATTAATGAGAACATAAGGTATAAACATAATAATTAATCATGTGTACCTGATATGATTAACCGTTCAGGAACCTCAGTAATGGAAGACACCATCATCTTGATTGGGTTCCCTTTAGGGTATGCAGTTCTGATGGTTCATGTGCTCTTGAGTTATGAACACATTGAGAGAGAGAGAGAGAGAGAGAGAGAGAGAGAGAGAGGAGAGAGAGAGAGAGAGAGAGAGAGAGAGAGAGAGAGAGAGAGAGAGGACGGCTAATGGTGTTATGTTGTTATGATTATGTGTCAACCCTAATCTCATAATAACCTCTCTATTTATACATACTCATGAGACACCCTAATGATAGTCCACCCATCAAAGACATATCTGTTATTGGGCTTAGGATAATATTAATAATTGATCATCATAATATAAATGATTATAATAGCTATCGATAAATATACAAACGTTACGTATATTTATTTCAAAAGGCTATACTTGCCGAAGTATCACCCACGAACGTTGTTACGGTTCCAAATGAACGCCTGAATTGTTTCAGTGATCTATTTCCTAGTTACAATAATAGCTCAAACTATCTAATATTTACATATTTGGCACTAACTTGACTAACTGATTTTTTTAATTTAGTTAACAAGATCGGGATTAACTAATATTGTCGGTATGTATAGAAACCATATATGAGTATTTAACAATATCTGAACTTGAAAATGAAACATGTCAAATAGAACATCAAATCAAATAACACAATACAATGGTCACTTTTTATATCAATAAAGTACATACTGATCAATATCTAACATGTTTAATGTTTTTATTTAACCAACTAATATTTAATACGTGACAAGGAGTTTTCCAAAAGACAGTATAAAAACAGAAAATATAAGTGAGTACCAACTTACATTAGGTGCAATCCTTCCTTTGTCCTTCCTCAACATCATACCTTCGAGCACCGGATAACCCATCAACGTGATGTAAAACGCGAGGAAAGTTTGTATGAAAATCGCATCAAAGTACTCTCTATGAATCGCTATTTGAACGATCCCGACTACAAATGCTAAAAGATTGAGAGTGACCAAAGAACAAAGGGGGACAAGAAACATGCTTGAAGTTTGGAAATTGTATATGCCCATTTGGTGTAGTTTTACTTCATCTTCATTTATCACCTTATTTGTTGGTAGGAAATTTGCTTCTTTCCCCCAAGTTTTTCCATAATTGCATGAGTGCTTCCATAAAGATGAGATGTGATTGCCTTTATCATCCATACCCTTTGTTCATGTTTCCATGTTTGAAGTGAAGCTCCTGTAGAGTGGATCTCTCTCATGTGTTGTAAGTTTGATAATACAAACACATATAAAAACACAAGGAAATAAGGGTTTGTAACCTGCATGCATAATTAACATATAGTAGTAATTAATATCATCAAAACTCATTGATCTTTCTTGTAAAACAAGTTATAAAGATGCTTGAAAATTAGCCTGTCACTACTAGGAAAAGGAACTTTTCCTATGAAAGTTTTCGACAAAAATATTTGGTTGACAAAAAGACAAAAAAAAATGAAAAGCTTAAATTTCGTTGAAGCTTCATTAGGGCCAAGATTTAAAAACAATAATAGTGATGGAAGAATTGATAAGACCCTCTTCATGCCAAAGATAAGTTTAAGGCTTGGCAGTTCTACTTCTTTTTGCTCACTTCTCCACCTATGTAACTTGTAAATATTTTATACACATATTTATATTAACTTGGGTAAAACTAGCTCGGTTCAATGTTTGTCTATGTTAAACTTCGAGCCAAGTCCGAGCTATACATAAATTTTTTTATTTTAAGGGCCATTTTTTACTAGTTTGTAGAGGGTATCATAAATTTCATGTAAGACTCTGTCACTAGAGGGTATAATATAATGGGTATGGGGACCGTCCCCGGTCTGTCCTAGACGGACAACACCGCCCCTTTAGGGATGTCCTTGTCCTGATCGTCCTCTGCAGGACGTTGGAGACGGGCCAAAGTGGGGTTTTTTATTATTATTATTTTTTTAACTTAAAGAATGTTTCATCATTTTATTATTTTATTATAATATCAATAATAAAAAAAAGTGTGGGTTGTCCCCATACCCTTGGTGTGTCCCAAAAAGGACAACCCCCTCACTTATGTGGCATCATCTTACGTGACATACGGGACACACCATTTGGGTTGTCCCCATACCCAATAATACCCAATAGCCTAAGAAGTTCTAGCAAAAATTTGGTCAAAAAGCTACAGCTTTGCACTAGTGGGTTCAGGTTGATCATTTGTTCCGAACCTTGGGATAAATAGTGATGTGATTTAGTAAGGATAGCAATGGAACGGTTGCTAGAATCCACAAAGATATGCAAGCCATAGGAAAGAAAGCCAGCCATGCATAACAAAAGCTCTGAAGAATAGGCATTCTTGATGGTCCATAAATAAGGGGAGAAAATTTTGATAGCGCAACTTCTATCAAACCAGCACTCCATCTTGTGCCTTGAATCAACAGATCGTTTAAATTTGTGGTGCAAGATCCCATAAAGGATGGTCTTGATGGCATATGATAAACTGAGAGCCAATGTTTACTGTGTATATGGATGCTTGTGAAGAAGTCTTCGGTCACAGAGTACCTAAAACCAACCTACAACATTTCATGTAAAAGTACGCCAATTATTAGGGGTGTAAACGAACCAAACAAACGAGCCAACAAGAATACTTAAATAAAAGATTTGTTCGTATTCAATTCACCTGTTTAAATTTAAACGAACCAAAACAACACAAATACTTGAACGAACTTTCTTAATTCAATACTATTTAACATTTACTATTTTTCATAAAGCGAATATTTGGATAAAAAAGACTTGCCTCATCGCCCCATTTTGTGTCATTTTCGTACTCACAAGATGCTAAGTGCTTTGTTTCTTGCAACGATTCATCAAGCAAGTGTTTCTCACATTCCAGTTTTGCGTTGTATTTCTTATAAAGCGATCGAATGAAGCCGTTAGAAGAGCCAAAACACTCCTTTACCTCCTTTAAGTTGATATCTAGATTGTTAGGAAAAAAAAAAGCAACATTTAACAAGCAACAAGTGATGTATTTAAATCTACAATATAACTCATTAGCCGACACATAAATTTTTTTAGTTAGCCGACTAAGGGTATTGGCAAAATTAGCTAGAGGCTGGAAGCTGTTAGCTGGTAGCTGGAAGCTGTTAGCTGGAAGCTTTTTAAATATATTTTGGTGTTTGGCAGAGTAGCTGAAGCTTTTAATAAAATGTATAAAATGATCAAAATGGGCATAATTAAAAACTTGTAAAGAAGGTTTTTATTTTATTTTTAAAATAGAATGGGTATTTGTATCATTTACTAATTAAAAACTTGTAGCTAGTAGAGTTTTTTCTTAAAAGCTAGTACTAGTAGCTTTTCACTATAGAGCTTTTTCTCTAACCTAAAAGCTTTCAGCTCCTTCAACCAAACAAGGCTTTTTATTGAGTAGAAGTTTTTTCTTAAAAGCTTGAAGTTTGAAGCTCTTAAAAGCTCCTTGCCAAACATACCCTAAACCTTTAATAATCACTCTTATTCTGGGGAAGCCCTTTTTTTTAAGTTAAACATCACACACTCACAAACTATTAAGTAGCGATGTTATTTGCGTTGAATAATTCAAAATTATAACTAATTGTAGATAATGAAAACGACAAGCGTCTAGCGTGTCCTTGGTGACCAACATTCAACGATTTTGATTATCTCCTAGAAGGAAATAAAACTTTAATTAAAACAATTCACACAAACCTTCTTGCATCAAGGGTAGCTCATATAGTACTTCTCTCTTCAAGTAATAACAAGTTCCAGACAAACACGGTCCCTTGATCCCGTCCATACCGCGCCATAATGTCTAGTTCAATAAAGTCCAATAAGTTGTGTAGTTGATAAAACAAGTTCTAGATGGAATAAGATCGAACTCAAAATGTTACAAATAAACATATCCAGTAAAATCTAACGGTCGGTCGTGTTTGTGGAATATTGCTTATGAAACATGTTTAAGTTTATCTAATTAAAAACATTTTAATAGTGTTTGCATTTTCTTGTTTGACCATTTGCATGTCAAATGAGGTAATGATCGTTTTCATAAGCAATCTCAAACATATCTGGGCTAAGATAAAATTGTCAACACACACATTTTTGTAAGGAAAAAAAAGACATTAGTGGTTACCCCTTTTAGAAATAAAGTATCCAAAAATAACCAATAAAAAAATAATACAAGCGGATCCACCAATAAAAAAACTTATAAGTTGCCACAAAAATATAAGGTGTACACAAAACAAATCAATAATAACATAATATGTATAAAGAGCCCGTAAAAGTTTAGCGGGCTCTTAACATGTGTACTATTTTGATTGGATTTTTTGTGGACTTATAGCATTTTTTAAGGTTTTTGTGCCGGCTAAATTCAAGCCTTTTAGCCGGCTTCGCTGATGTGGCGTTTTCTAGTTGGTTTCTATTTTGACAAAGAAAAAAAAAGGATAAAATGTTAATTTTCTTGATTTTTCTCATAATTTATTTACCTTAAAGGTGCATCTCAACTGACTCTCGTAGATATCATGTTTGCTGATGTTATGAAATGTCTGTGGGAATTGGACAAAAGCCAGAGAAGAAGATAACTTTGGGTCTAAATGGAAACACATAGCTTCACGTGCAGAGTTTTTGTCATTGCAATACATATCACAATCCAATCCTAGTATATATGGTGAATTGCTTATCAAACTCGATACTCTGAGCTGCAAATAAAATGTTCATTTCATATGTGGTTAGTTTTTCATTTCATACGCGTTTATTATAATTTATTTAAAACTATTTTGGTCGAAAATGAATAACAATTAAATGACAACAACAATAATACTAATATTTTTTTGTCGGAAATTGCTGAAAAAATTGTATCCTAAAATTTAAAAACCACAATAAAATAGATGGAAATGCTTCATAAGAAAAGTTGTCTCGGGTATGTAGGAAAATGGGTGTTTTCTACGTATTTCCAAAGACTTATTAACAAGTTTTTTTAGTGGTGAGATTTGTACGTAGAGAGAGATATACATACAAGGACATTGAGGGATCCGGCCTTAAAATGATGAGGATGAGAAGGTCTTTTTTCACGAGAAACATAGACAAGAAGAGGCATCTTTCTTTGATCATTCATGCTTTCATCAACCATCACCTGTAAAAGCAATACTAAAGAATAAAATTCCGAGAACATGATATTAAATTTTTTTTGACACCTTTGATATTACGAAAATCAAAGTAAAATTGAGGGTTAATGTAAAAAATCCTAAGAAAAAAGATATCTAATCTTGGTTTTGGTATCTCAAAATTTATGAATTTCTTTAAAATTCCATTCCAAGTTTATGAACTTGTTTAAAATGGCATGCAAATTAAAAATCAACAATAAATATCATTTACCAGTACAATTAAAGGACAACGAACAACATACTAAAACACGATATAAACTAGAAACACAAAAACTCAGTTGCGTAAAATACAATAAACAATGTAAAAACACAATGAAAATTAATTATACCGATAAAACAATGGGAAAAATTAAATCACGTATAAACTAAAAAAAACACAGTGGATGAACAAGACACAATGAAGTAAAAAAAAGTTGTTAACATGTATTTTTTAAATTTTTATATAGCAATATGATACTCATATTAAAGATAAAAGTACTTGTTAATATGGTGATTTTTTTAAATATGGTATGAAAAAGTTATAGATATTTTAAAATTATAAGGGAATTGACATGTGCATTGCCTGCAAAGATAGAAAGTCAACAAATGTTGGTTTCCCTTTTGCTATTCTCGTAATTTAATAAACTACGTTTTTCCTCAAACTAATCTCAACTCTAAATCCAAGATCAATAAACTACAATTCTTCTTATCATTCATAGATAAACAATACTTGGTATTTATCGTAACCTAATTTATATATATACTAATAAAAATTTAAACTATGGTACTACTACATAACATTTCTGTAATTTATTTATTCTCAATTTTGACATGATGTTTAATTTTTTTTATTATTTCTAAATTAATTATAGATATAAAATAAGAAAATCTTTTAGATATGTGAATGTGTTTTTAATATTTTTTTTCATATAAGTAGGTATATCTTGTCTTTGTCGATTCCATTTTTAATTAAAAACGTGTTAATCAATATAAGATTGCCTTGATTTAGTTTTTTTAAATATACAAACAATTTTACACCTTCAACATCAAAGATACTTTAAATTCTTATGAAACGAGATTTCATATTTTCTCTATTAAAATTATTATTTATAAATATGACGCACACACAAGTGTGTGTATAGCTAAGTAGTTTATATAATTGTTCTAATATGGTTGTAAACAAACCGAACGCTCAGCAACAGTACTTAAACCGTTTGATTAGAAGTTCATTTATAGTTCATTTGTTTAATAAATGAAGGACATGAACAGAGGTCTTTGTTTGAATTTTGTTCGTGAACTTTCGATAACGTGTTCGTAATCATTTGTTTATGTTGTTCATGAAAGATTTTTATACTTTTATCTATTTTATTTAAATTTTATTTATTTTATTGTCTTAAAATTAAAATATGAAATCCTATTCCCATTTTTATGCATCGTTCCATTTTCCATCCTCATTATTTACATCAATGAATATCATCAATCACCGTTCTACGATTATGGCTTCAAGTTCCAGCTTCGCTTTTTCGGCCATCCACTTCTAGCCTCCATCGCTTTTGCCGATATTAACTGTGTTCTAAAACGTTCATGACCACGTTCATTTCCTTAATGAATGAACACAAACTTAAAATCTATTTTACTAAGTTCCTGAACACATTTATATTTCCTTAAAGAACGAACACAAACAAGGACAACCATAAGTTTTAATGTATATATATGCAGACACACAAAATAAAGGAGTATTTGTGCGATGCGTCAAAAAACACATACACTGTTAATCATGTGATATGTAGTTTTTCAACTAAAAAAATATAACAATACTTTGCTCATGTTAAAGTTAATAAAATATTCAATCTAAGGGTATAACTTTTAAAATATATGAATTAATGTATGAAAAGTTATCATCGTTAAAAAGCGTGAAGGATTTTTAGTTTAAAAGTCAAAAGTATGGTTTTAAAAAAACATGTTTTAAAGTCGTATTACTTAAAACTTTTAAAGTTAGGTAAAATTATTTTTTTATAATCCTAATATGTAATTGTAAGGTAGTATAGGTAATATGAATTATAACATAGTGGAGTTACACTGATAATAAGAAAAAAGTTTGAATACTTAGGTGTTACCTACTGTTTATATGTCCTTATATCTCTTTAACAATCGGTATCAGCTTAGTGAGCATCAAGGGTGCTCCAACCCCCATCAATTTTTAGCACAGTGCTGTAAATTTTTCCGGTTTTATCTAAAGAAAATTCTATTTTTTTGTGTCTGGCCCCACGATTTAAAAAAAATTGAATCTCGTGATTTTCGACACCCACCATTCAAAAGTTCAAACTTCGGCTTGATCAATTATATATATGTGTACATATAAGAAAGGGTCACACGTCATATATAAGACATCCATGATTTAACTGCTTCCAAATAATTGAAGAAAATAATTGAAGAAAGGGTCACTCTAATGGAAAGAAGTTGATGGTATTATACCTCAACGACGGCAGAATGGTCTTTGTTTGATATGCAACTTTCACTTTCCGACATCAAGGTCACTTTCTGAGCAAACAATTCGTATTCTTCCTGTACCATTTATATACATGCATCAAAACAAATATCTAGCTTTCTGTCATTTTCATTGAAATCCTAGAATCAAGAAAAAAAGATATGGTCGAAACACAATGATGACTCCAGATAACATAACGCACTATTAAATGAGAGTGACTATATAGCCATCACCGGTGACAAAAGAAATTATCAATGCGAGACTAGTCAACTTGGTATAGTTATATGCATCTTACAAAAAAAATGTCTAAGATTAAAACTTTTTTTTTTGACAATAATTTAATGGGAAAATGGATTTAAATACTCTCAACTATAGCCTATTGGCGGATAATACTCTCAACTATCACTTTGGCCATTAGCACTCTAAACTTTCAACTTGTTTACTTTCATCACTCCCAGACTAACAGATTTCGTTAACAAGTTGAAAGTTTGGAGTGCTAATGGCCAAAGTGATAGTTGGGAGTATTATCCGCCAATAGGCTATAGTTGGGAGTATTTAAATCCATTTTTCCTAATTTAATTTAGAATTATCTGTTTAATAGTCTAAGAGATAAATTTATGGATTAAAAATATATAGCCATCCTTATGTAAAAGAATCCCAACCTAATGGAAACACTTATTTTGAGATGGGCAGATGGGTAAATAGGTAAACCCTAATTTCCACATCAATACCAACTATACCAACTATATTATGTAATCTTAAAAAACAATAAATAGTATGTTAGAAAATATTGTTAGAAATTTAAAATTATTAAAACTAATATAAATCTAGTTTACATTTAGAATTTCAAGCTAGTTTAGATGTGAGTTAAGATGAGTTTCTACTAAATCAACTTTGGAAAGAGTAGTGTATATATCCATTATGCGTGATGTAAAATAAGACTCAGTATGCGAATGTAGTTTGAAAGAGTGGTGTAAATATATGTTATCCTTGATGTAAGGTGGTTTGTGGCCTTCGATCCTTATTTTTTTGGGCCGTTGGTGTTGTGAATGAAAGTGAAGTTAAAAAAAATCCTAATCAATCAAGTTGGTGTTGCGAATGAAAGTGAAGTTAAGAGTAGACGGTGTGGAGTGCGGGGATAATGGAGTGGAGTGAGTTTGGGGCGGGAACACCGCCGCCAAGGTAGGGGGAAGAGGGCGTTGCCCCTTTGGCGGGGAAGATCTCACCGGCCGGGGGGGGGGGGGGGGGGTTGAAAAGAGGTGGAGGGTTTTGATTGGTTAGGGTTTTTTTTTTTAACTTTACCACAATATAATATTATTTCCTTCCCCCCTTTCACTCCCCACAATTTTCACCCTTCACACACAGGTCCCACAAGTGATACATGGCGCATCACGCCCCTCTTTCCCCTTCCACTTCGAGTAGCCTAAAAAAAATCCCAACCAATCAAGATGGGTTTTTTATTTAATATAATTTATTTATTATTTATTTGTCTTATCATCAAAGAATAAAGTTGCCATTCCATAGTTCACGAGTTTTAAATTTTTAAGTAACAAAACTTACAAAGCTATAAATAGTTCACACAAGTCCATAATTAAGTTTCTAATTTTGTGTTTTTTTTAACGTTCTTTTGTCTTTTTTGACCGGCCATACTTTAGTTACAAATAAATATAAAATAGTCTTCAAATATTACTTGTCACCATTAACAAGAGTGAACGGAGGGGGAAGCTTCTCCAAGCCCACTACACAACCCCACCTTGACGTGGAAATGGCGTGAACCTCCTGCACGGGGATTTTTTACTGGCGTGGGAGAGGGGAAGAGACGTGGGACGATTTGATTGCCTTTTTCTTTTAAATTTTAAGACACAAATAATAATAATAATAATAATAATAATAATAATATTCATTTCACCCCTCCCCACAATTTTCACCCTCAAATATGAATCCCACAAGTTTCACATGGCGCTTCATGCCCTCTTCCCCTCCACTCGTTATAGTCTAATAATAATGGTTGTTAACATGGGCGAAGCTTGGTTCCTCAATCGGGGGTGGACTCAATTTTTTTCTCGCTAGTTACAAATCAACAGGGTCGAACTAAACCCGAACTAAATTTACCTACGAAAATCGCAAATTAACTCCTACACCAGGGGTCACCCCTGGTCCTCACGATGCTTCGCCTCAGGTACTTGTTAACTATCATATATTCGTACGTACATGTAAAATAAAAATAAGACGAACCTTAATCCTTTGTTTATCATCTCCAAACTCATGACTATCCAGCATAACTTCATCTTCAACCTCCCCACCAATGAAATAAGCCTGAGGACAAACTGTCTTCACACCATACTTGTTACAAAACGGTACCCACATCTTAGCAAACTTCAAAGCTTCACGCATGGCTTCCAACGTCACCGTACAACCACCATCATCCGAAAGATAAACCGAAAGCTTTTCGGCTGGATAGTTCAAAGCCATGGCTGATATAACCGTGTTCATAACCCCAAGTGGCGGTTCGGCCCGAGGGTCGGCTGTGCATATGAACACGTCGATGGGTGGTAGTTGGTCGTCTTCTGGTAACCTTTCTGGGAAGACGGTTCGAGTGACCGGTCGCCATAAGAAAGATTGGCTGAGGAACCATATGAAGGAGAGAGTGAGTTCTGAGATGAATATTAAGAGATGAGGAATGAGTGGTTGGTTTGTTTTGTAGTGTAAAAGAGTGAGAATAGAGGAGATTCGGTAGAAGATGAGGATGATTATTGCTATGGAGTGGAAGAGTGTGTATAGTCTATTGATGATTATTGTTGATTTTTTAAGGTGACAAAGATGGAGGGGATGAGAGGTAGAGTTCATTTGGAGACCCATGGTTATCCAACCGCTTATCCATATTTGGACTCTTAAGTGGCAATATATATAGAGACTTAGGGTGCGTTTGGTTCACATGAATTGAATGGAATTCAATGGAATTAGAATTTGAATTCCAACTCTTCATGTGTTTGGTTCATTGAATTTGTTGAAATTGGAATTTCAATTCCAATCTTGTATGTTTGGTTGACTAAGGAATTGTAATTGGAATTTGGTATGAATTCCTTCAAATTACCTTACCTAAAAGAATTCAAATTCCTTCCAATATTAGAAGGAATTCAAGTCAATTTATTGGAATCTTCGAACGGTTGGCATCATTTTGACCCGAACTGATTCGAACCGTACCATTTCAACGTGAACCGCTTAGATCTGAACCAGTTCGGATCGTACCCGTTTCGACCCGAACCGTTTCGTACCGTACCAGTTTCGACCGATATCGTTTCGACCCGAACCGTTTCGTACCGTACCATTTTCGACCGGTATCGTTTCGGACCGTACCAGTTTCGACCGGTACCGTTTCAGACCGAACCATTTCGGACCGTACCAGTTTCGACCGGTACCGTTTCAGACCGAACCGTTTCGGACCGTACCAGTTTCGACTAGTACCGTTTTGGACCGGTATCGTTTCAACCTGTACTGTTTCGCCCGTAACGTTTCGGACCGTACCAGTTTCGACCGGTACCGTTTTGAACCGAACCGATTCGGACCGTACCAGTTTCGACCGGTATCGTTTCGGACCGTACCAGTTTCGACCGGTACCATTTCGGACCAGTTTTGACCGATATCGTTTCGACCTGTACCGTTTTGCCTGTAACGTTTCAGAACGAACTGTTTCGGACCGTATCAGTTTCGATCGGTACCGTTTCGGACCAGTTTCGACCGGTACCGTTTCGACCTGTACCGTTTCAGACCGTACCAGTTTCAACCGGTACCGTTTTAACCGGTACCGTTTTCGACCGTACGGATCGAAACGGTACAGGTCGAAACGATAGAGGTATCAACAGTTCGGGTCAAAACGGTACTGGTCGAAACGATACGGGCCGGTACAGGTCACAATGATGCGGGTCGTGGGGGCAAGGGTGATAGATTCCAATTTATTAACCAACCAAACACAATAATATAGGATTTGAGAATCCAATTCCAACAATTTCCAATTCCTTTTGGAATGTTTGAATTCCAAATCCAATTCATTCCAATTCCAATTCCTTCACAAATTCCAATTCTAAACAATTCATTCACATGAATTGAATGGAATTCAATGGAATTGGAATTTGAATTCCAACTCTTTAGGTGTTTGGTTCATTGAATTTGTTGGAATTGGAATTTCAATTCCAATCTTGTGTGTTTGGTTGACAAAGGAATTGGAATTGGAATTTGGTATGAATTCCTTCAAATTCCTTTACCTAAGGGAATTCAAAATCCTTCCAATATTAGAAGGAATTCAAGTCAATTTATTGGAATTTTCGACCGGTTGGCATCATTTTGACCCGAAACGATTCGAACCGTACCACTTCAACGCGAACCGCTTAGATCCAAACCAATTCGGACCGTACCACATTCGACCGGTACCATTTCGACCCGAACCGTTTCGTACTATACCAGTTTCGACCGGTACCGTTTCAACCCGAACCATTTCATACTGTACCGGTTTCAACCGATACCGTTTCAACCTGAACCGTTTCGTACGGTACCAGTTTCGACCGGTACCGTTTCGACCCGAACCGTTTCGTACTGTACCAGTTTCGACCGTACTGTTTCGGACCGTACCAGTTTCGACCGGTACCATTTTGGACCGAACCGTTTCGGACCAGTTTCGACCGATAGCATTTCGACCGGTACCATTTTGGACCGAACCGTTTCGGACCAGTTTCGACCGATAGCGTTTCGACCTGTACCGTTTTGACCGTAACGTATCGGACCGAACTGTTTCGGACCGTAGCAGTTTCGGCCTGTACCGTTTCAGACCAGTTTTGACCTGTACCGTTTCGGACAGTACCAGTTTGACCGGTACCGTTTCGGACCAGTTTCGACCGATACCATTTCGACCGGTATCGTTTCGACCGGTACCGTTTCGCCCGTAACGTTTCGGACCGAACCATTTCGGACTGTACCAGTTTCGACCGGTACCGTTTCGGACCAGTTTCGACATGTACTGTTTCGGACCGTACCAGTTTTGCCCGGTACGGTTTTGCTCGGTACCGTTTCGCCCCGTACCAGTTTCGACCGGTACCGTTTTCGACCCGAACCGGTACGGGTCGAAACGGTGCATGTCGAAAGGCTACAGGTCGAAACGATAGAGGTGTCAACAGTTTGGGTCAAAACGGTACGGGCCGGTATTGGTCGAAACGGTATGGGTCGGTACGGGGCGAAACGGTTCGAGCCGGTACGAGTCACAACGATGCAGGTCGTGGGGGCAAGGGTGATAGATTCCAATTTATAACCAACCAAACACAATAATATAGGATTTGAGAATCCAATTCCAACCATTTCCAATTCCTTTTGGAATGTTTGAATTCCAAATCCAATTCATTTCGATTCCTTCACAAATTCCAATTCCAAACAATTCCGCGAACCAAACGCACCCTTAGGGTGCATTTAGTTCGCATAAATTGAATAGAATTTAATGAAATTGGAATTTGAATTCCAACTCTTGAGGTGTTTGGTTCATTGAATTTGTTGGAATTGGAATTTCAATTCCAATCTTGTAT
Organism: Ambrosia x helenae; assembly: GCA_030844895.1. Taxonomy (NCBI): domain Eukaryota; kingdom Viridiplantae; phylum Streptophyta; class Magnoliopsida; order Asterales; family Asteraceae; genus Ambrosia; species Ambrosia x helenae. The sequence continues at coordinate 114,027,835 of CM061226.1, read as the reverse complement.
GTTTGGTTGACAAATGAATTGCAATTGGAATTTGGTATGAATTCTTCAAATTCCTTTAACTAAGGGAATTCAAAATTCTTCCAATATTAGAAGGAATTCAAGTCAATTTATTTGAATCTTCGAACGGTTTACTTCATTTTGACCCGAACCGTACCATTTCAACGTGAACCGTTTATATCCTTACCGCTTTTAACCTAAACCGTTTCGGACCGAACCGTTTCAACCCAAACCGTTTCAAACTGTTCCGGTTTTGACCCATACCAGTTTCGAACCGAACCAACCGTACCAGTTTCGACCGGTACCATTTTGGATCAAACCGTTTCGGACTGTAACAGTTTCGACCGGTACCGTTTCGTACCGAACCATTTCGGACCGTACCAGTTTCGACCGGTACCGTTTTGATCGGTATCGTTTTGGACCGAACCGTTTCGACCGGTATCAGTTTCGACCGTACCGTTTTGGACCGAACCGTTTCAGACCGTTCCAGTTTCGACCGGTACCATTTCGGACTGAACCGTTTCGGACCGTACCAGTTTCGACCGGTACCAGTTTCGGACCGTACCAGTTTCGACCGGTACCGTTTCGTACTGTACCCGTTTTGGACCGAACCGTTTCGAACCGTACCAGTTTTGACCGGTACCGTTTCGGACCGAACCATATCGGATCGAACCGTTTCAGACCGTACCAGTTTTGACCGGTACCGTTTCGGACCGAACCGTATCGGACCGTATCAGTTTCGACCGGTACCGTTTCGACCCAAACCGTTCCAACCCGTACCAGTTTCGACCGATACCGTTTCTACCCGTACTGTCCGAACCGTACCCGTACCGTTTTCGACCCGAACCAGTACGGGTCGATACGGTGCACGTCGAAACGATATTAGTCGAAACGGTACGGGTCTCAACGATGCGGGTCGTGGGGGCAAGGGTGATAGGTTACAATTTATTAACCAACCAAACACAATAATAAAGGATTTGAGATTCCAATTCCAACAAATTCCAATTCCTTATGGAATGTTTAAAATCCAAATCTAATTCTTTCTAATTCCAATTCCTACACAAATTCCAATTCCAAACCATTTCAAAAACCAAACGCGCCCTAAAGGTTTATAAACAGATTACGACACTTTACTAACTGTTAGTTGCTAAAAGAACCTATTTTAAGGACCGGGTTTATAATACAATGTAAACAATATGGGCTATTCGTCTAATTTCTTAAGTTTAACGACAAAAATATAAAATAAAAGGTTCTTTAATTACGCCTGTGGCAATTAGTTGTATAAATTTACCACTAATTCGCTTATTATCATAATCAAACATAAACCCTAATGACGGCAAGGCTTCGAAGTTGATCATCATATAGTTCTTTAATTTGCAGATATTCAAGGTAATGTGATATGTCTTTAGCATGTTCGGGTTCGCTATTTAAAAGAGGTTATGACGCATCTTATTACCCGTTTACCCGCCACTTGTTTGTATTAATAGAAGCATAAATCAATAAAGCATTAGATTGATTTTTATGTGTAAAATTGTTATAATATAATAGGTCGGTGAAGATGATTATGGTTTTTTTAATTATATAATAAAATAGTTTAGGAATCAAAGTTTATATTGACTGGTGTAACACTATTATTTTATTTCAGTTTTTGCATGTTATGTTATACGTTAAAGTTACAAATTTATAGCAAAAAAGAAACAATTATCTATAAAATAATCTAAGTATCTAACTATGACATGTGGCAAGGGATTATTTGAATTGTTCAAGATTATATTTGCATTATTCATAAACTGTTGTTTTTATGGCTGAGTTTGATGATTATTGTTTAGGGGGCTGTGAAGTGGGAAAATGGCAAATCAGATTACTTCATCTTCGTCGCAGCACTGGGGCACTGATGATAATAACGATAACGGTATGTCTTTTTTTAGTTTTATTTATACTTTCAATCTAGAGTTACATGTAACAATTTACATATGTATAAAAAGTTAAAAACTTTGAAAGGAATTTGTTCATGTGTGCTGGAGATGTAACTTTTTATGCAGGGGTAGTATAGTCTTTTTCTTACTTTGATTTGTTATGTTGTTATGTGATCACCTATGCGAGGTCAACTATTGTACAATCTTTTATTATGGTATGCTTTGTAACTATTATTTGAGTGAAGTGAATTGAATACATTTTACATACCTTCATGAATGTTTTCAATGAGTCATGCCAAATGTTAAGCATTTATCCGAATCGAATAGTAACATTAAAGAGTTAATGTTATGTCTGGAGGGCAGTGTATAGGCAATTGAAAACGCGTGTAGGTTATAACACAGCAACACTAGTCCTGTATATTCACTCACGCCCTTTTCTTCCTTGCGGATTAGAGTTTTATCCAGTAACAAATTACAAAATAATAAATTTATTTATTCACTTATCATGCTGATTTAACCAACACGCAGGGATAAAATGTTCTGACTTATATGGCAAGTATACATGGAAAGTAGACAATTTCTCACAGATCAACAAAAGAGAACTTCGTAGCAATGTGTTTGATGTTGGTGGCTACAAATGGTATGTTTTCCTTTTTTTATCTGTCTTCTGTCTGTTGCGATATTTGTTATCCTTTGCCCAACATACTGATAGTATTTATATTATACGTGCATTCCATATTTATTAAAGCTTTCGTCTATGTCTTGTAGGTACATCCTGGTTTACCTTTAGGGTTGTGATGTCTGCAATTTTCTGTCATTATTTCTTTGCATTGCAAATCACGACAAGCTTGTTCCAGGTATGGTCGATAAGTATTTTAGGACTTAATATGTTTGGCATTATATGTGCTTAATACAATTCACATTATGCTTTATATTGATGCAGGATGGAATCATTTTGCACAATTCACAATAGCTGTGATGAATAAAAACCCCAAGAAATCAAAATATTCTGGTTGGATTTTTTTCCATGTGATTATTTTTGTCATCGTTGTAGGTCTGTTTGATTAAACGTATGTTTGCAGATACTTTACATCGCTTCTGGAAGAAAGAGCATGACTGGGGATGGAAAAAGTTTATGGAAGTATCCAAAATGGAAGATGGATTTCTTAATGATGACACGCTCGTATTAAAAGTTCAAGTCCAAGTTATCAGGTTTCTAACGTCTTCAATCTCAAGCTTTATTGTTAATTCCGCAACATCTTATGATAAAATACTAACATGTGCTAAATGGTTTTTTAGAGAGAGAGTGGATCATCCTTTTCGTTTCCTTGTCCCTCAATATAAGATGGAACTTGTAAACGTATATTTGTCAAATGTGGAACAAATATTTAGGAGCTATGTCGAACAGATAAAAGGAAGGTTTGGGAAGTTGGTAGAAGATAAAGTTAAATGGTCAAGGTATGTAATTCTTAGACGTAACGTAGTGGTCTGCAAATTTTCACGCCCCTCTCCACCTGTCTAGCTTTGATTGGATCAGCAAAAAGCAGCCCTCAAAACACCACTCTCCGGCGTGGAAAACATCACGCTCAAACCATTTTTTGACCAAAAACGTCCCCGGGGATAGTGTAACGGCGTTTTGGGGGAGTTTTTTTTTGCCCATTCCACGCCCAATACCAGCACCACTACACCAGGTCTTAGTGTGGGTGGCTAAATGGTTCGTTTTTAGCTAAGGGTTAGATCAGGTTTGTTTCAAATTTATCAGTTTGTTACATATTTAGTTACAAAACATTTCAGTAATTTTTTTTTTAATAAAGTTGTTTTAGGAGAGGATTTATGCATTAACACTTTGGGCAACTTGCGACGTAATCTGCCCGTTTGTTTACTTTTATGTTTTTTTTTTGGTCGTTTGAAGATGTCGTAACATCATTTTTTTCACATGTTTCAGCTTTTGTAATTACTGGTCGGGAATTGACCAAAATTCTAGGAGTCGAATGTCAACGGAGAAATCTGATCCAATACTGAAACTTATTGTGAATCAATTTTTCATAATTCAGGAAGTCACATCAACTCTGGTAATGGACTCATTACACAGTGGATTAAAGGCTCTTGAAGATTAGACCAAACATTATAAAGGAAAAGAAAAATGTGACGCCAAAGTAGTACCAATAACGCTCTTTGTCCAGATGGAAGGTGACACATTTATTCTGGTTGATGATTTACTGCTATTGCTTGAGAAGGTTGCCATTGAACAACCTTTGCCCCCAAAAGATGAAAACGGTCCTCAAAACCCTACTAAGGTTAGCATTGTTGTACCATACGCTCACCTAAAAGCTAAGAATGGTTTTGGTTGTGCTCTATTATGTTTCATCTCAAACGGGTCAAAAAAATTGGCTTAAAATAGGAATGCCCCATTGTATTTTGGTTCATACAACCTTCAAAGATTATATTATTTTTGCAATAATCTTGTTTTTACTGTTCTAATTAACATACTTATGTCAAAAGTAAGAAATCCGGCAAAAAAATGTTTGTGGCTCATCGGCTCAACCCATCCTGGCCCATATTTAAAATGACCCGTTTTAACCCAAACATATTTGATCTTTGCCTGTTGCCACCTCTAGTTCTCGTTATAACTGATTATCGTACGTTCTCTTTTACTATGGTAGAATGGTGAATTGGTAGATGTTTACAGTAAGGATTCTATGGAGAGAGCCGAAAGGCATCTCGCTGACTTGGGACGCAGGATCATTGAGATCTTTGTTCTAGCCCATATTTTCAGGTAACACTGATATATAAAAATTAGACAACTAATATTTGATCATGTTAAAGTTGTTTATATATTGCGGGTGTAATCGCCCGTAAGTTACTAATAATATTTTTACTGCTGCAGTAAAATAGAAGTAGTATACGAGGAAACTGTATCTTTAAAGAGACAGGAAGAACTCATCCGTGAAGAAAGTGAACACAAAGCGAAACGTGCATATAAGAAAGGAAAGAAATCAAAGAAAAAACTTTAGGTTTTCGATGGTGATATTATTAACTATAATAATAGATCAGAGTTGATCTGATTTTGTGCGGTTCTTATAACTTTCTTTGGATTTTTAACGTTTTATGCGTATTTTGAATTTTAAAGTCTGCAAGTGATACGGAAAAGAAACAACAGGAAAAGTGTAAATAATAGGCTTGTTTAGCCTCTCAAGCCTACTTGAGCTCAATAAATGAAGTTTGGGCTCAAGGTTGTTTATATAACGAGCTTATCTTTAGACTCGACCCTATTTAAGCTTGGCTCGAGTCGAGCTTTTAACGGATCAATCTTGAGTATACAAGTAGTGATTTTCATTGGTAACCTATTGGTGTCGAGTCAAAATCTATATATATACATATAATAATCCAAAACCATTTTAATGACATGACACTCAAAGAGGGTATTCTCTTCATTGAGTGTGCCATGTGTCATCCATGTGGCAAGGCCTTTATTTTAGGAAAATAATAATTTAAAATTTAAAAACAAAATTAAATTTTTATCTCTAATGTTTCCTCCCATAACTTTTAAACGTTAATATCTTTTATATACGAGATTTTTTAAAGAAAAAAATTACACCAAATTAACAAGTGTTTTATTATCTTTCCAACGGGTACCATAGTGCTATATAAAAAACGGAGAAAAAACGACTATTTTTTTGTGTGGTTTTGTTCATACAGGAAAAAAAACATAAAGTGTTCAGGTTATTCATTAATCATGTATAGGCAAGTCATTAGTTATGTTCAAACCAGTAAATATGAATTTTATTTACAACATGTCTTAGCATTGGAGTTGTACATTGTTTTAGGTTAGGTTTTAATATTAGAGTTATACATTGTTTAAGGTTATGTACTAGCATTGGAGATACATTGTTAATTGTTTTAGGTTAAGTGTTACCCGAAGCTTTCCTGCATGTAACTGTAAAACGCATCAGTCTATTTCAGATATAAATTGATATTTCAAATTAGATTTCTCAACCCGGGACGCTCCCGGGATATAATCTAGTTTTAGTTATAATTTATAATGTACTTATCATTAATAAATCTGTCAACAACATCGGCTCAACAACATCCTTATTCATCAACACATACAAAATTTTTAAAAGCTCGAGTCTATTAAGAGTAAAGTTCAGTAGAAAAAAGTGATTTTAACCAAGCTATAGGATGTGATAAAAGTGAGTTAATTACGACAATATTCAAATAGAAACTCAAGCTTTGGAAGTATGTAGTTTCAAATTAAAAGAAGTTAGGCACGACTACATAAAATTTGGCGTAAAAACACATTACAACTTATTTGTTAAAACAAATTACAAAAAATCCGTTACATCTATCGCGCTTGAGCTACGTAAGTTTGAGCGTGCTGAGTTATTGCTAACTAGCGTTAAGCCCCCGCGTTGCTGGTAGGGGCGTCAAACTGTGCTAAGTAGCAACCGAACGACGACAAAAACCGGAAAAGCGCAAAACAAAAACACGAATATTTAACACCAAGTTACTCATGTGATATAAAACACTAGCCGGAATGCCCGCGCGTTGCAGCGGGTACATCTATTTTGTTGTCTCGCTTCGAAGGACTCACCCAACAAATCCTGTTCCTTGAATCAAAAATAAAAAAAGTTAGAGCATTCACAGTAGCACAAGTGTGTGTCGGGAAAATCATACATGTGGTAAGAACTCCATGGTGTTCATCATATCAACATAAGATGAATGAAAACGGCGCTGATGATCTCAGAAAGGTAGAGGTGTGTTTAGGGTTTTACTTCTGATGTCGTTTGGAGGAGAATTAGGGTTTCAAAAAGCTGTTGATTTGGTCATAACTGGAGTGTGTGTGGTGTTTGGATTTTTTCTAGCATCAGAACTGAAATTCGTGAATTAAAACCCGTTACCGAAGCTACCCGATTTGCACATCTTGCCACCTCCTCTATTCCTAACATGTTAGTATGGGACCCACAAAAGTTGAAATCATATCAACAAATTTATCTACATCCAACATTAGGTTTAAGGACGAACCTGAAGAATGATAAATGAAATCATAATTAAAGGTGTAACCTGGGAGTACTTGTACTTATGTGTGCCTTCCTGTTTGGCCGTCTCGTTCTTTATCGACACGCAATGATGCAAGTTCCTTTTCCATTACACTATTTCTCTCCTTGTTTTCTTGCTCTCAACTTCAATTGCTCTGTTAAGTGTCTCAACATTCCTTGCCAAGATCTGCAAGTTTCAAATTAGTTGATAGTTAAAAACAATATATTAATAATGAAATAAAAATATTGAACAAATTTATAATGAAACGAATAAAAAATCATGCCAGCGACATGGACCCAAACACGTCACTTGTACCCGTGATGTCACAAACGCGGGTTGTTTAAACTATGCCGTCGAGGCAAATAGGCTCATTCATGATAGCCAGAATGGCGCACTCATGAAAGCTAGAATGGCGCTCCTCACGTGAGATTCAAAACTTTTCCTTTTTCTGGGTCAAAAATGGGCAAAATTGCTTTTTTTAGAATGGGAAATGCGGTGCAAGTTCATTGTATAATAATTGGCATGAACTGATGTAGCTGATGTAGGGACATACTTGAGTTATATGGTGGTTTAACTGTAAGGATGCCTTAGCACCTTGTTGGGCTATGTTTTCATTTGGAATATATAACATGATTTCGATGTTCCAAAAAAAATCTCTATTTCATTAACTTATTATTACCCCCTGTTTTGCTATAACTTAAAGCTAAACCATCACCAAATGCTAAAAAAAAACTAAAAGCTAAATGGGTCTGAAACCGTATGATGTGTATTAATTTCATAACAATATCATACTTGATAAATTAACCATTTTGACTTGCACATAATAAAATGTTCTATTGAACTAAAGTGCTGAACCCACTTTCTTAGGTGGCCTGACCCGAATGACCAACCCACCTGTTGCCATCTAAAAAAAATTGCTTATTAACTTATTATTTATAAAATTTTAAGCCCAAACCTCGATACTCAGAACGCTGTGAAATGCCAAAACGTCCACCAAAGTGAGAGCCTAACCTACACTAAATCATTTGGTATCAAAAAAATTGGCCAAAGAATAAAACACGGAACAGAACATTATTTTAGTAGCATGTATGCACGAATCATGTGGCTAGCCAATAGCCACTCAACCGACAAAGCATTGGTCGGTCCCGGACTCAGCTTTCCCTGATACAAGGAGACTTTCAAGAGATTTAGGATCCATGACCGCGCTTTGCATACAAAATCCCGACACACAAGAGCCACCACATTGTCGGTTACAAAGTTACTATTCGCCATTGCAGCAACATTTGGGTTCTTCTCCTTCCAGAATCCCATCTCTTCTTCGTCACTCGGGTCTACGTGTATAACCCGATTCAACGAGAAGCCACCTGTTACAGATTTTTTGTTTACTAAATAGCTTAATAGTCTAAGCCAAAGATACTTTACTTACAATTTTGTTAGGATCATACGACGTGTGAGCAGAAACAAGCATGTGTTCCATCTCGGGAGATGATTTCTTCCCCACCAAAACAACTTGCTTCTTTGAGGGAATGGCCAGCATATCAGCTGCACAACACATTAATGGAACAGCCATGGGCGCTTCTTTCAACCGCTTCTCAAAGATCGCCTGAACAAAACATGTGTGATTTTCAAAGTAATGATATTGGCAAAATGGGTGGTAAAAAGTGAATGAATTTGGGCCTAGACTAATAAGGTTCAGGGCAGGTCAAGGCGGGATGAGTCGAGTCGGTTGGCATGTAACACCTTTTGTCTACTTTTCTATTTTATGAATAATATATATCAAATACGATTATAAGAATAATTATTTCAACAATGAGCTCAAAACTTCTAAATAAAACAAGGAGGTTATGTTTCATATATGATTATGTCTTTACCACATTTTAACCCCTCTCAACCCATTTTCCTTGCAACTGTGTATAAAATTTCACCCGTTTGACCCATTAGAATTAGACAAATGTCCAAATCAACCTGTTTTTACATAAACAAGTTGAAATACTCATCCCTAAAATGATCAATTACATAACGCCTTAATTGAAAAAAGATTTTCAAATCACATTAACTTGTAAGATTGGTACAACAAGAGCAACACCAAGGATTCTAGCAATTACAACTACATCAACAATTTGGTTTCTTTGTTGATTGACACCCACCAGAAATGACCACCACCAATTACTTTGTTCTATCTTTCAAAATTTTAACTCTTGATTCAATTCGTCATTTTTTATTGATCTTTCATCTAAGAACTTGAAACACCATTTGTAATCAAGCTTACGCTCTCGTAATAGAGCAGATTTTAAGCTATAGCTGTTTGACTTGGCAAGTTATAAAAGACGTAACAAACTCGTAGATTCATAACAAACTGATAGATTCATCAGCTGCCCTCATATTGTATTAGAATTCACTTACATTTTCACTAAAATTATAATATCCTTAACTAAAAGTATAATATCCTTAACATAAAGATCCAATAACTAAACAAACCTACTTGTCAAATTTTAAAAATAATGAACATATTTAAAGTAAATTCTTACGGTTAAAATATTCATGATCAACATCTATAGCAGGCGCAACGCAGATCTCAAGCGGATCGAAATTAAAATATTCAACATCACACCTCTAAATTCCATCTATGCAAAGAAAGAGATTTGTAACTCTCTGCTACGCAAGCTGAACAAAAGGCTGAAACAAATACGAATTAGGATTTGGTTACATCGATAAAATCATAAAATGCATAAACATCAGCGTATGCAAGTTGCAACAAGTAAGTAGAAAATCGAATTTAAAGCAATTAAAAAAAAACCCAATGAAGAATTTAAGAAATCTAAGAAGAAAAGCATTCGATTTTTGAGAGATTGATGTTCTTACTTGGTGCTTGGATTTGAAGAATCGAAACCCTAATTTCATCATCGGAACCTGAGAACTTGCTGGTAATTTTGTTGCCTGTGTTGTTGTTGTGGTTGTGGTTATAAACAAATTGGCAAGGAGATGGTGGGAGATTAATGCAAAAATCGACTATAACGGTTTGTTGAAGAGAAATCGAACGGATGAAGCATTTAGTCTCTACTCACATTCAATGGCTGGTATTTATCTCACAGGACTAAAATTATTAATCTGAGTACGTTGAAGAAATTGAAACGATGAGCAGATGTGAAGGGAGGAGATGAGAAGGGCAGGAATGGAAACAACTTTTTAGTTTTAACTAAAATATTGTGATAAATTTACTATTGTACCCTTGTAAGTGTCTTAATGTTACAAAAAGTTTCAATTATACCCTTGTTATATATGCTTGATTTACTTGTACATGTTGCTATAATAGTTGGATGGTGTACAAAATTACTATGTTGGCCATCACTCTTCCTTTATAATGTATTATAGATAGACGGAGTCGAATTTATATCAACATGTATTAGAAAGTCGAGGGTACAAAAAAATTGATGAACCAAATGAAACCATCAAACACTGTGCTAATTAGCAACCAAACAAAAAAAACACGACGGACCAAATGTGACCAACATGATAATGAAAACTAATAAAAAAAACTAAACTCACTAAAATTTTGTGGCAAATTTATAAATCAAACCTGAACCTGATGGGTAAGCTCGAAACTCGTAATATTTGGGACGGTAATCCGGTATAAGACCGGGTATGGGATTATTTTTTTTGTTTTTTTTTTCCGGTTTTGGGACCGTTATGAGATATATTTTTTTTTCTTTTTATGTACATTGTACTTATTTTATACATTTTTGTAGTTATTATACTAAACGTAATTGATTAATAGTTACCTCGATGGATACCCAACGGGGTTTTGGGTCGGGTATACCCAACAGGTAATTTTAATATTCATATGGGTTTAACTGATATCCAACGGATTTTGAGCCTAGTTTGTGGCAAGCTTTTATAATCAGGCATGAGGTGGAGATTATCCCGACCCATCTCATTGTCATCCCTACACACGGGTAATTAGTGATTGTTACGCAACTTACCAAAAGCATGTTATATGTAGAGAGTACATGTAACACCCTAGGCAATTCATACTGCCGATGGTTTTGGGCGTGTTGCCTGTGGGTGAGAGGAAATCCTCATAGGAATGCATAACCTCAAATACAAACATTGGCGGACCTATAGCAAGCCCAAGGGGTGCGGGCGCCCACCCTGAAAAAAAAATAGTGTTATATACGCGCGTTCATCCCGTCCGCACCCCATGAAATTTTTCAGCCGCACCCCTTGGACTTTTGAAACCGACCTCAAGAAAAAAAATATATAATTATATGTTAAGAGTTAGCCCATTTTATTAGTTAGTAGCCCAATTTCAAGAATGAGCCCAGGCCCAAAATTTATAATAAGCCGATATGTGTTTTAATATTGATAAAATGAAAAAACAAACAAAAAATAAACCTAAAGCCAGAAGAGCGCTAGACAAAGAAAAACAAAAGAAAAAGTTGTCTGTCTCCCTCCCTGCTTCTGATCGGCGATCGCTAAGCAAAGAAGAGGAACCTGTGACGTTGACCAGTCACAATTCACAAACAATTGAACAAATACAACAAAACTCCAAAAGGTAATTAGGTAAATGTGATTATGTGAATATTTTTCTTGAACGGCCAACAAATCAATCCCGAGCACTTTCAAAGTGCCCACTGGACAAAGGAGTACCCCGAGAGTAACCCGGATCCACGGTAATTTCACACCAATTCCCGGGGGAAACCCACCGCCCGAAGGCCCACTCCGGTAAAACTTGACCCAGCAGCATTTAAGTATTATTATTTTTGGTATACGAGTCGACCTGAACCGAACCGACCCGGGCCACCTGATGGATAAACGACCTATATAAGGTCTATGATTCCGCACCCCATGAAAAAAAATCCTGGGTCCGCCACTGAATACAAACAATGCGTTTTGGGCGAGTTGCCTGTGGATGAGAGGAGATCCTCATAGTTAAGTTAAACTTACTTGTGCGGAAATAATCGATAAGTCATTGGTGGCTAAACGCACAATATTGGTTGGTATGAACTATGAAGGGTCGGATGTTACATATCAAGTTTTATAGTAAAAAAGTTAACATGTGTATGAAATGGCAATACTTTATATCGTGTTTGAGTATGCAGGACGAGAACCGTCTGAGCTATATGGAAACTATACGTGGACGATAAGCATGTTTTCACAAATTAACAAGACAGAACTTCGAAGTAACGCCTTTGAGATTGGCAGCTACAACTGGTATGTTCATCTCGTTCATGTTCGTGAGTTACATTAAAAATACACATCTGTTGTTACATAATATATATAAGCATCAAGGGACTTCAAAATAATATGCAGCCAGGAACCCATGCGTTTAAGCATGTTTCAGAGCAGATAAAATCTTCAAACATTTAGGCCGTCACAAAATGCTAACATGTGCTAAATGTTTTGTAGGGAAAGAAGAGATCGCCCGTTCCCATGCTTTGACTATCAATACCGAAAAGAACTTCTAAGGGTGTGTTTTTCAAATATAGAGCGTATATGTGGCCGCTTCGTGGAAGAGAAAAGACGAGCATTTGGAAAGCTGACAGAAGATAAGGTTAGATGGTCAAGGTATGTGATTTCCATTTGGACGTAGCAAAATGAACATGCCACGCAGGTTGGGTAACTATTCAAAACGTAACTTTTGGTACAAGATTTGTCGACTCCAAAGACCCGTAGAGGCGAAGGATTGTTAGGGCCAGGGCCATGCGCTGTTTTTTGGCGCAGTGGTAGAAATTTGCAATTTTAGTAGATAAATTGAGTCCAGGTTAAGTCCGCCCCCCACCTATTTGCCACTACCGATCGAAAAAAACTGAGACCCCCCCCCCCCCCCGATTCGAGAACCAAGCTTCGCCCCTGAAGACACGTTTTTAGGAATTTTTAAATAACATAATTAATGTATAAAAATAAGATTACAAAACTATATCCATAAGCATTTAAGAACACTTTGGACGACTTTTCACCCATTTGACCCGTTTCCTTTCTAGCTAATAGGTGTACCGGTTGGGAACCAAAACATTAAAACCAATTTTAGGAAAACAGTCAGGGGTTGCAACTTTATATTTTGATTCTATGTTTCAGCTTCTGTATATTCTGGTCGGGCGTCGATCAAAAGTCCCGGGACAACATGTCATGGGAGGAATCAGATTCAATACTACCAAAAGTTGTAAAACAGTTCTTTATAGAAAAGGAGGTGACTTCATCTGTGATGATGTAGTCCTTATGCATGGGACTAACAGCCCTTAAAGAGCCAACAACGCCCATTGTCCGTATGGAGGAAGGCTCGTTCATTCTGGTTGATGATTTATTGCTACTTCTTGAGAGGGAAGCCATGAAACCATTGGCTCCAAACGTTGTAAATCACGGACCCTGTAAACTGTTTTAGAATGGTGATTCGTGGTCTAGTTGTAGTCTCATGGTCTGTTTTGTTGTGATAGGATGGTGACTCGGGTGAGTTTGCTATCGAGAGTGATGAAAAACGCCTCACAGAATTGGGACGTCGAGTCATTGAATTATATGTTCTAGCCCATATATTCAGGTAATATTATGATACTAGTTCGATTTTCTGTTACGTTTTTGTTATTTTCCTGTTGTGCAAGTATTCTTATTGCCAATTTGGTGCAGCAGTAAAATAGAAGTTGCATTCCAAGAGACTGTTTCATAGAAGAGGTCATACAAGAGCAGGATTGAAATTTGAAAGGAAGGAAGCTTAGCTACAATTGTAATAATAATGGAAATAAATTTGTAATGTATTCAATAATCTATTCATACATTTTTTTTAATAGCCAAATAGAACTTTTATTATCTTGGTTTAAAAAAGCGCGAGGCGCTCCGAGGCGAGAGCTTCACGTATGATATTAAAAAAATTATAAAAAAATATTTATATATGTCAATATGACATTTTCTACATGTTAATCAATCATAAGCACAAAAACATGATTATAAAACACCCTTGAACACTTAAAAAGCATATTCAAAACATAAAAATGACGAGGCACTACTGTAGCGGGCCAAATAAAGCAGTTTAAAAGGGTTTTTTTTGCTGAGGCGCTACTGTAGCGTGCGCCTCAAGCGTTCGAGGCGGGGCTTCATGTAGTTCAGCGCTTTTTGGCAACAAAAAAAAAAGTGTTTTTCTTGGAGCCTCGCGCCTCAAACGCTTAAAGCGCGCCTCAGGCGCACTTTTTTAAACCAAGTTTATTATACTGCCATCCAGCCTACCCATTAGACAACATACAGAAAGAAACAGAGTACATACATCTATATATACATACTAGCAAAAATATAAAGCAAGCTCTATTCAAAACACATTCCATTTTAATAAAATTATTTCTAATATACCTGCATCACAATATATACAATTAAAGTTATGTAACTTATGTCACAACATACTTTTCATATTTTTTGAAAAAGGACCACCTAACTTTGGCATACTAAAGTTCCCGAAACTTGTATGAAACCCACATATATTTGTGAATCAACAATAAAAATTGAATCTTTTTTTGTTTTGTCTAACTCACTTCCTTTTTTGTTTGTTAGTTTCGGGAATATCCCCATTCATAGGTCCGAGATCTACATCTATGAATTGAAAGGTCCGAACGATCCACAGTTTTTAGAATCAATAGGTCTTCAAATCGTTCATTTGAAAAAATTGAAACCCTTCTTATTGGATGATCATGAGACTTGCCAAAAATCGAAATTCTTGATCAATGGAGGAACAATATCACCGTAGTGCTACAAACATGAAGATTATGTAGATGGCCTTTTTGTTGATGTTGATGTTGGTGTTATGTAGACCCTTTTTTGTTGACGTTGGTGTGATGTAGATCTTTTTTTTTTTTTGTTGACTTGATCATCTTATATGGTACTTTTTGTTACCATTTCAACATTTTTGAATATTTTGAATGTTAATTAGTCAATTTGTGACCCGGGAAACTAATTACTATAGTCTATTTCTTTTTCCATAGTTACGTATATTATAGACAAATTTATTTCTAATCTAATAAATAACCAATTACTCAAAAATTTCAACTCAAGATCATTTTTATACTATTAGAATGCATAAGGCATAAGATTGACTTTCATGTGTATTTAGGACATTCATCTAGTTTGGCCACTATAATATTTAAGTGAATGTGTTAGAACTCTACTCTTTGGAGCCACACGTTCGCCGGTTTAGTCTAGGGTTAAGCTTGACTCATTTAGAACTCTAATTCTAAAGCTCGAGCATGCCTTGGGCGTGACTTGTTAGTTATTTATTATTTTACTTTATACACAAAATTGTTTTTATACAAATATGTTTGATATTTATTAAATAAAAGTTGTATTTTTTAAAAGGTTCATAGCGGGTTCGAGCTAGATTCATGAAGCTCATGCTTGTTTATTAATTAAATAAGTATAGATAAAAGCTCAAGTCTGTTTAAGCTCAACTCAATTCGAGTTCTTAGTGAGGCGATCTCAATTAGACTATGGGTATGTTTGGCAAGGAGCTTTTAAGAGCTTTTTGGAGCTTCAAGCTTTTAAGAAAAAGCTCCTACTTAATAAAAAGCCTTGTTTGGTTGAAGGAGCTGAAAGCTTTTAGGTTAGAGAAAAAGCTCTACAGTGAAAAGCTACTAGTAGTGGCTTTTAAGAAAAAGCTCTACTAGCTACAAGCTTTTAGTTACTAAATGACACAAATACCCATTCTATTTTAAAAATAAAATAAAAACCTTCTTTACAATCTTTTAATTATGACCATTTTGGTCATTTTATACATTTTATTAAAAGCTCCAGCTACTCTGCCAAACACCAAAATATATTTAAAAAGCTTACAGCTAACAGCTTCCAGCTACCAGCTTGCAGCTTCCAGCTACCAGCCTCCAGCTAGTTTTGCCAAACATACCCTATGAGTGACTTGGTTCATTTGCACCCAGGGTTTAGCATCATTATTTCATTTTTAGCATCATCATTATTTCATTTTTAGCAGTTGCATGTTATACACCAAAATTACTATCCTATAGAAAAAGAATACATATCATAAAACAATTTCGTTCAAATTACAATACTTACGTTTATTTAGCTTTTAAATGCGAGATAACACAACCAATCAATGTGACAATGACATAAAACATATTAATATTTCATTTTTTATAAAATAAACGATCAACCTATAACTGACCCAAAGCTATTTTAGGTTAACGTTTGACTTTAAATGATCAAACAAGATACCGATGGATTCTAATCGATAATTGGTGTGCTTCGAGGCTCAAGCTTTCAACTATTGTCTATGACCTGCAACTCCAATAAGATTGATTGAGATTCTAAATTGATTATGTCTTTTGTTTCAATTGAAATAGATCCACCTAGGTAGGATGAACTCCGAACTCATATCCTTTTGTATCCATAACTCAAATAATAATAATATCCACACTCCCCTCCTTTACAAATAATACTTTATTCATAAAAATAAATGCAAACACTTATTCACTAGTAATATTTTGTAGCTAACAAAATATAAAATAAAACTAGTACAAGTCGTTTAATAAATTAATAAGATTTACATTTACCTAAAATGTCACTCCAATCTTGCTCTTCTAACAAATTAATTCATTTCTCAATTGAAAGAACATTTCCATTCTAAAAGTTTGTGTTTAATAGGTTAGACTTTACCATACATAAAAGTGTGACAGCGTACTCCTCCGTTGCCCATATAATATAAGTAGTCTATATAAATAAAATAAAAAATATGGCCTTTTTAGTCTGCTGCTGCTCCTCCTTGTACCTCAAATCTTAAACTTTCTCTCTCTGTTTTTGTTTTGTGTATCTATCTATCTATATCTATCTACGCCTCTTTCTTTCTTTGTTAGACCTAAAATCAGCTTTCCGTTAACAACTCTTTCTTTTCAGGTTCCCTCTTTTTCTCATCGCATCATCATTTTATCCTTCTTATTAACCTTCTTTATTCTTTTATTATTATTATTAACATCCATCCATCCATCCATCCTTATTATTATTATTATTATTATTTTCTCTTATTAATTTATCAATTAATTAATTAGGGTTTGGATTTCCTTTCACACCTCTGCATGTAATTCAATCATCCTTTTCATTTATATACCCATTCATACTTATATCTATGTATATATCATTTACATAACCTTTTTCTGATTGCGTATTAATACAATCAGTTACGCTACTTTTATCTACTTATCACTTTAATCTATATTTATTGATGTTATTTTGTTATTTTGTTATTCTATTTCATTTTAATTTGATTAACTTCACGAGCTTAATTTAATTACATCTGGTGATGGCTTGATTGAATCTGATGGCTGAATTTGATGATTATTTGTTATGTTTGCCTGTTTGGTGTGTTTAGGTGAAATTGGATTAGTGTTTTTAGGGAGCTGTGAAGCGGGAATATGGCGGGGAGTTCGAGTGAGGAATCCGGGGTTGGGAGATCGTTAGAGGGGTTATCGAATGGACAGCAGCGTTCAGGGGAGGCGTTGGCGGAATGGCGGTCGTCTGAGCAGGTGGAGAATGGGATTACTTCAACGTCGCCGCCGTATTGGGATACCGAGGACGATGATGATGATTGCGGTATAACTCTTTTAGTTTTGGTTTTAAAGATAGAGTTTATGACTTTGCATATGTATAAAAAGTTTGGAATCTTTGAAAGCATTTTGTTTTTAATGTGTTGGAGAAGTAACTCTTATTAGGAGTTTTAAGTCTTGTGAGCCGTGTTAATCGTTGAACGTTTTACTTGAATTGTAATGATGAAACTATATACTTTATCTAGAATAGACTAGTTTTGAGGAAACTTCTTATTTTCCCGCTTACCGTCTTAATATCCTTATGGAAAATAAATGTTTCTGTAGTAGTTGCAGCCATGAGCCATCTGAACTTATGAAACCACTTTTGTTCATATTTTTTTATAGGTAATGGAAAAACCGAATACGTTACTTCTACTAAAATGTAACATAGTTAAACTAATGTTGGGAGAGTGGAGAGCAGTGTATGTGAAATTGAAAACACGTGTAGTTCCAAACACAGTTGGACTGGTTATGTTTATTCACTCACGAGTCACGCCCTTTGTCCCCTTGCGGATTAGAGTTTTACGGAGTAATAACTAACAAAAAGCCTGTTGTATATCCCCTTTTTTTCATACTGATTTTATCAACATGCAGGTCTAAAACCGTCGGAATTATATGGAAAGTATACATGGAAAATAGACAAGTTCTCACAGATTAATAAGAGAGAACTTCGTAGCAATGCGTTTGAGGTTGGCGGCCACAAATGGTATGTTTTCTTTTATTTATTTATACTTCGCCTGTTGCAATATTTGTTATCTTCCATTCCAAATGCTGATGGTATTTTATTGTATGTGCATATCATGGGCACTTTAGGACACACTTAACTGTGCATTCCATTTTATTTAAGCTTTTTTCTATGTCTCGTAGGTACATCTTGATCTACCCTCAGGGGTGTGATGTCTGCAATCATCTGTCATTGTTTCTTTGCGTTGCAAATCATGACAAGCTTCGACCAGGTAGGATTAATAATTTTTTATAAGGTTTTAATTTGTTTTTCGTTATATGTGCTTAATACAATATGCGTTATCTCATATACTTATGCAGGATGGAGTCATTTTGCACAATTCACCATAGCCGTGGTTAATAAGGACCCCAAGAAATCGAAATATTCTGGTTGGTTTTTTTCTTCTTATGATAGTTATTGTTACCATTATTGTTTTAATTTATTAAAGATATATGTCCAGATACGTTGCATCGCTTCTGGAAGAAAGAGCATGACTGGGGATGGAAAAAGTTTATGGAGTTATCGAAAGTTTTAGATGGATTTATTGATGCTGACACACTCATAATAAAAGCTCAAGTCCAAGTTATCAGGTTTCTAGCTTTTTCGTTTTCATGGTTTATTCATTATTGATGCTGACACTCATAATACCCTTTTCATCGTTATACAATTTACCTCCGGGATACCTACTTCAATTATCTAATGTAAATTCTTTCAGTATGTACCTTATTTTTGTTGACATCCATTCTGATTGGTGCATGTTCGAGCAAGGAATGTTTCACTCCTTACGGAAATAGAATATTAGCTGGGCCAACAAGTTCAGTGTAATATGGTTATATTATATTAATAGTTAATACTACCTGCCTTTTCTAGTTCTGTTGCATTTGCAATATATGTGTGTATGTGTGTGTATATACATACATATAAATTTGTACTTGAATTTGGAGAATTTGTAGCTATATTAAGTTATTGCACTTGTGTGATAATACTACATACCATATTATGCTAACAGTTACCTAATTACCTTTCAGCGTCAAATCGTCAATGTATTACATGCTAATAAGTATATAGGCCATGCACACAAATTAAAAGGAATCTGAAGACCAAACTGAGCCATCTTCAATCTTTTACAGCATTGGTTTATTTTTTAGATTCATTTTACTGAACGCTGTGATCCATCACAATGTTAGTGATAGGGTAATAGTAGGGCTAGATATTGGTCATCATTAGACGACATATGGAAAAGATGCGAAGTGTGCAAAATCAACGATTGACACTATCGGTTCTAAGGTTACATCTTATAATCAGTTTGCGTGATTTTTTACCTGAATCAAAACCCTTGTATCATGAGTTTTAAGTGCTAGCATATCAAAAAGTAAAGCACATGTTGATTTGTGTGGTATTATATTTATATGATCAGGATAAAAGGTTTGTTGCAATCGCTATTAACAAATATCTAAAAATCACCTTAATGAGATGTTTTTTTTAATATCCTTATTTTTTTTATCTAACCATCATTTCTGTGGTTTCTTTTGGCTTGAAAAGATTTATGATTGAAAATGCTAACATGTGTTAATGGTTTTGTAGGGAGAGAGCGGATCGTCCTTTTCGCTGCCTTGACCGTAATTATAGGAGAGAACTTGTAAGGGTATATTTGTCAAATGTGGAACAAATATGTCGCCGCTATGTGGAAGACAAAAGAGGAAGGCTTGGGAAGTTGATAGAAGATAAAGTTAGATGGTCGAGGTATGTAATTATTAGTAGGGGTGTCAAAATGGGTAACCTTGGATATGTTTAGGATTTATCAGTTTGTTACATGTTTTAGCCACTGTCAAAAATTTATTAGCAATACTGTTTTTGATAAAAACTATTTGAGGAGGTTTTATGTGTGAACACTTTGGGCGAATTGCGACCTATTATGCCAATTTAACCCATTTCCTTTTACGTCATTTTTTTCTCGTTTGACCCATCTCCCCCTGGATAGCGAGACATTGTAACAGTAATTCTTTTCACATGTTTCAGCTTCTGTAATTTCTGGTCAGGGATTGATCAAAGTTCTAGGCGACGAATGTCAAGGGAGAAATTAGATTCAATATTGAAAATTATAGTGAAGCATTTTTTTATAGAAAAGGAAGTCACATCAACTTTGGTAATGGACTCGTTACACAGTGGATTAAAGGCTCTTGAAGACCAGAGCAAAAATAATAAAATAAAAGGAAATTGTGACACAGAAGAAGTACCAATAATACCCGTTGTCCAGATGGAAAGTGACACATTTATTCTGGTTGATGATGTATTGTTATTGCTTGAGAGGGCTGCTGTTGAACCTTTGCCCCCAAAAGATGAAAAAGGTCCTCAAAACCGTACCAAGGTTAGCATCATTGTGCCATAGGCTTAACTAAAAGCTTTGAATGGTTCGGATGGTTGTGTTGTGTTGTGTTTTATCTCGAATGTACTAAATTAAAGAGTTTAGCTAAAATAGGAATTTCCCCAATGCATATATAAGTCATACGACCTCATGAATCGTTTTATGTTCACAGATTTATGTTATTTTTTTTAATAAGCTTGTTTTTCTATTTATATTCACACATTAATTATTTATGTCAAAATAAGAAATTCAACAAAAAAAAAAAAAGCATGTCTGGGTTAACTCATTCTGTCTCATACTGAAAATGTCCCCTTTTAAACCTGAGCATAATTGATCTGGCCACCTCTTGGTCTCATTCTTGTCCTAAGAGAAGAGTTATTAGTGCTGGTTTCATCATCTTTTTGACTTATATGTTCTGTAGTTATTACTGATTAGCTAACATTGGTTTTTACTATTGTAGGATGGTGGATCTGGGGATGATTTCAGTAACGATTCTATTGAGAGAGACGAAAGGCGTCTCACTGAATTAGGACGCAGGACTATTGAAATCTTTGTTCTAGCCCATATTTTCAGGTAACAGTCTAATAAATAATAATTAGACTTACTGCCACCACCCCTTTCTGTTGGTGTGACCCCCCCCCCCCCCCCCCCCAATATTATTAATTATTTACTTACTGCCAACTTGACACAGCAGTAAAATTGAAGTAGCATACCAGGAAGCTATTTCTTTAAAAAGACAAGAAGAACTCATTCGTGAAGAAGAGGAAGCATGGATGGCTGAAAGTGAACAGAAAGCAAAACGCGCATCAGAAAAGGAAAAGAAATTAAAGAAAAAACAGGTTTCTGATTATGATATTAACAATAAGAGTAAATTATATTTAATCTGACTTCATGTCTTTTTTGTAACTTTGGATTTTAATAATTATATTATTTTTTGAATTTTTTTTAATTATACAGGCGAAACAGAAAAGAAACAACCGGAAATTAAAGGATAAAGGACGGGATGAAAAACCAGGTGTTGTAATAGAGGAAAACCCTCAAAAACAAAGCCCAATTGAGATTGATGCAGATTTGTTACAGAAGCCCGACCCACTTGAGGACGTTTCTGATGTCTCTGATTCAGTAGATTGTGTAACTGAATCACTTCTTCGACCAGATTCAGATGGTAGAGATTCAAGCCCGGTCAACTGGGATACTGACGCTTCTGAACCTCATCAACCATCTACAGAAACCTGCAGCAGTGTTCTTAGTGAACAGAATGGGGTGAGAAAATGTCTGTCTGTAATGGATGACAGCTCATCAACATGTTCATCAGATTCACTCCCATCAGCTGGGATCAATGGGCCACATCAGATTCAAAAAACCCAAAGTTCACCTAGCAGGTCATTTTTGGTTTTTCATTGTTTTTAACTTTTTGTTGGTGGGATTTGTTAAGTGTAAGCGTAACAGTTGTTTTTTTGTTTTTAATATCATGTAGAGGAAGTGTCAAACGTGGGAAGGATACCGTTCAACAGCATGCAGAGTGTGCTGGGGTTGCAACCTCGTTGCAGGATAATATGAAGTGCCTTGAACAAGACGTCGTCAAGCAAGTGGTATGATACCATCATATTTATGATGTTAATTACTCACTTTTCAGCTACTACGTTAGAGTATACACTTTTCGTTCTATATTTATAATATGATTTGTGTTTTTTTAATTACCATAGGAAGAAGTTATTTCACTGCAAAAGAAGCTAAGCATCAAGGATGATATTGAACCCGAGAGACTTTCAAAAGATACGATAACTGTTTCTGTTACATCATCTTCACCCAAAAGCCCTTCAAAAGCTTCCCCACGCGCCCTTAAAACACCAGATTTGAGAACTGCTCAAAACACTGAATCTGGCTTAGCCAGAAAACAACCTTCAGAAAATGCCGAAAATGCTGAAAACACCGGTAAACCAGTGGGTTCACCAAACTCAATCAATGGTTCAGTCATGTCCAAACCCTACCCTCAAATCACAGCGACCCAAAAACCACCTGAAAAGCCTTCAATGGTCCACCAAGCTGCTAACCCGGCTCAGAAACTTGTGAACGGCCAAGGGACGTTAACGGCTGAAAAGCCTGAGGTACAACAAGTGTTGACTAAGCCAGTGACTGGTTCATTGACTAAGCCAGTGCCACCACTGTCTAGGCCTTTGAGTGCACCGTTAGTTGAAGGGTCCAGACCCAATGCTGCGAGTACCACCCCAGTTATCTCAATGGTTCAAACTGACCCATTTCTGTCTCGTTCTGTGAGTGCAGCTGGGTATCTCGGTCCTGACCTGTCACCCATGGGTCAAAGTTATGGTCCACCGTCATATCGTAATGCTATGATGGGGACTCCTGTTTCTGCAACATCAACTTCTTTTAGTCAAACCCATTCTCACTCGTACTCCCAGCCTGTGTTCCTACCTCAGACCCCTGAAAGAATTGATTCTGTCAGTTCCATCAGACCCGCTTTTTCATTCGGGATGATGACGCATGATGTTGTACTTCAGAACGGTCCCCAGTGGATGGAATCATTTCAAAGGGATAATAATAGCAACAGATCACAACCTCAAGGCATGTTAGTGGATGAATTCCCACACCTGGATATCATCAATGATTTACTCGATGACGAGTACGCATTGCCAATCGCATCAAGTGTGGGTCTGGGCCTGCCATTTCATAACGCCCCCCGCCATCTAAGTCATCAGTTCACTTTCCCGGGGGATGTTGGTGGTTCACTTGACCAAGGTCCTACAAGTTCTTGTAGGTTTGACCGAAGTCATAGTTTCCATGAAGAGTTACAGCATGGTTATCCTGGCGGGTATGACTTTACGAGGGACATGACCTTACCACAACCGAACTTGCAGCCTTACGTGAATGGCCAAGTTGATGAGCTGGTTCAGAACCGATGGCAAATTGGTGGGTCAGATCTTTCTTACGAGTTGAGAAATATGAATGGTGACGGGTACGCGTATCACATGGCGACTCCTGATTATTCGAATCTGACAATGGGTGTCAATGGTTACACATTATACCGACCATCAAATGGGCAGTGAGTAGGCTACAAAGAAATTAGTATAATGTAAGTGAAAGAAGGGTATAAGAAAACTTTTTCCTATTATTCTGAAAGAAATGTTTTTTTTTTTCTTTTTCTGTTTGTCAGTGGATTGAGATTTGAAATCTGCATTTGCTAGCAATGTTTACTAGATTCGATTTTCATAATGGCAACTTGGTTTGTGATAGTTTATACATATTTTTTGCATATTCATTTCTCAAACTAAAATCTCATATACATGGTTACAAGAAAAACAAAGACTTAACTAGCAATAAAGTGAAGTTAAAACACAAATGTGTAGATCTTTTAGGAAGGAATTTGAATGCCTAAAGTAAAAAAAAAAAATTTGAACGATGAAAGCTCACTCATCCAGGTAAATCCAATGGTAAGATGCCACCTACGCCCGCGAACACAGACAGTGTTGGTGACCCGACCTACCATCATTCTAGAGGAAACCTACCACTTGAAGGCCCATTGTGGTAAAACTTCTTGCTCAACCTAAAATAAATTTGCTCTAAGTAAGACTCTAACCCATAACCTCTACGTTAGAAGGGCATAGGGCTACCACTCCACTAGAAGGTGATGTGGCAGAGGTTTCTTTATTAATAAATATTCAAAATTTGATTAATATTAATTAATAATTAAATATTCAATTTTCAGCTAGTGGGTTCATTCATTATACAGTTAAAGTGGATGTGCATTTGGGTGATTAATTTTTTTTTTGAAAGGTGAACTTCATTAGAAAAACGCACAACCGGTCCTCAAATCAAGGACCGGAGGCCGGAAACTTACAATATATATCGGATTTAACCGCCAATCGTTCCAAACAATCTTTTTAAACCTGGACCTAGCTCTGAACCACAGAAAAGATAAAGACTTGACTTTAGCCACTATAACATCAACTCTAACTTCTTTATCATCAAAAATCTTTTCGTTCCTTGTATTCCATATCACCCACATCATAACCATAATAATTCCTTGAATGATCTGCCTCTCAACCTTGTTCTGTCGGCCTGAAGGGAGCTTTAACAAGTCTTGAATGTCAAACGCATAAATCGGGGCTATGTTACACCAAGAACCAATAGCCATCCAAACCCCAAACGAGACACCACACCCAGTATACAAATGAGTTGTCGTCTCGTCATCCACATCGCAAAGAGCACAAGAATCGTCCTGGATGTTGATACGCCTTCTGCGAAGAGCTACCCAGGTCGGAATTCGGTCCATTTCCAGACGTCAAACAAAAATTTTAACTTTGAGAGGAACCCATATGATCCATTTCATCGAGAACTGACGCTGCTGAACTCGATCACTAACAAGGAGTTTTTCACTTCAGCGACGGAAAAGCTACCATCACTGTTTGTATTCCAGTTCCACCGATCCTTATCTTGAGTAAAAAACATGCCATTTAGACATCTTTCAAGCTGATGGGCCTGCACTATCTCATCATCATTCAAAGTTCTAGTCCACTCAAAATTAAAAGTTTGTGAGTCCACATCTCAAAACCGATCGATGACAGCAGTTTTGTGAGGAGACACGCTAAACAGGGCTGGAAACTTCTCTTTAAAAGCAACAGGCCCTCGCCACCTATCCAGCCAAATGGGTGATTAATTGAATGATGATTTTTGCGGAATGACATGAATACGACCCATTCAACAAAATTTGTTATTCTATTGTTTTGCATATTAATACTATGTAGTTACTTAATTATCATAGACAAAGGAAAAAAAAAAGTTATTGGTTAACTACATACGATGAGTTGAAGCAAAATTTTCTTGAAGGGTGACTATCTTATGAGTGGTCTATTGTCACGATGCGGAACGAAGTCGTCACCCCGTTAAGGCTGGCCGAATTACGTGTTCTATCGGATATGGGCCGGCTTGTCAGCCTTGGTGGCGTTCCCCCCGAAACCATACTGGCTCTACACAAGTTGTCTCATTAAAATAACAGTCAGATAAAAACCGAAGTGAACTCAGAATCAAACCCCCTCAGTAGGTTTGTCACCAATGGGCCGGGCCAGGCAATAATCAATAAAATAAAACAAAGGGAGGGGTATTAATGATATAACGCAAATTCTACAAACTACAAGCTAAAAATCCAAAAAACAAAAACCCTAAAAACTAAGATTGTAGGGTTCGATTAGACGGTTTCAATGCTGCTTGAATGAGTTCAATCGGAGTCCGTTTGATACCCTTACTACGACTTCCTATTTTTCTTTCACTGTGTATTTGATCCTAACCCAGTATATATATAGATAATTCGAGTCATGAATTCATCAACGGGGTTGTAATCACTTTTAGACTTTTTTTCTAAATACACACACGTGAGAATTATTTACAAATCTTCGTTGTTCTTATTGATCGGGACGTGAGGCCGGATCTTGTGGTTCGGTTTTGGTTCAAAACTGCTGCAAATTAAACAGTTTGGTTGAATACTTTTGAATATATGTGTCTAGATCGTTAAGTCAAATTCAGTCAAACCAGATTGTTAAGAAATTTGATGTACATCCAACTAATAGATAGTGTCAAAATCATCGTAAAATTGCAAAACTTTACTTAGGAAAAATGCCAATTCAACGTTCAACATATTACACCTAATAAAAATAATTAAACGGCCAAATTCATTGGGAATCTCAATAATCCATTGACTTTAAATCCGATCATATGTTTGTTTTTTACAAATGTTAAATGTTAGATATCCTATACTATACTGTTACATCAATAAATCTAAATTATATCTTTGTTAAAAATTAAATCTTGGATCTCCTCTTTAGGAGGCATATGTCTCTGTGTGCTACCCCCACATTGTTATATAGGGGATAAATAGATCGCACCCGTCTCTTGACAGACCCACCTCCTCACGTCTGGCCAAACTATATTGTCTTAACTGGATTCACGTTTGCATCGGTGTTGGGCTTTACGTTCCACGAGAAATCTGATCATATGTGCTTAAACTTTTTAGAATAGTTTAAACAATTTAACATTTTCTTAAATAAGAGGCTTACTTAGTATTCATGTGTATAGTTAAACCTAATAAAAAAATCTTAAAATCTTCACTAATAGTCAAGTAAACTTAAAACACGAGTTGGAAAAAAGTTTGAATAACTAAATTAGTTAGGCTAGGGGCATAACCTAGACTACCCTCATTTCATTAAATTAGGTCATGTGTAGTGGGCCGTTATAGGGCGTTTTGCAGCCCCATAGCGCCGGGGAACACCGCCACCGGACGCTATGGGGGCGTTATAGGTTGCAGCGCTATGCATATAGCGGGCGTTGTCTTCTAAACGTTGGTTTTTTTTTGTTTTTTTTATTTTATTAAGATGATGATGAAAAGAGAAGGGGAGGAGGTGGAGGATAATGAGGAGGGGAGGAGGATGATGAAGGGTTGGAAGGGGTTGGAGGATGATGATGAAGAAGATGGTGAAGGGTTGCAGGGGTTGGAGGAAGAAGAAGAAGAAGAACTTCAGATTTTATTATTATTATTATTATAAATTTGTGTTAGGTAGTAGGTACAAAACATGAAGCATGATGTACATGTCATAAAGCACAACAAACTTGGAATTTAATACTATATAATAATAATAATAATAATAATAATAAACAATAAAAAACAATATTACCCAATCATTTATAACCCCCCATAACCCCCTTCCCAGTTTCCACTACACCCTCTTTTTCCATAACCCCTTTTCTATTACTTTTTAATATTTTAATACCCATAACCCCCATAACCCCACACCACTACACATACACTTATGAAATGTCACATCACCACCCTACTTCCCTATCTCGAAACAAAAATTTGAAGACGTCACTAGAAACATTTTTTTCTTTTTTTGTTTTCTAAATAAAATAAGCATTTTATTTATTAATAAATAAACATTTAATTGAACACGAATTAAAATAAAATAATTAAATTGAACATTGATTAAAATAATTGAATAAACAAAATATAATTAAGCCTTTATATTTTTTACTCAAAAGCATTGTATTTATTCTCACATCTTGTTTCATTATCGCCAAAGAAACCGACTTCCACTTCCCCTTTTTCTGCAAAACCCCATCCCCACCGCTCTTGTTAGTAGTGGCCGAATTAGGCTTATCAAGAAAAAGTTGTGGCATTAAACTCATTTTAAAAAACAATTTTCAAATAAGCAAATATTAAACGAGTCAACCAGCAAGGTTAACCTGACCCGATTAGTTAAATATGTTTACAAATTCGACCCAATATTAATCTTTTTTTTTTTTTTTGAACGGCCAACTAAACAACGCCGGGTACTTCGTACGCGGCCCCCAGTGGCAAAGACAGGGGCACAGCCCAGCCCACCCCGGACGCACGAAGCCCCTAGCCCGCCCGACAGCCCGCTTCCAGGGAAAACCAGACCCACATACCCGCCCGAAGGCACGACAGTAGTGAACCGGTAAAACCTGGCGAGATCAGGACTCGAACTTATGACCATAGGTCATGAGTCATCCATCATTTTTCATTTTGTCCTTCGTGGGAATCGAACCTGAGACATCCAAGAGAGATCACTGGTCCATTCAATAACTAAGCTACCCGTGAAGGACACCCAATATTAATCTAATTAACCCGTTTAGAGTAAACCTAAACCCGTAAATTGTGTTATACTTTCTACTCATGTGTTTCATGTCTTGTGATGGAAAGACTTATAACAAAAGGTCAATAACCAGAAATCATTACCATACGTAAGAAAGATCCAAACTGAGGGTAGGTTGGATACTCGGTCTTCGTTATTTAATAAAAAGATAAATTAATTGTTATTGTTATTGTTATCTAGTCAACGTAGAAGTTGCACTAGATTTATCTCTTCAATCCCCACAAAATTTTTTAAAATAAAAGTAACTAATTAATCGTATCGATTTCAACATTCGACCCATGAAAATTTTGTTGGATCATCTTGATGAAATATAATAAACATCTCAAACGGTTGAACCAAGTGACCATGTCAAAGATTGTAATATTTATTAATTAAATTTACGAACAAAGTTTAGACTTAGTATTAAATATTGATAAGATGGTAAAGAAATGGATCTTAATTCCATTAAAGTCGTATAAAATTAGGGCTGGCAATTCAGACACGAACACAATAACCTGATACAAACCTACACGATTTTAGCAGGTTTCGTGTTTGGCCTTAACAGGTTTCGTGACTATAACAGGTCGACACGTTAAGACCTGTTTATTTTCGTGTCCTGTTTCGTGTTCGTGTCTTATCGTGTACGTGTCTTAACAGGTCTAATCATGTCTTATCGTGTTTCTTATCATGTCTTGTCGTGTCTTATCGTGTCTTATCGTATCTTGTCGTGTTAACTTATTTTACTAGGTGTTCCTTATCGTGTTTTATCGTGTCTTATCGTGTTAACCTGTTATACACAGGTTCGTGTTCGTGTTTGAAAAAAATAACACGATTAGATTTCGTGTCGTGTTCGTGTTTATAAGTTTCGTGTTCGTGTCTTAACAGGTTCGTGTAACCTGTTATGCCAGCCCTATATAAAATGTCCTCCTTCGATCTTGGACCAATTCAACAGTTTTAAGTTTACACTAAGAAACTACCTACCTAATATCATCTTGTAATTCTTTATATAAATAGGCAAGCGCACACACACATTGACACATATGTAAATCTACAATTTAGCTAAGGAAATGAAGCCATTAATCATTGCATGTGTGTTCTTCGCAGCAAATTTTTTGCTCTATGCGAACCTCATCGAAGGTAGCCGAGTTTTGCATGTAAAGAATGGTTTCATCAACCTAAAGAGTCCAAACATGTTTGTTTTCCAGTCACTCCCTAAGGGACCTGTTCCGCCTTCGGGCCCATCAGGGTGCACTTACATCCCTGGAAGAGGTGGACCGCCTTGTCCTTAGTGATCGATTGATCTAGCTAGTAGTGATGTCATGACATGCCAAGAAGGCCCAGGGGTTCGTTCCAACTTCTTTAACTGGTTTTTATGTCGTCAACAGTTCTCTGTCAACAGTTTATTCTTTTATTGAACGATGTTACAATTTGTACAAAGATTTTTATTTTTTAGACATGGTTCCTATCACACTTGTGACTTATTCTTGTAATAAGACTTTGATTACTCAATACATGGGTTATGTATTTATTTTCACTAAATTTTTATACGTATAATTTTGTACTTGAAGAAGCTTGCGCACATGAACGCTCTTTGAGGTGTTGTAAAGCATTTACGTACCATTTAAAATCATGATGTCGTTTCGAAGTTATATCGAAGTTATATCGTTAAATTAATGTATGACTATATGAAATCAAAAACACGTTGTTTATGTTATGGCCTATGACTATATGAAATCAAAAACACGTTGTTTATGTTATGGCCGTAACGTTAGCTTTACTCTTCTTTTTTTTTTTTTTTGATCGGCGAACAACTGTGTGGCAACCACCCTTGCGGGGCGCCGAGCCTAAGAATCGACTACTCGACCTCCAGCAGCCCCCGCCTTCTCCCGATGCGCGGAAACCCGAGCCCCACCCGCCCGAAGGCACGACAGTGTTATAGAACTCGGTAAAACCTCGCCGCCCGTCAGATTCGAACCGGCGCCACCCGTATTCGATCTTCACCCGGATACCAAACCATAATGTTGGAAGTGGGAATTGAACCCTTGATCACCTAAGTGAACATAAGGCCTCTCCACCACTCCACCACTATAAGTTTGCGAATTTTTTTTGTTATAGTTATATCAAACATACATTGCATATTAGGTGAAGGTAACATAGTCGTATAGAAATAAGTGAATCATGATTGATTAAACTTAAAGATAAACCTTTTAGCATATAGTATAGATTTAAGGAGGATATATACCCTAATAAAAGGGTTATTAGATTTTAATAACCTCAGGGTTATTAAATTTTAATAACCTCAACTATCACCAGTGGCGAGCTCAGAAATTTTTTTTCATGGGGTGCGGAATATCTAAGCCTTTGGGTCGATTATCCATTAGGTGGCACAGGTCGGGTTGACTCGTATACCAAAAATAATAATACTAAAATTATATAATCAACAAAAGGAAACCAAAAGCCAAAAGTAATTTAAACGTCGTTAAATATGCATAACAAAATTCTAAAATCTAAAGTTGTGGACACATCTTGGCTAATCGTAGTAGTTTTGGAACATCAAACGCACCAAAATTATCATAAGAACTCAAGCTATTAATACAAACAAGTAACTCAGATGTTATCTCGTTACAAACGATTTTCAAATTCTTGGATTTACATATATAGAATCGAACTGAATAGTTAGATTCGTTTGAATTATCTACACTGGACTATAGTCTCACTCATTGTACTTAATCTTATCTACCTAGTATCTTATTAAACCTTATAAAAAATAATAGACAATAAACTAAATTAAAGGACAAGTAAAATAAAGTAAAAAAGAAATTAAAGAAAAAGAAAAACATATTAAAAGTTAGCGTGACTTCTTGCACTTAAAAAAAACAAATAGTTCATCTTCTTCACATCAAATTAAGAGAGACCTGCAACCTCTTCACCAAGTCCTTGCTCGTCGGAAAAAACAAGGAATATATACACACCAACCTTTCTACCAAGCGTATGGATCGCGGATTTAGCTTCAAGGCATATAAAAGGGGAGATGAAGGCGTGTTTCCTTGCTTTTCCTCGGTTTCAAAAATCCAAGGGGTGCAATTGAAAAATTTTATGGGGTGCGGACGAGATAAACACGTATATATAAACACTAAAAAAAATTTCAGGGTGGGCGCACGCACCCCTTGGCTAGGGTGTGGGTCCGCCAATGACTATCACGTGTTGGCTGCTGCCATTCCAAACTAACCACTTGGCCGCCATCACTCCCAACTTGCAACTAATTTTCCTCTACCACTCCCAAACTAACTGAACCCTGACACAATTAGTTTTTGCTGTCGTGGCAGCTGCCAAATCAGCATGCCACGTCACTATAAAGTGACATGTCAACAAAGAAACTAACTGGATTAGGATTCAGCTAGTTTGAGAGTGGTAAAAGAAAATAAATTACAAAGAGCTTGCTGAAGGTTCAAGAAACCATCATGCATGTACAATCGTTCATATCGTAAAAAAAAAAAAAAAAAAAAAATTCTAAATTATGAAGTCATACCAATTTTCTACATGTATAGCACTCCATTTAAGACCGAAAGTATTCTCGTCAAACAGGTCAATATCAACAAGCATACCAAATACAAAGCTTCAAAGAAATCAACCAACCCAATAGAAAGAGGCTACCCTGCTGATGTGGAAGCCACATGACGAAAAACGCCCAAAGATATGTGAACCACTCTACATGGTCTAAACATATTTATTGTGTCATTTAGACTCCACTTGATTTAACTTTATCCATTAAGTTTTTAGTATGTTTTCCATTGTGTTTTATGTTGTTCATTATGTTTTACGCTACTGAGTTGTTGTGTTTATGCTCTGTTATCCTTTATGTTTTTAATATGTTATTCATTGAGTTTTTAGTTTGGTATCCATTGTATTTTAGTCTATTGTATATCTTATTGCCAGTTGCATTTTTAGTTTGATAGTCATTGTGTTTTACGTTATGATCATTGTGCTTTACACAAATGGGTTTAAAAAAAAAAAGTATAACAATAAGGTACTCATATTAAAATGAAAAGATGACGTTTAAAAAAGTTATGGATGTTTAAAAAACTGAGGGGAGGGGGGGTAGCATGTGACTTCCCTGTGCATGTTTCTTGGCTTGTCATATTCTTTTTTTCCAACGTTCAAAAATGGCTCTGTTGACGAGAGATGCAAGAGGTATTTCTTGAGGAAGGCAAAGTCGTTTTCCATTTGCATTTGTTCTATTTTTGCTTGAACTTCGTGTTCTTTGATCGAGAGTAACCGAGAGATTTTGTCTTCAGAACCTTCAATTTGTGATCTCACACCGGGATCCAGTATAGATGTAGATGAAGAGGAGGTTGCTCGGCCTCCGTTTCTCGTCATCGCCTTGCTTTTATATCTACCGGGCATGTGTGGAAACTCTTGCGGCTCTTTAAACTCAAAGACGTTAGTGTTGTCGTCTAGGTTTACATGGGATCATGGGTTCGACATGCCTTGGGACGTATTCGGTTCCGATGTGCCCAATGTCATCTTAGACCGTTTAGACGATCAGCTGACGGCCCTAGCGGAACAAGATGCCACTTTGGTTATTTTCGAAGTAGCTCCCAAGAATCATACATGTTAAACGAGACATTATACTAAGCTTTAAATAGATTGTATTATTTTGTGTTGATGTTGGTGTCACTTGAACCGCTTGGTTTTGTTGATTATTCACAAGGCGGTTGTAAATGTTTATGAAGTTGATAATCTTTGTGCACAATGATGCCCACTTCTCTGTAAATGAATCGTTACTGGTATTCACTGCGGTCCATAGCGACGAACAACTTTTCACGAATACATCTCCAAAATATTTATCACTCTTGGTCGGTACGTACTTAGAAAACATATGTAAAATAATGTATAGTTGACAAAAAAATATTATACGGTTTAAAATAATATACTTTGTGAAAAGAAAAAAACAGAACGTTACCAACGATGGGATCTGGAGAAACATCAAGTCATGCTGGTGACAAATAGAACTCCTCCGCAGTTGTCCACCTCTCCACAACCTTTGGAGCCTGTTTTTATTTCGGGTCCTTTCTACGTTTATTTGTAGTTCGTGTGATTTTAGGTGCGATTTGTGAAAGTTGTGGGCTTTGTGAGATGTGTAGGTTTTGTGAGAATTGTGTAACTCGAGAGAATTTTGGTGGAGTTTGAATGAATTGTGGAAATTGAGGGTATTGTGGTATTAGAAAGAGTAGTTGCATTATCGATCGATAGTTGACCTCGTTCATAGCTTGACTCACAAAATACGCACTCATTTCATCATCATCCGGTTGACGGTTTGCAAAACGTGGGTGTTTTAAATCGAAAGCGCTAAAGTTGTTTGGGAACACCCTGAAAATTTGAATTTTGAGATGATTGGGTTTTTAGAGAAGAAATGGTATGATAAAAAAAAAATTGACGACTTCTTGAAAAAGTCAATAAGTCAATAAATTGTTTTGAAACTCAATCCCAAACACCCTCTAAAAATTATCCATCCAACATGCTCCAATACTAAAATTTAAGAGGGGTTCTCAACATTAAATTTAAGCAATTACATAACTAGATGTATGTGCACATGGCCAATTAATCAAAATAGAAACAAAAATATATTCATTTAAAAAAATCAATCAATATATTGATCATATTTGACAATGTAAAACTCATAAACATAAAGAAATTGACAATCCTCTCCTCAAGAATCAAGATTTTGTAACACTGGTGACAACTGGGATGATGATGAAAAGAATGATGATGAGTAATAGTATAATCCCAATACACATCCACTTCCTGCTTTGGTTCTGATAACCTTTTGCAGTGTTGAGGTTTTTTGTACCATCATTCACATAATGGGCTGCATTCATGACATGATGCTCAATATCATCCATTTTCTCACCCTGAGCCTCAACCATCACTGCCATGTCTAAGAACACCTGGTGGAGCTCCAACAGACTCGTTTCGATCTCCTTGGCCGCGTCATGGCGGTCTTGTATCTCCACCACTGTCTCCAACACCTTTCCTCTCCCATGCTCCTGTATATACAATATTAATCCAATCAAACTAAATAACTTTTTCAAACAAATAACCTTCTGAACACACATATGGAACTGACACGAATCGCGGGATGTTAGTCTAAACGGGTCAACACGTTTGTGTAAATAGGTCGTTAAATGGGTCGTGTTCGTGTCAAACTAATGGGTTAACCTTTTTCAAACAAATAACCTTTAGGACAGAGGTTAAATATTTCTCACAACTTCACATGAACCTAACACAACTCACAGGTTGGGTTTGGTATAAAACGGACGATCTCGGGTCAAACCTACAAACCCGTTTGGCTAAACGAGTAGTGTTCGCGTCAACTTGGTGGCGGATCCAAAAGGGTTCCTGGGAACCAGAAACCCCTTCAATTTAGAAAAAATTAAAAAATTTAGTGGAAAAAGTTAAAAAATTAATGAAAATCAGTAAAAATCTACGAAAGGAACCCCTGGAAATCATTCCTGAATTCTTTACACCAAAATTTAAATTATCCCAAAATTATTTGGTATTTTTTATCCCAAAATTTTAAAGTTTAAAATTCAACCTGATTATGTAATTTTATAATTTTAAAGTATTAACATTCAAAATAAATCAAATAAAATTCTTTTTTTTTTTTTTATTAAACGGGTCATGTTCATATCAACTCATAAATACAAACAATTCTCGTACCTGAATCGCCTTGGACAAAAACTCTTCACCACCAAGCCCATCAGTCCCACTAGCTATAATCTTATCAATCACCTCCTCATTCGCCTCTTTTCCGGTGACCGTAAAATACCTCCGACCAACCGTCTCCTTATACTCACTCATCATCCTCTGCCTCAACACCTGAAACTCCATCATAACCTCCTTCATCTTCTTCCTCAACCCATTCACAACCGCGGTCCGTGTCCGATCCACCGGCGTCCCCAATTTACACCCCGAAACCCTCCTACTCTCCACATTCGCTCTATCCATCTCCTCCAGCCGTTGTTTAATCATCTTAGCCTTCTTCAACACTGTAATAATATCCCCATTGATACGACGTCGGTTTAGCTTCAATTGGTCTGTGTTGTGGAGTGATTTGGAGTCTTGATTGGCTGATTGGAGGGAGGTTAGGGTCTCACGGATTAAACCCATGTCTTGTTTGATGAGCTCTGCTTCGTGAAGGAAGGATGTGAGGTTGTGATCGGATTGTAGGGTTTGCATTGGGATATTGTCGTGGTCTGGACCGGCTTCAAGATCGAGATCTTGGATTGATTTCTTGAGGTCGATGTAGCTGGTGAAGGATTTGGTCATTAAATCGTTCATGGTTAGATTGTAGAGAGGTTTATGGATGGTAATAATAATATTAATAATCAGATGTTTGATGGAGAAGAAGAAGATGGAAAGAGGGTTTTAAGGTTTTATGAACTGAGGAGAGGTAGCCGTTGGGTAACGGCTATATAAAGATTTGAAAAGGTGATTTTTTTTTTTTTGTTTTTTTTGTTTTGTGATTAAGTGAATAATAACGTAAGATATTTATTGTTGAAATTAATAGTTTTGCATACCCATAAATTATTTTGAATAAATGCGTAAAGATATTTTTAAAGATAAGTATGTTTTAATTTTGGTAAGTTTTTAGTGTATTAAAGAGATAACTATATTTTAATTTTGGTAATTTTTTAGTGTATTAACGAGAAAGGTAAATAAAAAGGGGTGGAATATGATCGCGTGGCAACATTGGTTGTACGATGATACTCCAGTGTTCCGTGAGTGATTCCAATTTGTTGGCCGTTCAAAAAAAAAATAAAAAGGGGTAACTTTGTAGATATGTAACCAAGTTTGCTAACTGTTCTAATTAAGTCAAGTTTTAATGTTTGATATTGTTTGTTTCCTTAACTTGTACACTTATGACAAAAATGGAAGACGGGGAATGGGAGCGGCCTAACAGGCGTCGGAGAAATAACCAGAAGAAGACAACCAACAAGTTCGAGTTCGATAACGCCACAACCTTCCTGGTCTTTAATCTACCAGGTTACTGCTGTAAAGGCGACGTGTGGAACGAGTTTCAAGTATTTGGGGACCTCGTTGATGTGTTCATTCCGAGGAAAGCTGACAGGGGAGGGAACAGATTCGCCTTTATACGGTTCGAAAATGTTAAAGATATGGAAAAAATGCTTCAAGTTCTCAACATGGTTAAGTTGAAAGGTGCCAAGCTCTCAGTCACAAGGGCCAAATTCAAAAGAGACGGTCGGCCTTTCAAAGATGTGGTGACCGAACAGCCTACCACAAACGATGGGAATGAAGCCCCTCCGCCCAAGATTGTGCCTGACACCGGGACGAGTGGTTTACAGGACGGTCGCTTGTTTCGAGACACGGTCAGCGGCAGGGGATCGGAGCAAGTAGCTGGCAGGAAGTCCATTATCATTGACCACAATGGAGCTGTCTATCCTAATCATTGTATTGGCAGATCTATCATTGGGGTCGCTAGGAGTTTAAGAATGTTAAATAATGCCACACAATTGATTTATAATGGAGGATTCTCAGAGGTTAGTGTGTCATATGTGGGGGGTCTTAACTTGATGATCATCTTTAGAGACCAGAACTCAGCAAAAACCTTCTTGGAGGAAAACGAAGGAGTCTGGTCTGTGCTTTTTTCGGAAGCAAAGATCTGGTCCGGGGAACCCATTCCTTTGGAACGTATAGCTAAGCTAGAAATCACCGGGATTCCAATCCAACTTCGGGATAACCTAACGTATGACCGTGTAGGGGAGTTATTCGGTCAGATTGTGGGGCCGTCGGAGTTCAGTTGGCAAAACACAGATAACTCGGTGGGTACTTGTCTGGTTCTAACGAAGATGGGGAAACGGATAGAGGAGATTATTGAAGTTGTGTGGCAAACTAGTTCGTTTCCTGCCTGGGTTACGGAGGTATATCCAGCCTGGACTCCAAATTTTGACGGAATGCAATCGGTCAAAGTCTCCGGTTGTAGATGCAATTCGAGCACCATGCCAATAGATGACGAGATGGAAGAGGGGGAGTTTAGGAGCGTACATCAAGATGGGAAGGATGCCGGTGACCGGAATGAAAACGGCTATGCCGGAGCAGACGAAGTTTTGCATTCCAAGGAGCAATTAAAAAATGTGCAGGCCCTCTCGAGCAGTGCGCAAAACATGAAAGTAGGTTGTGGTTCATTAAAAAATCATGGGAATGCACCCAAAGGTTATAATGGTGGAATGGACCCTACAGTAACCCAAACCCCAAGGAGTGATGTACCTGTTGAAGAAAATTTGAAAATTTCCACTTTGAATACCAACGTGGATTTAGAGAATTCAAGTGGTGATTCCACTATTTTGGGCCATCTTAAGTCGGGCTCAACACCAATTCCACCTTCAATTGGTAAAAGGCCTAGAAATTTAAGGAGCCCACCTTCTTTGGGATCCACTCAAGACCCACCTACTAGAGTTTGCTTTGAGGATACCTCCCTAAGAGCAAAACCTATTGCTTTAAATTCCAGAGAAAATCAGCCGGTGGAGCATGGAGGTGAAGATGTACGGTCGCATGCAGATGACAATCAGGTACACACGGATGAGACGCTTGGGGAACAACCACAGGTGGACCCGACAACTAATGGAGTTAAAAATGGTCAAATTTATTTCTTCAGATCAATGGGGAAAGAGGGTCAAAGGGGTGAGACTATTTGCAAAAAATGGTCTAGGCGTATAAGAAACCCAGGCCATCAAGGCCAAGCATGCGCGGAGAACGGTGAGGTGTACAACAACCATAAGTACGGGGAAGACGACGTAAAAAGATGAATATGATTAATGATACATTCGGAGGAATGCTCTTCATGGGTGTTTTCGGGTACAACCATAGGGGGGTGGTAAGCAATGCGGAGTGGGTGAAACGGGTCACTTTTGATGACATGGGATAGAAAGATTTTTTTTTTTGTATTAGTAGTATCTACAGGGGGTTTTTCGGGTGTGTTACATTGTGTTAGTATCTTGCTTTTACAATGTAATTAACATTTGGGGAGATGAATAAAAGTTTTTTGCCGTTCAAAAAAAAAAACTGTTCTAATTAAGTCCCTTAAACTTTTTTTGTCTCTCTAAAGTCACTAAAGTTTCATTTAGTGTTCCAATACTATGTAATTATCAGGTTTCCAGGTTAAAGTGATGATGTGTTAGGTTTGAATATTTTTTAATAAATTTTTTAAACATGTAAAATTTTAAAAAAATATATATTTTTTTTAAATCTTCATTTTATAAAACTCACCTAATAAAAATAATATCCACGTAAGCATAAAAATGAAAGAAAAAATAAAAATAATAAAAGAAGGTGACCTGATGACCTGGTAATTACATAGTATTAGAATAATAAATGAAACTTGAATGACTTTAGAGAGACAAAAAAAATTTGAGTGACTTAATTAGAACACCAAGCAAACTTGGTTACATTTGTGTGGCATTTCTCCAAATAAAAACCATCAAGTAAAGTTTGGTTATTGCTTTTTTTTAAAGTTAAACTTCATTCAACACAACAGCAAACACCAACATCTAAAGGTGAGACGAGGCTGTACCAAACCATTACACAATGTTATAATTACAAGAAACCAAGGACCTTGACTTCCACGACTATCTTTGCCACGTTCAGCTTCTTAATAACACCATGCTGAACTTCTTTTTGATGTTACTCAAACCAACATTTTTATGTAATTCTAGCAAATCTTTCATCGTAAAAGCATAAATGGTGTGGGGGGGGGGGGGGGGGGGGGGGCTCTACACCATTGAGAAACTAGAACCACACACCCGAAGCCGTCCTGCAACCACATAATATAATCATGAAAATTCTTATAAGATAAAAGTTGAAGAACGAAAGTGAAAGGTTTTTTTTTACCTAATTAATAGTTTGAATATTTGAAATTATCTTAAAATAATTGAATTAGTAAAGATAATGATGTGTGGTTAGTTTTAGATTATAATTGCTAGAAGTATTTGAGTATGATTAGTATGATTATTTTAGTATTAATGGTGGTCTATGTTATTGTTTTTATTTATAATATCCTTGTAAGTTCGTTAATTTATTTGTTCAAAGGGCAATTCCACTGGCTACTTAGGCTAGCGACATTAGGTGTTCATCACAATCAAAGTATGGTAGAATATTTGAGTCCTACTAAATGAATAGTATAAAGATATTAGAAGTAATTTTAGAGGTATGTGTGTTTGTTGTTCATTAAAAACCTATAATTTCATCGTTAAATGATAATTACACATATACTTAACACTTAATTTATGTAATGATCATACGAAATTTAATTTCAAATATTAAGAGAGATACGTATATTTTATGACAGATAATTATGTCCAACCAAATCGACGTAAATGTTGATCCCATACAAAACAAACACGAGATATTTGTAGGGACAGGCCCACAATTCTTTCCTATTAACCCCTTGTGATGTGGTAGTAAAGGTGTTGGAATTTCAAACAGGAGGTTGGGAGTTCAAACCTCATAAGATGCAAAAAATGGTGTATTTGAAAGATGATGAAATGCCAATGATCTCTAGCCCGTTGGTTTGAGGTAGGGTGGGTTTTCCTTAGGGGTTCCCATCCTTGGGGTAGGTCACGGGTTAGATCCATGCACACCACAAAAAAATTCATCGTAACGGTTTGAGCTTAGGCAAGGAGGACACGTGGATAGGGATTCGAACTTGGGACCGCTAGGTTTGGGTCATACAACGATTTCTACTGAACTAAGTCTTTCAAAAAATGGAAAGATGATGAAATAATGGTGTAATAAAAAAAGTGTAAAATTTAGGAGAGGAAATTAGACGTTAAAAAAAAGTAGCCATTTGGCATAATATCATAGGCCGTTAATTGAAAATTTTGTTTCTTGGCCCTATATTTTTTTACATGACATTCTAAAAATTAATAGTCATAATTATGGTTAGACTAATTTGGGCCAATAAAATTAATATCACATGATCATTTTCTAGTTACACCATACTCTACACTATTAATTATGGTTAGACTAATTTGGGCCAATAAAATTAATTCTCTTCCTACCATTAATTATGTTTCAATAAATAACTTAAGAAAATATTAATTAATTTAACCGGACGTTTGGTTTACAGTATATATCCAAAATAGCAAAATGAATCATTTTCATATTTTCTTTTTTTTTTTGAACGGCCAACAAAATTTTCATTCCAAAATGGCTAGCAGGATACTAGCCGCACCAAACAATGTACATACACCAAATAAACAGAACATCACAAAAGATTACCACCCTATTCTATGAACATTAAAACCACGCCAAACATTCCAATCAAGATCCGGTTGCTTCGCGCGGGTCTTGACCCATAACCAGCTAAGCGATTTGATATCCCCAACCGTCCGTTGAACGGAACACTGGACATTATTAAAAACCGCTTCATTCCTGGACTTCCACACACACCAGAGGGTAGTAAGACACACGGCATGTACCGCCTTCCTTCTTTTCACAGACCCGCCTACAAACAGGAGCAGATCTAAAATGTCTCTAAGGCTGAATGCGTAAATCGGTTGTAGCTTGCACCATTGCGACACCGCTTGCCATATACTTTGCACAAAACCACATTCTACAAACAGGTGCTCCGAGGTTTCAACATATTCGCTGCACAGTGGACAAATAGCCGACCCTACATTCACATTTCGCCTTTGTAAAGCCCACCGAGTAGGTAGCCTGTTCAGCTCCGCCCTCCACGCCAGGATTTCAACCTTTTTCGGCACCCAAGAATTCTTCCTACACACATACTCCGGCCTCGAATACTTCAACTCATTCAGCCTATCTTTTGTACTGCTTACCGAGTAACCACCCAAGCCGTTCAGCGCCCAAACCCATCTGTCCAGACCTGCAGACAAAGCGGGCTGCCCAATCGTCGCATACAGCAGCTGCAGTTCAGCAGCCTCGGAAGCATTCAAACCCTGTCTAAACCACTGCCAGCACCAATCCGACCCATTTGACGCTACCCTATCCGCAATAACGCAAGTTTTATTCCGTTCCAGATTGAACAGTCTTGGAAACGCAGACGCTAATGCAGAATCCCCCACCCAAACGTCAAGCCAGAAGCGAATGGCCGACCCATCAGACACCCAGCCACGGATCAATCTGCACACATCCACACCTGCTCGTTTAACATCATCTATCGATCTTGCAACATGTTTCCACGGGCCAGGTATTGACAACTTAGCCGGAACATAACACCACCCCCTTGAATTACTATGGATATCCCATATAACCTTACGCCACAAACTACCGGTTTCATTTTTGAAGCGCCACCACCACTTCGAGAGCAAGGCCGAATTTGCATCCCGAAGACACCCAAAACCCATACCGCCATACTCCGAAGGTGCAATCACTTTAGCCCATGCTACCCAATTCATTTTCGCCAACTCGTCCGACCCTCCCCAAAAGAATACTCTTCGCATGCGATCCAACTTGTCCAAAACTTTAGCCGGAGCCCGGTATAAGGAGAAGTAGTACGTGGGAAGGGAATTCAAAACCGACTTAATCAACGTCATCCTACCCCCAAAAGAAAGGTGCTTTGCTTTCCAAATCGACAATCTATTTCTGAAAATTTCCACAATCGGATCCCAATTCTTACACAAATTCATGTTGGCCCCCACTTGTAACCCAAGGTACTTGAAAGGGAAAGACCCAGCCCTGCATTGTAGCATAGCAGCCCGGTTTTGCAGCTCCAAATCTTCCACACCCACCCCAAAAAGACAACACTTTGACATATTAACCTTCAATCCAGACACCAAATGAAAGCAACGTAGTAATCTTCTAAGGTTTTTAACATTTGACTCGGACCATTCCCCCATAAATACCACATCGTCTGCGTACATAAGATGCGAATATTCGGATCCCGAATTTCCACACCGCAAACCATGGAACAACCCCACCTCGCAAGCCCTCTTCATAATACATGACAAAGCGTTCATGATAATCACAAAAAGGAACGGCGAAATAGGATCTCCTTGCCGCAAGCCACGAAAGCATTGAAACTCAACCGACGGCGACCCATTAACCAAAACAGAAGCCCTAGCATTGGTGACCACCGCCGAAACCCACTTCCTCTAAATAACGGGGAAACCCATCTGTTCTAAGATCGAATCCAAGAATTTCCAGCACACCGAGTCATAAGCCTTATTAATATCAACTTTAAAGAACATACCCGAGCGCTTAGTCGTCTTCATCCAAGCCACGAGTTCATTCATGATGAGAGGACCATCCATAATACTTCTGCCAGCGATAAACGCGGACTGTTCAGGACC
This sequence comes from Ambrosia x helenae, assembly GCA_030844895.1. NCBI lineage: Eukaryota > Viridiplantae > Streptophyta > Magnoliopsida > Asterales > Asteraceae > Ambrosia > Ambrosia x helenae. The sequence continues at coordinate 113,985,240 of CM061226.1, read as the reverse complement.
CACAATCCTGTCAATCACCTTCTTCAGTCTAAAGGTTAACACTTTAGATACCACCTTATTTATACATCCCACCAGACTTATTGGTCTAAAATCACCAAACCCAAGGGATCCTTAATTTTTGGTATCAGAGCAATAAAAGAAGGCAAACACACAGGGCTCAATGATCCATTTTGATGAAAATCATTGAGGACAGCCACGAAATCAGCCTCCAAAATACTCCAAAACCGCTTCAAAAACTTGAAATTGAAACCATCGGGCCCGGGCGCCCTATCCCCATGACAAGACCAAACTGCGTCCCTGATTTCCAAAGCCGAAAATGGCTGAACTAACATCTCTGCTTCACCATCAGTCAGGCGGGACAGATTTGGGCAGACCAACAATGGCCTATTATCACACGGCTCCACGAACTTTCCAGAGAAAAAATGATGGGCAGCGTCTTTGATAGCAACCGGATTATTCACCCACTCCCCGTCAATAATGATACCATTAATCCTGCTATTCGAGGTATTAGAGTTAATAATACCATGAAAAAAGGACGAGTTCTCATCCCCGTCCAAGGCCCATTTGATACGAGATTTTTGCTTCAACTCCGATTGTTTTCTCTTATCATATTCCAACAGGAACGCTTTGTATTCTTCCCAAACATGTTTTTCAATTGGCAACAAAGGTCTATTTTCAGCTAGCAGCTCCAACCGTTCAACCTCATCCTTTTTCACCCTGTATTCAGCCCGCAACTTCCTCTGTTCCTCGGAAACCCAGCTTCTGATTTTGTTCTTCAAATACTTCAACTTAAGTGCAAGTCGTACATCCGGAGGACCCGCAAACACAAAAGATGAAGCCACCGACACCACATATTCTTTAAAACCAGCAAGTTCCAACCAGGAATCGAAAAACCTGAATGGAATATGACCGAAATCAGCCGGTGATATCGACAGGATCAACGGACAATGGTCCGATGTGTATCTAGCAAGTGCCGTCACCCCCGCCCCGGGCCACCTGTCTAAAAAATCTTTGCAAACCAAAAAACGGTCAAGTTTGCTCATCTTCTCGCCGTTATCCGACATATAAGTGAATCTATGTCCGCCCATATTATACTCTTGCAAATCCGCATCCGAGATGAAAACATTAAATCTATTAGCATTCGCTTGCACAAACTCGGAATTTAATCGTTCTGACGAATCCCTGACTTCGTTAAAATCCCCCATGAAGAGCCACATGCCCTGACCCGCCAGCTTCAAATGGAGTAGCTCCAACCATAAATTCCTCCTTCTAGAAACATCATTCGGTGCGTAAACATTTACTATATTCAAAATCTCACCGGACGGCACCAACGTACCAGTTATAACTAAAAAATTCTGATTCTTCACCACTTCAACTTTATGAAACACAGCCGGGTTCCATAAGCTGATTAATCCACCCGATCGACCTTCAGCCCATACTTGCTCATACTGAAAAGCAGATCTTCCCCATAAGGAACTAAAGTTAAATATTGCTCCTTCCACCAATTTGGACTCTTGTACTGCCAGAAATTGAATCCCATTACTCGTCTTCAAACCTTTAATCCAGGACGTCTTCATCGAGTCCCTAACACCCCTGATGTTAATCGATAAGCAATTCATTGCAAACCGACAACATCTCCATCACCATTAACCTCCTTTTCCACTAAATCCTCAAAACCAGCCAATTGAATACCCACAAGAGCACCAGCTCTAATTGTTAAATCAACTTCCTCTTGAGCCCCAGTAATCACATTTGAGTCATCCACCCGAACCCCAGTATCGTTTGAGCCCCCTGCATTCCCGTCGTCAACAGCCGTATTCTCACCATCCCCTTCTCCTCGAAATACATCCTCACCTCCTTCTATAATAATCTCCTCATCAGTGGAATTCCCCCCACTTTCGGCCACTAAAGTATTAGCAGAAACATTTAGATCTGGAAAACTTACATGGTCAGGTTTCTGTTTACCAGCTTGTTGCACCAAATCAGCCCCATCAGGCGATCTCATTAAACGGGTTCTCTTTCTGGACCTACCAACTGAAATTGGGCCACTAGTATTATTACAGCCCACTACAAAATTATTCTGTTGCACCTGGGGCCCAGCGTTGGAAGTAAAAAAATTACAAGAAGAATCACCAAGTGGTCCCCCCGCATTAACTCCATCATCCACCTTGGACGCCACCTTTTCAACTTCCCCATGCATGCATGCACCCTCATCCCTAGGATTGCAATTATTAACAATCGGTTCATCTTCCATCTCAACATTCTCCTCGGCCACATTTTCCGGTGTCGTCTCCGGCCGATACTCCCCATCTTCCATGGCGTCGTCACCTGCCACCGATGATTCCGACTTCGGTTGAGACACTTGGATTTCTGACTCAAGTTCATCAACCACCCACTGCCCTATCGACATATCCTCCTCCACCACCCAAACCGGAAATATAGTGCCCTCCCACAGTACGTCCATTTCTTCCTCAATTCTAGACGCATCATTGACAATGACACAACAGTCCCCATAGGCGTTATCTATTGACTCCCACGAAAAGCTGGAGCTTCGCACCACCCTGCCGAATAACTCGCCAATATTATCATAAATCTTACTATCCCGGAGTTGTAACGGTACTCCCAGGATTTTCAAACGAACCAACCTCTCCATTGGGATCATCTGACCTCCCCACAACACCGCAGATAGCAAAAACCTCCTTCCAAACTGGATTATCTTCACCAATAAAATGGACGGCCGACCTCTTATCTCGGAACACAATCAATACCTTTAGACCACCAATATAACTAACCGGACATTCCTCAAAGCCTTCTCTCATCAGCAATACTTTAAGCTTTTGCAGATCACTTAAACACTTGACCTCGCCAATTACAGACCTCATCATACAGTGTTGAGGGTAAATCACCGCATTACTATCTACCCTCAGAACTTTCTTAGAAGCCGAAGGCTTCTCCTTATCCCCCACCATAGCATCTCTAAACGAATAACCATTAACAGCCACAGAGAACACAGGTTGTTCACGGGTCTGGTCCCTAACATCCTTGTTTTTTCCATTTTCCTTTTCAGCATTATCTTGACTTGCAAACCTCTGATGGTTCCGATCATATTTGGCTATAGAAACCGACACCCTCGCTTGGAAAATGGTAACTAAATTCAAACTAACCAGTAACTCCTTCGTGTTCCGCACCCCCTTGTATCTAACAAAGCCAAAAAAGTTGCCCCTAGCGTCTCTCTTCTTCGCTACATATGCATCTTTAATCTCACCATATGGCTGAAAAACCTTCCATAAGAGCGCACTTGATACTCCCCCTGGTAGATTAGCCACGAACAACGTTGTTACTGGCCCCTGATTCCCTTTAGGTTCACCATGCCGGTTGCCCTCTCCGGAGTCTTTTCCTCTCCCTCGCCCTCTCATTTTTTTGATAGTCTAATATCTTTCTCCATTTTCATATTTTCTATTTACTTTTTCTTTATATGTGATTTTTTATATGTCATACACAACAGCTAAAATCAATATCATATTATTATTAATATTATTTTAATATCATTAATTGTCTATTTACTTTTCCTCATATATGTATCTCTTTACTTTATGTGTGTACTGTATATATCACACGCAACCGTTTTAAATCAATACAATGGTATTATTATTTTTTTAGAATATCATTAATCAAACTCATTAATTTCAACAAAATATAGTATAAAACACTTATTTTATAAAACTTTAATTTGATAAACCAATCTTTTACATTCTATTAATACCCCATATGTAGGGGTGCAAATGAGTCGAGCAGCTCGCGAACTACTTGAGATCGGCTTGGTAAAAAAGCTCGAAACTAGCCGAGCGTTAGCGAGCTCGAGCTGAGCTTGAGCCTAGATCAAAGCTCGCTTACTTATCGAGCTCGAGCCTGGCATATGAAGCTCGCCAGGCTCATCGAGCCTAGTATAATATCGGGTTTATTAAAATTTTATACTATTTACCTATACATTCACCAAAAAAAGAATTTATTGGGTAATAATTAAATAATTGATTAGAAAGTCTGGGTTGGGTTATTCTACAAAGGCTACAAAAAATGAGAAGGGTGAGAAGGATACAAAAAACACAATAGATCATCAAATATGACACAATGAGCCACAAAATATAACACAGTGCCAAAAAATATAACACAATACTGAAGAAAAAAGACACAATTAATTGAAAAAATGACACAACGATGAAAATAAGAAAAAGACACAATGGTACATAAAAGACACAATGGTATAACGCGTATTCTAAAAACTACAAGCTAAAACCCCAAAAAAACGAAGACCTAAAAACTAACGACGTAGGGTTCGATAAGACGATTCCAATGCCGCTTGAATGAGTTCAATCGGAGTCCGTTTGATACCCTTCCTACGACTTCCTATTTTTCTTTCACTGTGTATTTGATCCTAACCCTAGAAAGTCTAGGTAATTAATGTTTAACTAATAATGACTGCATTTATTGAGGGTAGTTTATAGAGTATGGTGTACTAGAATAGCGTGTAAATAGCAACACCCTTTTTAAGTTTTTCAAGACATCTAGCATAGAAATACAAAGCAAGTACTTTAGCGCATGATACACGTGAGAACGCCTCATTCAATAGTTTGGTGCTCATGTACATGGACTCAGGGACGAAGCATTTGAAGGGTCAGGGGTGGCCCTGCCCCCCCCCCTCGTTTTTTGGCGCAATAGTAGAAATTTGCGATTTTCATATGTAAATTGAGTTCGGGTTAAGTCCGGCCTCCGCCGATTTGCCACTACCGATCGAAAAAATTTGAGTCCGGCCCCCTCCGATTCGAGAACCAAGCTTCGCCCCTGCATGGACTATTCATGTGTGTTTGAGGGAGGGAGGTGTGTTTGAGGGAGGGAGGGAGAGAGAGAGAGCTGGCCCACACAACGAAGTGCCATTTTTGGGCCGGAATCATTTAAAAAAAGTTTAATGGCTATTTTCGCAACGGGTCAATGAAGCTATTTTCATAATATTCTTCAAGATAAATCCCAATAACAAAACTGAAAATAGAATACAAGCTATAGATAAAAGTCTTGAGTGGCAAATTCCTCTTATTGGTCTCTTGAAAAATCTCTCTGGACGTGTATCTTATTCCGATCAACCTCTAACCAAAGATCATAATACTTTATGAAAACACTAGCTGATTACCTCGGGAAAATCCCGAGGTTGAAAAATTTAATATGATTTAATAAAAAAAATGATAAAAGAAGAAAACTCAAATCACGAAAAGAGTAAATAACATAAACATAATCAATCTTAGTTAAAATAACATTTATTTAAAAAGTTAAAAAAATAAAAAGCATACACCATATTAAACGTAATACAGTATTAAAAGGATAACCTTCAACATATAATTATCTTCACGTAATTTAAAATATGTTACAATTTGATTTTGACTTATATAGATGTAGAATTCATGATGGGGGTTGAAAAATATAACCATTCTAATAATACTAATACTAATAGTAATAATTATTACTCTTGTAATTAAATAAATAAAAAAATAACCTTGCTATAAGGTGATACCATGGGTTGCAGTGTTGAGCGATTCTTTCTCCTAGCTTCTCTTGATGAAGCATACCTATCTATCTTTAGAAGAGTAAAATTCCAATGATAGCATGGAGATTGGGCTGAATTTCAACATCGTAGATAAGAACCTGATTTAAAAGGAAAAACATGATTAATGAATAACTTGAACACTTTGTGTTTTTTTTTTTCTGTATGAACATAACCCCACAAAAAATAGTCGTTTTTTCTCTGTTTTTTATATATAGCACTATGGTACTCGTTGGAAAGATAATAAAACGTTCGTTAATTTGGAGTAATTTTTTTATATAAAAAATCTCGAATATAAAATATATTAACGTTTAAAAATTATGGGAGGAACATAAGAGAGAAAAATTTAAATTTGTTTTTAAATTCTTTTTTTCCTAAAATAACTTAATTTAATTTTAGTAATTGAGAATTGAGAGATAGAGAGATAAATTTAGGGTTTTATGTTTATCTTTTTTTTTTAATTAAAAAAGGAAATAATTCAAAAACACTAAAATCTTTCAATTATGATGACACGTGGCAGTTTCATGGAGAGGCTGAATACACCATTGCACGCCACGTCAGCAATGTTCAATTCTTTTATATATATTAACTAGCTTTTATCCCGGGAGTGTCCCGGGGTTGAAAAATATAACCATTTTAGAGCATGTTTGGCTCTCCTTATTTCCACCTCCTTTTAACTTATAACTTTTCCAAAAAGTTAATAAGTTACAAAAAGTGTTTGGCAAAAGGAAAAGGACTTTTTGTTTTAACTTTTTGTAAGCCTATGATAAGTTGTTTTGGAAAAGTAAGGGATGAGTGACTTTTTGAACCTCCTTATAACTTATTAATGGTTATTTACCTACATGCCCTTATTATATTCTTACATCTTCCCTCTTTATACCATTTTTGGTCATTTTACCTAAATAAGTTAAACCAAACACTTTTTTACAAACTAACTTATCAACTTATTGTTTTTCCTCATCACATAAGCTAATCCAAACACTTTTTTAGAAACTCCTTTTTAAAAAGTTATAAGTTAATAAGTCCTTTTAACAAAAAGTCCTTTTTACCTCAAATAAGTTTATCCAAACATGCCCTTAATAATACTAATACTAATAATTATTACTCTTGTAATTAAATAAATAAAAAATAACCTTGCTATAAGGTGACACCATGTGTTGCAGTGTTGCGCGATTCTTTTTCCTAGCTTCTCTGGATGAAGTACACCTATCCATCTTTAGAAGAGTAAAATTCCAATTATAGCATGGCGATTGGGCTGAATTTCAACATCGTATATAAGAACTTGGTTTAAAAGAAAAAACATGATTAATGAATAACCTGAACACTTTGTGTTTTTTTTTCCTGTATGAACAAAACCCCACAAAAAATAGTCGTTTTTTTCTCCGTTTTTTATATAGCACTATGGTACACGTTGGAAAGATAATGAAACGCTCGTTAATTTGGTGTAATTTTTTTATTTAAAAAATCTCGAATATAAAAAATATTAACGTTTAAAAATTATGGGAGGAAACATAAGAGAGAAAAATTTAAATTTGTTTTTAAATTCTTTTTTTTTTCTAAAATAACTCAATTTAATTTTAGTAATTGAGAATTGAGAGATAGAGAGATAAATTTAGGGTTTTATGTTTATCTTTTTTTAATTAAAAAAGGAAATAAATCAAAAACACTAAAATTTTTCAATGATGATGCCACGTGGCAGTTTCATGAAGAGGTTGAAGACACCATTGCACGCCACGTCAGCAATGTTCAATTCTTTTATATATATTAATAGATAATAGATAATAGATAGATAAATCAAATACACATGGTTACATGAAAACACAAACCATAATAATAATAATAAAACCCCGAATTCACGATCAAATATTTAACCTCAAATATAATTTTGACCCTAATTCGTCTTGATGCATTATTTCACACTTACATTTGTATAAATCATGATTCAAACCAACAAACTTTAATTACTTTACATATGTAACTTTCATTCAAATAACTAACCAAACAGAAACACTCTTTTTCTTTATGGACAAACATGCACAATTTCACTCACAATCCAATGTTTCTTTGTAAAACCAAACAAAAGTCATCATATTCCTCTGCATTTTATTAATAGATTGTTTTAATGAACTACACACCCAATGTTCTCCTCACTGCTAGCTTGGATTTCAAATCTTTAATAACCGGAATCCTTTGATTTTCCAATGTTTTCTGCCACCATGCTATGAGTTCCTCCTATAAAAACGACTAACATATCAGTTAACTTCACACTATCACATAGTTTATTTGTCCTATAATTGATTTTGTTATAACTGAGAAATTAAGACACAGGTTGCCACTATCATTTACCTCTACAAAATCACAATTAGAGATGTGTTGACTTTCAACAAAGCATTCAACCCCTCCAACTTCGACTCGAATAGGTTGCTTACAATCTTTCCATGGAGCTTCCCATTGTAATCCTACATCGATATATGTCAATAATTCTGGTTCATGCCAATATTTTTAGATATTAAAGTTGTAATTTAACAAAATAGAAATAAATAGATTAAATATTCTATTTTTAAGAAAATAATTTTATAAAAATTATTTTTCATACTTAAAACCTTATAATGTGACCATCTTTAATCTAAAGTTTACAAAAAGACTTTTGGTTATTTATTTATCGAATTTCTTTTATTTTATAAACAATTTAATTATTAATCAAACAAATACTTATCCCCAAATTCGAAACCCTAGAAAATACTTGTAGACTAGAAAGACTTAGACTTATTTGTTACCTTATACATAGGGTAATACTTGGCAACTTTGGGCTACACATATTCTATTTCTCGAGACTTAATACTTTGCTAAGGTGAGTTTACGTAACCATGTTTATGCAAATTCTTTATACTTGCAACATTATACTTAAGCAATTCTACATACATGTCTAGTTGTAAACTTTAATGCCTCATGACTTAGACAACAACTGTTAGACTTAAACTTCAACATACATAATCATTAGCTATGGCCAAGCCGGCGATACTCAATAATAGATCTATTGGATTGACAATCCCACCTAGATTCGTTGACCATCTTTTATAGGGAGCGCGGGTGATTGTTATCGTTCCAACGTGATATTAAGGTGAACCGTGGATGACGGGATGGACCTAAACTAGTCGGAGGTTTGATTATGGCATACAACACTTCATGTTTATTCATGTAGACTTAAACTTACAATAGACATTTGAATTGCTAAACTTTTATTCTTAAACTTAATTGCGTGACATGGCTTATGTATTCTCACCAACTTCTAGTTGACCCCCCCCCCCCCCATTTTTTTACAACTCAACAGGAAATAATGATGCTTGAAGTCTAGAGCTAGCATGAGGAGACAATTTGAAGTTTATGCTTTGTTTGGCTTTTTGATGTATTAGAATTTCATTCAAGACTTGTTATGTATTTTCAAATTTGGATATTCTTTACTTTAATTAAATTTCAATTAAAACTTGAATACCATGTGCTACTGTATACTCATTCTTACGTGACACCTCGATGTTTCCGCCATCGGTTGGGGTGTTACATACACCACAAAGACTCCTGACTTGGGGGGCTGATGACGTAGGTAGCCCAAGGCAAAAAGTCTTATAACCATCACAAACATACGCTTGAAGCGTTGAAACCTACAAAGGTTCAAACGACGAATAAGCACAAATCAAAAGGTGATCTGTCTTGTCACATTTTCCTCGGCCAGCTCAAAGCAACTGCCGTGTAAGCATTGCACAGCTCGGACCGCAAGTCCAAAGCCATTACCAACCTAAAGTGGCATGTCCTCTTGTTGCAAAACGGTCCAAGATAATACCCCCTCCTGAATTAGAAGATAACTCCTCTATAAAATCAAGATAAGATCCACACATCTGATCCATACTGATTATTCCTCTTACACTGAATCTTCTATTCCTTTAGTCAACACACACGTGAGGAGTCCATCTCCATCACATACACACGACTCTCGAATAATTCTGGTATTGAGTAACACTCAGACCAGAATTCCAACACTAACAAAAACATATTATCTTGAACCTCCTTCTACGTTTTGCGACGTAGGAGGACACCACGACCTGCGTTTGGCAGATCGTAACCCTTGAACCCTTGAACTCTGTTTTGTGACTCAGAACTAACGTTAGGCTATTATTTGTTGTAGCAACAATAATAAAACCGTGTAGAACTTCTTTTTTGACGTTAACCAACATGTTTATGTAATTTGAGCAAATATGTCACCATAAAGCATAAATCGGGGGAACTCCGCACAATCTAGAAAGAGGGAGAGGGAGAGAGAGGGAGAGAGAGAGAGTTGGCCCCACATAACGAAGTGTCATTTTTGGGCCGGAATCATTTAAAAAAAGTTTAATGGCTATTTTCGCAACTGGTCAATGAAGTTATTTTCATGATATTCTCCAAGATATATCCCAATAACAAAAGTGAAAATGAAATACAATTTTACAAGCAATAGATGAAAGTCTTGAGTGGTGAATTCCTCTTGTTGGTATCTTGAACAATCTCCCTGGACGTGTATCTTATTCCGATCAACGTCTAGCCGAAGATTATAATACTTTATGAAAACATAAATCAAATACACATGGTTACATGAAAACACAAACCATGATAATAATAATAATAATAATAATAATAATAATAAAACCCCGAATTCACGATCAAATATTTAACCTCAAATATAGTTTTGACCCTGGTAACGCCTACCTACCATCGTTATGTAATTTACCCTTTTTTGTTACTAGTAATCAAATAAATATTCTCATTAACCCTGCTAATTCGTCTTGATGCATTATTTCACACTTACATCTGTATAAATCATGATTCAAACCAACAAACTTTAAATACTTTACATATGTAACTTTCTTTTAAATAACTAACCAAACAGAAACACTCTTTTTCTTTATGGACAAACATGCACAATTTCACTCACAATCCAATGTTTTTATTCCTCTGCATTTTATTAAGAGATTGTTTAATGAACTACACACCCAATGTTCTCCTCATAGCTAGCTTGGATTTCAAATCTTTAGCAGCCGGAATCCTTTGATTTTCCAATGTTTTCTGCCACCATGCTATGAGTTCGTCCTATAAAAACGACTATCATATCAGTTATCACATTATCACATAGTTTATTTGTCCTATAATATGATAAAGGGAAAATTACATAAGGATAGCAGGTAGACGGGCAACAAACTGCGCCGCCATCCCCTATAATTGATTTTGTTATAACTAAGAAAGACACAGGTTGCCAACATCATTTACCTCTACAAAATCACAGTTAGAGATGTGTTGACTTTCAACAAAGCATTCAACACCTCCAACTTCGACTCGAATAGGTTGCTTACAATCTTTCCATGGAGCTTCCCATTGTAATCCTACATCGATATATGTCAATAATTCTGGTTCATGCCAATATTCTTATTAATTTCTAAGTTATTAATCACACCTGTTATGCAGGCAACATAGTATTTTGGTCCCTTAGCTCCTCCTCCTCGTTTTGTAACCCGCAACCGTAGAAAGAACCCATCTAATTCTGCTACCGACGATTTAGAATCCATCCATCTAACATAACATAACATAACATAACATAACATAACATAACATAACATAACATAACATAACATAACATAACATAACATAACATAACATAACATAACATAACATAACATAACATAACATAACATAACATAACATAACATAACATAACATAACATAACATAACATAACATAACATAACATAACATAACATAACATAACATAACATAACATAACATAACATAACATAACATAACATAACATAACATAACATAACATAACATAACATAACATAACATAACATAACATAACATTAACATTGACCAAAAATTAAAAAAAAAAAAAACTCTGAAATATCGAGCGAATGAAATGAAAACAAAAGATTAATTAAGTTTCTTACTTGTGGATATCCGTACGTGATAATCTAAGTCTCCTTATGGTTTTAAACATTCCCTTAGGTGCTTCATTTCTTATGTTATAATCAAATGATTCTTGGCTACATCTTTTGGCTATAACCGAGCTGCCAATGGATTTATTCTCAATCCGCGTAATAGTTTCTGGTGCAAAAAGAGACTGAAAAACATTTTGGAATCTTGTTTCTTTGCTCTCAAGACTACGAGTTTCATTACGAACACTGATTCTCTTTCTTTTACTCGATAAATTAGCACTTAATGTATCTGCTGCTGCTGCCCCTTGGTTTTGTGAACCTACAGGAAACAATATTATTTAATCAGTATGTTAATTTCTAGTAACAACTTTGATCCAAAATAGAGGTGGAAGCAGTGTATGTAACACATTAATCATATATAAGTTTAAACAAGTGTTAATGGGTCAACCCGACCCAATTTGTTACCCGTCCCACCCTGCCCTTTTGCCATCTCAAGTTGAAACATGTACCGGTGCAGATGGAAGACTTGACAACTTCACCACTCACATGATGAGGAGTTGGTACTACTGATGAGATGTGTTGTTCGTTTTCGGCAAATTTAATGTTTAAACCTGTTTGTGGTGACCAAACTAGCTCGGCTAATGGACCGGACCCTGCAAAGTTCATTATATCCGCCTTTGAATGGGAATATTTCACAGAATAGTAACCAAGTTTCAAAAGTGTTCCAATTAGGTCACTCATCCTTTTTTTGGCCCAATTAAATGACTAAACATTCAAATCGAGTCTTGTAAAATTTTGTATGTGTCAAGAATGACATGGAGGAGAAGATGTTGGAGTCAGGATTTTAAATATATGTAGATGTATTAAAAAAAGAAAATAACATGTTAATTATATTAAAAAATAAAAAAAAATATGCTAAATCCACATCATCACTTAACGTCGGCATTAATAGATAGGAAAAAAATAAACAAAAAGCCACATTACCATAGTTACCTACAAAATAGATGAAAAAACCTCTAATTTACATACTAAGTGAATGTTGAGTGACCTAATTGAGACAAAAAAATTTTTTGAGTGACCTAATTGGAACACTTTTGAAAGTTGGTTACTATTTTACAAAGTTACCCCCCTTTGAATTTGCATTTACACCTGCACCTGTGTTACTATTCTTCTTCTTCCTTTTCCATTGGTTGACATCAAACACTAAATCCATTCCGTTATCATTCATATTTATCATTGAGTTATATCCGAAGAGAAACCCTGAAATTGTAACTTTGAGGTTTCATTTAACTTGCAACAAAAAAAAAACACACACACACACAAGTGTCTAAAATGAAGTTCTCACGTTAATGTTTTGTTGGGTTAATCTTGGCGGGTCAAATAATTAGAATGGGTCAGAAGGGTTTTATTTCAAGTCACATGTTCTAATGTTTGCCAATGTCGGGTAGTCCACTTGGTAGAGACTTATGTTTTTTAGAGGGGAAGTCCTAGGTTCAAATCTAGGAAATGGTGTATTTGGTTTAAAATATAGCGGGGGTAATATTATCAGTTAAAACTTAAAAAAAAAAACATGTTTCTAATGTTTTGGTTTTCAATTTGGTCATGGGTCCATTTGTTTTTTGAGTCTTGTTAGTGGGTTAGACCGATCACATGCTTGTTTTAGGGCATGTTTGGCTCTCCTTATTTTCACCTACTTATTACTTTTCAAAAAAGTTGATAAGTTAAATAAAATGTTTGGCAAAGTGACTTTTAGCTTTTAGTTATGAGTTTTTAAAACATGGAAAATTAGTTTTTGATAAGTAAGGGAAGTGTAACTTTGCAAAACTACTTATAGTGAAAAGTCATAACAAGGTGTTAAAAAGTTTACCCAAACACCCTCTTAATGATTTTTTGGATCTTATTTATGTGGGTAAGACTAGCTGGAGGCTGTTAGCTGGAAGCTGGTAGCTGCAAACTGGTAGCTGGAAGCTTTTTAAATATATTTTGGTGTTTAGCAGAGTAGCTGGAGCTTTTAATAAAATGTATAAAATGATCAAAATGGACATAATTAAAAGATTGTAAGGAAGGTTTTATTTTGTTTTTAAAATAGAATGGATATTTGTGTCATTTACTAATTTAAAGCTTGTAGCTAGTAGAGTTTTTTCTTAAAAGCTAGTAGTAGTAGTAGTTTTTCACTATAGAGCTTTTCTCCTAACCTAAAAGCTTCCAGCTCTTCAACCAAACAAGGCTTTTTATTGATTAAGAGCCTTTTTCTTAAAAGCTTGAAGCTTGAAACTCCTAAAAGCTTCTAAAAGCTCCTAAAAGCTCTTTGCCAAACATACCCTATATAGGGTCGAAGATTTAGGGATGGTAAAGAGGCGCTCTTATTTTTCCGTAATTCTTGGTTTTTGTTAATCAGAAAGAGTAGAGCATTTGTGTTCACTGTTGTGTTTAGCTTGATCTTGTGAGAGCCTGATCTAGGGCCGGTGATGGGGTTGAGTGAGGAGTGCAACGGGCCTTTGATAGATGTCCGTTATGTTTAAAAGATTAGACCCAACAAAAATAAACCCAATGAAGTTTGATTGGTTAAAACTTAATTAATACTGTGGTTTTTTATAAATGATGATTGGGTTCAAGTTACATGAGCCCGATTTTTTTACTGGCCCTAGGCCTAAAACGTCTAGACATTTCTAGGAGATCCAATATGTTTCACAAAATTTCTCCAACTTTCTATGGAAAGTGAAAGACAACAATAGTAGGGATACAAGTGTTAGGTTTATTATAATCATCACCTCGACCCTCCTAATAAAGATATGATTGGATTATGTTTCCATTATAATTTTTATACACGATACCTTTCATCATTTCATAACAAGTAACATAAATTCAAATTTGAAGCAATCAATCAATGTTTGAATTTTGAAACCAAGTAAAATGAAGAACGTAAGTTTTACATAATTAAATTAAGCCTTGTAATGGGTTGAATATTCTCTAATTTATAACAACATTAAAACAGGCGAATTCATCACAACAATTAGGCCACTTCATAATCATAAACATTAATAATTCAAATTCATATTTCATATATCCAAATAATAATCTATAGAGAGAGAGAGAGAGTTGACTGACCCGTAAACCTTTAAACTGATTAATGAAGTTTGAAGTGTTTCCCACTCGCAAAATAAGTAGACTAAATAGAAATATAGAATAGAATATAAGAGGATGGGAAGGGTGTCTATCTTAACGACATGCGTCCCCATTCACATGCATACGTGGAAATTTGTGGATGGTCAAACAAAATTATTTATTCTACATGCCCCTTACCCTTGGTAATGTATTATGTTCATGCTTGTATAAGTTATGTACTTCTTTCGTCCCAATTTAAATGTCCTTCTTTTATTTTAGTTTGTTTCAAATTAAATGTTTATTTCTAAAAATAAAAATGCAATTTTCAGTTTTGCTCATAAAAGACAAAACACAATCATCATTTTTAAGGATATTATTGTCATTTTACCACATACAAACAAAAGATTTCTTAAAATGTGTATTTTTGGACCTAGGACATTTAAATTGTGACGGATGGAGTAATATTTTTTGAAAATTTATATATATGAGTCAACTAGCTGATTACCCCGGGAGGGTCCCGGGGTTGAAAAATCTAATTTTACGTGATAACCTATTGCAAATGGCTTAAGTTAACTAACCACAAAATCTCTCAATCATTACATTTTCATAGTATTCTAATAACTAATAACTCATATTCTCTAATCTAAAACCTAATCAGTAATCATCTAATTAATCACTTATGCAAGCTACAACTATTCAAAAACTCATTACATCTCTCTAATTTCTCACATTCTAATGGCTCTTATAATTCTTAACCTAATCAACTAAACAAACACTTACGTTGTGTTCCCGAGTTTAATAAACGAAAGAGAAGAAGAGAAAGGGAATTAAGGAGAGAAAGAGAGGGAGTGGAAAAGAAATATTTATTTAACTAGCATGTTCCCGAGTTGGAAGGAAAGGAAAAGAAAAGTGAGAGTTTTATGTTTAAAAAATCATTTCCTTCCAAATCTCTCCAATTTGGAAGGATGAGATATGAAGGAAATTAAACAAAATTTTCCTTCCACTTCCTTTCCCTTCTCTCCTTAAAAAAACTGTGGAACACGATTTTTTATTGACATCCTTCCAAATCTCTTTTTTTCTTTCGTTAAATGAAACTCGGGAACACAACGTTAAGTTTGAAGTTGTAACCATTGCATCTCATGATGCCACGTGGCATAATCAAGAGATGGTTGATGCCACCATTGAACGCCACGTCAGCAACTATCAATTCTTTCCGGGAGCGTCCCGGAGTTGAAAAATATAACCATTCTAATAATACTAATACTAATAGTAATAATTATTACTCTTGTAATTAAATAAATAAAAAAATAACCTTGCTATAAGGTGACACCATGTGTTGCAGTGTTGCGCGATTCTTTCTCTTAACTAGGGATGAGCTCGGGACGGGATCGGTACCGAACCGATACCGATCCCGACAATACCGATACCAAAAAGTCCAAAAACCCAATACCGATCCCGATACCGAACACATACGGTACGGTACGGTATCGGTTCGGTATCGGTACGGTACCGGTATAGTATCGGTATTTTGCCTTAAAATACCGATCCCGTACCGATACCGATAATACCGAAACCGAAAATCCATAAATATGGATACCGATACCGATCCCGAAACCCCTCGGTTCGGTATCGGTTCGGTACGGGATCGGGACGGGATCGGTATTCGGGCTTGAATGCTCATCCCTACTCTTAACTTCTCTTGATGAAGTATACCTAGTAAAATTCCAATGATAGCATGGCGATTGGGCTGATTTTCAACATCGTAGATAAGAATCTGGTTTAAAAGAAAAAAACATGATTAATGAATAACATGAACACTTTGTGTGTTTTTTTTTCCTGTATGAACGAAATCCCACAAAAAAATAGTCGATTTTTTCTCCGTTTTTTATATAGCACTATGATACTCGTTGGAAAGATAATAAAACGCTCGTTAATTTGGTGTAATTTTTTTCTTTAAAAAACCCCGTATATAAAAGATATAAACGTTTAAAAATTATGGAAATAAACATGAGAGAGAAAATTTTAAATTTATTTTTAAATTCTTTTTTCCTAAAATAACTCAATTTAATTTTAATAATTGAGAATTTAGGGTTTTATGTTTATCTTTTTTTTTAATTAAAAAATGAAATAATTCAAAAACACTAAAATATAATGCCACATGGCACTCTCAATGGGAGGTTGAGGCCTCCATTACACGTCACGTCAGCATATACGTTTTCTTTTATATACGTCAGCATATACGTTTTCTTTTATATATATAGATAGATGTGCAAAAAGGGTTGGACGCAATCGAATTTCAACATACAAATTATATATATACTAAAATGTAACGACGGTGGCCGCCCCTTTTTATCAATCATCTTTGGCAACGTGTGTTTAAATCGTTGGTAGTATTCTTCCCTTGTATCATTATGGATCCAGCCTATACTTAGGTGATGACTTGATGTTGACTATATGGTCAACTTTCATCGACTCTTGCCATTATTCACGATTATTATTTTGGTTAAATAATTGTTACAGCATATCCCTACCCAATATCAATAATCGTGTGTTGGCTACTATTTTCGTTACATGGTTACGTGAAAATCAATTGGTAGAGCGCCTACATTTTAACCACGTAGTCGTTAGTTCGAGTTTCATAGATGACGTTTTTTCCGCTACCATATTTATTCTTACCGGGTTAGATACGTGTCCGCGAGGCAACGTCCCACGGTTCAAATACTAGTTTTAATTAAAGTGTGGGTTATTTTATTCTATTCATCCCATTTTAGTGGGTCTGTCCATGTTACACACAAAAATAAGCTCATTTGAGTAAAATAATTACAAGTTAACGAAAGGAGATAAGCAACATGTAGATTTGGTACCTTCTCTCTCCATATAAATGGAATATTACCAACATGCATTCCATATAAAGGAGATAAACAATAACCGGAGTCACATAATGGGAATGTGTTCTAAGTGGTCCAGTGAGGTCTATGTCATGTTCACCATTTAAATTCTAATAAACATACCATCATTATTAAAATCTTTGAAATGTTAACACTTATTGAGAATGGATGACCTTTTTTACTAAGTTTTTATTATATTAATTTCATCTTGAAAAGTATAATGCAAATAATATATATGGAGTTAGATTGGTCTCTTTTATTTCCACAATGCCTAAATGACTTGTTTGGTCTTGTACTCTTCTTATGTTCTAGTTAGGGGCGTAGCCAAACAGTGGCGAAACTTGACCCGAAGGTTGGGCGGTCGGAAGTCACTAGTTTCGGGGGGTCGAAACCCTATATTTCAAAATTTTCTATACGAATACTATATAATCGGAACTTCTGCACGAAAATTCGGGGGGGTCGGCCGCCCCCTCCCGTCCCAACAATGTTGCGCCCCTGTAGCCAAGTACAATCCACAAGGTGTACGGCCGCACACCTTGAAAAAAAAGCAGTGTTTTTTATAGATGAAAATCCCGATCGCACCCCTTGAAAGTTTGGAAAAAGCCCCCGATCGCACCCAAAGCTCCACGATCATAACCTATTGAAAAATAATACTGGATCCGCCACTGGTTCTGGTGTCTTACTAGTTCTTGATCCCCTTTATATATAAGATTCACCCTTTCACCGTTATAAAAAATGCTAGAGTGGAATTTCTAATATAAATGAGATGGTTATTGAATAAAAAAAAACAAAAACAATTTGTAGAGCAACATCAATGTCAGCGTCTATCATTCAAAGCTTTTGTTTTTTGCAACCACAGAAAAGGTCCAAACCAATGAATGAAAGGTACAACACAAACCACTCATTACTTCCCACTTGCTAACTTATCTTTCATTTTATTTAGTAACCTCATAGGCTTTGGTTGTAAGGCTTTGTCTGCTTTCTTTTCTAGGATTTATTATGTGTACACATAGATATATCGTTTCCCTAACGAGTCATTGTAACGATACTGAGTACCAAAAAGATTAACCGGACGTAAATATATCTGTTAAATCCTAGTAAATAATCAAATGCTTGGGAAACCTAGATTTTTCAAAAATAAGATTGTCCCTTGTGAGTCACGAGCGAGCCATGGCGCGAGCGAGGTTTCAATCTGGTGCTCACCTCCAGTCACAACAGCCCTGGCGCTGGCACACGTGAACAGCCCTAGCTCGAGTACACGCGATGGTGCTCGCGTTCGTTAACGGGAGAAAGTGAGCACAGGTCTCGCCGGTGCTCACCCCCAGCCACAACGGGGTCAAGTGAGCATAGTGGTTGTGCCACTACTCTACTCCATCTCTGCAACTGATCACGGTGGTGATGGTGGTTGTGTCAGAAAGAGAAGTTAAAACCACGAGTTCAACTTGCGATTTATATGCCACCTCGACAATGTACTCAATCTCCCTCCTAGTCAGCGATTTGGTCGTCCAACTAAGCATAACCCGCAAGTTGAACTTGCAGGTTCACCAAAAACATAAATTGCTTTCTGACACCCACTTCTTACATAAAATTTTTGTACTGTACCATTACTTTGCCAAAAAATTCCTAACCTAAAACCTTACATTAATAAAACATTATTAACGTTTGTAAAATTATCCCTGTTATTATAAAACATTCCAAATAATATCACATGTCACTTACAAATTCATCATTATAATAGGTATATAATACATCAAATTTTATTCTTTAAATGCATATTTTTAAGGACTATTTGCGTTAACCGATCACTTTATATTTATTCTAACATGTGTAAGACACCGCTTTATCCAGCTCGTGCAACACATGAGTTATCTTAAAGATATAATTATTTTACTCCTTGGTACGTATAAAATTACATAAATTCAATCGGTGTAATACACAAGGTTGTAACCTAGTAAGAAAACTATTAGAAACGAGTACAAGAATACAACCCGCGTCGTGCGGGTTAGCTACCAGTGTCATATAAAACATGAATTCTTATATTTGCAAAGCCATATATAACAACATTAATCCTTGTAGCGATAAACCATTAAATTTATAATATGTATACAAAATCCAAAGTACCATTAACCCAACTATCCGTCTCTTTATTATACTCGTTATAAGCCTCTTATCATCCTTCGTCCACAATTAGCAACCAACTTTTCATCTTCTTCGACCAAATCTTTGGCCTGCCCCGGCCAACAATACTTTCCCTAGGGTCCCGGTACGAAGTCCGAAAACCACCGCAACTGCCCCCCCAACCGCCACCCATCTCCAGTCCACTCCACCGCCAACATTGCCGCCTCTAGCGGTAATGGTAACATCTTCCTTCTTTTGGTCTCCAGACACTGAATCATCAAAGGAAAACTTAGTGGTGATTGTCGCCATGAGTGCGCATCTCGACAGTGACATGTCTTGTTTTCGTGCACTTTGATAAGCTCGGAAGCCACCATGTAGTTTTTTCACAGTTCCCCACATTCCATGACGGACGCCTAACTTAGCCACATCTCTAGGGATCCCCATGTCTTCACTATGTAACAGTATTACTTCACATGATGATAATACTCCATCTCCTTTTCGGGATTGCACTGCATTCATTTACACATACCAACATCAGCTCCAATATATGTGAAAATGGGCCATTTTGGTTTGATATATACATAACCGCTTTACATATCACATTTAACGCGTATACGTGTCTATGGTTGAATGGGTTAGACGGGTCAAAAGTCTTGTATGAAATGCTTAAAGGTTGCATTAAACACACTGAACCGTTTTATTTAAACACTATTAAGTTTTATAAATGGACGAAAAAGTGTTGCCACCACCTACAATCAGCACAACACTTCATTCACAATTGAATGCATAAAAACGGTTTTCAAACCTATGATATCAGGTAGTTGTGAAATCACACCTATTTAAGTCTCCATTTAGATTTGTATTGAATATTTGAGATATTGCCTGCCTTTGTAATTATCAAGTTTAACACAAATTACATATTACATATATAATATATTCATACCAATTTTAAAAAACTATAATATTTTGGTAGACATACCAGGCCTGATTACCCAACTTGAGAAGTAACGGTCCACACGCCTTGGCTTGTCACGTCGCCGCAGACCTGGATATTGCACTCCCTGCACCAATTAAGCTTCATGTAATTAACATATATCTGTATATATATTCTGTATAGTGATCATGTAAAGAAAAACTAGCAACTATGTTATTACTTATTAGTTTATTACCATAATAAAAATCTGCAATATAGAAACAGTTGCCTTAATAAGCAGAACAGTTTTTTTGTTTTAACTATAATATTTTGTGGTTCCTAAATGTCCCAAGGATGTGCAGTCTGCTGTGATAGGGTTTTTAAATAAAATACTCTAGGCTGTGCCGTCAGGTGTAATACGCGTTTTAGATCAAACCGTTACTCAGCATAGGGTAAGTTTTAAAACAATCTGGTTAACCATTTGAAATCAGAATTTCTTTCCTTTCGGCATTTTTATCATTTACCATAAAAGTAGACAATTCCTTTAAATTCACATTTAACTATTATAAATCCACAATCTTACAACAATTATAATATGCCAAAGTTTAAACTCAGAAACGGTTTTCTAGTTCTCACCTTGGTTATGCATATCTAACACTAATCACTATAATGTTGAGCAGAAAAATTACCTTTGTAACACAGTAGTAAGTCTTCCCAGCCCCAGCTTCCCATATCCTACGACCAATGACATATTCTCTATCACTGCAGAAAAATGGGAACTGCGTACAATCGCGCATACCCATAAACGTAAGCGGTTAGAATAATTACCAATTTCCCTACCTAATTGTTTAGATGTGAATGTGAAACCTTTTTAATCCAGTTGACAATCATGGTCCCAGTACGAGGACACTCTTCCAGGATCTTTACATATGTCAGCATCGGATCCCATTTGGGTCGAAATTCATCATCCCAAAAGAAATCTCTAACCAGCTCTGGTGTTGCATCTTCAAACACAGTTCTGCTACGGTATACGACAGGGCCACTCTGATATAATAGGTGAAGAAAGAATTAGACAAGATCTCAGAGACAAGACATTACATGTGTGCTGGTAGCCGGGTAGGTTGGGAAATGAGTTAAAATGCGTACAGGCTGAAATAGTTCATTTTTCAGTACAGGTTGAAACGGGCCAGGAGTCCAGGACATGCTGTGGTGACCCCAAACACTTATGTTCACTGTTTATTTTTCTTTTATAAGCAATGCGTTAATATTGATTGCAACAACAAGACTACCTAGGATAAATAAAGTAGACTTTGCGTGACTTTTCTAAGTGTTCGACAAGTTCACCTTATAGCTATTTTATTTGACCCTTTAGTGATTTAAAAAAAAAAAAAAAAAAAAAACTATTTTTATTTGACCCTTAAGTGATTAAACACAAGAAAGAAAGAAAAACATATCACATCAGTCATAGGTTAATGGGTAAAACATGTTTAACATGCCACCCATACCTCTCTTGCAGGCTGCTGCTAAAATGTTTCTTGTGAACTAGCTATGTAGTATAATCATTTAGCCCACCTATTTTACTAGCACACTTCAGTCACAAAAGAGACTTGTTTGCCTCAATCGCTGCAACACTAAATAAACGTTTACCACTATGTTCCAAAAAATAATTTAATTAGCTATTAAATTCCATACTCTGATCATTTTTCACCCATCAACCCTACTTTCTAGTAGAAAAACTATATTAGTTTACCATCTTATCCTTGTTAAAAAGATGTGTTGATGATCATAGTAGAAGTCACATTGTCCATATATACAATTCGAATGATCCAAGTTTGAAGCTCTTTGGTGTTTAATGTTTATATCTAAATTTCATGGATCTAGAAGGCATATCCTCAGGAACCGATCGAAAGTCGTCCAAAAGGTATTACGAATGCATAAAACCTCCTAAATTATTGAAATAACATACCCTGAAGCAAATAAGAAAATTTACTCATTTTGATCCTACAATCAATGTCAACATTTACCTCAGGCTCATAACGCCAAGCTTGACAAGCCATGTTGGAGGTGGAACGTTCAATCATATTTTGCCAAACAGCTTCCTTACCATCTAGAAGATGCAACAAATACTCTAGATCCTTCTCTGTGACAACATCATGGGTCCCCTCTGAATTTAAAATACTGCACATGTGAATGGAGATAATTAACTGATTTGCTAGAATTGAGTAATCACGAATCAGCATGCGCTAAACCGATTTGTTAGAATTAGCAACCAACATGTGCTATCGATTTTGTGGCACATGAAGAACACTGGCAAAATTTGAAGAATATTTATTTTGTCAACATGCCAAAAGAAATACACCACGAATTACAAAATTAGTTGTTCACAAGGAAACTGCACAACTCAAGCCAGCATCACAAGAGTTTTCTTTTTCTTCTTTTTTCGCTACGTGTTCATTAGGACGATGATTAGGAAGAAAACTGGGAAGGATTTAGCATTCTTCATGGTAGCCGAGCTTTTGTAGCAAAGCCAAAGACAAATATTTCAAAAGGCCAGGAAGTTTTTGTAGCAAAGCCAAAGACAAATATTTCAGATGGCTAATAATCAAATTATCAGAAGACCATGTAGTTTTTGTAGCAAAGCTGAAGAAAAATATTTCAGAATGGAGATCAAGAAAATACAATGTTGTGGCAGCAACTTTAATATATCAAGAAGCTTAAGTCATAATAGATGACTACAATTACAGCAGGTGATAATTTTCGTCACTGCTGATCATCAAAACACAGATATCGCATTTCTACAATTGCAAGATTCTTTGAGAATAGTTACAAATCAAATGCATGTAACTGCCAAATAACTATTATAGAAAAAACGACAAACAATGACTGAACAACTAATATAATAATAAACCTTGCAATTTGGCAACTGACTAAGCAAATTCCTGTAAATGAAATACTTCCCTAATAATACTTGAATCCTAAATCTCCTACTATCCTTTCCAGATACAATATATACATCTATGAAAGATGAAACACGATCCTAACAATACTACCATCACATAAACAAAAAAATGAAATGAAATGCCATACTTCCCTAGTGATACTAAATATCTACGAAGTAACCTAAACTACTTAAATCTTAAATCTCCTACTACTCTTACCAACACCTTAAACAGAGAAAAACCTATAAAAAACTAATTACTTGAAACTCAAGTAACCCGGCGATCTATAACTCTGATGATCCACTTTTGCTGATAGGCTACTGCTGATGAGCCCTGCTATTCCGGTCAGCAGCTGCTGATTAGAGGACCTTCTGATTTGATGAGCACAAACAGAAAACAAGATCGGTATTCTATCTCTCTCACGATAAACAATAAGTATCCCCAATCCTAATTCCAATCCAAGTCACCTGATCTAATCCAAAGCAAATAGCAGACCAAGAATTTAGGAGCAGATCGATTTCAGCCTAATCCTCTACCTAAAATCAAATCAGAAAAAAAGAAATAATAATAACCAATTCATCTAGGACTCGCGCGAGATGTTTTTACGTTGAACCACCCACGCACGGTGCACTTTATTAACTCAAATATAGCATGTTTAAACATTTTTCAGCTTTTTATTCGAATATAGCATCTGAGTACAGATAAAAGACTAATGATACTTTGTTACAAAAATACCAGGGCACAATGTAGTAACAACATCCATGTATCTTATTAAGATGATTTCATATCGTCAAAACTCTAATCATCCCATGATTACCACGCATTAACATCATAAAGAAGTCGCCTAGATACAACTAGAATGATATATTAACATAAAGGACCTCGTATTTTAAAGTTAGGGTATAGAACATAACTTTAATCAACACTTTTCCGAGTCTGAGACATGGTATATAAGCAACACGTAAGCTAGTGGATCATGCTTTTGATAATTTGCCACCCATAACATTGTCACCAAAGGTCTTGTAGCCTAATGATACCAAAGGGCTAACTTGCTATTTATAACATTGTCACCAAAGGGCTTAGATCATGCTATTGCTACTTTGTAACATATCATAAGCTAGCGAAATTTAACCTTAAAAGATCAAGGCAATGCATGTAAAAACTATTATTTGAATAACCAAGCAAAGTTTCATTTCAGAGGTGCTTTGCATCTGCAACAATGCAACGCCGTGATCGATAACAATCACATAACCAACATTATTGAGTATACACATAACCAACATTATTGATAGAAACAAACCTTTCCTCTATCCCATAAGATAAGAGAGACATTATACATTCAAACAATATCTCAATTTTCTTTCTACAGATCCATAGATAACCATTCAAACCCTAAATTAAATTAATAAACTCTAATTAAAAGATAAATTAGATAATCACTCAATACCAAAACTTAACCAACAAAAAAAAAACACGTAAACCCTAACAAACTCATCACACAAATTATATGACAAATAACAACCCAATTAATATTATTAATAATAATAATAATAATAATAATAATAATAATAATAACCAACACTTACTTAACGTCAACGTCACTACCGTCAACATAATCATCCAAACCCGTATCTCCTGGAGCCACAACACGTGGCGACGACAGCTCATCCTTCCGGTCCTTATCCCTAAAGTTAGACCACATCCTACGACCAACAGAGAACGCAGACAGAGCAGTAAACGCTAGCCAGAGACGACGAGCACCGAATCCAGGAGGAGCCGTGATGGCGAACCCACGGAGCTTGGAACGGAACCCTAGGAACACGAGGCTGGTCCAGCGTGGCGTCCAGGCCCACCCGATGATAACCCCGACCATCACCGCTACCCATATCGGTACGGCGCATAAGAATATGTCGACGAATGTTTCAACCACCGCTGGTTTGTTAATGAAGGTTATGAGATTATTGAGGAAATGGTTTTGGTCCTCCATAATAATAATAATAATAATAATAATAATATGGTTAATTGTTGGTCATGAAGGTGATCGGTGAAGGAAAGATAAGTAAATGAGGTGTGTACGGACGGTAATGTGACGTGGCTACCGGTGTAGGTGTGGGTGAGATGAAGGAGCGTGGATGACAGTTGCCGATATGTTTGGTTAGAGGCTGGTTGTTGTTGTTGTTATGTTTATTTATTTAATTTAATAATAATAATAATAATAATTACTAATAATTGTTGGCTGAACTCGGTGAGCCGAATAAGATATTCGGATACAGATAAGATATTCGGTTTGGTCGACTGGTTGTTGGATTGGGCCGAAAATTGAAGGATTAAATAAGGCAAGAAATAATGTTAGATAAGATATATGGAAGCTTATACATGTGCTCAGGTTTCTTTATTTAAGGCGCGCTTCGCAGTGCGGCGACCATGTGTTGCGGTGTTGACACGTAGTCGCGCATAAAAAGATGAATATGTGAAGTTAAGAGCACCGGAATCTGAGTATCTAGACAAAAAAAAAGTTATTGCTTAAACATTTTATTAATTTTTTTTTATAGAATACATCGTTGATAAATAACCGCAAAAAATTACATCAAGATAGCGGGCAGGCGGGCAACAAGTTGCGCCGCCACCCCTTTCTGGACGGCAAACCCTAACCTACTAAACACGAACCCATGCCACCCCGGAGTCGAGACACCCTAACCTATTAATAATTTTATTAATAAAATTATTTTAAAGTTTAAACCATAAAAAACTTCATACATTTGAGTTTCCCTACAGTGTGACGCATGTTTGTTTATCTTTTCACTTTCTCTTTCTATCTCTCCACTGTTGCTCTCTGTGTGTGCATCTCATAAACACGGTGCTTTATTGTATCTTGTGAAATAATTCGCCACAAACCCTTAGCAAATAGTTATACGGAGAGAACATATATGATGGAGACCGGTGGCAATTGGCAAGACATTGTCAACAAATTACACTTTATTATCATGATGATAACACTCCTACCAAACGAACCACTATATAATACTAGTTGTGTGTAGATTTCAACATTATACTAAACACATTGACTTTTGATAAGTTTAGAATTGTTGAAAGTTGTTATCACCTATCAGTTGTTGTAATAACAATATAATATAACACTGGTAACTTAAGATGTTTACAAATATAATGGAGTGTTCATCCCAAATAATAACCACTATATAATACAAGTTCCGTTGATTGAAAGATCTTGGATGTGAGAAGATGGAAAATAACTGATAATTAAGATAAGAATAAGGGAGTGGTCACCCCAAATAATAACTCACGCTACTCACTTACACAAACAATAGGATAAATAGGATAGTGGACAAGTTAACCCAAAACAACCCAATTTTGTTGGGGTGGTTAGTGGTTACCCCTTGTGTCAAATAACATGATATCAAAAGATAAAACAACTTTATTCAAGATCCCAACCCACTTTGAATGTTTAAACCCTGAAATACAAAATACAATGATCTCTCAAACAAACAGACTCTCTACACCTCTAGATCATAACTGAGAAATAAGAAGGAAATGATTCGAGATGAATCAGATCACAAGACTCATACAAACCCTAGAAAGAGAGAACAAAAGAGACTAATCGTAACAATGAAGCTAAACTCGTATCCAGAGGAGAAGAGCTGCTTATATAGCTAGATAGATTGGTTCGGGAAGAAACACACCCGAACCAACCTTAACCACACGATTAAGCTAGAGAAACACAACATCTGTTGATCTCAACCGTTAGATCAACTTCACACGGATTGTCCACGTAGGACTGGAGCCCCTTATGTGAGATGGGCTCAGTAACCAACCAGGCCACTCGTAATGGGCCAGATAAAGATAATTAACCCACTAATATACTTGGGCCTTCAAATCTGCTACACTTCATATAAGCCCATAGCCACTAGCTTCCATCAGACCCACGAACCACATGACTCGAACCATACTCGAACCATTCTTTATGACTTGAACCATTCCTGAAACAAAACACTCATGCAACATGTTTATGTATTTGAAATGTAATAAATATAATTATATTTTGAATATTAAGTTTGTGACTTTGGTAATATATTTTAACACCCCTCCTCAAACTCAATATTCAAATACAATATTTCACCAAACCTTTAGACCCCAAATGGGTCAAACATACCAAGAGATTGACAAATCTGATCATGTTGTCCAACACCAAGACCTTTGGTCATGATATCAGCCAACTGTTTCTCAGAACAAACCTTCACAGTTTTAATGTTTCCTTTGGAAATCAATTCTCTCAGGAAAAACAAATCAACCTCAAAATGCTTGGTTTTATCAAAAAACACAGGATTAGCTGCTATAGATATTGCAGCACTATTATCACAAAACAATGTCACTGGTAAATCAATCTTAACTTGAAGTTCAGTTAACAGATTGACAAGCCAAAGTACTTCACAAGCAGCAGTACACATAGCCCTATATTCAGCTTCAGCTGAAGACCTAGCAATTGTAGACTGCCTTTTGCTTTTCCAGGAAACAAGTGAACTTCCAAGAAAAATGCAAAAGCCAGTCACTGATTTTCTAGTATCAATGCACTTAGCCCAATCTGAATCAGAATAAGCTATAAGATCAAAAGATGAGTCTTTTCTAAACATAATCCCTTTACCTGGAGCCCTTTTTAGATACCTAAGTAACCTTATTGCAATTCTTAAATGTCCTTCTGTAGGTTTATGCATGTACTGACTCAAGTAATGTACAGCATAAGAAATATCAGGCCTGGTATGTGCCAGATATATTAATTTACCTACCAGTTGTTGATAACCAGTGATGTTGGTTATCAACTCTGGATGGTCAGAACATATTGCAGTTAAGGTATGGTTGGGCTCCAAAGGGTTACTAACTGGCTTGCATGCTAACATGCCATACTCAGCTAGTAAGTCTAGACAATATTTTCTTTGGGACAGACTGATGTTATCATCTTGTGATAACACCTCTATACCTAGAAAATATCTTAACTCACCTAAATCTTTTATAAGAAATTGTTCTTTTAAACATTTCTTAACATTTTCAAGTTCATTAATACTATTGCCAGTTAGAACTATATCATCAACATACACAAGTAATACAACAATGACATCACCAGACACTTTAATAAACAAAGAGTGATCACATTTGCTTTGAGCAAATCCAGATCCACACAACACACTCACAAGTTTTTCATTCCACATTCTAGGAGCTTGTTTAAGCCCATACAATGACTTATTTAATTTACATACTTTAGACTCTTTGTCAGAAAAATACCCTTCTGGCAAAGTCATGTAAACCTCTTCATGTAAATTACCATATAAGAAGGCATTGTTCACATCTAATTGAAATAGTTTCCAACCATTTTGAACAGCCACAGACATGACACACTTAACAGTAACAAACTTTACAACAGGGGAGAAGGTTTCATCAAAATCTATTCCCTGTTTTTGGCTATAACCTTTAGCCACAAGTCTAGCTTTGAATCTATCTATTTCACCACTAGACTTGTATTTAAGTTTATAAACCCATTTGCATCCTACTAGACTTCTACCTTTTGGTAGATCTACTAGAGTCCAGGTATTGTTTCTATTAAGTGCTTCTATCTCCTCATTCATTGCACTGACCCAGTTAGGGTCTTTAGAAGCTTCACTAAAACTCCTTGGTTCAACACTTTTATTTAAAACACTAGCAAAAGCTCTATGTTCACAAGTCAAGTTTGCATAATTGACTACTTTTTCAACCCCAAACTTGACCTTGCCTTCAACTATAAAATCATCAAGTCTCCTAGGAAGGACACTACTCCTAGAACTCCTCCTAATAGTTTGATTTAATTGGTCATTACCCTCAGATTCTATGTTATCAACACTTGGTGTCACATGCTCAGCCCTGTCATCACTTCCATTATCACCAACCTGAGAACTGGACTGTTCCCTCAGGTCTGAGTGATTGGAAGGAGACTGCTGAGACCCATGTGTCTCAACCTCTTCCTTACCTACTACCCTTCCTTCATCATTGGGTACTTTAGGCTGATTAGGTGTTTCTATTTCATACAAATCAAAGAAGTTTAATGAGTCTATATTTAGAAAGTTATCATTACAAAGTTTTTTATAAACATCTTTATCCTTAAAAGGAAATATGGTTTCATAAAACTTTACATCTCTTGAATAAGAGATGGTTTTAGTTTCAAGACTATACACTTTGTACCCTTTCTTTTCATTAGAATATCCTATGAAAACACATTTTTCTGCCCTTTCACTTAGTTTATCAGACTCATTAAGAATTGTAGCAAAACACAAACACCCAAACAACTTAAGATGACCTAGGAAGGGTTTAAAACCATAGATGAGTTCATAGGGGGTCCTTCCATTAAGCACAGATGATGGAGTCCTATTAATCAAGTAGGAAGCAGTTAACACACATTCACACCAGAACCTAACAGGTAAATTACTTTGAAATAACAAAGACCTTGTGACATTTAACAAGTGTCTATGTTTCCTTTCTACAATTCCATTTTGCTGTGGGGTGTATGCACAGGAAGTTTGATGAACTATTCCTAAAGATTTTAAATACTGAGTCATTTGATTATTTACAAATTCAGACCCATTATCACTTCGAACACATTTAACAGATTTTGTAAACTGGTTTTTTAATATGTTAATAAAATCTTGTATATGTTCAAAAACTTCACTTTTAGACTTCATCAGACACACCCACACTGCCCTGGAATAATCATCTACAATAGTAAGGAAATATTTGAACCCCTCCTTACTAGCAACCCTATAAGGCCCCCAAACATCTAGATGTATAAGCTCACCTAGACAGGAAGTCTTATGGTCACTTAAGGGAAAGGGTTCCCTATGTTGCTTAGCCTTATGACACACATCACAAGGTAAGCCATCATGTTTAGACACCTTGACACCTAAGACATCCTCTAGTTTTTCTAACACTATGTCAGAAGGATGCCCAAGCCTGCCATGCCACATTTCATATTCTTTGTTTGTAATACCAACCTTATTACTAATAAAAGATCCACCACAAAAATAGAGTCCCTCTAGTTGATTACCAGTCACCAGGACTCTCTTTGTTAACAAGTCCTGAATGTAGCAGTTATTTTCATCAAAACCAACAAATAGATGATTGTCCTTAACCAACTTATGTACAGATATCAAATTAACACAATAGTCAGGGACAACAAATACATCATGTAGAGTAACTTTGTCACTTAATTTTAATGTTCCAATTTTGGTAACCTGAGCATTTGTACCATTAGGATGTTTAACTTGTATGTTCAAATCAGAAACATCTATATAATCAGTTAAATCATGTTCACTAGTAACCATATGTTGGTTTGCCCCTGAATCTATTATCCAACCCACTCTAAGTTTGTTCCCTCCCACATTAAAACAAAATATAGGTTTAGCACAAACATTTGCACAGAATGGAGAAAACAGACTACCTGAAACATTATGACTCTGAGGAGGATCAACAGTCTTATCTGATAATAGACTCAGCAGCTTAGACAATTGATCACTAGTCAAAGAAGTAACAGGTATGTCAATGTTTTCAGAACACACATTATTGGCAGTAGCCTTTTTCCCTTGTACCCCCCTTGGCTTGGCCCATGGTGGATACCCAATTAACTCAAAACATTTGTCAATTGAGTGTCCAACTTTATTACAATGTGTACATTTAAGAGCAGGATTATAATTTTTAGTTATTCTCTTTGAAATGTCCACAGACTGGTTTGTTTTAGATAAAAAACCCATAGGTTGACTTTTCTTTGATCCTAGGCTAGAGTTTCTATGAGACTCTTCCCTAGATACAATAGAAAAGGCTTCCTTAACAGATGGTAAGGTATCTCTTATTAACAAACTTGTCCTAACATTTTGATACACATTGTCCAAGCCCATAAGAAACTGCATTAGTTTAATCATCCCACTAAAATTATTAAACTCCCTAGCAGCATCACATGTACAAGCAGGTAATTGTAAAATTTGATCTAACTGCCTCCACATAATGTTCAGTTTATGATAATATTCTGACACAGACATACCACTTTGAGAAAAAGAATTTATTTTCTGATACAGATCAAATACTACAGAACCATCAACCTTATCATATGTCTCCTTTAATTCAAACCAAACATCACAAGCATTTTTAGAAAAAACATGTCCCATGTACAAATCCTCACTTACAGAATTAAGAATCCATGTTAAGACTATAGAGTTACATCTATCCCATTGTCTAGCAAGTACAGGATTAGTTTCAGATCTAACACATGATTTATCTATAAATCCCCATTTATTCTTAACTTGTAATGCAAGAGTTAAACTATTTGCCCATACAGAATAGTTTTCTGATCCTTTTAGTTTTATTGATGTGATAGTAAGATTACTAGAATCAGAAGCATGCAAGTATAAAGGATTACTAATATCCAATTTGCTAATCAGTGTCTCATTATCACCACCTGGATCAGGACCTCCTATCTGAGGAGGGTCCTGATCATCAGCCATGATAATAAGAAATCACACAAATAGTACAAATAACAAGTAATCAAGAACTCACAGAAGCACCAAAGAATACACACAAATAAAACCAAAAAAACAATCAAGAACCAAAAACGAACAATCAAACGACCAGGCGAAGCCTCGCTGGTGATCCAGATAGCCGGTTCCTCAAGGGTACCGACCCAGGTCCTCACGAGGGAGCCTCTAGACCTAGACAAGACCTACAGCTAAACAGGAACTCAGTCCTGGCAATCGACTCCTTAACAACAGACTCTAAAAAGTAAATGATGGAAAGATCTCACCGAGATAAGCCCAAGTTAGGGTTCTCCTATTCACACCTGTATAACCTTCACTTAGGGTTACACAGATGTGAAGCAATTGAAGCAAATATAAACTCCAATCCAGTCAGCTTCACAGATCCACTCAGATCTGCCAAGATTCAACCAATGTAGAACAACGACCTTGAATCTTCTTTTACAGCGGAAACAAATACCCAGAATATCAACACAAATCAAGAACAACCTTGATCAGAAAGTATCAGGACTCGATCTGAACCTAGAGCTCTGATACCATGTCAAATAACATGATATCAAAAGATAAAACAACTTTATTCAAGATCCCAACCCACTTTGAATGTTTAAACCCTGAAATACAAAATACAATGATCTCTCAAACAAACAGACTCTCTACACCTCTAGATCATAACTGAGAAATAAGAAGGAAATGATTCGAGATGAATCAGATCACAAGACTCATACAAACCCTAGAAAGAGAGAACAAAAGAGACTAATCGTAACAATGAAGCTAAACTCGTATCCAGAGGAGAAGAGCTGCTTATATAGCTAGATAGATTGGTTCGGGAAGAAACACACCCGAACCAACCTTAACCACACGATTAAGCTAGAGAAACACAACATCTGTTGATCTCAACCGTTAGATCAACTTCACACGGATTGTCCACGTAAGACTGGAGCCCCTTATGTGAGATGGGCTCAGTAACCAACCAGGCCACTCGTAATGGGCCAGATAAAGATAATTAACCCACTAATATACTTGGGCCTTCAAATCTGCTACACTTCATATAAGCCCATAGCCACTAGCTTCCATCAGACCCACGAACCACATGACTCGAACCATACTCGAACCATTCTTTATGACTTGAACCATTCCTGAAACAAAACACTCATGCAACATGTTTATGTATTTGAAATGTAATAAATATAATTATATTTTGAATATTAAGTTTGTGACTTTGGTAATATATTTTAACACCTTGAACCCACACTAATAACAAAATTAGAACAAAATTTGATTGGTTGGATGGATTGAGACCGCAAATGTGATTGGTTGGGAGGAGTTAGGAACACACAAAAATCAACAAAACCACTCACACATTTTATCTACCACGGCCGAGTTCCACACCGCGAATCCACTACTCATTCTATCTACTTGGACTTAGTGGGACGATGTACCTCTAGGTACTCGATCAACTCGGGCACAAGTGCACTGCTCAAACCATCCGAGTAATCGATCCCATTTTACAGTAAAAGTAGATACACCATTGGTGAATTTGTCTAGTTGTAGCCCTATGATAAGAGAGAAAGCCTTTTTAGAAAAAAGACTCGAGATCCAATCCTGTGCAAGATGTAAAAATAGGTGGAAATTAGCAGGTTAAAAAAAAAAAGTTTATCTACTTGAATTATGAATTAAATGGAGAGAGTTTGTCCAACACTTGTAGCCCAGTTAGTTGAGGGCCTAAAGTTTTCTATGGGAGGCTTGGGTTCAATTCTCACTAGCTACATTTGGAGGACATTGGTGGATGGGAAATGAGGGATGACCCGGCCATACCCATTGGCTTGGGTTCGAGTCCTGATCCCAACCGGTTTTACCGATTATTTCACTGTCGTGCTTTCGGGCTGGTGAGTGGTCGGGTTTTCCCGGGAATTGGTGGCAATTGGTGGCACGGATACTCTCGAATACCTGATTTGCCAAAAGAGTACCCGAGAGTGCTCGAAAATTAATTCGTTGGCCGTTCAAAAAAAAAATTAAATGGAGAGTGGATACACACGAAAGGGAGATCGCGTGGATTGTCGGTGAAGTAGACACGAGTTGGAACTTTTAGGAATATGCCTTTACACCTGGAAAATGCCCAAATATCATATGAGTAGTTGTTCCTAATCCACAACGTAAAACTTTTGTTTTTTAGATTTAGAATTTTAAAACGTTTTACATATGTCAAATAATAAAGGCAACATCAAACTACAAAACACTTAGATAACTCAACTATATTTATAAATTAGGCTATCAGAAAAAAATATGCTTGGTAAGGTACGATATTTGAAGCTAAAAGTCACTAAAATACTGATATCGTACCAAACTGAAAATACCAATTCCGAAAACACCAAAATTTGGGTGCCGAATTTCGTTCGGTATGGTACCATTTGGTAACGGTATTGAAATGCTCATCCCTAGGCAGCGTTTCCTCGCTCTCCCGCATGGCCACCTAAATCCCGCCCCTCTGTCTCCCGCAACCATAATGGATGGCCTGACATGTGGCTAGATTTTAAGTTTTCCTTTTTAGAAGAAAAAATAGTGTTGTGTTCATAGAATTGAATGCCAATGGGACCGGGGTTGGGTTGGTTCAAGGAAACTCGTAGTCCCATTTGGTATCTTATTAAGATTTAAAATGGGGATCGAGACTGATTTGTGGACACATTTGATTATCTTGTTTGGGAACAAGTTTGACGCTACGTCTAAACCTAAACTTGTTCAATTATCTATACTACATTATAAATGGGGAGGCATGGACAAATATGTCCAATTTTCAAAATGTCAAAGTTAAGATGACATTTGAAAAGGCACAAATATAAATCACCAAATTTTACCCACTTTCTTCCATTTATACCCCTGCTCATAAACTCCAAAGCCAAATATTCTCTTTAAATGAACGTTGCAAACAATTGTCTGCCAAGGAACGAGGTGAAGTAAAGAACAAATTGAACCACTTGCATAGTTTGTGTTGTAATGTCTAATTCTTGGTTTAGTATTCGGAAACCTTTAAACTTACAAATGCATCGTGTTCCCGGCGCGAAGCGCGGCACCCTATTAGATGGCAAACAAAAAATAAACACATTGTTGTGGGTGTGTCATGTGGCATTATATTGTTGGTTCAAAAATGAAATTAAAGAAATACATGAATAGAGATGAGTGGGCACAAGTGTAACTACTCTTTATATAACCAAAAGTTATATAGATAATGGTGCAAAAACAATACAAATTTTCCCCCAGCTTACAAGAACGCCCTGCAGTAACGCGCGGGTTTCCCACTAGTCTTTCCTAATGTGTTTTAATGATAAATTGTAATACTCACACACGTCTTTGTTGGGATTTAAATTCATTAATATTTTTTGTTAATGGGTCACTTCGATATGGTTAGTTCAAAGACGTGAAGAAATGCAACTCATTTAATATGGTTATGAGAAGATACTTTAAATAAAATCTAATAAAGTGTGAACACATTATTTTTTGAAAGACCAACTAATCAAACCCGAGCACTATTGGGGCACCCTTTCGACAAATTCAAGTACTCCGAGAGTACCCCGAGCTGTCAAACACCAATTCCAGGGAAACCCGGTAACCCACCCGTCCGTAGGCACGACGATAAACTTACCGGTAAAACCCATCTGGCTCAAAAATCGAACCCAGAATCCTCCAAGTCTTCTATCATTACCCAACAATGTCTCTACCAGTACACTGTAATTGTATTTACAGTGTGAACACATTTTAGTTGATAGTATCCATGTTCAATCAATATGATTGGAGATACTTGTCATGTAATTTTTAATATAGTCTTATTTAGTCGATGTTTTATAGTTTGGTTGTATTGAGTGCCTGTAAGGCTTCCCTAGTGTCTTGTTATGGTGCCTTGTTTGTTTGGAATGAATAAGAGGGTGTTTGGGATTGAGTTTCAAAACAACTTATTGACTTATTGGCTTTTCCAAAAAGCCAATAAGTCAATAAGCTGTTTGTGTAACTCAAAAGCACTTTCTGTTTTGACTTTTGGCTTTTGACTTTTAAGGGTGAAAAAGTTGTTTTGAAAAGTTAGAAATCCTAGTTTTTAGCTTTTGGCTTTTGACTTTTGGGAAAAAAATTACAAATTTACCACTTATACAACCAATATTTACAATAAGTTAAGCGAAACACTTAAAAAAAAGACAATCTATTGAATTTTTGACGTTTCTCATCCGAAAAGCTAATCCAAACACTTTTTTAAAACTTCTTTTCAAAAAGTAATAAACCAATAAGCACTTTTAACCAAAAGCACTTTTGCATTTCCAAACTCAATCTCAAACACCCTCTAAAAGTCCCTTTGCCAAAAAAAAAAAAAAAAAAAAAAAAAAAAAAAAAAAAAAAAAAAAAAAAACTAGGATTTAATACAAAGTCAATCAACTAGGCAATTAAGTCAAAACAATACCTCTAAAAGTCTCTAACCAAAGTCTAAAATATAATGGCCAGAACCAACCCATCAACTTTCTATGTTGGGACCATGTTTTATATCACTCTAAACATAATTTCAGTCAAATAAGAATCGCTATATGTTAGGTGTAATAGTCCATGTTTTTTTTTTTTTTTTTTTTAACATTGTTTGCATTCAAATTCAAATCCATTTTCTTCAAACTTTATTGTTAATGACAGACTGGATCAATGATCATACACATATAATACTTAGAGGGTGTTTGGGATTGCGTTTTGAATCTGATTATTAGATTATTGCGTTTTGAAAACGCAGATAATCAGTTTTTAGTGTTTGGATTGCGTTTTGAAAACGCAAATAATCAGTTTTTTAAGCTACCAAAACGCAATAATCTATAAGCAGCTCCACCCCTGCTTTTCCAAAACGCATAATCTGTTTTGAATAATCAATCCCAAACACCCCCTTACTATTGTGATTTGCTTGTCGGTCACCTTGAAACAACTTTATTAAACTAAAAATAGCATTTATTCTAATAAGACAGGTTTCTAGATAGAAACACAACAAATAATAATCATAATGTGTATCTCATGTTTAACCCATTTAACAAACGTGTTTAGATGATTAATCAACAAACTAACAGACTGCATCGGCTAGATTAGATGTGGTACATAATAAGTATAAATACAGTATAAAAACTATTATATACATTTAATTCAACAAAGTGAGAAATTGTGTTCAAATAATGTTGGATGTTGTCAAACTATGTTTTATGGTACAATATGATGTGTTTTGGTCTCAAATTTAGGAGCAGCTTGGTTTTTATGATGAAAGTCAAAGAGATAAGGGATGATGTTCTCAAGTATTGAGTAGTTGTTTACACATTTAAAACACAAGGAAGAACTTGAAACCATTTAGTGTTCATTTTAATGCCCAAGACTAAAGTGCTTTCAAAATATGAAAGGGAGACTTTATTGTATTAAATCGGCAAACTTGTTTCAAGTAAAAAACGCACGCATGATATTAGGGTGGTTGAAAGAACAAAGCACTACGTCTAGCGCAAGTTCATAACAATATGAACCAAGATGACTCGACTCATAATCTTCAATCCAGGCTGGAAACTAAGCCTGCATTTAACTCAAACTAGCCCATGACTATTGTCACGTTTCTTTGAATTTCGGTGATGTTGTAAGCTTTTTTGCATACAAGTTACATATAACAAATTAACAGCACGAGTATAATTCATGGGTCAAGCGCACGTTTAGCTTGTTGTATGAAAAATTGATTTCTGTATCAAACAACTCCCAATTTCGCATGATATAATTAAGGTTTTAAATAGAAGTATACAGAGGTAATTTGGACAAGAAGTCTCTGCCACAGAATAACAAGTTATACAACAGTACAACATTTTCTCCATAAACAAGAGCATAACTTGCAGTATAATTTACACTTCATACATAATAGATATCAGAACAAGTTAAGAAAATCACTGCATACCCCCCTGATCAAGGTCGGAAGCAAAATACAATAACGATTGTATAAATTAAAAAAACTCACCAGGAAATCAGGATTTAAGACCCCATACTAATCTCATTAAAATCTTCAGCAATATTGGTCAAAACCGACTCGCTTGACTCTTTTTCAACAGGGTTTTGATTGTTCTTTTTGTTTGTTGTAACTCGGTAGATCCCAAGACTATGGCGAACTCTAGCATGTGCCCCTTTTCTTTTGTCTAAGCCGACCGTGTCACTGCAGCTTTTCCTTCTGCCCAGTTTTGGTGATTTTGCACGAGTTGGTGGTGGCTGTCATTGAAGTCAAAATCACAATCATTATTATATTAGAAGATTTATTAGAATATAGAGGTGTCAATTGGGTAACAGATCAACACGGGTGGTTCAAGGTTGAAACAGGTCATTTTTAGTAGCGGTTGATTCCATTTGACCGACCCATAAACACTTTTTAGCCCAATTAAAAATCAATTAATATGTAGATTACAGTTCAAAAACAATATTATTACAACCTTGGTTTAAAAAAGCGTGCCGCGTTTGAGGCGCGAGGCTCCAAGAAAAACGCTTTTTTTGCCAAAAAGCGCTGAACTACATGAAGCGCCGCCTCGAGCGCTTGAGGCGCGCGCTACAGTAGCGCCACAGCAGCGCCTCAGCGGCGCCTCAGCCCAAAAAACCCTTTTAAACTGCTTTTTTTGGCCCGCTACAGTAGTGCCTCGTCGTTTTTATGTTTTGAATATGCTTTTTAAGTGTTCAAGGGTGTTTTATAATCATGTTTTTGTGCTTATTATTGATTAACATGTAGAAAATGTCATATTGACATATATAAATATTTTTTTATAATTTTTTTAATACTATACGTGAAGCTCTCGCCTCGCGCTTTAAGCCCCGCGCTTCGGATTTTGGACCCAAAACGCCTCGGAGCGCCTCGCGCTTTTTTAAACCAAGATTACAACAAGAGTCTGAATATTTGAATAAAAGAAATTTAAGAGATTGTATGAACTGAATGTAGACTCTCGATGACCTTCAGCTCGCTAGATTTTTATAGTAAAATTAATCCTGTTTCCTTTATGAATATAATCAGTACTTTGTAGTGATAACAATATATGTGTTTAACAAACCATAAGAAGCTAAATCATATATAGAGTACCTTCTTTAGCTCAAGTTTTGGCGGTGGGCCCTCATGGTAGAAGCTTGGCATTGGATTTGCCTTAAATAACAAACTCTTTCTGAGTTGCTTCAGGGCTGCTTCCTTTTCTTCCTTTTTGATACAAAACAGACACAAAATATAAATTTCAAGATGTCATGGCATTGGAGAAAACTGATGAGAAAAACATTAACTGATAACGATCATAGATACTTTACCTTGGTTCTTTCCTCACACTGAATTTTCTCCGCCTCCAGTGCTTGCTGTTTCTCTTCTAATTTGGAATAAAACTGAAGTGAAATGAACATAAAAAAATTTAGCAACATGATAGCATCTTTAAAAGAAGTTAACAGATAAATAGATGAGACTATACAGGTTGAAACAGGCCGGGTCAAGATGACCAGTAACATAAAAAGATTGAACTTTGTTGATAACTAGTGTGACTGACATGCGGTTTTGTTCACTAAAAATACACTGTGAGCAATTTTTGAGCCATTTCTTTTTTGTATTTGTTATTATTTAACCGATTGGACCTAATAAAAATAAAACCAGAACAGATCAAGCCATTAATGGGTTAATAATAGTTGTACCTCTTTTCGTCGCTCTGCACGTGTGCTACACCTGAACACTGGGGCTGATGCGGAAGTGGGCTTGGACATTATAGGCCTAGCTGATGCAGCAGTTCTTTAGTATGGTTAAGAAACAGAACAACTGCAAAGCAAAAAGGGAAACCAAACAAAAGAGAAGGAAAAAACATAGATATGGATACGAGGATGCGACTGAACACGAGTCGTCATCATCCGGATGCTTCTTGTTATCTGGTTGCAAAGGCTTCCTTGCTACTGAAGGAGGCACTACCTGAACCCAAATAAAAGGAAAAAAAACACTATTTAGATCAAAACTCGTGTAAAGAACTTAATATTCAACATGGGCACTTTTTACCTCACTTGTTTTCTTTGTAAGTTGGGCAGGAAAACTGTTTGAATGAGATGGCTTTGCAACAGGAGTGCCAACAGGGCGAGTTCCGCATAGAGCACGCTTTTCAGTAGCAAGAGCAAATGGCTGCGGAACAGTGTGTTTTGTTTTGGCAGATTTTGATGTAGGTTTGACTGTTGTGTTTGATTTCTTACTATCCCCTTCTGTCTGTTGAACGCCAGATTTTGTCTTTTCCTTCACCAAGAAAGTTTCACAGTCCAATGCGTCGTTACTTGAATCGCCTGACAGATCATCTGCATGTTTTACGTCTTCAGTAATACATTTCTTTACTTCACACTCTTTAACTTCATCTGCTGTTTGAATATCAGGGTTTGCATTCCCATTGACAGAAACATTGGAATCAACCGAAAGCACATTACTTGAATCAACCAAAAGATCATTAGAATCAAAAGCGACAGAATCTACTTCCTTGTCCATACATATATTAGCAACCACCTCCATTCCCATTGGACTGCATAGATAACAATAGAGTTACAGAAAAGAAAAAAACAATCTATGCATCTCAATGACCATTGTATCATCATATCTACAGTCACTTTAGTATTGCTACGCAATTATACATATCCATTTTTTTATACAAATGCCAACATATATAATAGAAGGAGCAGTTTCCATCAAAGTTATAATGTCAACAGGTTAAATAAAAGCATGAAATTCTAAAGACTACAGTACAGATTTTTCGTATTCTACATTCCATTTGGATGATGCAAAACAAGAAGTTCTTGAAAAAGGATACAAGGAGTAGAATCTAAGAATATAGAAAAAAAAAAAAGTTAAAGGAAGAAAACTGCATTTACCAAACAAAAAAATTGTATCTAATCAACAATTTAATTGAATTACTAAGACTGTGTTGTGGCTCAAGGTGAGCCACAATTCTATCATCTAATATTGTGCCATGTAAGCACTAAGCACTCATATGACAGTGTGATAAAGCTGCAGCTCACTCACTTGATCCTGTTGTGGCTCAAGGTGAGCAGTGGCTTGTTCGGGTGGTTCGCCACCTCTACCACCACCTCTCGCCGCACCACCTCTCCCGGCCTTCTTTTGCCCTCGCTTTTTTGGGGCTACCTCCTGTGGTTACGTATCCAGAATAACAAAATCTGGAGACGGGGTGGCATTTGGCTAAGGTTTTGTTCAATTTTCATGTTCGTACCAAACCCGTCTTCCATCATGAACTCTAGAGCCGGCGTGTAACAATCTTCCCACGAAGTGTTCCCATTTCGCTTTGTAGTTTGAAGATTTGAATATATGTGATTTTGTTAATTGATTTGGGTGTAAAAGGTTAAAAAATGATTTTTTTTAATAAAGGTCCTAAACTAGCCGTTGGCAACGGCTAGTTGCCAGGCAACGTTCGAATTTTCACTCGCTAGCCCACGCGAGCATGGTAGCATGGGCTCGCTCGCGCTTGCTCTCACGGCTAACTGTTGTGGTGTTCGCGAGCCACATGGACCAGGTTGTGGCTCGCGCCTGCTCGCTCGCGGCCCACAACACATAGTCTAAGCAAAAACAAACAGCTTCACTAAGACTGAATCCGCCAGTCAAAAGAGGATAAATCTACTTTTAAATTAGAGTGGAATTGTTACTCTTTATTAAATAACAAAGAGTAGACTTCCAAATCCAACAATATGTAACCAAAAAAAGCCAAGTGAATTGTCCTAATCAACTCATTACATAATAGGATAAGCAATCGTCATCGACACAATAACATGCATTACATATTCACATAGCAAACTGACTGTTTTTTGGTAATCCTTCAATTATTTAGGACTCTATGCTCATCATTTTTAAGAATTTTATGGTTTTACTTATTTTTGTTTTGGTCAAAACATGTGACACAAGTGATTAATATCTATATTCACCTATTATTATTATTATTATTATTATTATTATTATTATTATTATTATTATTATTATTATTATTATTATTATTATTATCTTCTACAATGAAAATCACTCTCATGAATTCACAGTAAAACTTACCTAATAACATCACATTTTCCAAATTAAACTTCCAAATCAAACCTAAATAACAATCAAAGTCCAAATCGATACTCCGATCCATAAAAACGAAGTCTTACAAAATCTGTAATCTAGATCAAACTGAAACATAATATGTTCAACGAACACAAAAGCATTGCAAATTTGCAATATAAACATATAATAATAATTTTATAAACTGAACAAAATGAAGGAAAATGTGAGTGAAGAGAATCTTACAGATGAACGTTTCTGATCTGCCAACACAGTTCCTGTAAAACGAGCAATAAGCGGTTTCTCTCTCTATATTATTATTTAGCGGTTTCTCTCTCTATATTGTTTTAGTTGTGTATATATATAAATAGTGGGTGTGTTAACGGCGTTAAGTTACGGCGGTTTCGGTGGTTATTTTAAATTTTTTAACGCGCTGTCACAAAAGTTTTCGGTAGGTAACAGAATCTCTAAAATTTAATGTTATTTTTGTTTCTTGTGCATTTGTAAATTCACTAAATGGTCACCAACTTTTTTTTTTTTATTAGAAAAAAGCAGGCATTATCATTGATAAATTACTGGCAAGAAAGCCTTCCAAAAACATAAACAAAATCACAGCCTAATCGACTTCAAACCTACACCATTTGTCCCACGTTATACCAAGCCGTTTAGCCTGGTTTACAACCCATAAGAAACCAAACATATTAATCTCCTCCAACAAATCCTTCGCCTTAGCCTGAGTACCATTGAAAACCTTGTCATTTCAAGTTTTCCAAATAACCCAACACGATATCAAAATCACCGTTTGAAGCCTTGAACCATCTTCTTCTTTGTATTTGTGGCTGGTGTAAACTTGTGCAACTCAAGCAAACGTGTAAACTAAAAGTGTGGTAAAAATAGACTTTGACTTAATTTTACTATTTTAGAGTAGGTACATTAGAA
Organism: Ambrosia x helenae; assembly: GCA_030844895.1. NCBI lineage: Eukaryota > Viridiplantae > Streptophyta > Magnoliopsida > Asterales > Asteraceae > Ambrosia > Ambrosia x helenae. The sequence goes on along the minus strand of CM061226.1, from coordinate 113,942,177 downwards.
TGGTTTAATGTATCCTAATATTCTACTTGACCTATGATAAATTACCTTTATACCTTTTTTAACTCTCATGTTATATTTGTTGCACACGTATAACAAATGTATTATGTGGTTCTTGAGATACTCTATCTTAAAATTGGTTTTTTATTGATGTGATTAATAATATTTTTGTGTTAATACGAGCATAGTAAAAAATTGATTAAGGTTATGTATACTCTATGAGTTTTAAAAGAAAAATTAAAAGAAAAAAGGGAGATAGTTAGTGTGATCTTAAAAAAAAAAAAAAAAAAAAAAAAAAAAGTTATTATATTTCCAAGATAGAATAATAAAATACAAATACACGTGATCTTTTATTTTCACAAAATCAGTTGAAATAGACACATCAAAAAAACACAGTTTAAGATAAAAAAAAGTTATAGGTTCGACGATGGTTATGATATCGTTTTTATCGGAACAAAGTGTCAAAAGTTTTTATTTAAATATTGTTACTTCTATTTATTTTGCAATAGAAGTAGATATTTTAATTAAGTGAGTACCATGTTTAAAGTAAGGAATTGATTTCTTTCTCATCAAAAAATTATTTCTACATTATTTTGAACATTTTAAGGTGTTAAGTAAGTATGAAGTTTGCTAATGCAACAGCTCAAATGCCGATTCGATGAACACTCTTGTATCATGATAGCGGAGCAGTGCCGATAGATACTTGAAAGGGAAAAATTACCGAACACTGGTTTATTTTTTTTCATTGATAGTTAATATTAGTCGGTTATACCTTTTGAGATCAAAAATCATATTAGGTAGCGTCATCATCAATAAGTTTGTTGTTCAATCCCAACACTCAATTAGGACTTTCTGATCAAAGTCGTTGGATATTTAATAGCAAAGTGGGTCTTAACTCTTAAACCCTTAATTTAGCAAAGCGTCCAACACTTGTAACCTAGTTGGTTGAGAGCCTAAAGTTTCCTATGAGAGGCTTGGGTTCAATTCCCACTAGCTACATTTGGAGGACATTGGTGGATGGGAAATGAGGGATGACCCGGCCATTGGCTTGGGTTCGAGTCCTGATCCCGACCGGTTTTACCGACTATTTCACCGTCGTGCCTTCGGGCGGGTGAGTGGTCGGGTTTTCCCGGAAATTGGTGGCAATTGGTGGCCCAGGTACTCTCGAGTGCCTGATTCGCCAAAAGGGTGTCCGAGAGTGCTCGGAATTGATTCGTTGGCCGTTAAAAAAAAAAAAAAAAAATAGCAAAGCAAAGGTTCTTATTCAACCAATGCGATCTTCTTCCCTCCATTTATAATCATTTCATATTTTCATTATTGAGAAGTTGTGCCTAACATCATGATTGAATTTCTATTGTTTTTTTCTTATTATTCACAAATTCCACTTTGGACACTCCTTGTACACCCAAATGCATGCCAATTATTTTTATATTTTTAAATGTTTCATATAACATTCAAAATATATATACCAAGCACACAATTCTTTTCAAGGTTTTTTTCATAGTTTTTTTATTAAAAAGGTTATTGTTGTATGAATAAAAAATATATGTAGATTGACGATATACATATATGTAGCTCGTCGATCTATTTTTTTTAATTTCCATAAAGATTAATAACATAATAAAAAAAAACTTTAAAAAATTGTTTGGTTAATGGTGGAGCTCTCGGTTTTCAAGTAATTTTGTAGTTTTCATGCGATCTATTCTCCGTAACAAAATAATTAACTTTGGTGTGTTAGTTTAGTGCTTCCAAACATTTGCACATAAAAATAAGTCAAATTAGCATGTATTCTAATTGATAATTTACAAATAAATTGGATTAAATGGGTCAAAGGTAAAATGAGCATGTATCTATATATGTATCTTTGTAGCATCATAATTGGTTTTTTACGATTATAGATTATAGATTATAGATTATTATTGATTTAAAAAATGTAATCTAACTAATACATCTAACATTAACTAAAAAGTAAATAAATAACAACGGCTCTTCAATCAACCTATCTTAACTGAACAACACCTTTTAACCGGTACAATAAAATCACCCATTTTGATCAAATCCTATATAAACTATACACCAACATGTCTAACTACATAAATCAATCGTTGTAAAATGTATAATGGGGTACGTTTATTTTGTCACATCTAACTACATAATTAGTATTTGCAAGGTACATTAATCCATTTTTACGCCATCCCCCAATGATATTGTGATTACAGCCAAATTAGCACTAAAGAAAAAACAGCGAGGACGAGGTGGGGTTGATAATCAATTGGATGTACGTATTCCAACAAATTCTAACATTTAAACAATTGATTATCATAGTGGCCCCTCTCAATTGATTACTTGATAACACCTTTTACAACCTTCTTTCATTAATCAAGGAATTTCATCGTTTGTTTTGACGATTTATATCAAATCAATTATCATAAAAGTACCCATTGATATGGAAAACATGAGTGTTTCTTGCTAAAAAGATGTACCTAATCGGGTTAAATAATGAGCTAAGTTATATATGTGGAAGAAAACAGTTTAATTGGATTTGCCCGTCAACATATCATGTAGGGGTGTTTACCGTTGATTTCGGATTATGGAGTTATTCGAATCGAGTCATTCGAATTTGGAATATTTAAATGAATTCAAGAACCAATTTGGGTTGATTCAAATAATCATATTTTATGAAAAAAAAAATAAACAAATATATGTGACGAGGTAGGCCCACTCTAGATGGATCGGCCCAACTCCAACTAAAGGCCCCATTATCTTAGGGCCGGCCCAATGGCAGACAAACGCCGGATGGGCCAAGGCGGTCATGTTCCGGACTATTGATAAGTCTCAACCTCTTCTCCGAGAAATGGGGACGAAGGGTTCAATAGAAGAGATAAAGCCTATCTCCATCAAAACCGGAGAGTCGGCTCCTGGAGATAGGCTCAAAGAGGCGGTTACGAGAAAGGTAAAGAGAGGTTATAAATACAGGTTAAAGGTAAGTAAAATTCCATACACACATTGACAAAAGCTTCCGCTTTACTTTCACACCAGAAACCCATACTTATTCTCACGCCGGAGGGTGGTCACAGGAAACCCCCCTTTCCTGTGACGAGTCCTAACGGTGTTTTGTTTTGCAGGCACCCGGAACCAATTCCAACAGGTTATTCGCAACCGGAGCATTATTCTTGTCTACTCGGAGAGGTATTTACTTCTTCATTGGCGCCATCCGTGGGACCCGTACAAGGAACTAGCTACCGGTTGAATAACCCAACGAACCGAGATGACTTCAAGCCAAAACGCCATAGTTACCGCCAATCCGGCAAGAAGTGATCAGAATCTGATTCCCACAACAGAGCGGATCGATGGTGCAGTGGCATCCGACTCGGAAGGGGAAGGTGACGGAGTGGCCCCGGGGAACACGCAGACTTTTGTGTCGCCCGGAAGTCACCAGGGACGTTTCTCTTCTGTAAGAGGACCGGTTCCATCGTCCACGTACACTCGACCGATTGTTAGTACAAGCTTCTCAGCTCCTCGAGTTCCGGCACCCACATCATCGGTGCCCTGGTTTACAGCAGCACAAAGTCTCCCGCTTTTCTCGGCCGCAATCTCAGCGGCCATGACATCATCACCACAAGCCACTCTCGTGCAACCGAGCATGCCACCTTACACGCCGGTTACTCCCGGAAATCAACCGTTCATGCCTTATTATCCTATGTCCCCATATGGGTATATGTGTGCACCGTCAACTGGCGGTACATACTCATACCCCTACCCTTACATGTATCCTCCGGTGCAACCACCCCCTCCTGGGTGGAACCCTCAGACTGGGATGCCTTCGAACGAAAGGTTGAATGACGTCCGTACGCGCCTCAACTATGAAACCACTCCCGGGGGTCCCGGAACTTCTGCGGGACTTACCCAGGAACGACAGCAAAACACAGTGGTAGTGCAGGAGAATGAGGATCAAGGTGATGATGAAGACCTTACCCGGCCGTACCGTCCTCCGACGATGGCAACCTACTCCAAGTTCTCGGAAAGGATAGCTAATGCCCCATTACCCCAAAACCTGAAGCTCCCATCGACAGTGGGTAAGTATGATGGAACTGGGGACCCGGATGATCATTTGAGCATCTTTGAGTCTGTAGGAACATCCAAAGACTGGCCGATGCAAGCCTGGTGCCACATGTTTGTTCAGACCCTCGTGGGAGCAGCACGGGTCTGGTGGGATAGTTTGCCGCCCAGGTCTATTTCAAACTGGAGAGATATCCATAAGGGATTTACCCAGCAGTTCAGTCAGCAGCGCAGACATACCAAGTACAGGGAGGAAGTGATGCATATTCGCCAAAGAGACAATGAGCCGATGGAGAATTTCATAATACGGTTCAACAAAGAACGGCTACAAATCCCGGGCCTTACTGAAGAATTGGCATGCACTGCATTCACCATGGGAGTGAACGACGATGGATTGTTAAGAAAGCTTCATGGTCCCTATGGGTATCCTCAGACCATGGACGAAATGATGACAATAGCTAAGGCATATGTTAAGCAGGAGAAATCAATCGCCATGAATCATGCGGTGCGGAAGAAGCATGAGACTACCAAGGCAAGTGACAACCAAGACTCCAAAAGTTCTAGAAACAGGGGGCGGTCAGGCCAACCTTACTCAAGGGACGACCGTCGGGACGAACGCCGGGATGATCGGCGAGATGATCGTCATGAGCAAGGACGAAGATCGGAAAGGTCTCGTGATTCCTACTCCAGCAGAGGGGATACGGCTTCCAAGCCTAAATTGGATTATCCGGAGCTGATCAAGACACCATCCCAGATATTAGAAACGGAGAACCTAAGGCTGAATACTCCTCGGCCGGTCAAGGATTCGCCATCAAAAGACAAGTCAAAATTCTGTGATTACCACAAAGGCAATGGTCATGACACAAATGATTGTTTTCAACTGAAGAGACAAATAGAATACTTCGTCAGAACAGGGAAGTTAGCTCATCTGGTCAAAGACACGAAGCCAGAACCAGCGACCTGGGAGGACAGGGCAACCGGAAAAAAGCCCAGGGAGATTAATACAATACGGCCGGAAACAAGGGGTGGTTACAAGAGACGATTTGAAACAATTGAACCGTGGATGGAAACGGTAATGACTGTACCTCCTTACTATAAGGCATTAAGAATGGAAGCCCTGGTAATATCAGCAGCTGTAGGTGACTACAGCATGAAAAGAATCATGGTGGACACGGGCAGTTCAGAAGATATCATTTATGAGCCGTGTTTTAGAAGAATGTCAATGGAAGATCAGAAGATGTTGGCACCGGCCCATGGACCGGTAAAAGGATTCACGGGGGAATGTATAGAGCCGTTGGGGCAACTGACGTTCCCGGTCACCCTTGGTGATGGCTACAAGGAACGAACCATCCTAGTCACTTTCCTAGTGATCCCGGCTATCTCTCGGTACAACCTAATCATCGGCCGGTACACGTTGGGGCGAATCGACGCCCTGGTATCTACTGCCAGGGGTTTTCTCATGTTCCCAACGCCACATGGAGTAGTTACTGTCTCCGGAGAGAAAGTCGTTGCAGCATCTGAGGGCACAACTTGCCGTCAGGCACCGTCCGGGATACGAGGCCCTGAGAGATGGGTGTTGAGCACGAAGCACCCGGATCAAACGGTCACCATTGGAGACTCGTTGGCCCCGGCCACTCAGGAGAAGTTGAAGCGGCTGTTAAAACGCAACATGGATGTTTTTGCCTTCTCACATTCCGATATGACCGGGATTGCTCGAGAGAAGGCAGAACACAAGCTGTCTACTTACCCAAACGTGAAACCAATCACACAAAAGAGAAGAAGCATGGCTCCTGACCGAAGAGCGGCTGTAGTGCAGGAGGTAAAAAAGTTAGAAGAAGCTGGGATCCTGAGAAAGACCAAATACCACACATGGGTCGCTAACCCTGTCATGGTTCGAAAGCATGACGGATCCTGGAGGATGTGTGTGGATTACAAGGATCTGAATAAAGCATGTCCTAAAGATGCTTACCCGCTCCCGGAGATAGACCTCAAAGTCGATTCCCTGGCTCCTTTCCAGTTCAAGTGTTTTTTGGACGCATACAAGGGATACCATCAGATTCAGATGGCAAAGGAAGACGAGGAAAAGACAGCTTTCCATACGGACGCCGGTATATTTTGCTACACCAAAATGCCATTCGGTCTAAAGAACGCCGGGGCAACTTATCAAAGGCTGATGGACCAAGCGTCCGAACACCAGATTGGCAGGAACCTGGAAGTATACGTGGATGATCTGGTAGTCAAAAGCAAAACGGAAGAGATGATGTTGAAGGATATCGAAGAAACATTTGATACTCTCCGGGAATACAACATCAAGCTAAACCCGGGAAAGTGCTCTTTCGGGGTAGAAGAGGGAAAGTTCTTAGGAGTGATAGTTTCAAAAGACGGGTTCCGAGTCAACCCAGAAAAGGTAGCGGCAATTCGTAATATGCCCGTCCCTAAAACTTTGAAAGATGCCCAAACACTCAATGGAAGACTGGCCGCCATCAGCAGGTTCCTGGCCAGGCATGCCGAGCGTTCGTTACCGTTTATCTCCACACTCAAAGATTGTCTGAACAAGAACAAATTTAGATGGACTGAAGAAGCGGACAGAGCATTTGAACAGATGAAAGCGTTCGTCGGTAACTTGCCTATGCTTACAGCACCTCGCCCGGGAGAAGTATTGAAGATGTATTTGGCGGCCGGGCACCATGCCGTCAGTTCGGTTTTGCTGGTTGAAAAAAATAAATGCCAGACCCCAATTTATTACATCAGCCGGACGTTGTCGGACGCCGAAGCTAGGTACCCTACCTTGGAAAAATTGGTACTGGCACTGGTCCACTTGTCCCGGAGGTTGCGCAGATACTTCCAAGCGCACGAAGTGGAAGTCCACTAGGACAAATTCTAAACAAGCCAGAAGTGTCCGGGCGGCTTGCCAAGTGGGCAATCGAGTTGGGAGCACTGGATGTATCATTTAAAAAGCGAACGGCTGTAAAGGGCCAGGTACTGGCTGACTTCATGACGGAAATCCCGGAGGGAGAAGAGATTCAAGAATCTGTGCCGAGAATCGAAGATATGCTAGAAGATGAATCTACCCCATGGCAGCTCTATACCGACGGCTCCTCCAACAGCAAGGGAGCCGGAGCAGGGTTACTGTTGGTCAGCCCGGAGGGTGCACGGTTCCTCTATGCCCTACGGTTCGACTTTGAATGTTCTAACAATCAGTCCGAGTATGAAGCCCTACTAGCGGGATTGCGAGTGGCCCTGGCCATGGGTGCCACCCGGGTAGATGCCCATGTGGACTCACTCTTGGTCAACAACCAGGTCAACGAGTCGTATGAGGCCAAGGATGAATCTATGGCCAGGTACCTGGAGAAGACAAAGGAGTTGATGGCAAAGTTTAAGAAGGTCACGTTACATCATGTAAGAAGACACAAGAATGACATAGCTGATGCTCTTAGTAAGTTGGCCTCATCAGGCACAGATGCCAACGTCCACACGGAAACTTTAAAGCACCCGTCCACACAGATATCCGAAGTTCATTTGGTGCACGCGGTTGAGGTCTCCTGGATGACCCCTATACATAAGTACCTCACGGATGGAAGCCTGCCAGAAGATAGAGCCGAGGCAATGAAAATCCGAACCAAGTCACTTCAATACGAGATCCAAGCCGGGGTTCTTTACAGAAAGTCTTACCTAGGACCGGCTCTGAGATGTGTATCCCCTTCAGAAGCCAGATACTTAATCAAGGACATCCATTCGGGCATGTGTGGTATACATGCCGGACCCCGGGCAGTGGTGGCCAAGATAACTAATGCAGGATACTACTGGCCCGGAATGCACACCATGGCCGTTGAGGAGCTCAAGAAGTGTATTAGTTGCCAGAAGTATGCACCGGTAACGATTCGACCGAAGAACAACCTGATCCCGGTGACAGCAGCATGGCCTTTTCAGAAATGGGGTATTGACTTGGTCGGGCCTTTTCCCTTAGCCCCGGGTAAGCTCAAATACCTGGTGGTCGCCATCGACTACTTCACAAAGTGGGTGGAGGCAAAGCCGTTGGCCAAGATAGAGGCGAGCAACATCAAGAAATTTTTATGGGAACACATAGTATGCAGGTTTGGGGTCCCCTTGTACCTGGTCAGTGACAATGGGACGCAGTTCGCGGATAAGCACATACAAGAATGGTGTAAAAGCCTGAACATACAGCAAGTATTCACATCCGTGGCTCACCCTCAGGGAAATGGCCAGGTGGAAAGGGCGAACAGGAGCATACTGGACGGGTTGAAAAGACGCTTGGACCAGGAGGGGACATCATGGGTTGACCAGCTCCCACATGTTCTTTGGGCTCACCGGACAGCACCCAAAACAAGTAATGGAGAGACCCCTTTCTGCCTGACCTACGGATCAGAAGCAATGATTCCGGCCGAGGTAATGTTGCCATCTAGCCGGCACGCCGACCCAAGTGTTGACAACGACCAGCTGTTGAGACACAACCTCGACACGATAGAAGCTCGGCGCGAAGAAGCCCATATCAAGGAAGCCCGGTACAAGAGGTTGTTGGAAAAATATTACAACAAAAGAGTCAGGACCTGCTCATTCAAGCCCGGCGACCTGGTCATGAGGGATAATGAAGCAAGCAGACAACAGCCCCCGGGAAAGCTAAGCCCCAACTGGGAGGGACCGTATGAAGTCGTTGAGAACCTGGGAAAGGGAGCATACCGACTAAAACAACTGGACGGGACGCCGGTGCCCAGAAGTTGGAATGCTGCCCAACTCAGAAAATGCTACATGTGACACAAAAGTCCAGGGCCATAGGCCGTTGTAAACATTGACCGGACGGACACCATGACACCCCGGGCAATCAAGTTTTTATCTTTTGTTCTTTATTACAATTAATAAAACAACGCCGATAATGGCATTTTCAGTACTTATATTCCATTATAAACAAACTGCTTGATAAAGCATAATTACAAAAAAGGTAGGGGCAGGACAAAAATCCAAAGCCAACTAATAATAATCTTCCTACCACCTATACATAGGGCTATTTTACTAAGCCTTGTTCAAACTACAAGCACTAAGAACTGCAACCATCCAACATGGCAAACACCTCTGCAGGGGTGTACAGCACATCACCTTCGGGGTTGCAAGTAGGGGGGAGGACCCAAAATTCCTCGTACATCTTCATTGATTGGAGATCAAATGACCCAACCCCCAGGTCCTCATTTGCTTGGGAAGGCCCAACCAGGTCAACTCCCTGATCTACTCCCACATCATCCTCCAAAGGTATCCAGGGGGACAGTCGGCGTCCAGCACCTCGCCGGTAGACCAACCCAAAACGTGAAGGAACCGGGACACCGGTTGACTGGACTCTGACGTCATCCTTGACCCTTGTCAGAGTAGGCAAAACGATGGGAGTAGCATGACCTCCTCCAATGTCATCTGCAACAGCAGGTGGGGACGATGGTACAGCCCTTGGTCGACGACGATAGACCAATCGACACTCCTTTGGTGGATGAAGCTCGATTGGTTCTTCAGCAGGAAGATAAGGCTCGAACGCTTGGGACTGACGCTGCAGTTCCCTTAATCCTTCCAGAGCGTCAAGCTCCTTCAAGTAATTTTTGAGGGAGACAAATTTACGTGGCATGATTGAACGAGTGGAACTCTTGTGCATGATAGGATACTCTGCTTATATAATGAATTAATGTGACGGTTAGGATCGTCCTTGGGAGTTTAAACACCCTGTAATTATTACACTGACAGGAGCCGCCTGACACGTGGATGGGACGGTCAAGTTGAAAGGCCGACGTCAGCAACATCATTACTAATATTAATGGTGACGAGACGCTTCGAAATATAGCTTGCCAATTGGCCTTAGGCAGAGTATTGTATTTTACAAACATTAAATAAATGATTAACAAAACGTAATGTTTTATAACAACCAAGCAAAATATTAAAGTACGGGATTACATAAATATTCCTGACGGATCAGTACACAGAGACTAAAGTTCAACAAAACATAAGACAATCATTCATCATCGGAAGAGCTGGCAATAACGGGCTCAAGGATGGCCCGGACATTCGACATGCCTTCGTCACCTGTCCGGGACTGCAACTGGGAAAGTTCTTCCAGGGAATCGCTACTTAGGGCTTCCAGGGCCTTAGAGGTTCGTTGTTCAACCTCCTTCTCGTGGTCAGTAGCTTCAGGAAGTTTGCGCCCAAGCATCCCGTGACGGTGGCCATGCACAAGGCCATCCTGGTACCCGGACTCTACTGCAGTTCGATAAAAATCATTGAGCCTCTGCTGATACTGGCCTCCTCCCCGGATATGGCCCCACGAGGCCTGGAATCCCTTCGATATCAACCAATCCCGGTCCGTCTCCAGCACATTCACCCGGGTAAGAGCAGCCGTCAACTGTTCGGAAAGGCTAGTAGCATTCTTGGTTGCAGTTTCAGCCTCGGCCTTATGGGTATTCAGTTGTTCCAACATGGCGTCCCTATCCTCTTCGGCTCTCCGGGCACGGGATTCATAGCCCTCAATCTCGGCGGACAGCTGCTGATACCTCTCCTGGTCCGCTTTGGCTTTCGAAGCAGTCTCCCTCTCCAGTTGCAAGTCTTTCTCCAGCTGTTTCACCCGGTTTTCCAGGGTCACTACCAAACGGGTCTGACTCTCCTGAGAACGAAGAATTTCAAGCTTCTCATCATTATGGGTATTGATCAGGCGAGTCTTGTCCCGCTCATAGGTATCCCGGATAGATGACATCTCGGCAAGCTCCTTCCGGCACTCAGTCAAGGATTGCAATACTCCTTCAGCTTCCACAGACAACTTGCTATGAGACACATGCATATCATACAAATCCCCAACATCTGCACGCCAACGGCGTAGCACCTCATACATAGAAGCAAGTGAACTCACACCGGACCCAAGGGCATTTTCAGCCAGTTGAGCGTTGTCTAGACCCTGAAGGTAGTGCCGCTCGGCTGGAGGAAAGGCGTGATCAACCCAGTGCCTGATAACATCCGGACCAATTAACCGGGTGGATTGAGCAATTTTCCACTTTGGAGTATATCTAGTATCCGGCAGAGAAGGATGCCAGTTAATACCCGGAGCATACGCATGAGAGATCATCCTCTCTGACTCAACAGGGTCCACACTAAACGGCGTCTGCCCGGACCTCACACCCCCGGGGAAGGCAACAGGGTGGTGTTGAACATCGTGTAGCAGTTCGGTGAAGCTCACCCGGGACATGTCCCTAAAGGCTTTGCTACTAGAACTGCCAAGATGCAACCCCGTCTGAGCAGTTGAAGGCACGGCAGTACTGCTGGGGGCCAAAATAGTGCTTGAAGAAGTTGCCATTGATGACGTGACAATCATCGGGGCGCTTGAAGAACAAGCCGCTGAAGGAGCAGTGGTCACGACAGCCGGGGAAAAGGTAACACCAACCGATATGGTGTTGTTAGTGTAACGACCTGAAGTGTTACGGGTCTCTTAAACGGGTCGGATCGTACCCGACCACCCAATTATTTATTTAAATATTCCAGTTCGAATCTCGCGACTAACCGTTTTAATCGATTTTATAAATAATAATTATTGGATTTTTATTATCTCGATAAAACGCTCCTTATCTTCTATTTTAACGTTTCTTATTTTATTACTATACTCGTTACCAAACACCCGCATCTCAGTTATTATCCTCGTTGCCAAACACCCCTCATTATATTTATCTTTATAAACCTTGTTTGTCCATTTCCCTTGTCTGCATCCTATACAGAACACACACATGTGTGTGCTTAAGAGAGAGCAGCCGCACGACCACCTCCAGCCACCGGAAGCCGCCGCCGCTGCCGGCGTCGTCTTCCATCTCCGGCGAAACCATAACCACCCCTTCAACTCGTCTCTCTCTCTGTTCCTGTTCTGAATCAAACCCGGTCCCCAACCCGATAACCAAACTCAACCCGATCGCTCATCTTCTTCCTCCTCCCCGGTAAATCTCCACCTTCCCGAGCCCTGCTTCTGTCGTGAACCCGGTAACCCTCTGGTAAAACCAACCCGTAAACCATCTTATAAACCACCCTGTTCATCCCTCTGTTCCAGTTAACAAGCCGGACAGTCACCGGACATGGTGACTGTCACATCTCTTCCTGTTATAAACCACTCGAAACCACCCCTTATTGTTATTCGGACAGTCACCAAGCTACGGTGACTGTCATGAATCCTTATAAACCCACCAAGTATTAACCGAGCCACTGTTTCTATTGTATTTTGGTTAATTATAACCAGATCTAAGCTAGCTTCCCTCTGTTTCGTGCTCGACAAGCTTCTGTGGAGCCAACCATTGATTATATATGTTCACAGTAGTGATTTCCGGTTTGGAAGACGGGTATGATAACCGGCTGAATATAAATCCCTGATTATGTTCTGATTATATTCCGGCAAGATCCAATCATATCTCCGATGACTGTCGAACTCTCCTGCTGTTCCTGATAAAACCGGTTAACTTATGGTTATGCCGATGTGATTCCGGTTATACTCCGGTCACTCCTCCGGTAAAGGATCTATCCATTTGATAAGTGGTGATAATCTTATAATCTACTATTAGTATATTAATTGTTGGTTATATTGATTGCGAGGTACCGTTAATCAAATCGGAGAGTTAAACCGATACCGAGTCGACTCAGTGACTCGGTCAACACCGGAATAGAACCCGGTCCATTGACTAGACGAGGATTATTAGAATTATACGATTATATATATATAATACGAATAACGTACGGACTTGATAATAATAATAAGAGAATAATAATCATATATAGAATATATACACGTTTATATATATAAGATTCGATATATAGAACGATATACTAGACTCGGGTTAATGATAATATGATCAGCCGAACCAGCATCCGGGTAAGTACGTGTCTAGAGTCCTATAGGTTCGTGTGCCAAGCTGTAATGGCCAGCTTTATTAGCTACGAGTGCTAAGCTGTAATAGCCAGCTAGATTCTAGGATGTCCGTGTCGTGTCAATAATAAACCCCGAGTTTAGGACTATCTAATATATACCGAACTCTATATATACATAAATTGTATATGTGATATATATCCTAAATAATACAATCTAACGAGTCCCACGCGTAAAACGTATCAATATATATATTTGACATATAATTGTAATAAAAGAGACTATAGAAGACTATATGCAACCCTGTGAGTATCGTGAACTCCCCTCTTTTATTGTTTATTAAACGTTTTAGGGGAAACACATGTCATTTACTAGAAAATATAGAAATGCTTTACATAATAGAATGATTACTAATAGAAGTTATAGAAAGGGGATAATAGAAACGACAAGGACAGTACTGACCGGTATCTCGCCATTTCCTTTATTGTCCAACTAGAGGATAATAACCAATCTTACCCGAGTAGAGGGTAGGAATAAGTAAGATTGACCACAAACAGAGTGGTACCATCGATAGGAATGGCAACTAATAGAATATAATAGATTGACATATAATCGGTATAATTTAATCGAATTGGTATAATAGAATATATTTCCCCTCCAGAATTAGAATAGTAAAGCATGTTTTATAGAAATGAATTATAAATAAATGAACTGGCCATTCAATTTATAAAATACACGACCTCACCAACTTTATGTTGACAGAAACTATTTTTGGCATGTGTTCAGGTAACCCAACAGATATGATGACGTGGATCCTGGAAGAGTCAAGACTGTCAATACCCTGAAGTCCGCTGCGTAACTCCGATAACCCGACCCGATGACCCGGCCACGTCAGGCTGGGTCGTTACAGGTTGGTATCAGAGCTGCGCTTATGGACAGTCTTGAAATATTTATTAATCCAGGATCTACCAGAAATGTCTTTTAAAAGAAATTGTGATTAGAAATATGGATAGGATAAAAGAATATTAGAAGGTAAAATTTTGGGTACCTAAATGCCAAACCATAATAAAGTTGGTGAGAACCATAATAGTATATTAGAAATTAAAACAAATCCACTACAGGATATTACTAGAATGATTATGTGGGGTAAATTCACAATTCTGTACACAATCGTGAATTTACATACACATTTAATTTCTGGGAAATCTTACAGGATAATAATAAGGCCATAAGAAATACGAAAGAATATAAAATAGAAATCATGACGTTAAAAGAAATAAGACAGAAATACAGAACAGAAACCAGATATATTAAAAGAAGTCAGCAATTAAATCGAGACATAAATAAAGAAATGAAATAAGTTATAAAAAGTATAAATATATATAAAAAAATAAATAGATTATAAAACATAAATTATCCATCGTTAATTCAAGAAACTTCCGATAAGTTATTGAATTATTCCAGTCCCAGTGACTATTTATATCAGATCGTTAACCTCACGGTTATTCCAAAATTATAAATAGAATACAAATATTACGCTCCGACTTGAACATTCCTATGATCGAGTCTCCAGAAATATTATTTTTATTCCGAAAATTCCGAAATTTTATCAGATATGCTAGAGACATATAAATATTGTGTTTCTAAAGAATTCCCTCCAATTCTTTTTAATCATTCCCACAGTAATATCAATTGTTTTTATAAATTCCTTCAGAATATTTCAGTAATTTACTAAATTTATTCTCGGTTATTTTTATTTTATACTAAATCAGTATTTCAGTTTTAAATAAAAATATATAAATATTGTGTTTCCTAAGAATTTTCCTCGATTATTTAAATAAAAATCCCATATATGCCGTGATTATTTTAAAAGATTTTAAAAATCTTTTCAGTATAAATTTTGAAGTTTATTGAATTTAGTATTATTTTTACAATATTTCAGTTTTGAGTAAAAATATATAATTACCCCTCCGTTCAAAATTTTAAATAAACGATTATTTAATTTATAAAATTAAGAAAACCTGTTGATATTTTATTTTTTTAGTATTGATAATTTTTGAAACACCCCAGAATCTATCTCAGGTTTTATTTAAATTTATCCGTTTAATCTTAAAGTTTTGATTTCGATATTTTGAGAAATTTATTTATTTTATCAATTTATAATAAGAATTTTATTTATTAAAAATTTAAGAATTCCGACACTATGAAAAATTTTTACAACGACCCTTTTCAGATAGTTATTATTTTCGAAAATAAGTATTATTATGAAACTTGAATCAATATTATATTACAAATTATTTCCAAAAGTTTTATACAAACGAACCACGACCGTATTATTTTATCGAAATATATTTCATATTGTATTTAATTTTATTTTCATAAAAGATTTATTAATCGAATCCGTATTCGTAAATATAAATATTAATAGTGTTCTTCCGTATAATTTTATAACTATGTTCGATTATATAATTTCTCGATATTGTAATTTTGTAAAAACCTCGGTTGTACCATTTTGTCTGAATATATTTCACTCCATATTTGGTACCATTTTTCGTAAAGATCTTTAGTTGAATTTGTATCCGTATATATATGTCAAGATTATTTTTGGCATGATTCTATATTCATATCCGATCGTACAACTTCCTTGATATTTTATCTTGATATAAATAATAAGTATTTACCACGTTCTATAAATCTTTCTTTGGATATATACATCGAAAAACCTTAGCCAGATGATATCTTCGATCTTTTCTCCCGAGAATTAAAATAATATTTTGAATAGAAATATTATTATTTCGAAATTCTCGTGACAAAAATAATTTGGAATCTCTCTAAAGAAACCGAATTATACTCGTTAGATTATGTGACCATATAAGTACTCTCTTAATCCTGTGACTTGAGCAAGTCAAAGATTAAAAGATGGAATAATTATATTGGACATCCTTTGGTGTGACCAAATTCTTGAACGATTGACAGTCTATTTCGTTAGACTCGGATCAACATGTTCTATTCCGAAATAATATAATTTAAAGAGAAAATAAAGAACAGAATATCAGAATAATATGTGAAGGACACATACCTATTGTGATTAAAATAAATAAGTACTGGAATGTTAGGTGAGGTGGAATAGTAATTATGATCGCGACATAATTATGAATGCCACAGGCACAGTAACATTCGAGTAGGAGTTTATCGAGATCACGGTATGTTTGTATCATGAACATATTAAAAGAAATAATAAGAAATAATAATAAAAAGAAGAAATATACAGTCGAACCATCAGCGTATTATATGTGGAGAATACGACCACAGAACTGGCAATCTAGTTGGAATTTCTTCGTGAAATATGACTAAGAATATGTTCGTAGAATAAAAACCATTGATTGGTTAAATTCTACGAATCATAGAAATCAATATATTGATTTCTGATTGCCAACCAAAAATAATTGTATATCCTCTGTGTAATCTCAGGGGCAAATGATATCTGGACCCTTACAGAAGGTATATCCGGACATTTGTCACCAAGTCACAGAATTCTTATAAGGATATATGATACTATGAACAAATCTTTGTAGTCACTTCGTATAAAAACTCACGTGAGTTATAGTACGATCAAATTGGTAGAACAGTCAAGTGTTACCAAGTTGAAGTGATGAAAGAATTGTTAAATCTTTAAAATATAACAGATATAAATTTATATGGATTCAGAAACCAGAAATGGTAGAATCCAACGAAGTATCAAAGAAAATAATTTATAACGAAATATAATTGATACCAAGCGGAATCGCGTAGGGATTCGCAAGGTATAATCGAAGTGAAAATGAAAAATGAATAAGAATTATGCTCATTTTTCCAGTGAAACTCTCCGGCCAAGGTATGTCGAAATTCCTATTTCGAATAACGGCTTGTGAGAGTTATTATAAGAAATCACTGTTCTGGCAAGAACTATCTATACGAAGATCCAAATGAAATAAGCCTCGCTTATAATAAGTTGGATTAAGAATCTATGATAGATTGCCTATATATGAGTTTATCAGGAAGTGTTGTCAGACACTGAAAGTATAAACTTTAATCGAATACATAAATATAAAAGAATTATTCCAAGCAAATATATATATTATATAGAAGTAATGGAATTTATAGTGTGTGCTATAAACCGTATCAGTATTTGCTTGGATATAAAGGAATATAAAGAGATAAATAATAGAATATAAATCGAAAAATAAAAAGAATTATAATCTAGAACAGACATCCGATATGTCTGAATAAAAGAAGGGCATAGGAAATGCCAGGTATCAATAGAAGGCATTTGAAATGCCAAATATTATTTAAAAGGCATTCGATATGCCAAGAAATATAATAATTAGATAAGAATAATAGTCGTAAGGAAACGACTAGAAATTTTATAAAGAATATTTTATAAAAAGAAATTATAGAATATTTTATCGAGAGTTTTAACGAATTCCAAAATAGTGATATCAAAGAAGGAATAACTGCAGGAATACTTAACGCAATAAGTATTCATGCCTTAAACCTGAATGATAATCATGATTTTGTGAAAGACCGATTAATGCATTGTTCTTAGTCAAAGAATCGTAACAACGACTGTTACCAGTAGATTCTGAGACTATAAAGATAAAGTTACATATATTTGACTGTAGAATTGTGAAAGACCTCATTCACGATAATACATTGAGAAAAGTCAAATAATATGTAAAGAGATACAATGCAGTTAATCATCAATGAAATAGTCAGTAAGACTATTATAGATGATTTAAGAGAAATCTCAATCATCAATGAATTAGTCTTTTCCGGTACCTTTAGACTCCGGAAGATACGTTTAATAATCCGAGAGTTCCAGAAAATATTCCACTCTTTAAAAATCGGAATTACAATGATGACAGATTCTAAAGTTCAAATATAAGAGATAGTAGCTCGGATCCCATTCAAATCATGATAATGAAGGGAATTCCGTATCTATCTCTTAAGAACCAACTAGAATCCATTATTGTAAAGAAATCCGAATATCAAGCGATGAATAAATCGTATCGATCTGAGATTCTAGCGATGTTTGCTGGAGAATTGTAAATCTCTTTGAACATAAACGATTAGAATCTCAAAATATGTTCGAATCATCTTTATATAAGAATAATATTCAGTCTGTTTCTCATTCTAATGAGAAATAAGATAAAAAGAATATTCGTAGTATAAAGAAAGATATCAATCTATACGAAAAACCTTTAATAGTCATACCAGAAAATACAGACAGTCCATGTATCTGTATTAACATGACTATAGCAAGAAAGGTTAAAACGTAGATGTGAATTGATATAAAGATTGATTTCCTCGCAAACCACGAGTACTGATTATGACTCGTGACGAGTGTTCAAGTTAGCATTGTAACATCCTTATTGATTAAGGGTGTAAAATACAAGATCACTCAAATTTCGGGGACGAAATTTCCTAAGGGGGGGCGAATGTAACGACCTGAAGTGTTACGGGTCTCTTAAACGGGTCGGATCGTACCCGA
Organism: Ambrosia x helenae; assembly: GCA_030844895.1. NCBI lineage: Eukaryota > Viridiplantae > Streptophyta > Magnoliopsida > Asterales > Asteraceae > Ambrosia > Ambrosia x helenae. The sequence goes on along the minus strand of CM061226.1, from coordinate 113,923,713 downwards.
CCACCCAATTATTTATTTAAATATTCCAGTTCGAATCTCGCGACTAACCGTTTTAATCGATTTTATAAATAATAATTATTGGATTTTTATTATCTCGATAAAACGCTCCTTATCTTCTATTTTAACGTTTCTTATTTTATTACTATACTCGTTACCAAACACCCGCATCTCAGTTATTATCCTCGTTGCCAAACACCCCTCATTATATTTATCTTTATAAACCTTGTTTGTCCATTTCCCTTGTCTGCATCCTATACAGAACACACACATGTGTGTGCTTAAGAGAGAGCAGCCGCACGACCACCTCCAGCCACCGGAAGCCGCCGCCGCTGCCGGCGTCGTCTTCCATCTCCGGCGAAACCATAACCACCCCTTCAACTCGTCTCTCTCTCTGTTCCTGTTCTGAATCAAACCCGGTCCCCAACCCGATAACCAAACTCAACCCGATCGCTCATCTTCTTCCTCCTCCCCGGTAAATCTCCACCTTCCCGAGCCCTGCTTCTGTCGTGAACCCGGTAACCCTCTGGTAAAACCAACCCGTAAACCATCTTATAAACCACCCTGTTCATCCCTCTGTTCCAGTTAACAAGCCGGACAGTCACCGGACATGGTGACTGTCACATCTCTTCCTGTTATAAACCACTCGAAACCACCCCTTATTGTTATTCGGACAGTCACCAAGCTACGGTGACTGTCATGAATCCTTATAAACCCACCAAGTATTAACCGAGCCACTGTTTCTATTGTATTTTGGTTAATTATAACCAGATCTAAGCTAGCTTCCCTCTGTTTCGTGCTCGACAAGCTTCTGTGGAGCCAACCATTGATTATATATGTTCACAGTAGTGATTTCCGGTTTGGAAGACGGGTATGATAACCGGCTGAATATAAATCCTTGATTATGTTCTGATTATATTCCGGCAAGATCCAATCATATCTCCGATGACTGTCGAACTCTCCTGCTGTTCCTGATAAAACCGGTTAACTTATGGTTATGCCGATGTGATTCCGGTTATACTCCGGTCACTCCTCCGGTAAAGGATCTATCCATTTGATAAGTGGTGATAATCTTATAATCTACTATTAGTATATTAATTGTTGGTTATATTGATTGCGAGGTACCGTTAATCAAATCGGAGAGTTAAACCGATACCGAGTCGACTCAGTGACTCGGTCAACACCGGAATAGAACCCGGTCCATTGACTAGACGAGGATTATTAGAATTATACGATTATATATATATAATACGAATAACGTACGGACTTGATAATAATAATAAGAGAATAATAATCATATATAGAATATATACACGTTTATATATATAAGATTCGATATATAGAACGATATACTAGACTCGGGTTAATGATAATATGATCAGCCGAACCAGCATCCGGGTAAGTACGTGTCTAGAGTCCTATAGGTTCGTGTGCCAAGCTGTAATGGCCAGCTTTATTAGCTACGAGTGCTAAGCTGTAATAGCCAGCTAGATTCTAGGATGTCCGTGTCGTGTCAATAATAAACCCCGAGTTTAGGACTATCTAATATATACCGAACTCTATATATACATAAATTGTATATGTGATATATATCCTAAATAATACAATCTAACGAGTCCCACGCGTAAAACGTATCAATATATATATTTGACATATAATTGTAATAAAAGAGACTATAGAAGACTATATGCAACCCTGTGAGTATCGTGAACTCCCCTCTTTTATTGTTTATTAAACGTTTTAGGGGAAACACATGTCATTTACTAGAAAATATAGAAATGCTTTACATAATAGAATGATTACTAATAGAAGTTATAGAAAGGGGATAATAGAAACGACAAGGACAGTACTGACCGGTATCTCGCCATTTCCTTTATTGTCCAACTAGAGGATAATAACCAATCTTACCCGAGTAGAGGGTAGGAATAAGTAAGATTGACCACAAACAGAGTGGTACCATCGATAGGAATGGCAACTAATAGAATATAATAGATTGACATATAATCGGTATAATTTAATCGAATTGGTATAATAGAATATATTTCCCCTCCAGAATTAGAATAGTAAAGCATGTTTTATAGAAATGAATTATAAATAAATGAACTGGCCATTCAATTTATAAAATACACGACCTCACCAACTTTATGTTGACAGAAACTATTTTTGGCATGTGTTCAGGTAACCCAACAGATATGATGACGTGGATCCTGGAAGAGTCAAGACTGTCAATACCCTGAAGTCCGCTGCGTAACTCCGATAACCCGACCCGATGACCCGGCCACGTCAGGCTGGGTCGTTACAGGTTGGTATCAGAGCTGCGCTTATGGACAGTCTTGAAATATTTATTAATCCAGGATCTACCAGAAATGTCTTTTAAAAGAAATTGTGATTAGAAATATGGATAGGATAAAAGAATATTAGAAGGTAAAATTTTGGGTACCTAAATGCCAAACCATAATAAAGTTGGTGAGAACCATAATAGTATATTAGAAATTAAAACAAATCCACTACAGGATATTACTAGAATGATTATGTGGGGTAAATTCACAATTCTGTACACAATCGTGAATTTACATACACATTTAATTTCTGGGAAATCTTACAGGATAATAATAAGGCCATAAGAAATACGAAAGAATATAAAATAGAAATCATGACGTTAAAAGAAATAAGACAGAAATACAGAACAGAAACCAGATATATTAAAAGAAGTCAGCAATTAAATCGAGACATAAATAAAGAAATGAAATAAGTTATAAAAAGTATAAATATATATAAAAAAATAAATAGATTATAAAACATAAATTATCCATCGTTAATTCAAGAAACTTCCGATAAGTTATTGAATTATTCCAGTCCCAGTGACTATTTATATCAGATCGTTAACCTCACGGTTATTCCAAAATTATAAATAGAATACAAATATTACGCTCCGACTTGAACATTCCTATGATCGAGTCTCCAGAAATATTATTTTTATTCCGAAAATTCCGAAATTTTATCAGATATGCTAGAGACATATAAATATTGTGTTTCTAAAGAATTCCCTCCAATTCTTTTTAATCATTCCCACAGTAATATCAATTGTTTTTATAAATTCCTTCAGAATATTTCAGTAATTTACTAAATTTATTCTCGGTTATTTTTATTTTATACTAAATCAGTATTTCAGTTTTAAATAAAAATATATAAATATTGTGTTTCCTAAGAATTTTCCTCGATTATTTAAATAAAAATCCCATATATGCCGTGATTATTTTAAAAGATTTTAAAAATCTTTTCAGTATAAATTTTGAAGTTTATTGAATTTAGTATTATTTTTACAATATTTCAGTTTTGAGTAAAAATATATAATTACCCCTCCGTTCAAAATTTTAAATAAACGATTATTTAATTTATAAAATTAAGAAAACCTGTTGATATTTTATTTTTTTAGTATTGATAATTTTTGAAACACCCCAGAATCTATCTCAGGTTTTATTTAAATTTATCCGTTTAATCTTAAAGTTTTGATTTCGATATTTTGAGAAATTTATTTATTTTATCAATTTATAATAAGAATTTTATTTATTAAAAATTTAAGAATTCCGACACTATGAAAAATTTTTACAACGACCCTTTTCAGATAGTTATTATTTTCGAAAATAAGTATTATTATGAAACTTGAATCAATATTATATTACAAATTATTTCCAAAAGTTTTATACAAACGAACCACGACCGTATTATTTTATCGAAATATATTTCATATTGTATTTAATTTTATTTTCATAAAAGATTTATTAATCGAATCCGTATTCGTAAATATAAATATTAATAGTGTTCTTCCGTATAATTTTATAACTATGTTCGATTATATAATTTCTCGATATTGTAATTTTGTAAAAACCTCGGTTGTACCATTTTGTCTGAATATATTTCACTCCATATTTGGTACCATTTTTCGTAAAGATCTTTAGTTGAATTTGTATCCGTATATATATGTCAAGATTATTTTTGGCATGATTCTATATTCATATCCGATCGTACAACTTCCTTGATATTTTATCTTGATATAAATAATAAGTATTTACCACGTTCTATAAATCTTTCTTTGGATATATACATCGAAAAACCTTAGCCAGATGATATCTTCGATCTTTTCTCCCGAGAATTAAAATAATATTTTGAATAGAAATATTATTATTTCGAAATTCTCGTGACAAAAATAATTTGGAATCTCTCTAAAGAAACCGAATTATACTCGTTAGATTATGTGACCATATAAGTACTCTCTTAATCCTGTGACTTGAGCAAGTCAAAGATTAAAAGATGGAATAATTATATTGGACATCCTTTGGTGTGACCAAATTCTTGAACGATTGACAGTCTATTTCGTTAGACTCGGATCAACATGTTCTATTCCGAAATAATATAATTTAAAGAGAAAATAAAGAACAGAATATCAGAATAATATGTGAAGGACACATACCTATTGTGATTAAAATAAATAAGTACTGGAATGTTAGGTGAGGTGGAATAGTAATTATGATCGCGACATAATTATGAATGCCACAGGCACAGTAACATTCGAGTAGGAGTTTATCGAGATCACGGTATGTTTGTATCATGAACATATTAAAAGAAATAATAAGAAATAATAATAAAAAGAAGAAATATACAGTCGAACCATCAGCGTATTATATGTGGAGAATACGACCACAGAACTGGCAATCTAGTTGGAATTTCTTCGTGAAATATGACTAAGAATATGTTCGTAGAATAAAAACCATTGATTGGTTAAATTCTACGAATCATAGAAATCAATATATTGATTTCTGATTGCCAACCAAAAATAATTGTATATCCTCTGTGTAATCTCAGGGGCAAATGATATCTGGACCCTTACAGAAGGTATATCCGGACATTTGTCACCAAGTCACAGAATTCTTATAAGGATATATGATACTATGAACAAATCTTTGTAGTCACTTCGTATAAAAACTCACGTGAGTTATAGTACGATCAAATTGGTAGAACAGTCAAGTGTTACCAAGTTGAAGTGATGAAAGAATTGTTAAATCTTTAAAATATAACAGATATAAATTTATATGGATTCAGAAACCAGAAATGGTAGAATCCAACGAAGTATCAAAGAAAATAATTTATAACGAAATATAATTGATACCAAGCGGAATCGCGTAGAGATTCGCAAGGTATAATCGAAGTGAAAATGAAAAATGAATAAGAATTATGCTCATTTTTCCAGTGAAACTCTCCGGCCAAGGTATGTCGAAATTCCTATTTCGAATAACGGCTTGTGAGAGTTATTATAAGAAATCACTGTTCTGGCAAGAACTATCTATACGAAGATCCAAATGAAATAAGCCTCGCTTATAATAAGTTGGATTAAGAATCTATGATAGATTGCCTATATATGAGTTTATCAGGAAGTGTTGTCAGACACTGAAAGTATAAACTTTAATCGAATACATAAATATAAAAGAATTATTCCAAGCAAATATATATATTATATAGAAGTAATGGAATTTATAGTGTGTGCTATAAACCGTATCAGTATTTGCTTGGATATAAAGGAATATAAAGAGATAAATAATAGAATATAAATCGAAAAATAAAAAGAATTATAATCTAGAACAGACATCCGATATGTCTGAATAAAAGAAGGGCATAGGAAATGCCAGGTATCAATAGAAGGCATTTGAAATGCCAAATATTATTTAAAAGGCATTCGATATGCCAAGAAATATAATAATTAGATAAGAATAATAGTCGTAAGGAAACGACTAGAAATTTTATAAAGAATATTTTATAAAAAGAAATTATAGAATATTTTATCGAGAGTTTTAACGAATTCCAAAATAGTGATATCAAAGAAGGAATAACTGCAGGAATACTTAACGCAATAAGTATTCATGCCTTAAACCTGAATGATAATCATGATTTTGTGAAAGACCGATTAATGCATTGTTCTTAGTCAAAGAATCGTAACAACGACTGTTACCAGTAGATTCTGAGACTATAAAGATAAAGTTACATATATTTGACTGTAGAATTGTGAAAGACCTCATTCACGATAATACATTGAGAAAAGTCAAATAATATGTAAAGAGATACAATGCAGTTAATCATCAATGAAATAGTCAGTAAGACTATTATAGATGATTTAAGAGAAATCTCAATCATCAATGAATTAGTCTTTTCCGGTACCTTTAGACTCCGGAAGATACGTTTAATAATCCGAGAGTTCCAGAAAATATTCCACTCTTTAAAAATCGGAATTACAATGATGACAGATTCTAAAGTTCAAATATAAGAGATAGTAGCTCGGATCCCATTCAAATCATGATAATGAAGGGAATTCCGTATCTATCTCTTAAGAACCAACTAGAATCCATTATTGTAAAGAAATCCGAATATCAAGCGATGAATAAATCGTATCGATCTGAGATTCTAGCGATGTTTGCTGGAGAATTGTAAATCTCTTTGAACATAAACGATTAGAATCTCAAAATATGTTCGAATCATCTTTATATAAGAATAATATTCAGTCTGTTTCTCATTCTAATGAGAAATAAGATAAAAAGAATATTCGTAGTATAAAGAAAGATATCAATCTATACGAAAAACCTTTAATAGTCATACCAGAAAATACAGACAGTCCATGTATCTGTATTAACATGACTATAGCAAGAAAGGTTAAAACGTAGATGTGAATTGATATAAAGATTGATTTCCTCGCAAACCACGAGTACTGATTATGACTCGTGACGAGTGTTCAAGTTAGCATTGTAACATCCTTATTGATTAAGGGTGTAAAATACAAGATCACTCAAATTTCGGGGACGAAATTTCCTAAGGGGGGGCGAATGTAACGACCTGAAGTGTTACGGGTCTCTTAAACGGGTCGGATCGTACCCGACCACCCAATTATTTATTTAAATATTCCAGTTCGAATCTCGCGACTAACCGTTTTAATCGATTTTATAAATAATAATTATTGGATTTTTATTATCTCGATAAAACGCTCCTTATCTTCTATTTTAACGTTTCTTATTTTATTACTATACTCGTTACCAAACACCCGCATCTCAGTTATTATCCTCGTTGCCAAACACCCCTCATTATATTTATCTTTATAAACCTTGTTTGTCCATTTCCCTTGTCTGCATCCTATACAGAACACACACATGTGTGTGCTTAAGAGAGAGCAGCCGCACGACCACCTCCAGCCACCGGAAGCCGCCGCCGCTGCCGGCGTCGTCTTCCATCTCCGGCGAAACCATAACCACCCCTTCAACTCGTCTCTCTCTCTGTTCCTGTTCTGAATCAAACCCGGTCCCCAACCCGATAACCAAACTCAACCCGATCGCTCATCTTCTTCCTCCTCCCCGGTAAATCTCCACCTTCCCGAGCCCTGCTTCTGTCGTGAACCCGGTAACCCTCTGGTAAAACCAACCCGTAAACCATCTTATAAACCACCCTGTTCATCCCTCTGTTCCAGTTAACAAGCCGGACAGTCACCGGACATGGTGACTGTCACATCTCTTCCTGTTATAAACCACTCGAAACCACCCCTTATTGTTATTCGGACAGTCACCAAGCTACGGTGACTGTCATGAATCCTTATAAACCCACCAAGTATTAACCGAGCCACTGTTTCTATTGTATTTTGGTTAATTATAACCAGATCTAAGCTAGCTTCCCTCTGTTTCGTGCTCGACAAGCTTCTGTGGAGCCAACCATTGATTATATATGTTCACAGTAGTGATTTCCGGTTTGGAAGACGGGTATGATAACCGGCTGAATATAAATCCCTGATTATGTTCTGATTATATTCCGGCAAGATCCAATCATATCTCCGATGACTGTCGAACTCTCCTGCTGTTCCTGATAAAACCGGTTAACTTATGGTTATGCCGATGTGATTCCGGTTATACTCCGGTCACTCCTCCGGTAAAGGATCTATCCATTTGATAAGTGGTGATAATCTTATAATCTACTATTAGTATATTAATTGTTGGTTATATTGATTGCGAGGTACCGTTAATCAAATCGGAGAGTTAAACCGATACCGAGTCGACTCAGTGACTCGGTCAACACCGGAATAGAACCCGGTCCATTGACTAGACGAGGATTATTAGAATTATACGATTATATATATATAATACGAATAACGTACGGACTTGATAATAATAATAAGAGAATAATAATCATATATAGAATATATACACGTTTATATATATAAGATTCGATATATAGAACGATATACTAGACTCGGGTTAATGATAATATGATCAGCCGAACCAGCATCCGGGTAAGTACGTGTCTAGAGTCCTATAGGTTCGTGTGCCAAGCTGTAATGGCCAGCTTTATTAGCTACGAGTGCTAAGCTGTAATAGCCAGCTAGATTCTAGGATGTCCGTGTCGTGTCAATAATAAACCCCGAGTTTAGGACTATCTAATATATACCGAACTCTATATATACATAAATTGTATATGTGATATATATCCTAAATAATACAATCTAACGAGTCCCACGCGTAAAACGTATCAATATATATATTTGACATATAATTGTAATAAAAGAGACTATAGAAGACTATATGCAACCCTGTGAGTATCGTGAACTCCCCTCTTTTATTGTTTATTAAACGTTTTAGGGGAAACACATGTCATTTACTAGAAAATATAGAAATGCTTTACATAATAGAATGATTACTAATAGAAGTTATAGAAAGGGGATAATAGAAACGACAAGGACAGTACTGACCGGTATCTCGCCATTTCCTTTATTGTCCAACTAGAGGATAATAACCAATCTTACCCGAGTAGAGGGTAGGAATAAGTAAGATTGACCACAAACAGAGTGGTACCATCGATAGGAATGGCAACTAATAGAATATAATAGATTGACATATAATCGGTATAATTTAATCGAATTGGTATAATAGAATATATTTCCCCTCCAGAATTAGAATAGTAAAGCATGTTTTATAGAAATGAATTATAAATAAATGAACTGGCCATTCAATTTATAAAATACACGACCTCACCAACTTTATGTTGACAGAAACTATTTTTGGCATGTGTTCAGGTAACCCAACAGATATGATGACGTGGATCCTGGAAGAGTCAAGACTGTCAATACCCTGAAGTCCGCTGCGTAACTCCGATAACCCGACCCGATGACCCGGCCACGTCAGGCTGGGTCGTTACAGTTAGGCTCTTCTACGACCTCCAGACGTGGAGCTGCAATAGGAGACGTGGTAACAACAGTGGAGAACACAGTAACCGATGAAAGAGTAGTTGGCAATGTGACCACCGGGGCATCTGCACCTTGCTCAGACATGGCCACAGTAGCAGGGTTTGTAACTCCAGCTTGTGGTACAGACGTGGATTCATCCGGAAGGGAAGCCCCTGGAAACAAGTAAACAGATAGTTATAATCACAGGAGAAAGATCGACGTCTAGCACAAACCCAACAAGACAAAAATCCTCACCAAGCCTTTCCTCTTTGCTGGCCAACAGCTCACGGCGCTTGGCAAGGAAAGACGATACATCGGGCGAGGTGATTTTCCTTTTCCGGACTTTCTTCTTCTTATCACCGGTAGTAGCAGCAGGTTCAGCAACGTTGAGAGGGTCCGGATTGAGCGGTGGTGACGCAGGTGCCTCAGCGTTCACCGGGGCAGAAGTACCCGGCTGATTATCAAGACTCTGTACAGGGCGAGCAGGAATCACAAAATTCTTTGCCGTCTGGCTGAGCACGTCCGCCTCGTCGTCTCCCAACAAACGGTCATGCTCCTCGAGATGGGGGATGGCTTGCGGGTCTATGGCATCAAAGTAATGCCATTCATCTGCGAACAAACACAACAGTTTAATTGCACGTTCTTTGCAAAATATTAAACTATAAGAAGAACTTACCTTGGTCTTTTCTCCGGTACTCTGGATATATGGTGTCGTCAACCCAGATCCGGCTCATGCCAACAGCCACAAGGGCTCGTTCTGGAATATGTGTGCAGGGGGTGGGATGGTTCACCAGAGCCGTGTACAATGGAAGTTTCTCAAACACAGCAGGAGCAGGGCTCTCATCTGCAAACTTTGTTTTCCCCTCAGGCGTTTGCACCGGTGCAACAACGGGTAATACGGCCTCGTCAATAAAGAAAAATTTCCTTTTCCAATTTTTGTCTTGAACATTAGGAGGAAAATTTTCGATACAAGGAGGAGCACCGGGACGGCGGTCAAAGGTAAAATACTCCCCTTTGTACACAAGAACATAAAAAACCCGGAAGACATCTAACTGGGGGGACATACCCAGTCCCCGGGCACAAAACTCAAAGTGTTTTACCTTGATTAACCCTAACGGATGAAGCTGAGAAATGTTCACCTTATAATATGACAACAATTCCACAAGGAATTGTGTCACCGGTAACCGGAAATGGCAGAACTTGAAAAATTCAGCGTACAAGGTAATCTTCCCAGGTTTTAAGGGAAAAGCAACATCAGTAGGTCCTGGACAAACAGGATTCCACTCCGGCAATATACGCCATTCGGACAAGAAAGATTGTAGTGCCGTTACCGACCAACTGGTATGAATCTGGGCAACACTCATGGTGGTTCGTGATGTGCTGGTTTTGGGAGCCATTTCAGAGAGAAATGGGTAATTCAATACTGTGGAGTAAATTTCCAGTAGGCAACCAGCTAATTTATAGGTGGAAGTTAGTACACGTTTTCAAATTTTTTTGAAAACTACCCGCCAACAGTCAAATCCCTTGAGTTTCTCAGACTGTTGAAACGGCTGAGGTGACAACTCAGGGTGACGTCACATCACGTGCCTTAACCATGCGGCGCTACATTCTATGAAGATTTTTATTTTTTGGCATTTACGTCATTATTTAAAGTACTATGCAGCTTATGATTAAAGCCTAGTCATAACCAAACTTGCTTATCACTAGACTTGGGGGGACATGACGAGGTAGGCCCACTCTAGATGGATCGGCCCAACTCCAACTAAAGGCCCCATTATCTTAGGGCCGGCCCAATGGCAGACAAACGCCGGATGGGCCAAGGCGGTCATGTTCCGGACTATTGATAAGTCTCAACCTCTTCTCCGAGAAATGGGGATGAAGGGTTCAATAGAAGAGATAAAGCCTATCTCCATCAAAACCGGAGAGTCGGCTCCTGGAGATAGGCTCAAAGAGGCGGTTACGAGAAAGGTAAAGAGAGGTTATAAATACAGGTTAAAGGTAAGTAAAATTCCATACACACATTGACAAAAGCTTCCGCTTTACTTTCACACCAGAAACCCATACTTATTCTCACGCCGGAGGGTGGTCACAGGAAACCCCCCTTTCCTGTGACGAGTCCTAACGGTGTTTTGTTTTGCAGGCACCCGGAACCAATTCCAACAGGTTATTCGCAACCGGAGCATTATTCTTGTCTACTCGGAGAGGTATTTACTTCTTCGATATGCATACAATTTGAATATCCCTATAGTTCTAAAATCACAAACTCAAATTCGATTCAAAAATCAAATTCGAATTCTCAATACAAATCTATAGTTTTTTTCTAGTTCAATTCAATAATAGAGTTAATTACTCGAATGGTTCATGTGGTTTGCCTATACTGCAACTTTTCTCCTTAGGTTTTGAAAATTACACACATGCTTCTGGTGGCATGCATTTTTTAACATTGGTGAGCACTACGTTGGACATGCGTTAAATTTTCTAGTTAAGTGCATGTAAAATGGCCATGTACTTACTACGACAATTGTGATGCCACTTTTCATTGCAATTTTAATTGATATAATTTGAGCCGATATCAACTTATTGCATTTTGTTAAAATAGACTCTTTTGAGTATCTAGATGGAGACAAAGTGATTATGTATATCAACTTATCTAATTTTTTTCCCAAAAAAAAAGAGGTTTTTTTATAAATATTTGAAAGTTAATTTAAACATATTTAAACACACATTTGTCTTCATTGCCGATCACTAATTCACTACAAGTTCTTCACTCATCACCAACACCAAATATGCATTTTAGAGAACCCACTGTACAGTGTGCACGTCACTAGAAAAAAAGGGTTAAGTTGGGCCTTTTTTTCGATGCATTTTGATCCAGAAAAGGGGTAAAGTTGGGCCCTTTTGTCCCAATTTGATGATTTTGATCCGGTCCTATCTTTGTATTATGTAGCCTTTATTATCAAAACTTTGTACTTTTAGTTTAAACTTTGACGAATTCTATTGTATGAAAGTTAATCTATAATCTATACTACTTTATAAAGGAGGAGTGACGGCTACAAAAGTAATTTGCATTTCCGTACAACTTAAAAAGCAACATGTACAACCTATTTAAGCGAGAAATTTAAGGGTATTATAGGGATAGTTGTGACAATTAAGACACTTAAAAGGGTAATATAGACATTTTACTCACCTCCTTCTTTACAATATCAAAACAAAATTACAATACCATCCTTCATTTCCTATCTTGCCCACACAAGCCAAGTGAAATGGTGGTTACCTGTTGGAACAATCGAACAGTTTTTTTCTAATCAATGATTCATTGATGAAAACTTATTCCTTCAATTTGATAAGAGTGTTACACATTCCCACCAGATTGATCAACCATTAAATCCCCATCTTCACATTTAACCCCTTCTTAGCACCTAAGCTTCTTCATTTCTATGATCGTCTCACCACCGTATGTTTTGTACATGCATCATTTTCCGGTAACTTTCCTTTCATTTGCTTTCTCATTGCAGATTTTATGTGTGGTCTTGTGCATGTTGTTGCTAATTTGGTTTGGTCTGTGTTTATCAAGTGTTTGTCTACTTATTGCTTTCCCATTGCAGATTTTATGTGCACTAGATCGAAAACTAAAGCAACACGGGTCACTATTGAAGACACCAATTACGGTTTTGAGAACCCTCCCCAATTCAACAGAGTTGTTCATGTAATTATTGAAGGCTGTGACGTCATTGCTCAGGTCCAATTTGGTACCATGATTGCTCACTGTTAGCATGTTATGTTATATGTTTGTTATTCCTCTATTTGTTTATTCAATTGCCTGGTTTTGTAATCAATTTTATGTGAACCATTGCCTTCTTTTTTAGGGTTATTTTTTAAGCTATTTTATCCTTCATAAGTGAGTAATTTTTTTATTAATTATTGAAGGTCGTGATTTCAGCTTTTTGTGGAAACCCAGATTTCAAGTTTCGTTTCTTTATTTGGTGTGTGTAGAATCATGTTAATGTTCAATTTTGCTCTGTGTTTAATTAGTTTTCTTTATTATCTAACATTAAAAAGAGAGTGATGTATATTAAAACACATGTGACATCTTGATAGTGTATACAAAATTCAAAAGATTGAAACAAGAAACTGAATACATTGGGGCTATGGTCTCAACACGACGTATTTGGAAAAATAAGGTATCTAATAATGGTGGATGGAATATCTGAAGAACCAGACCAAAACGCAGCCAAAAAAAGAACCGAACCAAACAACCTGTTCGTATTCTATGTGATGTTTATGTAATTAGTAAACGTTTCTTTTACTTGAATCTTATTTTATGTTGGGTATTATAAACCTTGCATCTTTTTTTCACTTCTGGTTTGAACAGAAGCAATGCCAACTTCTTTGATGAGGGCATGCAGTGGTGGCAACTTCGACCCATTTACATTTGAGTGGACTGATTGGATTATGTTTTTATACAACTGTTTGAAAACCAAATTAGTGCTCACTAAAATCTTGCACTAAATTGGAGGCTTTAACCGTGAATCTATAAATGAGTGCTCTCTGTCTTAAAATCAAACTCCACTTTGGACATTTAAGATTTAGATGAGGCATTTTGACTCATAACTTACTTGATGCATACTTATCTTATATTTTTATTATCATATTTGGGATTTTTTTTTTTAAATACAAATTTATTATTTGGTAAAAATATATATTGTCACAGGTGATGAATGGGCAGTGAATTCAGGTGGTATTTAAAAGTGCATGAGCTTGGGATACTCAACAAGGAAGTAAAACAACACAATTGGACAGCGTAAATCCTATTGCAACACTTCTCATGTTCTTTACCACTTACATGAATATATAAAGTAAAGATATACCACTATACCAGTCACGCTACATTAGCTACATTAGAACTGTTATACACTTAAGCTTACAAGTGTTCCTACATTTGATATGCATACTAATTTTTGCCGACATTCAGTGGCGAAGCTTGACCCGAAGGTTCGGGGGGTCGGAAGTCACCGGGGGTTCGGAAGTCACTGGTTTCGGGGGGTCGAAAACCAGTTTCGGGGGGTCGAAACCCTATATTTTCAAAATTTTCTATACGGATACTATATAATCGGAACTTCTGCGCAAAAATCCGGGGGGGTTGGCCGCCCCTCCCCGCCCCTACAAACCTTCGCCACTGCCGACATTTGTGTGGTCCATTTCTCAAACATATTGTTGGTTTAAAAAAACGTGCATGAACAAATAATGAATTAAAGATAATATACTTAAACAACAAGAATGGTTGATTTGCAGCAAAAATAATATATTTACTTTCTTAGGTTCCCAATTGTTCCAAATAAATTTATAATTCTCACCTTAGTTGCTTGCATCAGAAAGTAGAATTTCAATATGTTTGACAAAAAATCATCCCACTTCCATGAATCCGGCCTTTCAATTCCCGCGGCTATCTGCGTTAGGATGATGGAAAATGATATAGCTTACAAGTGTTCCTACATCTGATCTGCGTATTAAATTTTTGCCAACATACGCCTATGGTACTCCATTTGTTGCTGTGTATGGTTTAATGGCACCTAACAGTGCTTTACAGTCATGATTTTCATATATCTAATTATCCATTTTCTAAAAGTTATGTCTGATTCACCAAACTTAATTTCATGTGAGCTCTATGTTGATTTGTGCAGTGCATACTCATGGTGCAAGTGCCAAAGGCACTAGACCATCCGGTTTGGAAGTCGAACCACTTATGGTTCAACTATGCAGGTGATACTTGGTGACTACTCTTAGTTAGCCAAAATATGGTTACAAAGACGAACTTTCAGATTTTTCAACTGTAGATAGGTATTGGTCGGTTTAATAGCTTGGTATATATGTTACCTGTTGTTAAACATCATGTTGTCTGACAAAACTTTTATAACAATGGTTACTACCTATGGTCATATTATCTTGGTGGAAAATGACCTACATGGATCTTTTATACTTTAGAACCCGTTTCATATGTGTATGACTGCATGTGTCATCTATCGTGTGCTTTGTGATTCTGCAAATTAAATATATCACGTAGGCAATCCTCTTCAAATTGGGTTCTGATAGAGGTGCAACCTGCAGTGCAGGTCCATATAAATATGTCATACTCAATTTGTCCATACTGTCGTTTACCATATCTTATATTGTTGTTTTTATTACAATTCTCTTGTTTATATTCACTTGCTCTTTGTGAATTGTTATATTAATTGTCTTAGCAAAATGGTATTGAAAACAAATTATGTGAAACCCGTCACATAACGTGCGTAAAATTACATAAATACCCGCGGCAACGCGCGGGTATTTCCACTAGTACATTATAAAGGAGGAGTGATGTATCATATTGTAATTTTGTCATTGGTACAACTTTTAAAGCAACAAGTATAAGAGGATAAAGCTTATTTAGTAAGGGTATTATAGGGATGTTGGTGACAATTAAGACACTTTGAAGGGTAATTTAGACATTTCACTCATCCCCTCCTTTATAATATCAAAGCAAATTTCCATGTCTACCCTTTGTACCTCATGTTGAAGTGGCTATAACCAATGAATCGACTATTATTTATTTATTGAGTTAATAATTATTACAACCTAAGAGGAACGGTTTCTTACTTTCTTTCATTACTTCCGATTAGATTTCTCAATGCTGGTAGCGAAGCGTCGTGAGTTTACGGTGTTAAGGAAAATGTTGTTCTGTTAAGATGTTGAAGAGTCTCCAGGTTCTTTGCTCATCTACTGCTTCTCCTCAAATAGCTCCTATTCATCTCACCAAACCCAAGTTTATCTGAAAATTGCCTTAGTTTTTTTTGTGTTTTTGTTGCTGATGTAGGCTTGTTGTGCAAGCTGTTAATTGATTATCACTTAATTTTAGGACTTTTTCAACCCTGATTTAGTTGAATGTATAGTTCTTATCACTCCTGGTTTTAGACCTATCGTCTCCCCTTCCTTTCCTCTGTTACCTCCTTTCTTCCACATCCCTTCATATACCAATCTCTCTCCAAGGTATGATTTCTAAAGGCAGAAGGTACTCAACAGTGGAATACTTATAAAATGATATGTGTTCCGCATTTGTTAATTAATCGATTATTTTATCTTTACAATTCATGTTTTTTTTAAACTTTTTTATGGGCCACTTTCCTATTAGCTTTAGCTATTACAATATTGATAACTAGATGTGGACGTTAAATCATCATTAGTAGCCGGTTGCCTGGTAGGTTTTCGAGACCAAAGAGGGCGTTAAGTTCTCAACATGAGGTGATGCTTAGTTGTAACATACGATTCACTGCTCAGAGACAGAATCGAGTCGCTATGTTCCTTCCAACTTACAATGGTGCTTGTTGAAATATTGTTAACTGATAACACTTTAAGTGTTTGTTGGTCTCTCAACACTGAATCGAGTCGCTATGTTCAGTCTGAATGGGTAACGGTTTGTGATTATTGACTCAATTTTGATTTACGTTCTCGTTTTGGGTTTATGGTTTTGCAGTTATAGACGCTCGGAGGAGATCACATCACTTGCATCAACCGTGTTCGTCATCGATGGTAAACTTTTCATGTTCATTGTTTTTTTTATGTATGATCTTGGATTATATTGTGCCTGAAATGAAGTTTTTAACCGTTTGCAAGTGAATGTTCCCGCATACGCTTCATAGCCAACTTTTTTTATCTTTAATGAATTTTCAGATTGAGCCTCCTTCAAGACCAAAGCTATTGTGGCAACGATTTCCAACCATTATGCTCAAATGAAGAGAAGGTGTTGTTGCTCTTTTCTTTGTTGATATGTAAATTGACTTAAACACCCTATTATTTGTCTGTGCATAATATGTTTTGGAGAAAAATGATGGTAATATTTGTACAAGTTTCTCATGGTACTAATTGGCTATTCGTACTTTCTTTTATATTACTCTTTAGCATTGGAAGGAGCATTTGATTTCTGACTAGACATAGTAACAGGAATGAACTTTTACTAACATAGGCTTTATGTGGTAATAAGCCAGTTTCATTTGCAAAGCTATTTGTTGGGGCCAAAAACTTTTAATCTAGAGATGTCAAACAAAAAATAAAATAGGGTTTTGCTTAGTTAACAAAAATAAATAAAAAACTGGGTTTTGTTTTGCTAAGCAGTTAATGCGGTAAAATATCGGATATTGGTGAAGGGATGATATTTGAGATATAGGTTATCGCGGTGAGATATCGGTGGGATATCGGCAATTTTTATATCATGTCAAATCCATACATGTAGCAATTTAACACTAACAATTCAACATACTCTCCTACCATTAACAAATTAACCTTTTATAACTTGCAAAACACTAACAATTGTAGCAAGTGGGAACTTGTTAAGACTTAAAATACTAATATTTAACACTAACTATTAACAATTTATTAAGACTTAGAACAGTAATAAAAAAGTAATAACTATAAGAAGTAAGAAAAATGGAAGAACTAAGAAGAAAAACACCAATATCGGGAATATAGGTGATATATCGATCAAATATCGGTAAAATGTCGGTCAAATATCGGCCAATATCGCCGATAATATCGGTACAAAATATCGGTCAAAATATTGGTACCAATATATCAGTTGATGACCGATAACCGAGATATCAGTGATATATCACCGATATATTGGCCGAGTTAACTACTTACTTGTTTGGTTAATTGGTTTTTGTAATATTGGGTCAAAGTTTGAGTTAGGTTTGATGGAGGATTGAGATGTGGGTTTTTACAGGTTTTGTTCAGATGATCGGATGTGCAGAGTGTGCTTATCAAAGTTTAGATGATTTGTTTGAGAAAAGGGGTCAACAAGGGAGAAGGCTTTGGTGGAAATCATAGAGGGTTTTAGTAGCAACTTGGCTCATGAATTTTTCGAAAAGAAGTAAAAACATTTGTGTGCGTATGTTTTTTTTTTAATCGTAAGGTGCTTTCTTTATGTATAAACGGTTTGAGCATTTTTTTTGTTTAGTTTTTTTAAAGATTAATGTTGCATTAGACTGTCCGTTGTGAGCCGCAGGCGAGGTGTCAGTCCGTTGCTCACCTCCAGCCACAACATCCCTGGCGTGAGCACACGTGAACAGCTTAGGCGCGAGCACACGCGATGGTGCTCGAGTTCGTTAACATGAGAGTGAGCAAATGTCGTGCCGGTGCTCATCCCCAACCACAACATCGTTAAGTGAGCACAGGCGAGGAGGTTACTTGAGACTAAAGTCGGTGGCTCGCGTATGCTCGCTCGCGGCCCACAACAGACGGTCTTAGTGTCTGAACTTAATAAAGAAGGGCTATGCAAAAGAGGTAGCTCTAGCATCACATGCCGCATATTAATGCTTCTTTTTAAATTAATTAATTAATGTCGATTTAATCATTTTAATCGAGTATTATACAACATGGTTTATTTATTCTATTTTTTATTAGGCTCAAACTGCTGGTCCGGGTAAGTAAGCACAAGAAATACTCAGAATAAGCAATTTCTCCCATTTCAGGGGCTTTCAAATCTTGTATAGATTCATTAAAGATAGCATCGGTAGATTAGCATATAGCCTCGCCCCTTTTTATCTTTTTTTCTTCTCTTAAATAATACTAATTTGATGATTTATTTATTTCATTTTGTGGTCGATACTTCTTATAGTTTCTAGATTGTTTAGATGTGATCACAGTGGAAATGAAGCAGAAGAAATAGGTAAGTGCTCGCAAATAATGTGGCAAGTTGTCCACCCTAAATTGGGTCTAAATGTATGCATCTTTTTTGTATGTTTGTTTATCCATTGTTTGTTGACTTTATCATGGCATTCTAAAACTATGCAAATTTCAGGTTGTTGCTACTAAGCGATCACCGCCAGTAATAGTCGCCATGGTATCTGGTCGGTCACTTCTAACAATGGATGGCTCCAAACTTGATCTTATAAGTTGGCAAGGGTAAGCAGAAAGGGAGAATCTAGATGCGATTTCAAAAGTAGAGTTTTGTTTTTCACTTGTGAGGTCGCGTGTGCCAGTATAACCCTCACCCATATATATATTTTTTAAATTAAAAATTAGTTGCATAACAGATGATGACTTGTTAACATGTCTTTAACCTATTTTAACACAAGTATTAAATGGTCTTAACGTGTCAATTTGTTTAAGAAACAAAACTTGTTAAGTTCGTGCCGGTTCATGCCGTGTTTCAAGTTGCCTTCCATAAGATATATCACTTAGGAAATCCTCTTCAAATGGGGTTCTAAACATTTGTTGTACGTGAGATATGGGTTATGATAGAGGTGGCAACTTGCAATGTAATTCTATATAGTTATGTCGGGGTTGATTTGTCCAAATGTTGTCTATTATGTCTTATAATATTGTTTTTTTGTGTAAATTCTTTGGTTTATACTTACTTGCTCTATGTAAATTGATACGTTAATTGTCTTAACAAATTGATATTAAGATAAATTACGTAAAACCCTTCACACAACGTGCGCCAATAAAACAGAAGTACCCGCAGCAACGCGCGGGCCTTTCCACTAGTATATATTCAAAGAGAAACACCTCTCAATCTATGTGACTATGGATATGTCAAAATACATGATATCAAACATGAAAATACGATTTATAACTTCCCAAACCAAAAGATTATCCAAAGAACATACATGACTCTTTAAAATACAGGAAAACAACCCTAAGACTATATGGTGTGGAGAGCAACTCCCCCAACTTCCCTAAATGCCACATCAGCGCCACATCATTTCCCTTATTTTCTCCCCCAGAGTTTCGAAATGGTTTCCCCAAATTCCCCAATTCCCCCTTCCTTTTTTTATTATTTATTTAATATATTTAATATATATTTTATACTTTTAATATTTAATATCTATTAAAAAAAATATTTTATACTTTTAATACATTAAAATAAAATATATATACATAGATACGTATATCATCTCCAATCTCAGCCACACACACCAACAAACAACTCCATCTTCAACCTCATCTCCAACCTCCATTTTCATCAGCCTGCAACTATCAAATAGCCACATCCATCTTCACAGTCGCGTCCATCTCCATCTTCTTCCGCCTCCATCACACAGCCACCTCCATCTTCATCTTCTTCCGCCTCCAACCATCACACAACCACCTCCATCTTCACATCCACCTCACACCTCCATCTTCTTCCTGCTGCAAGTGGGTATACAAAGTTTGATTTATAAAATCAACATCCTCGGTGAGAACGGTGGAACTCCACCGAATGTGCCAAGATTTTTTCGAGGGGGGGGGGGGCGGTGTTCCCGATCGGGGATGGTGCCACCTCACCTCCACCGAGCTCTTCCCCGATTCCACACCAAACAGTCTAAGACCTCTAATCGAACAAGACACAAGACAACTCAGCCAAAAAACAATATTCCACACTCTAGGATTACACAACTCAAAGATCAGATAAACAATACAAATCTGACCTACAACAATATGGGAAAAGACCTAGATGAAATACAGACTGAAATCATAACCTGGAAGATGAAAGAGACGAGAAAGTAATCATATATATATGGATAAAATTAGAGACAACCAGAATAATAATCGCCTTCTTTGGAACAGAATATTGATAATAACAGTCCAGTGAAAGAAGACGACGATCGATTTGTTAGTGAAAGAAGACGACGATCGATCTGTTGAATGAAGTTGTATCCTCTCCTTGAAACGCTAACATCTCCTCTAATATTATTGTGTGGAAGAGTAATATATTGAAAGAGATAATTAATCACCCCAAAATATGATTTGATATGAGGTTTTAATGTAACGGTGGGTGCTCCTTGATGAGTTGGGCCAAATATCACAACTGGGCTTCCTTCACTTGATTGGACCGAAACTTGACTGGGCTGGAACACAGCAACAGGCAACAGCAACTTGGAGTCTTGGACTTCATATGTTGATCAGCCACTAGTCACAACGAGTCACGAACCTACCAGTCCAACTTCACGAGACCACATCCTGCACAAACGCTTATGCAACATGATAAAATACATTGTATATTATCACAAGTAATAAAATTGAAACTGGAGAACTTATTATTTTCAACAATATGTTTGGCAATAAGCTTTTAAGAGCTTTTATGAGTTTCAAGCTTCAAGTTTTTAAGAAAAATTTTCATACTCAATAAAAAGTCTTGTTTGGTTGAAAGAACTTGAAGCTTTTAGTTTATGAGAAAAAGCTCTATATTGAAAAGCTACTAGTACTAGCGTTTAAGAAAAAGCTTTTACTAGCTACAAGCTTTTAATGAGTAAAATATATTTAAAAAGTTACAGCTACCAGCTTTCAACTACAGCTACCAACAACTAGCTAGTTTTGCCAAACATACTCTATGTGATGACTTGTGTTATATTTGTCTTTTGAAAAGCCATGTCCAACACATAGCCCAGTATAACACTGGACATGTGGGCTTGCTTTTAGTTTGTTGGGCTCTTAGTGCAAAAGTGACTGCTAGCTAAGCTAATGCAATGCCTAATAATGAAGAAAAAAATCTTCTTTTATATTTGTTAGGATCCAATGTGTATACTTTCATACTAAAGCCTTAAGCCATTAACTATTTTATATTTTTCTGGGCCTAGTTATATAATTACATGGGATCATTTTTATTTAAAATCTCAGGCAATTATGGCCTATCTAACACATACCTTAATATCATAATTTTCTCTTAAAAGTATGTTCCACCATATTGACACATTTCATGTGAGATAGTGCCAATTGGTACAATATTATATTCTAGTTGGGAAAAGGTCAAAGCATAAAACACTTTATTTGAATATATTAAGGATATAAAAGTAGACACTAAAGAAAAGTTTCCATGAAATGAAAGGAGAAAGAACGTAGAAACCATCAATATGTCAGATTAAATTATAACAGTAAAAGGGGATACTTGGCTTAAGTTTGGATCAGAAGCAATCTTTTGAGAACCGGATTATTAAGTTGTTGACCGGTTGGTCAACAAAGAAACAAACCAAGCATATGTGGTTTAATTTCCATGATTTTTCATTGTTTTTACAAGTTAAAAAAAAAAAAAAAAAAAAAAAAAAAAAAAACTGTTGATTCATTGTAACCGGGCCTATGAACTCCTAAGGGGGGGGGGGGGGGGGGGGGGGGGGGGGGGGGGGGGAAGGGGCACAAGCCCCGTGTAGTCTCATGCCCACCAATCACACAGTGTCACGTCATTTTAACCCTAAACTAGCCTAAAGTAGCTTAAACACTGGAAACATCAAACCTAAAGTAGCCTGAAACCAAGGACCCTACCACTTTACCATACCCACCAATCACACATACTCATGAGATAGTCCCCGCCCAAAAAACTCACTTTTTCCTCCTCTCTCCTCGGCTTGTTTCTCTAGCCTAATGTTCTAGGATAAGCCCCAAATTGAAGCCAAACAACAAGGGGCAGTGTAGCCCCATGCCCAAGCCCCATGGTGCCCCGTCCCCTCTAACCTAACTATTTGTTCTGATTTAACTGATTCTTCCATTAGACCTGGTCCGCTCTTTACAACATTGGTCAGTTGTGACTACATAATAATATTTAGAATTTTGGATATTCAAAGACTTATATGATCTAGTATTAAAAAAAATAAAACATCTCTTGACTTTATTTTTCCTTATGTTCTAGATAAATCACCGTTTATACATGCTAACTTAACTTGAATGTTAAGCATCGAGACAAACTTGTATGGTGATACGACCCGACCCACAACCCTACTCCTTAAGACCAAATTGAAGGATTGCAAGCCACGTTTATTTTACATGCATGCATTTAGAAATTAAAAGTTACATGTTTTCATTTTGTGTTCATCGTGAGCCTAATTTCTAGTTTTCACTTTGTGCACTACTTCATGCATTTTCCTTATTTCTAGCTCCCACTTTCTGCATTCTCCTATTTAAATTGTACTTGCATTTCACTTGAAATTTTAGAGAAGAAAATTGTTGGCAAAGTTTATTATCTATTTCTTATTTAGTTCTTAGGAAATTTTATAGGTTTTTCTTTGTAAAACCTAACATCTGGATGGAATATAATGTTTCTGGTTTGCCTCACTGTTTAAAATTTTATATAGGTGTTGTTTGTGTTTTCATAGGTAAAAGGTCTGTTGAAGAAGAGGTGGACCAAAACTCTGCAGTCTACAAGAAGAAGACTGTCTGATTCTTAACTTATACAGACTACTAAAATAAACTGAAATTTAAATAAACTGATTTTTTAAACCTAAAATATTTTTTCAACATTAAAATTTATTAATCAACAAACAAACAAAGCATCATTTCTATTAATCAACAACCAATCCACAATCATTATTCACAAACAAGTATTATCAATTTCAACCTTATATACTCTCAAACAAACAAACAATGAAGTAAACACAAGAACAAAGATATAAACAATGAAATTAACACACAAAAAAACACTGAAATAAACACACAGACAAAAAAAATATTGGTTTAAACCCGTCATCTAAACAAGGACAAAGATGTAAAAACTATAAACACAACAACAAACCTTAAAGTATAGAGCAAGAAGTGCGATGGCAGGGAATATAGGGAAGAGGATGGCGACCGAGGTGGGGGAGGAGGAAGGCGACGCTAGGGAAGGAGGGAGGAGGAGGGGGCGATGACGGGGAAGGAGGGAGGAGGAGGCTGATGACGGGGAAGGAGGGAGGAGGAGGCCGATAACGGAGAGGAGGGAGGATGGTTCACTCGGAGCTTTGGCAACCACTGTAGGATGTGTGATATGCATGCACTCATTTCAAGGGGGTGAAAAACACTTCTCAGTTTGGGCCTAATCTTTATCCTATATACCATGTTCGTATGGTGGAGCGATGTTCTACGTGAATCCACGTTGGAAGGACATCATACCAAAGTCGTACAATTAGGACCTCGATATTGGTTTATTCTGTTTATCGTTTCGAAGGTTATGTTCCTTTTTGCTCTTATTCAAGCTTATTCTCAGGATGAGATTGTTCGAGTGGTTTTGGTTGGGGATGGGATTGTACGTGTTTATGGGTTGAACGAGATTCAAGTTGGGAAAATGGTTGAATTTGCCAGCGGTGTCAAAGGAATAGACTCGAATCTTAAGAATGAGAATGTAGGGATTGTTGTCCTTGGTAGTGATACTGCTATTAAAAAAGGAGATCTTGTCAAGCGCACTGACTATATTGTGGATGTCCCAACGGGAAAGGCTATTCTAGGGCGTGTGGTCGATGCCTTGGGAGTTACCTATTGATGGAAGAGGGGCTCTAAGCGATCATGAGCGAAGACGTGTCGAAGTGAAATCCCATGGGATTACTGAACGTAAATCTGTGCACGAGCCTATGCAAGTTGTGTTAAAAGCAGTAGATAGCCTGGTTCCTATAGGTCGTGGTCAACGACTCCTGCTTAGCGCACGAGACTCACTTTATAATAACTTAAAAAAGACAAAAATGTCTTTATATATAATTTTAAATGTCTGAGCCTTTAAAACTTTTAATACATTGTATAATCTTTAAATGTATTATCAAAAACATCAGCAACAAACAACGACTATAATAACTGTCATAAACCGCAAAAACCCACCAGCTGTTGGTCTGTACTCACCTCCTTTCGATCAGATCTAGCTGAGAAAGAAGACGGAAAGTTTTAACAAGCTGGTCGTCAACGCTTGGGTTTGGTGGTGGCTGTGGATTGTGATGACGGCGTCACCAGGATACCCCTAACCGTACTTGTCAAACGACATTGTTGTCGCCGGAGGAGATGATCGGCCTTTTCTCTCTGTCACTTATACATGTTCTTTGTATCTCTATATAAATATTTATTAACACTTCTCTATGTCGTTTATATATGAAAGATATGTTTTTGTATGTGGAACACGTGTATATGTACGTGTATATAACTGGAAAAACCTGTGTTATGTTTGTGAAAGAGTCGGCTGTTGAGATAAAATAAAAAAAAATAGTGTATGGACAGGTGTGCCCCATGTTGTAGACGCGTGAGCAAGTACGTGGCTAGTGTTGTTGGTCGAATCAGTTAATGACAAGCAACATGTATGTGCTGGAAATTGAGGAAGATTGACCAACAGGAAACTTCCAGAACCATCATCAACATCACATATGCAACAAAATAACCTTGTTAAACCAATAAATAACGAAATGCAATGGTGGACTTTAACGCCGTTAAAGTACTATTGCAAACATTTGGTAAACGTGTATGTATATATATATATATGTATATATATAATTTTAAACAAATTTCCCTCACATAATAGAAATTCATACTTGATTTTATAAACAACGTAATAGTTGTTAGCTCCATGCTTTGGGATAATTATTTGAATATGGGAGGATTAATGATAATATGATACAAACTATTAGGTTGATTGGTGTGAGGGTGGCACCCATATCACCTCAACGGGTTTTTTTTATCAATAGCACCCGCCTCCCCTACCACTTCCCATGCGCCATAGGAGGGGCGCCATTGAAAGGATGTGATTGCAACGGTGAGGGTTGACTGAGGGAGAAGATAGGGCTTACTGCTTTGTCTCTCTCTTTTTTTAATGAAGAAAAAGAAGGGGTTGTTGATGGTGGTGTGATAGTTGAATGTTGTGGTTACAAATGATGGTGGTGATGGTAATTGTTACAAATGGTGGTGTTGATGATTAGTGGTGTGGTGGTTGATGGACGTGGTTGGTGGTTGTTGATGGCGGTGTGGTGATGGTTTTTATAAGTGGGGCAAGGATGGTAGTGAGATGGTTATAAATGTTTTTTTTTTTAAATTTTTTTATTGAAAATAAATTAAATAAATGATTCGTAATGATTGATGATAACTAATTGTATAATACTTATTAATTGCAAATAATTTACCTAAGAAATAACCTAAAGTGGTAATTTTGTATTTCAAAATTAAATTTAGTGTCTAATATATAACGTGGAGTCGCCATTGTAGAAACAAGTTCTTGTTTGTTTTTGTCCTACATAAGTCAAAAAATAAAATTTGGGGTGATGGCTTTTTTGTTTTGCATGTAAATATGTAACGTTGGAGATGGGACAAGAGGCCTAAATTGAGTGACCAACCACTAACCTCGATTGATATTTTGATTATAAAGATACATGATACGATGAGGAAAAATATGCTAATATTTTTAGTTTTTACAGAGGTAAAATATACTCCTCTAAATCCCATCCAAAAAAATGAATACGCACATGATTATTAAAAAAATACAATAATCACGTTTTTGGTTTGGATAATTCCAACCACAACACGTTCTAAAAAAGGATTATAGTTCTAAAATTTATTTGTTAGGTAAATAAAAACATCAATTTTTGTAAAAAAGGTAATGAGTAGTATGACCCACCTGTATTTATATAATAAAATGACGATGGTTCCCCCTAAGAATACTGGGTGTGGAGAGAGGTGGCATTTTCATGATGGGCCGCCACGTAGGAGTGGGAGGAGAGGCATGTTGATGATGGGCCTCCAAGGGGGTGGTGTGCACCATGATGACGGACCTCCTCATTGACCAGAATTATTAAAAATAATAAAAAATCAATTAAAACCCAAATCTTGGCCCGGCATCAACGGCAAATGAATGCCTCCCATGCCGCCCCTCCACCTATGCCGCCCCTGGGGGTGGTGTAACTAGGCCCGGCAAATCAATGCCTTCCCTATGCCCCCCACACCCTAGTCTAAAATCACTGTTTGACTTTCATATATAATCTATCTATATAAACCTAAAGCCCATATGGATACATAGACATACAAATTTCACTTCATATATTTTATACTAACTTATTCTCGATCAAACACCTTTTTCCGGTTGATTCTTTTTATTTTCCGGCGACGGAATATAGTTCTTTTAACAACCCAATAATATGCACAAAGGTCTCCTCTCTCTCTCTCTAGTGTTTTTTTAATACTCTCTCTCTCTCTCTAACCAACATCATCTGAGTTTTGCACAGATGGGTATGGGAGGCAGCTTGTGGTGGCGCACATCCTTGCCGCCACAACCGTCGGGTTTATCTGGGCTGCCGCCGCCGCACACCGGCGCCGGAAAAGGTCAAAATCAGTAAAGCCTGAAAGTGTTGTTGTTCCACTGTTACATTTGACTGGTTCCGGCCATGTTGGAAGAGTTGAAAAGTTTTCTCATTATTTTGGTAAGCTTACTTACTTACTTACATGTTTATATTTACTTCCATATTGATATAGTTAAAAGATTAAACACAAACTGTTTTTCGGTAAGAACTGTAAGAATCAAAGGGGGTAAAAAAAATTTATTTTTTTTTTATAATTTTTTTTCCCATATGTTTAAACATACTTTCTAGATGAATAATACAAAAAAAAATTAGTGTAATTTCGTCATTAAAGTAAATATACTAGTTTACACTAGAGTAATTATGTAATTACTCTACACGTAATTACTCTACACAATTTTTTTTTTAGTTTTCAATACTATAATACATGTTTAATAATATGGGAAAAAATTTTTTGAAAAAAAATAAATAAAAAAAAATATCCTCCTTTGATTTTCACAGTTCTTACCGAAAAAACACTTTGTACCGGATCTTTCCCATGTTTTATAATAATGAAAATATTATAGTAAAAAAATTACATAAAAATTACTTCCCTATAATTATGTTTTATTTTTAACAACAATTTCTATTTTTTTATGATAAATAAATCACAACCTATTGAGTTGGAAAATGACTTGTTAACTTATTTGTTTTTTTTTTAAAGCCAAAAAATTAATAAAACAATTTTCCACCTCAATCTCAAAACAACACTTAAATTCCTTAGCCTTATAATTGTGGACCACATCACCTAAACCACGATGCATGTCTCCTTGAATACCCTAGACTTTATCAATACATGCATGTTTGGTACTTGATATATACAACTTTTGATGCATAAATAGAAGTTTTAAAACGTTGGTGTTAGTCTACATTTAAATGACCGTTCTAAAAAAAGTTGGATAGCTTAGCGGTAAAAGGAGTAAGGCGTGATGCGGAATAAAGCTCTCATATGCTACGTCTATTTCATATTGGTAATAAGCTTTAACTAACTCATCCACTCACTAATATGTGAAATAAATCCCATTTAAAGCCCCACTAGCATTGGTTATTGGAACTTAGGCCTAGTCTTGGGTTTTCTCATGCCTGCTACTACAACGACGAGTTAAGAATGATACCCTCCTTTGACGGCAGCGGGGAGGTGTTGGATGCATGAGTGGCTGATGTGGAGGTGGGGCGTCACTCCAAACCCACCAACCTAATAATGTGTTTCGTTCAAATGATGTAGGTTTTCGTCCTATAACAAACATTGGTATAAAATTTAGTAGTAGAAGGATTGTTAAAAAAAAAAAGTTGGAAATGAGCCACTCATGACCCTTTCACTTTGAACACAAGTTAGACAAGAAAGCATAGACCCTTTTGTACACTCACAATACATTGAATGGTATAATGTACCCTTCAAGACGGCTTATCCGTGAAATCTTTAGGCTTTTACATGACCAAAAGGATGCATGCAACAACAGTGGCGGATCTAGGCCACAAAATCAGTAGTAATCGTTTTTCATTTTTTTGATTTTAGTAGCAACGTTTTTCAAAATTTCGTAAAAAAAAAAAAAAAATTTCCACTACGCGCACGAAGTTGAGCCGCAACGTCCGCGACCGCTGCTTCTTCCCTATGTCCGCCCTGTGCAACAACCACATGTCTGTCGAGATCTGCACCCGCTGCTCTGCTGAGATTAACAAAGTTGATACTTCATGTCATACGTGTTGTTTGGTTAAAAACGACTCGTGGAATTAATATCATTCCTGCCTACCCATCTTAATCTATCTTATTTTTTAATACTTTCATGAAAAAAAAAAAACATAAACATGTAAAATTACTCATATATCATACAAATAATATAATAAGCAATTATCTATTTATTTACATCAACATATTATTAGTAACAAATGAGATTTGAATACATCGAAAGGGCACTCCTGGTGGCTGGTACCAGCTGACTTAAAGCCAGACCAAATATCTAACAGTTATTTATTATTATTAAATGGCAGTAATTAATTATTCTTAAAAAAAAAAAAAAAAAAAAAAAAAAAAAAACCTCACTCACATAGTAATATTCTTTGAATTTGATCATATAAATATGGAGGGACATTAATGTATATAATGAAACTGTGTTTTTCTTTCTAGTTTTATTAAAATCTGATTACATTAGTTTATATAAAAACATGACAAAATGGTCTAGTCACGTGACAACAATCGATACTCTTAACAATGAGACACACATGAACATTTTAATCGTTTGTGAATGTGTAGCAAGGCAACTTGGATTTAGAGATGGAAATG
This sequence comes from Ambrosia x helenae, assembly GCA_030844895.1. NCBI lineage: Eukaryota > Viridiplantae > Streptophyta > Magnoliopsida > Asterales > Asteraceae > Ambrosia > Ambrosia x helenae. The sequence goes on along the minus strand of CM061226.1, from coordinate 113,894,135 downwards.
AGTGCCCGAATTAAGCAAATTGGCAACAGATTATGTCCGTAAACTCGAAAGCGTTTGAAGATGACTTATATGTGTATTTTTCAAACGAAAAACAAGGCGAATCGCTTTGTATGAAGCTTGTTGAAGAGCTTGAAAGATGCATTCTTGGCTATTTTGCATTTCATTGGGGCCATGCTTCCCTTATGATCAACCAGGTAAACTTTAAATAACAGTGTATACATTTATTAAACTAGAAGGTTGTTCATGTGATTCGGTAAAAATTATACATACATCGGAAATCATTTAACATGCTAATTTTTCTTTAATTAAAAAAATCTACGACAAACAACATCATTATCATCATCATACTCAATTAATCCCACCAATAGCAAAAGCTAAGGTAGGGTCTGAAGAGTGTAAAATGTAGAGGCTGCTTCCAGTGAGACCCCTGACTCAATAATGGTTATGTATCAAGCTTAGACATAAGACACATAACACTTAGCAATCAGGACAAACCGATGGTGCATGTACTCCCTTGTCTTTTGGCTATCAACGCCACCACCTGATGCATGATTAACCGTTCGTCAATTTTAACGTTATTTTCACTAAATTAGTAAATCAACGTTAACATTAGTGCAACTTTACTTTTACCATCCGAGAGCCACACATATATACAAACAAACACTCGAAATAAATACAAAATATGCTCTCTTATGGTGTATTTTTTAAATTTACGTATGAAAATTTTATGGCTATTTAATAATATTGGGAGTAGTCGGTTGAGAAGTGAACATTATTGTTTCAACTAAAAGTTGTAATTATAACATACTATAGATAATATTATTTTGTTTGATTACATCAACTCTGAGAATTTCACGTGTTCGAGTGTTTGACCCAACTTACTATATATATATTTTTTGTGTGGAATTGAAGGTATTGAGCGTTGGATCCGAAGGGAGGAGGCTTAAAAACATGGTTTTGGCAGCTACGAGGTGATTTCTCTTTTTTTTTTTTAATTTACGCATCGGTGAAGTATATGAATTTTATTTTGTTGCATTAACTAATTTTATATACACAGAAAGAAATTGATAAAAACTTTAATTTATCATTAAAAATGTATTCAGAAACTGATTTAATTTTATCATTAATAATAATAATGTCACTCTCGTAATCATATAAATATCTTTTCGGTCTTTATTTAAACATAAAATTCTAAAATATAGTAACATGAAAAAAACATTATTATCTGTTATATATAATGTTAAAAGGATATATAATATTCAAAAGATAGTGGGATAGGTGGGGAATATACATCATGAATAAATATAATAATAATTCAACAAGTTGGGAATGGAATTATTCAACTATATATGGATGACCTTGAAAAATAAATGAACATTCAACAATAACGTAAATATGTTTTAATAAACTTTAAAAAATAAGTCAATTTGAGGTAATTTTTTTAAAGTTAGTTTTTGGGTAACAAAATTTTAAATATTTATATTCTAGGGCTTATTTTAAACTTAACTCGCAAGCAACTAAAATTTTAATCTATATGTTAAAAAGTTAATTTGTGTTTTAACCTTTTTTTGTTGGATAATGTTGTATATGAGGTGTTTATTCTTATTGTTTACTATCTTTATGTTTAGTATGACAAATACAAGTTGGATTGTTATTTATATGCAGAAAGCAAAGATTTGAGAGAGTTACAAAACATTTGAAAGTGGACAAGGGCATTCTCAACAATGGTGGAGGAAATGAGAGTCATAGGGTCCAACACCCCTAAGAAAGGCGATGGCGATGACACCTTCACGGAGGTCATGGGTCCGGTGGCTCACTGCGACAGAAGCCCTGTCCTCCTCTTCATGGGTGGTGGAATGGGCGCCGGCAAAAGCACTGTTCTCAAAGAAATACTTAAAGAGTACGTAACTTAGGCGTCCACGGGCCAATTTTGATAAAATATTGTGGATTGGACCACTAACTAATTTTTTAGAATAACAAAACTAAATTGGTTGGGCCAGGTAAGTTGGTTGGACGGACCATCCAACTGTTCACTGGTTTAACCTACATGTTTTCCGGTTTAACAGTTTAACCGACCTGTTTTTACTAGTTTTGGTAGCTTAACAGTTCGGTTTTGACGGGATGATGAGTTGAACCGTTTTTTTATACTTTTTTATAACAATTATTAATAACTAAAATACATATACATAACTACATATTCCAAAAGATTTATTTATAGTAAGTTAAACGAACGGCTCAACTTACATCGTTAGCTCCAAGTTCCAATCGAACTAAAACCTTAAACCATCAAAAACCGAACTGTTTGGATCTCAAACTAGCTAAACTAGCTGCCTTACTTCGATTTTTACGGTTCAATCAGTTTCAAAGGTTTATGAACACCCTAGTTTTCCCTATATATCCTTTTAATCTAGTACTATAAAAAGACATTAATAAAACATGTGTGATTTGCAGGGCATTTTGGTCAGTGACAGCAGAAAATGCGGTTGTAGTGGAAGCTGATGCTTTTAAGGAGACAGATGTGATTTACCGAGCTCTAAGCTCAAAGGGTCATCACCACGACATGCTTCAAACCGCTGAATTGGTACATATATATATATATATAGTTTTGTTTGACCCTTTGATCTTTTATATATATAGTTTAAGACGTGATGAATGACACATTTTATATAGGTGCATCAAACATCTACAGATGCGGCTTCATCTTTATTAGTAACCGCGCTAAACGAAGGGAGAGATGTGATAATGGATGGAACATTATCATGGGAACCATTTGTGGAACAAACAATTGCCATGGTGAGAACGATTCATAAACATCGTTATCGCATGGGTGTTGGTTATAAGGTCTCAGAAGACGGAACCATCATCGAAAATTACTGGGAAAGGGTCGAAGACGAAGAGGAAGAAGTTAAAGTAAATAGACCTTATAGAATTGAGTTAGTTGGTGTTGTTTGTGATCCTTTTCTTGCTGTTACAAGAGGAATCAGGTATGATCTCAAACATTTTGTTGGTTAAAGAGGTGGGGTAGCGGCGCAACTTGTAGCCTGTTTACTCGTCAAAACTTGTTGGTTTTAATGGAATCTAAAATAACTTGTTATTTTGACGGTATAGGAGGGCTATAGCAGTAAAAGAGCAGTGAGGGTAAATTCACAACTGAAATCACACAAGAGATTTGCAAATGCATTTCCAAATTATTGTAGTCTTGTGGACAATGCAAGGCTCTATTGCACCAATGGCATAGGGGTACCACCAAAGGTAAGTTTGTATTTTATTTATTTATTTATTTATTTATTTATTTATTATGAAGTAAATGTATATTTTTTGCTTGGAAAATTAGTAGTATTCATAAACGGGCTAGCATTGTTCACAAAAAGGGATATTGGCTCAGCTTATGGCTCGTTTAACCATTATCCTTATGTAACTTGGTCCTTTTTGGTGGAATAAACATATATATTATTGTATCAAAATAAACCGCATTATGAAGACATGAAATGTCGCTTATTGTTATTTTTTTTTTGGTTAAAATTTAGTTGATCGGGTGGAAAGACGGCAATAGCAATCTATTAGTTGATCGGGAGCTTATCAAATGTTTGGAAACGTTAAGTGAAATCAATGATGAAGCGGATTCAATATACGAGCTTTATGCTGACCCCAAAATGTTAACGGAGTCTGGCTCGGTGTGGAATGAAACTGTGTTGAAACCGGACAGAGTCAATCTTCAACGTGATTTAAAAGTTGTGATCGAGAGAATTGAGAAGTCAAAATTGTAACATGCATTCCAAAAGTCAAACATTGTAACATGTGTAAATTACTTTTCCTTTATTTTTTAACAGCTAATTTCCTCCCCTTTTATTACACCATTTTCCAACCCACTTTTACACCATACCAGGTTCAAACCCTGGTTTATTCCCCCAAGCACCAAAGGTGGTACTACCGGGCTATAAACCTAGTGGCCAGTTAAATTGCTTTTCCTATGTGGATTGGTGTCTGTTTCAAACGCAAATTTTATACAACTACTTTTGGTTTTAATGTTTTTTAAATGCAAAAATCAACTAAACACTTGATGAATAATCAACATCTAGCAAATTGCATGTAGTTTGGAACATGTTTGTGATATCCGCGTTGGAGATGGTCTTAGTTGTTTAGAATCGAATCCCCCTTTTTCACTCTACTTTTGGTTTAAGATCAAATTTTGTCCTGCATTTGACTTGAAACTCCTCTGAACTTGACTAGAAGCTTTTAACATGTTAGTTTTAAAAAGTAACGAGGAACTCAGCTCGTTTACGACCTTAAAGCAAATAACACAATCATATAGATGTAGAGTTGTAATGGACGGAAAAACTAACTAATAAAGCAAAACTAAATCATTTTTTTTATTAGACACAAACGTTTTTTTTTTTGGGAACCCGAACCGGTTTCAAACCGGCTTGGGACCTTACGGTTCCTTCCCGAACGGTTTCGGGTTAGGGTTGGGACCGGTTCGGTTTGTATACCAGTTCGTCGGTTTGAATACCGGTTTCGATTCGGTTTCAATTTTGGTTTGTATAATTTTCTTATATAAATTTTTTTATATAAAATTTTTCAGTTTTTTAATTAAAAAATACCGGTTTTTCTCAACCTATTCGGGGCGGTTCTTCCAGAAACTGGTTCGGTTCAGGTTGTAGTTTGAAGATGGGGAATCAATTAGGTACCTGCGATTCATAATACGAACCTAAACCATACTGGGAAACACCGGTCCCAGACCGGTTCGAGTTTACGAACCGGTTTTTCTGTTCACCTCTACTTGTGGTTGTGCCTTGTAGTATCACCAAAATTACTATTTAGAACATTCTAAGCCCAATGATGTTAAAAACAGGCCAACAACCGAACCCGATCCAAACACTAAGCCCTTTTCACATACATGATACATCGATTATCATTATCGTCCTCAATTCTCAAACCCTAGCCTGTTTTCCTCTTCGTTTCAGATCAGCAGCAATTCGTTGAACAACAACAACACTATGGTAACTAGTGATCCAATTTCTTTTATCTGTTACGATTTGTTTTCGTTTTATTGGTTACAATTTAATCTTACTGTAATATTCTGTTGTTGCAGGCCGAAGTTGACGTTGACGTGGCAGCAGCAGGAGCACCGAAGAAGAGAACGTTTAAGAAGTTCTCGTTCAGAGGAGTTGATCTCGATGCTCTGCTTGATATGTCTACTGATGAGCTTGTTAAGCTCTTCACTGCTCGTGCTCGTAGAAGGTTTCTGTTTATTTTTATTAAATTATTTTGAATTTTCAATCGGTTTTTTTGTTTTTGTTAATATTATTAATTGAATTTGTGGTTTGATAGGTTTCAGAGAGGTTTGAAGAGGAAACCTATGGCTTTGATTAAGAAGCTTCGCAAAGCTGTATGTATTTTTTTTTTTTTTTTTTTTTTTTTACCATTTTATGATTATTTTAAATTATATTTATTATGCTACCATTAATATGTTTTGCCAGAACTTGTTTAACTCGTGCTAGGTTAGATACCTGTGTATTACACCGGTGAGTAAAGGAAGTAATAAATAATAATAGTTAGTAATGAAGATTTAGGAATTATAAAAACGATACTTTGAGATAAGATATTGAATGCAGATGTGCAAAGTAGGAGAAGCAGGAGAAATGCATATCGGTCACATAAGCAAATTAAGGTTTAAAAATGATATGATTAAGCTTATCATCCTTTGAGAGTTATACATAATTGGATTATGTCGGCAAACAAAAGCTGTAGTGAGCTGTGAGCTTTATATGCTATTGGTTTACGCCCGATAAACTTAGCACTGGATATCTATGTTGTCAAAAGCCCACTCAGGCGCAGCCTACGCACCAAATGCGCTGCGCCCTGCGCCTGAAAGGTGGGCGTTCAGGCTCTTAGGCATTGCTTCAGTGCAGTTTCTACCCAAATCAGGCCAAAAATGGTTAAAATTCCAAAATAAACTTAGAAGTTAGAACATGTGTAGAACCCCAATAATGATATTTAATACTATTCGCCTACCTTAAAAAGCCCTCCTTTTTTAAGCACCTACGTTCCAGACTTGGCCTATGGCTCTATGCTTATTGCATCGTTAAAAAAGCCCTCGTTTTCATGTAATGTCATTCTTGTTTGATTGTAAACTGATGTTTTTATGTTCTAAAACGACTGCAACCTTTTGTATTTGTTACCTTTAATTTCACAATTGCTGAAACGTAAATGAAATTTGTATAGAAACGTGAGGCACCAGCTGGTGAGAAGCCAGAGCTTGTGAAGACTCATTTGAGGAACATGATAATTGTACCAGAAATGATCGGGAGTGTTGTGGGTGTCTACAATGGCAAGACATTCAACCAGATTGAAATCAAGCCGGAGATGATTGGTCACTACCTCGCAGAATTCTCAATTTCATACAAGCCTGTCAAGCACGGTAGGCCTGGTATTGGTGCCACTCACTCTTCCAGGTTTATTCCATTGAAGTGAAGCTGTTATGTTTCGCTTTTAACTATGTTCGGAATAGAAGACTGAATGTTTTTCTTTTCTGAGTTGCGTAGATTGTTTTTAAATCACAGATGTAAGGCATATGTTTTGAGGTTCCTTCTTTTAAATTGCTCGTTATACTTTTATTTAGTGATAGTTTTTGTTCTGTTATACCTTCTGCAGTGCCAGTGCATGATAGGAACATATTATGATTGATTTAATCTTTGTTTAGTTGCATTTGTATGAAGTTACAGTGAAATTAACACTGAAACCTACCTCCCCTATAGCAGGACTGTAACCCAACTTTAAATGTTTGTGTTTTTTTTTTTAAATTTTCCATTTCGTTGTATGTCTGAAGCTTCTTAAACAGAATGTGGATTAGCAGTAATGAAATACACCTATCATGATAGAAATTATTGAGTGATGCGTACGAGTCATTTACTCATTTAGCTTGCCCAAATCCCCATCGTTTGTCACATGAGTTGAACTTGTACAAACGTTAGCGCCGATTTCCTATGAGTGGGATTTTACTGTGTATTCTGTTGCAACTTGAAAGTGTTATTCGAAGCCTTTAATTTGCTACTGTTTATACTGACATTGTTTTCTCGCCTGATTGTTCTATATTTTTTTAGACTACAAGGTGTGGGGGCGTGGAAGGGGGGGGTGTGAAGCCCCTTCACGCCACCAACACCACTCCCTACATGGTGTGGAAGTGGAAGCTGGCGTGGGGCAGGTGCTGTGGAGATTCACCGGCATGGGGCAAAATGTGAGGGTGTGTTGGATGCTTGTGGTTGGTTATTATTGATGATTGAGATTTGTTGTTTGAGTAAAAAAAAACTCTGCGCGCCTCTCTTCCACGCCATCATCACCCGTGCTTTTTTGGAAGTTGGCGGGGTATTGATGCGAGTGGCACATGTCACTCCATGACCCCGTCACCCCATAACACACCTTGCACTCTTAGTTTGATTTGGTGAAGGTGCTGTCAATTCTTCAAACATTTAAGTTTTCAGTAACCTTGAGTATATGGGATCCAAAGTTTTTAGTAACCTTGAGTATATGAGATCCAAGTTTGCATAGAACAATTAACAAATTTGCATATTGCAAATTCAGTCAAGAAATCAAAGCGTCTGTTACTGAAGAAACAATAAATCAATGTCTGCGTATCTGGGTAAGATTGCATAGTAAGATTGCCAAAGGTAAAAGTGCATACTTGCGAACGAACAGTTTGATTGCATTGGTGACTAATCAATTGCGATTGCTGTTTGCGTCCTTTGATTTCCAAAATGACATGTATAGTTAAACCTTTTGTTCGAGTCCAGTAAAGCTTTTGCCAAACATTACTCAATTAACATAACATGACACATTTTGCTAGCTTTGGTTCACGGCCTTTATTCGTAGTTGTAACTATAGTTTATCAAACATAGACATTTTGTCAAACATGGTTTTACTTGGTTATAAATTAGCTAAAGATAGTCATACTTGCCTAATCAATGTCTAATATGACCATATAAAATGTTAAATATATTCGTATTACCCTTCCACGAAGTACGTGTTTGGGTTTTTCAAAGTCTCGGTAATTAGCTCTTGGATTTCCAGTTAAAAAAAATATAGTTGAAATTATGTACGTGTAGTCGTGTACTATGTAGCTTCTAAAAATTTCCATTTGTCGGTGTATTAATCGAACTTTGCCTATATTTTTCCTTCTTTTATGTATCAAAAATCAAACTTACTCATAACTAGTCAAACATAGCCATACTTGATCAAACATAGTTATAACTAGACCTGGCAAAGTGGGTGGGTTGGGTAGGTTTGGGTCATAGGTCAAGATGGGTTTAGGTTAGGATGGGTATGGGTTAGGATGGGTATATAAAGAAAAAAGGTTAGGATGGGTATAGGTCAGGATGGGTTTGGGTCAGGATGGGTTTGGGTTATGATGGGCTAAAAATAAAAAATAAAAAACTTAAAAAACTAAAATTAAAATAGATTAAAATTAAAATAACAATAAAAAATAAAAAAGTTAAAAAACTAAAATAGCGACCAGGACCGTTTCGACCCGATCGGGCCCGTTAGCGACCGGAACCGTTTCTACCCGGCCGGGCCCGGTAGCAACCTGGACCGTTTCGACCTGACCGGGCCGTTAGCGACCGGAACCGTTTTTACCCGGTCGGCCCGGTAGCGACCAAGACCGTTTCGACCCGATCGAGACCGTTAGCCACCGGAACCGTTTCTACCCGGCCGAGCCCGGTAGCGACCCTGACCGTTTCGACCTGGCCGGGCCCGTTAGCGACCGGAACCGTTTCTACCCGGCCGGGCCCGGTAGCGACCAGGACCGTTAGCGACCGGAACCGTTTCTACCCGGCCGAGCCCGGTAGCGACCCTGACCGTTTCGACCTGGCCGGGCCCGTTAGCGACCGGAACCGTTTCGAACCGACCGGGCCCGGTAGCGACCCGGACCGTTTCGAACCGACCGGGCCCGGTAGCGACCGGAACCGTTTCTATCTGGTCGGCCCGGTAGCGACCCGGACCGTTTCGAACCGACCGGGCCTGGTAGCGACCCGGACCGTATCGAAACCGACCGCGCCCGGTAACGACCCAGACCGTTTCAACCTGACCCGTCCCGTAGCGACCCGGACTATTTTGACCCGGCCGGGCCCGGTAGCGACCGGAACCGTTTCGACCCGACCGGGCCCGGTAGCGACCCGGACGGTTTCGACCCGACCGGGCCCTGGTATCGACCCAGACCGTTTCAACCTGACCCGTCCTGTAGCGACCCGGACTGTTTCGACCCGGTCGGGCCCGGTAGCGACCCGGACCGTTTCGACCCGACCGGGCCCGGTAACGACCCGGACCGTTTCGACCCGACCGGGCCGGGTAACGACCTTGACCGTTTCAACCTGACCCGTCCCGTAGTGACCCGGACCGTTTTGAACCGACCAGGCCCGGTAACGACCCAGACCGTTTCAACCTGACGCGTCCCGTAGCGACCCGTACTGTTTCGACCCGACTTGACCGTTAGCGACTCGGACCGTTTTGACATGACCGATCCCGTTAGCAACACGGACCGTTTCGACCCGACCGGGCCGTCAACGACCGGACCCTTTCGACCCGAACGAGCCAGTCAACAACCCAGACCGTTTGCACTCGATCAAACCCGCTAACGACTCGAACCGTTTCGATGAGATCGGTCTCGTTAACGACCTATGTTGTTTCGACATTGTCGTCCGTTAACGACCCGAACGGTTACGAACCGACTGGGGTGATCAACAAATGCAAAAGATATAATTTTTTGTTTTTATTGACATTGATTTCTATGACGCATCAACTTGGGTGAGTTTTAATTTAGATTTGTATATGGTTATCTAAAAATACCCATCCTGACCCATTTGTTTTTTTTGACATACCCATCCTGACCCACTTACTTATTTTCTAAAATTAAAATTACCCATCCTAACCCCCTTGAAAATTATACTAAACCCATTTTAACCCACAAGGTCAAATTTTAAACCCAAAACAACCCAAACTCAAGTAAATGGGTTGAAATTGCCAGGTCTAGTTATAACTAATCAATCATAGTCATACTGGGTCAAGCAAGGTTTATAAAAAATACACTTTTTTTTTTCGATACAAAATCGTTTTTCTATTCTCTTTTTGAGTATAAAACATAACCTATTTTTTTGCTGAAGTTATTTCGTATGCAAAATAGTAGTGTAGTAACTTAGTGGCTGTTTGGTTGATTAAGTGCTGAATCATTAAGGGTCTGTTTGGTAGCCTCTTAATGAGGCTCTCAGCGCGTTTGTTTCAGCTTCTGAATGGAATGGTTAAGTCTGAATCATTAAGATTTGAGATGTTGTTGAACCATTAAGCACTGAACTATTAAGAACTGAACTAGGCTAAACCTTAATGAGGCTCCCCTACTAACGTGGGACAAGAAAATTAACCATTAAGAGGTCCAACTTAATGATTCAGCGCTTAACCATTTAGACCTCTTAACCATTCAGACTTCTTAATGATTCAGCACTTAATCAACAAACAGCCCCTAAGATGTCTGAATGGTTAATAGGTCTGAATGGTTAAGTACTGAATCATAAAGTTGAACTTCTTAATGGTTAATTTTCTTGTCCCACATTAGTATGAGAGTCTCATTAAGGTTTAGCCTAGTTCAGTGCTTAATGGTTCAGCAACATCCCAAATCTTAATGGTTTAGCTTTAACCATTTCATTCAGAAGCTGAAACAAACACGCTAAATGCTGAATCATTTAGCGTTGAATCAATGGTTTAGACTTACCAAACATGCCCTAACTACTAATTACTAACCACTTCCAGGCACCATTCTGTAAGCCAATTACTAAAAAAGAAAAGGAGGCCCAACTATACTTGTCCAAACCCTAGGCCCTCTTTATATACAACAATAACGAAACAACGAAACCCTAGCCCTCTTTTTGTTTCAGATCACCAGCAGCAGCACTTCCTTCAACCACTCAACCATGGTAACCTGTTATAATCCTATCCATTTCCTTCCATCAACTCTTATTTAACCTGATAATAATATTATTCATATGTCGTTACAGGCGGATGTTGAAGCTGACGTTGCGGCAGCCGGAGCACGAAGAAGAGGACGTTTAAGAAGTTCTCATTCAGAGGCGTTGATCTCGATGCTCTGCTTGATATGTCTACCGATGAGCTCGTTAAGCTCTTCACTGCTCGTGCTCGCAGAAGGTTTCTCTTTATTTTTATTCAATTGTTTTGAATTTTAATTGTTTTTTTTTTTGTTTTTATTAATATTATTATTTGAATTTGTGGTTTGTTAGGTTTCAGAGAGGTTTGAAGAGGAAGCCTATGGCTTTGATCAAGAAGCTACGCAAAGCTGTATGTCTTTTTTTTTTTTTTTATTATTTTACATTGAAATTATATGTTTTGCCTGAAAATATAGTCCAGCATTTGTTTTAGATTTTATATATTTACTTGAAACTATGGTTTTGCATTTCTACATGACTAGTTTTATTGTTTATAGTTACCAAACCATAGAAAAGCTTCTGCATTGACTAATTTAAGTTAGTGAATTGAGCTAATTCTGCTTATTGACGCATAAATTATTGTAATCTGAGGCCAAAACAGTAGTTGTATTTCTAGGTGATTAGATTTTTTTTTGTTTCTGAAAGTTGTGAGATTCTTAGCAATGTTTATTACTTTATTTATAATCTGATTTGGCTTTTTTGTTTTGTTTATGTGATGTTTGTCTTAGTTGATTGAAAAACATCACATAAACATGTTGTTAGTATATCATGTTTGTTTGTTCTGGATGACTAGAAATATCCGTGTTGGTAACATCAGTGTTGTAAAAGTCGGGCTAGGCGGTTCCCTAGGCTTTAGGCGGACCAAAATAGTGTAATTTTGAGCTAGGCGAGGGATTAGGCGGGATGGAGATTAGGGGGACCTAGGCGATGTTTAAATTTCAAAAAAATCATTTACAAGCCCTAGTTCCATTATATATGCCTCCTGGTTAAAAAAAACACGTGAATTTTTAATTATTATGTGAATATTACATACCAATGGAGTGGTGGTCCATTGGCAAAGGCAAAGCCTTTAAAACACCTTGGTTGTGGAAGGTCTTAGGTTCAAGTCCCACAGACTACAGGATTTAAAAAGAAATTAACCTTTCAAAAAAATGTGAATATTACATTATTATGTGAATTGTTCGAAATTTGAAGTATTATGTGAATTTCTAAGTACTATTTTCATATAAATTTGTGTATATATGTAAAAATACGTATAACAATTCCAAAACGATTAAATCCGCCTAATTCCGCCTAATACTGAGGCTAGATCCCACCGCCTGCCTAGCTCCTTTTACAAGTTACAGCCTTGGATAACATTCATCTTAGTGTTGCCAAAATCTTAATGAAAAACTTATCATTGAATTTTAATATTTTTCTTGTTTATGTCGATTTGTTATTTTCTTGTTAATGTATCATCTTTCATGTTTGATTGAGAACTTGTTTCTTGTTTACACGTTACAACTACTGAAATGATAACGTTATTTGAACATGAACAGAAACGTGAGGCACCAGCCGGGGAGAAGCCAGAGCTTGTGAAGACTCACTTGAGGAACATGATCATTGTCCCAGAAATGATCGGGAGTGTTGTGGGTGTCTACAATGGTAAGACATTTAACCAGATTGAAATTAAGCCTGAAATGATCGGTCACTACCTTGCTGAGTTTTCAATTTCGTACAAGCCGGTCAAGCACGGTAGACCTGGTATTGGTGCTACCCACTCTTCTCGGTTTATTCCATTGAAGTGAGAGATTGCTTCTCAGTTGATTTTGTCTGTGTTAACCATGTTTGGTATGGAACGACTGGTTATTTTTGTTCACTGAAACTGTTAGTTTGTTTTCATTTCACAAATATGTTTTTAAGGAGTTTTATTTTAAATTGCATGTTATCACTTTGTTTTAGCATTCAAGTTTTTTTTTGTTTTAGTATTCAAATTTTTTTTGTTTTAGTAACCGTTTTAGAACATGAATAAACTAAGGGTTATCTCCCCAGGGAAAAAGACTAGAATAATGTGAATGGTGACAGAACATTTCCAAGCTGATATGGGATCATACAGCATGAAAGAACATTGGCAAGTTTGAGGTGTTTACGTTTTTATAATTTTTATAAGTAGCAAGCTATGTTTTGTAAGGTATACATGTATTGAATAAGACTGAAGGTATTACTAACCCAAGAATATAGAGGCCATTTATTAATTTCTTAGAAGAAAGTAAATAACTTGCAATTTAACCTTACTAGAAGAACTGCTTAAGTGCTTACTAATTTACCCTCTGTATTATATAATCATATTTAAGACTATAAGTAAGTCAACTCCAAACACTTCTAAACCTATTAGTAATTCCATACCAGCGTCCAGTCCACTACGCTTTTATGTCACAACCTGATACCGATAGGGTGGCTATATCGTAAAAAAAAAAAAGCGCGTGCGCACATACAATATGAAGAGTTTACTTGTCACCAAAAGATTAAAGTATCGACTCCAATCATTATATGCGACATCTACAACAAGTAAATAGTTTGTCTTAAAAATATTTAGTGTGTATCGTTCGTTATAAATAAATGACAATACGTATTTTGAACTCATATTTATATGGTTTAAAGTCACTGTTGAGTGTTCAACTGCCTATTAGCTACCTCTCGTCTTCTCCCACGTCTCTTATAAGGTGAGCTTATTCATGAGGTTGATTCATACTTCTCATTACATTACAAGAAAAAATACTAATAGATAGCGTGGAAAGCGGGAAGAATAGTCCTTGTTTGGAGGATCAGACCCTGCTTCCAAGGCTGATAGGATTTCACTCAACTCGTCAGTCTTAGGCCTTAGCGGGCTTGTAACACTAGACTAAGAGATTGGAAGACTTTTTCCCATTATTTCCCAATTTTTTATGAATCTTAATATTTATATGGTTAAAGCGTCTTGTATCCTATACCACCCCAACAAAGGACATAATAGCACCAATGACGTGTATGGAAAGGCATAAAATGGTGATTTGGCTCGTTTGAGTCATGCCATTATCACATTATACATTATTCAATCATTTGTTAGGTTCTACTTTCATACAACCATATGATGTGACAAACACCTTCTCATACGGATCGTATGCCCAACTTAACCCTCTCATACAACCCGTATGACACAAAATCTCCTTGTTATATGACCCATATAACTATGTAAAAGCTGGTGTCCAGTTAGTGTTGGAAGTTAATCCTAAACTTGTATGAGTTGAACGTTAAAGAGCCAAACTGAAAGATTAATTTAAATTAATATTATTTAAATTGTTTGAGTAATCTATTAACGTTTAAATTAAATTAGTTTGAAAGTTCAACACTTTCGCAACTTATTTGGGTCCTAGTATAATTGGGTCGAAGTCTGAATAGACATAATTTTTTATTTCCAGTTGACTTCTTTTATTTCCTTTGTAAGTTAATAAGTTTGTTTGGTTGAATAGAAAAAGTCACGCGGTTACAACCCAATATATCAAGTTCCGATTTAGTTGTTTTACCGTCTGGGCCAACATATTATTATATATAACAATTTTGATCCTTAGCTACAGTAACTTGCATAAAAGGCCTTCATTTTCAAAGTAATTACAAAAATGTCATTGTAGTAATTTTATCATTAAAAACAAAATAAAAAGCCTTTAGTTTCGAGGTAATTACGCAAATGCCATCGCAGTACTTTTATTACTAAATCCTCCTTTTCAAGCGATGGTTCGTTGCAGTCGCGATGACTGCGACGCCGCTGGCTGGTGGCCAGGATCGTAGATGTTTTCTTTTATGAATTGTTTTCTAGCGGTTTAGGCGTTTTGCTCGCTGCAACGCGCACCGGCGTACCGATGGAACAATACGAGTCTCTACGTTGTGTTATCCGATTAGCAGACCCTCGCGATACGCTGGTGTTACTCCGCTATTCGTCACAAAAATCTACATGTTTTCACGAATCGGCGGCGTTTATATTTCTACGCCGTGCATAATTTACTAGTTTAAAATAACAACAGGGTACTGATATCAGCCGTCTTTATGAATATATAATAATATTATCTCCATCCGGTGGTTACATACGGAGATACCATAACCGTTAGAGATAAAAAGGAATCCGAAACAGTCCCTGCGTTACGATGCAATGTAATTGGTTGAAAATGCACCGTTTCGTCCTTTTCCATATAACTTGAACCTCACTCCTCACCTTCATCTGCATCTTTCCATCAACGGTTATTTCCTTCCTCCTCAAGGTTAGGGTTTCATTTTCTATAAAAATATTATTATATCAATTTTATTCAAATTATTGGTTACGATCCTTCATGTTTTATAAAATTGAGCATTATCTGCTGCTTTATTTTGAATTATTTTGAATTATTGTGTTTTGTAGGTTTTTTTAATTGAGAATTTAGATCATTTAGAACGAGATATTATTTATAGGAAAGTTTTAGAGGTTAGGGTTCGATTCATGCAGTTTTATGTGATAATTTTGGGGTTCGTTGATTTAATTGTTTGTGATGATCTTAGTAATGATGGAAGAAGTTATTATTAAACTCACAAAGCGAGATAGCCTTTGGATGTGGAATTAAAGTTGTCTAGATTCTGTATTAGGGTTAATCTAATTAGATTTGTAAGAAAATCGATATTGAGCTAAATTTGGTATAATTTACTGATATTCTGATTCAAGTTCTTTAAGCTGCATTGATCGCTTATCGATATTAGACTTAACTTGAGTGAAAGCAAGTTACTAGAAGGCAAACTGTATGTCGTTTCTATATTGATGTGTGAAGTATGATCTTTGCACTGATTATTACAAACTCTGGGTAGCAATTAGCATTGGCTCTGTTGGTTTTGATATGCTCTATCTATTAAGACACCCCCTTCATCTATTTAAACACCCCCACCACTTATATGCTACATATTGGGCAATATGCAACGTGTTGGCGGTCCCTACAAGTCAACTCCTGCAGTTTTTGTCTTTTAGCGCCGCCAAATAATGCTCCATATTTGCCAATATTGTGTGTGTGTGGGGGGGGGGGGGGTCAAAATAGGTAATGGGGGTGTCCTAGTCTATAAAATATTACAAACTCTGGGTAGCAATTAGCATTGGCTCTGTTGGTTTTGATATGCTCTATCTATTAAGACACCCCCTTTATCTATTTAAAGTTTAAACACCTTCACCACCTATATGCTACATATTGGCCAATATGAGCGTGTTGGCGGTCCCTACAAGTCAACTCCTGCAGTTTTTGTCTTTTAGCGCCGCCAAATAATGCTCCATATTTGCCAATATTGTGTGTGTGTGGGGGGGGGGGGGGGGGGGGGGGGGGGGTCAAAATAGGTAATGGGGGTGTCCTAGTCTGAAGACCCTTTTCATATACATTTAGAATGCAAACACTACTAAGAAAAACAACATTGGGAATCGTCTTTTTGTACGAGTTTGTGAAATAATTGGCATCAGCTGTAGGTTTGTGGACTTGATTTTGATGGTTCTTGGTTGACATAAGGTATTCTTGGTGGACTACACTCATTGACCCTTTGGCCATAATATATATCACAGTAACCAACAAACTTACCATAATTGTCTTCTAATAAGAGATTGCAATTACTAGGGGCGAGAACGCCTCAAATTTACCAACATCGTTTTAAGTCATTGGCTTATTTTTACTAATTTTTGTAGTTGCTAGGTTAAATTAGACATGATATATACGGTCTATCGTAAGGTTACAAGCCAGGTATCAAATGGGGATCAGGAACTTTTGTATGACATAAAGTACTAGAAACCAAAGGTTCTTGAATTGCATCATTTAGCCCTATCCTTCAAACTGAATCTCGTACGATATTGTCACTGAACCTGAAATACGTATTTCAGTGTATGATGATTAGTGATATGCAAACATTAGTTTTGGAAGTTTTGAGTAAAAGAGTGATCCTGAGTTTGTTTGCTTAACGTTTTTGTGCAGATGTTGCTGGAAGTTGAATGTCTCCACGAAGTAGTAATTCCAACAAAAGACATTGCCACAAACGGAGTGGTCCAACACGTTTAGTTGTCACTAAACTTTTAAAAAAGTTAACGACGTACAAAGCCTTAGATGGAATCGGTTACATTCTAGGAGTCACCAAACTAAAAACCATTTGCAAGGGAAAAAGTCATGAGTCCACAAAATGCATTGACTTTTCGGTAGCCTTCATCTGCCGCACCCTTTTGCCCATGAAAGGTGAAGTCATGTTTGGCATCGTGCACACAGTAACCAGAAGCGGGGTTTTCTTGAAATCAGGACCCATGGAGCTTGTTTATCTATCGACTCAAAAGATGCCAAATTACCACTTGGTTGACGAGGGAAAACCACTGTTTTTAAGCAATGATTTGTCAAGGATTGACGAGGGTGTGGTGATACGGTTTGTGGTTCTTGCGACTAGGTGGAGGCAGATGAACTGTGACATTTGGGTTTTGGCTAGCATTGAAGGTGACTCACTTGGGCCGGTTGCTACAGCCGGTTTGGATGGGTTCGAGTTGTAGTTTGTTTCTGTCTGTGAAGTCAGCTTGGTCGATAGGTGTATAGTCGTATAGATCGTTTTGGTGAACGGAGGAAGTTGTGACCGTTTATACTCGTAAAGCTTACATTAAAGTTTAAGTCAAAGTTAGTTATATGCCTTTTTGTAAACTTACATTACCTGAAGTTAGGGTTAGGCACCTTAAAAATTAACACATCATTTCTATCATTACATGTATCCATTTTAATATGGCAAGGATGATGACTGACTACTGAAAAAAAAATGATTTTGGTATAAGTTTTATTACGTTACAATGTTACATAACTTTTAAATAGTATTTTGTTATGGTACATTGGTACATATGATAACCGTTAACGTAGGCCCCATTTTCGCAATGGTAATGAAAGATTTGAGTTGCTGGAGCGTTGTTGCAGTGGTTGAGTCATTTGGGCCTTACCGCCTTAGCTAGCGCGAAATATGGTCAAGTTCTCTTCTAATAAAACCAAAATGTAGAAGTGCAAATCCTGAAGAATGCAGGTAAGATAGAGTTATCTTAGAAATTCTAGCAATTGTTAAAGAAAATTATCCACACATAAGTCACTTGTATGCCATGCCATCAAGTTTGTATGTACATCCACAAGTTCTCTACATATCCATTGTCAAAATGTTATAAATAATATTAAATATATCGATAAGTTTTCTCTATTTTATATTTTTTTACTTATCATATCCATATTGTCAAAATGTTAACAAGTATGTCATTTCTGTTTCAAAAGACAACGGATAGGGGTAGTGGGTACAAAAAACGATAAAAATACGAAAATTTTTCACTACTTTGGAAAAATTGGGGGGTAGCGGGTGCTACCTCTCTTCCCATGGTAAGTCCGCCACTGTTAGATAGCATTGATTACTTTATGTTATAAGAAAAAATGCATCTTTGTGTTTGATAGTTAGAGGTTAACCGTATCTTGTAACTCGTTTTTTTCACCATCTACACTTTCGCAGTGTCTTAGGAACTTAGGAACAAGCGGACCTTTATACGCCATTTGTTAAACCTTAGAAGTCGATATTCAAACGCCATTGGTTATTATTATCTTGTTGAGATGTTAAAAGATTAAATGCTTAGACTATCCGGAGTGGTGGGGGGGGGGGGGAAGAGGGGGATGAAGCGCCATGTGGCACTTGTGGGACCCGTGAGAGGGAAAAAAATTGTGGGGAGTGGAAGGGGAGAAAGAGGGGGGGGGGAAGGAAATAATATTATATTGTGTTAAAGTTAAAAAAAAAAAAAAAAAAAACTGACCAATCAAAGCAAGACACATCATCCCACCCAAGTGCCCCACGCCGGTGACCTCCCCCCCCGCCCCCTCCACGCCGGTATGACTTAAATTTTGATAAGACTGACATTTTAACAAAATCAATGATCAATTATTTTCCCTCTCTTTAAATATCAATTTGGTTGATGATTTACAAAAGTAGCTGCATCCAAACAAATTATTATAAATAAATAATGCTGTATATATAAATTAGAAAATACTATATAGTTCTCAAAACAAATCTAAAGACAACCAGTCAAAGTAGATAAGTAAGCATTAAGCAAGAAGGCAAGGGCCGTGCCCATTCCCCGTGGGCCGTGTAATGAGTGTTTTTAATACTTTTAAAAATTAAAATTTAATTTTGGCCATGTCATTTTCCCACGTACTCCTTAGTCACATGTGTCAGAATACATCATATTGGATTATTGGTTCACAGACAATGAAAACTACAGTTTTTAAATTGTTTTCAAATACACTAGAGTAGGGATGAGCTCGGGACGGTATCGGTATCAAACCGATATCGATTCTGATAATATCGATTCCGAAAAGTTAAAAAACCAATACCGATACCGAACACATACGGTACGGTACGGTATCGGTACAGTACCGGTATGGTATCGGTATTTTACCTTAAAATACCGATATCATACCGATCTCGTACCGATACCGATAATACCAAACCAAAAATCCATAAATATGGGTACCGATACCGATCCCGAAACCCCTCGGTTCGGTATCGGTTCGGTACGGTATCGGGATCGGGACGGAACGGGATCGGTATTCGGCCTTGTATGCCCATCCCTAAACTGGAGGAACTTGAACTTTAAGATGGTGGGGTCGAAAGTTACGAAAGCCAAATTTACGTAAAATCAAATCAAATCGGTGGGGTCAAACTTAATATATACAAAATTTTCTGACAAAAACGTGGAATTTTACACTGAATAGCTTAAAAATGGTAGGGACCGGGGCACCCCGGACCCTTCTTAAGTTTCCCCAAGTTCAAACACATAGTAAATTTTATAAAAAAAATTGTTTCATTGTTTGGGTGTTAAACTTTAAGAGGTTGTAATTGTTTTTTTCACCATGTTTGTCTCTCTTTTAATATCCATGCCGTGTATCTCTTTCTCTTTCTTTTATGGAGTATAACTTTTTATTTACTATCGTGAAATACACGTTTATTGAACATCATGTACTGATTTAAACTTTTATCGTAAGTTTTAATCTTGTCCCCACTTCCCAACTATAAGTAGCAAGTTATTTTGACACCAATTACAGTCCCAACCTCTTTGGACATAAAATCTTGTTTAAACTACTTTTTACAACAATCTTAGTGTAAATAATATCTTGAGATTATTCTAGTTAAAATGTCTAAAATGACCAATGCACGATCAACTTTTACAAAAATCTATCATATTATCAAGTGTTACGTCGAATCAGTATAGTAAATGTGTAGTCGTACATTTTGTCAAGTGTACATGCAAGTAACTCCTTAAACTGTTCAAATTGAACGACAATATCTAATTAAAAAACACTAACTAGTAAGAAACTAGACGACCAAATAAAAAAAAGTTACATGAATAATACAGAATGTTTTTGTAAAAACTCTATCAACGAAATCTTGCATCTCTTTCCGAATGGAAACCATAGAAAAGAAAAATGCACAACGTTATCAAACAACAAATCCCTTCCTGTTCGAGGACACGAGAAGATCTCTTCATTCCTACACTTCCA
The DNA here is from genome assembly GCA_030844895.1 of Ambrosia x helenae. Taxonomy (NCBI): domain Eukaryota; kingdom Viridiplantae; phylum Streptophyta; class Magnoliopsida; order Asterales; family Asteraceae; genus Ambrosia; species Ambrosia x helenae. Next base: position 113,873,593 of record CM061226.1, on the reverse strand, counting down.
AATCACCCACTAAGTAACCCCTTAAACAAACTTAACAAAAACACTCAACTCATAAAAAAACCGATCAAAACGATATATGATATTGGATACTAATTGAAATAAATTACTTTCATTCCAGAACAAGGAAAATTACATCAAGATAACGAGCAAGCGGACAATAAGCTGCGCCGTCAACCCTTTTCTGAATAGCAAATCCTAATCTACTAAAAACGTAACCCTAGCACCCGAAACCGAGACACTACTATGAATAACCCGCTAGACCCTGATCACTACTAATTTACTAAAGAAAACAGAATACAATATAAACAACTTAGATTAACATACCAAAGAATAAAAGTTATATTTGTTCCACAAAAATAAGTAAATAACCAACAAAGTTACAAAACACACTTCTTAAACAACCTAACAATAAAAAGCCAAAGCCTAAACAACAACCAAACATGTATCAAAAGAAACAAAATTATACACTATATAATATATATATTGCATACATCATTAACTTTCAATTATACCTATGTATTACTGTATAACCACGAACACATAAACTAAACTACCCCAACGTACCCCCACTACTAAACACAGAACACTGTCTAAACGGTCTAGAAACGGTCCACCAGCACTAGCCGGACACGTCATCAACCCAACCGGCGGTGGCACCATACAATTATAACTCAAACACAACGCCACACCGTCAGGCAACACCATGTCACCACCACCATTCCCTATCGGAAACACCGTAATATAATTATGCTGCAAATACAACGTCCTCATTGTCCCATCAAACACATTATCAACATAGCTCTCAGGAACCTTTCCAACAAAATTATTATTATTTTAAAACAACGTTTCAACCGTATCTAAATAGTTTGGTATTAAACCGGATAGATGGTTATGGCTCAAGTCAACGGTTGACCCTGGACCGTAAGGTACGGCGGTCAACGACGGTGATGGCGGTGGTAGCTCGCCGGAGAAATTGTTCCGTTGGAGGTACATTGATGAGAGAGAAGATAAAAACAATGAGCTCTTTATGGGCCCACTTAATGTGTTCATGCTTAAATCGAGATACACTAAATATGATGGCGGTTTATAATTTACTGGGCCCCACAGACCGTTACTCGATAACGACAAGTAACGAAGCCTCGCCGGAATATTTTCCGGTAACATTCCGGTTAACATATTATTCCTTAAATCCAAGTGAATAACCTCTGATTCGTTGGGGAAGTCCGGGATTTCTCCGGCGAGATTGTTGTATGATAGCACAACTACTCTTAGCTCCGGTGAGGATGACGTCAGCGTCTCCGGGATGACGCCGGTGAGTCTGTTATGACTCAGGTCTAATGTGTGTAGGTTTTGAAGGTTAAAGATTGATTCCGGGATAGTTCCGGTGAGACGGTTGTCGGTGAGTGATATTACTCTTAAGTTTTTAATCCGGTGACCGATTTCCGACGGGATAAATCCGGTGACGATACCAGGGTAGAGAATAAGCTGAGTTAACTCAGTGAGTTGGTATAGCCCAGAAGCAGAAATGGTTCCAGCGAGTCCAGGTGAGTCGGAGAGACCAGTACCGAGGTAAAGAGCGACAACGCGTAACTGGTTATTAACAACGGCGCAAGTGACGCCGGAAAAGGAATAACATGCGTTTTCCGGCGAGGAGAAGTTCCAGGTAGAGAAAAAGTTACCGGTTTTTACGTCGGTGAGTGAGTACATGATTTGGTGAAGTGCATTGAGATCGGAGAGGGTTGGTTGTTGTTGGGTTGTGGAGGGAATGGAGAGATGGAGGGTTAGGATAAGGGTGAAGAGTCGCCGGAAAATGTGGCCGGAAAAAGGCTGCATTTTAGGTCCGGTGAAGTGAGGAAGAAGGAGGGAACAGAGGGGGGTATGATGTTAAAGAGAGCGTTTGTTTGTTTGGTTAAAATTGGTAACGGACAGCCACAATTTTTATTTTGGAAACTAACTAAATTCCAGATCTCAATATATATATATATAATAATGTTATTGTTTTGAAACAATGTGAATATATTTTTTTTTTGAAATTATTGGTTGAGTAGAAATCCCTACGTGTCCTCGTTATCTAAGCTCAAACCGTCACGAATTTTTTTTTTATGGTGTGTATGAATTTAACCTGTGACATACCGTCAACTCATCCTACCTCAAACTAGTTGGACTGAAGATTATCCATGATGATGATTCATGAATCAATATTTGTATGGATAATTTGTGATGGATGTACAAGAATTTGGATTGCTATTTTGAATTATTGCCGAGTATATTGCATCAGCCCCCCTCACCTCCTTATTGAAACCTGATAATGGAATTCGGCCTATTGCTGTGGGGGGCATTTGACGAAGGTTGGTCTCTAAGGTGGCAATGAAGAAGGTTGGGAAAGACATTGCCCAGTACCTGGGGGACTTTCAATTTGGAGTAGGGGTACCAAATGGGGCAGAGGCGGTGCTTCACAGTGCAAACAGGTTCCTCAACTCTTTTCATGCGGATGGGTCTCTGCTTACAGTAGACTTCTCCAATGCCTTCAACATGATCGACCGCACAGTTTTTCTCCAAGAGGTTCACCAGCGGTGCCCGTCTATCTATCCGTGGGTCCAGTTCCTTTATGCCCAGCCTGCTAGGCTGTATGTGGGCAATGATTGTATTGGGGCTACCACCGGAGTGCAGCAAGGAGATCCTTTGGGGCCCCTTCTCTTTGCCCTTGCCTTACATCCCCTTATCATACGGATTCAGGAACACTGTAACCTACCGTTTCATGCTTGGTATTTGGATGATGGGACGATCATAGGCAACGCAGTGGAGGTTGCTAAGGCTTTAGACATTATCAACGTGCATGGGCCATCTCTGGGGCTTCATCTCAATATTAAGAAAACTGAGATCTTTTGGCCGACGTGTGACGGGTTGAAAGGTCAGGACGGGCTTTTCCCGAGAGGGATTGGTAGACCAGAGAAGGGGGTTAAGCTCCTTGGTGGGGCTGTTAGCCGAGATCCTACCTTTATTAGGGAGTTGGCAGGGCGGCGGGCTACGGGTGCGGTTGCCCTTATGAAACTACTGCCCCGCCTTAGAGATCCCCAAAGTGAACTCCTGCTGCTCAGGTCTTGCATGGGGGTCGCTAAGTTACTTTTTGGGTTGCGAACTTGTCAACCCCTCTGGATGGTGGATGCGGTATCCCTTTTCGATGATGGCCTCCGGGAGGCTATCGAAGATATAGTTGTGTGTGGTGGCCCCTTCTTCGGGGACCTCCAGTGGCGCTTGGCATCCTTGCCGATGCGTTTAGGTGGTTTGGGCCTCCTTTCAGCTCAAGATGTTGGAGTTTATGCCTTTGTGGCGTCTAGAGCTCAGTCTTGGGAACTTCAGGATCATATCCTTCGAAACAGTGGGGTTAGTGGGCTAGACCCAGACTATCAACAGGCGCTCGAACGCTTAAATGTCTATCTCCCGGACTTTGATATTGGCGGTTTTTCTAATAAGGACACCGCCCCCTCAAAGCCACAAAAAACTTTGGCGAATGCTCTTTTTAACAAAACTGCTAAGAGCCTGGGAGAAGTTTTTGAGTTGTCCTCTCGCCAGAAGGCAGTGATCGAATGCCTAAAGGGCCCTCATGCTCAGGATTTTTTGACCGTTATCCCGATTGAGGGTTTGGGTCAATGCATGTCTGCAGTGGAGTACAGGGCGATACTCAAGTACCGGTTGATGATCCCTATGTATCCGGAAGATGAAACATGCCCCATTTGCCGTAAAGCTTGCATGGATAAATACGGGGAGCATGCAATTCATTGCAAGGAGCTCCCTGGTTTCAAATATCGGCATGACTGGGTGAGGGACGTTTTGTGGGATATCCTGAGAAGAGCTGGGATTTCTGCCAAAAAGGAGGCCCCTGTGAACTTTCTCACGGACCCTACAGAAGGGAGATCCACCCTGCGACCCGCAGATCTGCTTGTCTTTGGATGGGAGAGGGGGAAACATGCCTGCGTGGACCTCACCGGGGTATCTCCTTTGGTTGGGTTAAGGGAAACAAGGTTTGTAGCTGGGCAAGCATCAAGAAAGGCGGAATCAAAGAAAGTAGATAAGCACGCTAAAGCTTGTGCAGATAACCAACATGTCTTTATCCCTCTGGCTTTTGATACCTTTGGCTCCCTGGCGCCAGAAGCTATTCGTTTCTTAACCAGGGTCCAACGGGTCGTCCACAGCAATAGTTCATCTCCAGGGGGGCAAGGATTCGTCTTCAGTAGACTAGGGTTTGCAATTCAGAAAGGGGTGGCGGCGCAGCTTGTTGCCCGTCTACCTTCTATTATGATGTAACTTTCATATTTTGTTTTATTTTAATAAAAAAAAATTTAAATAAATATTTACGGCTTTATGTATTTTGAAACTTTTATTAAATGATATACTAAGTTGATGTGGTCATTAGTGCACCGGTATTTATGCCATGGCTATTTTTTTCTTTTATTGTGTTCGTGGTACATATTTGTAACTTTAACATTTTAGATAGTTATTACTTTTCACTATTAGAGCACCCGTAGTGGCAAAGTTATTAGGCGTTTTAAGCCACCATAGCGCGGGAACACCGCCCCCCCAGGCGCTATGGTGGCGTTTTGGGGGAGAATGGTTTTGCAGACAACGAGCGTTGTGGAAGGAGAGAGAGACTTTTATTTTTATTATTATTATTATTATTATTATTATTATTATTATTATTATTATTATTATTATGAAAATCTGAACAAAGAAGAAACAAAATGAAGAGAAGATCTAGAGGCAGAGATGAACAGGTGAAGATCAGGAAGGTATGATACTTGTGAAGAAACAAAATGAAGAAGATCTAGAGGCAGAGATGAACGTGAAGATCAGGAAGGTATGAACAGGTGAAGAAACAAAATGAAGAAGGGGTTTGTCTTGGAGAGAGAGAAGGTTTGGTGGGTTGGGTATATAATAATAAATGCATAGATTATCTTTTTGAAATTCAATTTTTTTTTATTAAATATTATCTTTTTAATATTAAATTTTTTTTTATTAAATATTATCTTTTAATATTAAATATTTTTTTTGTATTATTATTTTTATATTTAATGAAATATTATTAAGTATTTAATATTCTTATTTAAATAAAAAACAATAATTAACCAATCATTACCAATCATTTATAACCCTCACATAACCCCCCTTCCCACTACACCCTCTTTTTCCATAACCCCAACATAACCCCTTTTCTATTACTTTTTAATATTTTAATCCTATAACCCCCACATAACTATCTACCACTACACATACCCTTAGACTTATAAGGCTTTTTAGGATACATAATTATAATTAAACAATTGTTTTTTGGTTTTTTATATTTGAATAGTTACAAAAACGTGTCAAGTGGTTACATGTATTGGTGAAGAAGTGAAAAAGGTTAAGACGATTCATGTTTAAAATCGCCATAATGAATCATGGTACGCTTGTAACGCGATGTAGTTTGTATGGAGCTAATTCTATGGGTGTCATTTGAAATAAGCGAATCTTTTGAGAGAGCGGTTAAGTTACGAGACTTGGAAGCATGACACCTGTCTGGAGACATGCTTATGTTATTAGACTTAAAATTTGTTTAACTTGGATGTGGTCGTTTAGGTCAGAGCCCAAATGCACATAACATTTGTTTAAAGATAAAACCTGAAGTGTAATATTTACCCGAAGACCCGTAAGTCTTAAAGGCCATTCCATCCGAAGGCAATGGCTTGGGTCAGAGTCCAAATGTATATAACACATGACTAAACATAGGCACCCAAGTAGTGAGACTTGTAAGCATAACACTTGGTGCTCAAATGTTGAGGCTTGAAACCATTTAACACGAAGGTGGTAGCTAGGCTTGATACCAAAATGAATGGTACGTCTAGAGATCTCAAGCATCAAGCTTGGGTATATAATATTCATGTCTAATCTTTCGCCTAACATGATGAGGTCTCGATTAGGCCATACCATTTCTAGTCTTCATGTGAGTATCATCGTGAGCAAATTAAGCCGGACATCAAAGAGTTAATGGATTGTTGTGGTATATGTTTAGGCTAAGAGGTGTGGTTCCCTTTCCCCCATTATTTCCCTTGTCCACATCAGCGTCACGTCAATTCTCTCTTCCCCTATTAAGGGAAATGGTTCTCTCTTCTTTCCCATTCCCTTTTTTTTATTTAAAAGAAAAAGAGGAAAAAGACAAAAAAAGTTGATGAGGAGGGAGGGGATCAAACCCCGTCCTCACCGAAATCACATCAGGGAGGGGGGGGGGGGGGTCTTGTCGGTAGACAAGTGAGGTGGCACACACCCGATCCCTTCCCCGACCACCACACCCCTAAGTCTTAGCGATGATTATAAGTTCGATCATTAAAAATAGTTAAGGGGAAAGTTTTTTTATTTTTTCAAATATAGAAAAGAGTTAATAGCCAAAATCGTCCCTGAGGTTTGGTGGTTTTTGCCACTTCTGCCCAAAAATGAAACGTGCTACAACTGGGTCCGTAGGCTTTTGTTTTTTTGCCAATTTCGTCCTTAAAACTAACCCAGTTAATTTTAGACGTTAAGTGAAGGGGCATTTCTGTCTTTTTGCTTGCCCCCTTTTAAATACCCTTAATATTGAACCCCTTTTCATTACCTCACAACCAGTTTAAATACCATTAATCATTTTCATTCTTTCACCACAAATTACCAATATCACACACACAGATATAGTGCTTTCATCTTGCTTATACAGTCATGTCTTACACGAAGATAGAGGAACCTAAAATCTCCATCAAAGTGTTTGTAGATAATGTGAAAAAGCGAGTGGTATACGCTGAAGCCGATCACAGTTTTGTTGACATACTCTTCAACCTCATGACACTTCCATTGGGAACACTTGTCAGAATATTAGGGAAGCATGCCGATACAAGGTTTGAGGCTCTTGGTAGCTTGAACAATCTCTATAAAAGCCTGCAAGATTTTCCTGAGAGTTACTTTGCTACAGAAGAGTGTAAATTTATGCTTCTTAACCCCAGAAGTCGATCATACGATCTCTGCAAAAATCTTAAACTAAAGATAGATGACACAAAGCCTGTCAAATATTTCATATGTGAAACTTGCTGGTCTAAGAGGGCTTATACTAGCTGTTACTTTAGCATATGTAATAATGCTAAATGCGGAAGCTGTGGCGGGTTGATGAATAGTCCTCGGTCTTTTGATTCCGGCGTTTGTGTTACTGGTGGTGGTGTGTTTGTTTCTGAATGGCATCAAGAGCTCTTTCACACATTGGTCCTTCAGCCCAAGCAACAAATCCACATCTTCTAACCTATCAATTGACATAAATTTAGAGTCTTGCATTGTTTTCCCCAAATTATAAAGAGTTGAATTGCACAAACCTGGTTATTGCAGCAATAAAATCGTCTACCTGGGTTTTGCACGGTCCACGATGTGCGAATCCGGGTTGTTGATCCACATGGGCAAAGCATGTTTGAAACGGGTTGTGGATTGGAGGTCGATTTAGGGCTGATTGTTAGGGTTTTATGGCTGGAGTTCGATTAGGGTTCATGGGGTTATAAAGAAGATGACTCGTCTGATTTAAAGGGGTTTTGAAAGTGTGGAACCCAAAAAGACAAAATTACCCCTAGACTTAACGTCTAAAATTAACTGAGTTTGCTGTCAGGGACGAAATTGGCAAAAAAAACAAAAGCCTACGGACCCAGTTGTAGCACGTTTCATTTTTGGGCAGAAGTGGCAAAAACCACCAAACCTCAGGGACGATTTTGGCTATTAACTCTATAGAAAAGGGAAAGTTTATATTTATTTAATTAATTTTTTTTTTTCTGAACGGTTATATTATCATCATCAATAAATTAAAATACTGTTTAGTACATCATCATCAATAAATAAGAAAGTGCAGCGCAGTGCTGATGGGTACACTGATAAACCCATAATCAAGACACCCTCCTGTCCGTGACTGGCTGATAAACCCTACCATAACGGCTACAACCCAATCAGACGACTCCATCAAGCAGACCTACAGTTCGTTCCTTTCATTTCTCTATTCTTTCCTTTTATTTTCTATTTTTGCCCAATTCTTTCGGACTATTCGCTACTTATCAAATTAGGGCAAAAATACTTTAATCTCTTATTAATTCATTACCTAATTCTAGTGATTTCCTGTTCATATGTTTTAGATAGAATATCTGCATGCATCTTCTGTTTATGTAATCATTATTATTTGATATAGGGTTTATTATACTGGTTTGTTATATGTTTCATTAATGTTCTGTTGAAATATCGTCTGTCTGATGATCCCAATGTACCAGGAGGATGAAATCTGTCCGATTTGCCGTAAGGCCTGCCTGGATGAATACGGGGTTGTCCGGTTTCATATATCGGCATGATTGGGTTCGAGACATTCTGTGGGACATTTTAAGACGGGCTGGGATCTCAGCCAAGAAGGAGACCCCTGTAAACTTCCTCTCGGATCCAGCAGAAGGGAGATCCACCCTACGACCAGCAGATCTCCTTGTCTTTGGGTGGGCCGGGGGGAAGCATGCTTGTGTGACCTGACAGATGTATCTCCCCTAGTTGGGTTGAGGGATAATGGCTTTGTAGCAGGGCAAACGGTCCGGAAAGCAGAGGCAAAGAAGGTAGAAAAACATGCTAAAGCCTGCGAGGAGAACCAACACGTTTTTGTACCTTTGGCTTTTGATACCTTTGGCTCATTGGCACCGGAGGCTACCCGTTTCCTAACCAGGGTTCAGCGGGTTATTCACAGTAGTGTCCCGGCTCCGGGTGGACATGGTTATGTTTTTAGTAGATTAGGATTTGCTATTAAGAAAGGGGTGGCGGCGCAGCTTGTTGCCCGCCTGCCCGCTATCTTAATGTAATTTTCTTTGCTTGTTTAAATGAAACTTAAAATTCCATAAAAAAAAAAAAAAAAAAAAAGATTAAAGTAATGAAAATCCTAAAACTGTCAAGGCGTGCAAAATGTGTTTTTGCTTGTCACATTGGGTATAAAACACACTGCAATGCAACTTGCAGATGGTACAAGGAATGGAATCACATGAAAAGAAACTTGAGCATTTAATATCACCATCCATTGTTCATGTTATTGTTAATGGTTATCTGCCTGACTTCTAATTTGATAAGTATAGATGTTATAAATTGATGTTTTGCATTAGTTATTCCATTGTCACGCGAGTATAGTTATTCGGCATATCAGAGGGTGATGCAGCTTGCATAATTATGAATGAGTGAATGACTGACTCTATTACTCTGTTTGGGTTAATGGGTCAAACGGATCAAACATGTTCAGTCATCCTAGCTCTTAAGTGTATTTTCAATTCATACAACTTGCTGAATCGTATTCTTTTGACATTAATAGTGTCTTAGTTTTAAAAAGCGTAAAGCGCAAAAAAGGAATGAGGTCTAAAACCGAGGAGCAAGACAGTTATATAATTTTTTATATATATCTCATTGGTTGTAAGTTGTAACTGAGGCGCGCGCCTTTTGTACCTTGGGTGTTTTTATGAAACAAATTGTTGTACCTTGGTTTTTCTGGCTTGTACATGTCGGTAAAATCATATAAAAAGTTTATTTATAGCTATATTTTGGGTAGGGAGTACGAAAAGATGTTTTCTGTCAACCTAACCATCTCAATCTGTTTTGACCCGCACTTGAAATGACTCGTTCTAATTTCTAATCCTAAACGGTTACCTGTCATCATGCACTCTCTAAGGCTACAAGCAGTTAAGCACTATTGATTTAAGCATACCTAACTTCCAATCAATATTCTTTATGTCCCTTGTTTATTTCCATTAAATGTTGATCAACTGGCCCCTCTTTGTTGCCATAGATTCCAACTTGCAGTCCCCCCTCTTCTTATTTAGATGAAGCTTCAGTATTTGGTCTCAGCTTTGGTCATTTCAGTAATAAAAACAGCCCCTACCCCAACACAAATGCACCCACTACCTTGAATTGATAAAAGACCTTAGTCAAGGGAAGGGCGCTTTGCTGTCAATTGTTAATGCCCTTTATTTTTTTCAGTGACATAAAAGATACCTGCGGCCCTCCCTCTGTATTTAGTATCACTGTCCTCTGTACATGTCTCTTTAATGATTTGAAGTCGGACTAAAATCCAAATAAGTTTTAATACTGATCTCTTGTCGCTATGACAGGCGGGGTAAGATTGACAAATGTTTCTCAAGGTACAGCTGAACTGGAATGTGGTTATACCAGCTGAAAATCTCGACATCAAAGGGTTGATGTTACAGAAGGCGATTCTGGTTCGTTTGTTGGATGATTTCTCTGCCAAGAAAGCAACCAAAGATCTTGGATACCTTTTAGCATTGACCACCTTGGACAAAATTGGAGAAGGGAAGGTCAGAGAACTCACTGGTGATGTTTTATTTCCAGTCAACTTCACCTGCTTGAGCTTTAAGGTATTCAGGGGCGAAGTCATAGAAGGAGTCGTTCACAAGATTTTAAAACACGGTGTTTTCCTGAGGTGTGGACCGATTGAGAACCTTTATCTATCTAATCAAAAAATGACTGATTACCAATATCAGATTGCAGAAAACCCATGTTTTCTGAACGTAAAGACGGGATCCAGAATTGAGAAGGTTGTGACTTTAAGGTGCGTTGTGATTGGGGTCAAGTACATGGAGGCTCAGAAGGAGTTCCAGGCTGTCGTTGGCTTGGAGGGACATTACCTCGGCCCAGTTTAGTATTGACTTCTTATGACTAGTAATTCTGCAAAGTTGGATCGACTTTAATGTTCTGTTAATGTATAAAGAACACGGCATTTTGGTGTGGTAATTCTGGTATCTGGTAACAGGCTTGTTCCGTTTATTTCTGGCAGTTACTAGTTCCTTATGTTTCCTTAGACACACATAACCTGACGGCTAACGACTCAATAGGATCATGCAAAACGTTAACAAAACTGTCGGCTGTGACAGTTTAGGTCTAGCTCATCCTTGTAGAACCCACAATCTGTTTTGGCATATTTCTACTTTTAATTGTTTGAAATCTTTTAGGGAATATTTTCTATCAAGTTGTCATTTGTATCTAGTAGCACATGCATATGCAGGCCACAACAAAAAATGCTGTCTGTTTTAAAACCTGTTCATTTTCAACTTATTATCACTTGCACACAACTACACAAGGGTGTCCATCAGGTTGGGACATAACATAAACTTAATATACACTGCAAAGTTTAATAATTTAGAAACACCCTTGGTTTTAAAAAGCGCGAAGCGCACTAAAGCGACGAGGTCCAAAACCGAGGCGCAAAGCGCAAAAGCGGTGGGATTTTCGTACGCGAAGCGCAAGACGATTATATAAATTTTTTTTTATATATGCTATAGGTTTTTAGCATCATTTACCCAAAATATAGATACAAATAAGGTTTATACATGATTTAACAACCCTTTTAGCTACATATATAACAATTTTAAGCATAAAAAACACCTCCCGTACAAAAAGCGCGCGCCTCAGGGGATTTTTTTGGCAAAAAATCGCGCTTTTCCTGCGCTTCTTGTACAAGGTGCGCCTTGGGTTACATGAGGCGCAAATCCTGGCGCCTCAGTGCGCCTCGTGCTTAAAACACAGGAAACACCAAAACCAAACCTATATCAATTTAGAATTCCAGATTATTAATTTACTATGCATATTGAATCAAAACTGAAATTGTTACTCGCAGTCTAAAAAAAACTCAACCTAAAAGATTAGTTTGGCGGGCGAGAGAGCGCATTTGGACTATAAACCTGACATTTGATTCCAATACACCTTGCAATAGTTCCGGTCCGTAACAGAAACAGAAACACAAATTAGACAAAGATGAAATCATATGAAGAGCAATATCAAGTTAACATGATTATAATCCATAAAATCAATATCGATTAACACATTATAATACTACCAGCAATGATAATTTGACTGTTCTAAAACTGTAAATCAAACCAGATCGATTTCATTCGATTCTTCAACAATTCAATGATCAAACCGGCATGTAGGATCCTTGCGAAGGACCGTCTTCATCAACAACCGAAAGCAAAGCTCCATAAGGCGATTCGGAATCATCAGGAGTCATCAAAATCGCGTGCAGGCTTATAACAAGAGCTGATATCACAACCGATACGAAGATATTCCGCCAAACGCCTGCGACAGCAGCTGCAAGTAAAGTAATCAAACTCAATGCAATCAGAACCATACGGTCACCAATTTCGAAATCGAAAACCATGAGCGGGGCGTCTCTAGCTACTAGGAGATAGATCCAGGCAACGATGAGGATAAGGAAGATGATTGCAGTGATAGGACGGAAAATTAGGGTTAGGATGAAAATAAGGAGGGAGATGATGGCGTAATTGCCACGGAAGGTGTAGAGGTTATTGTTGAAGCGGAGAGAGAGGTCTGGGAGAGAGAGAGGGAGAGAGAAGGAGGAGAGAGAGAGGAAGGAGAACCATGGACGGATTGAGTGACGGATCTCGCTGCTGCCGGTGTAGGTGTTGGTGGTGTCTGGTGTTGATGATGGTGTCATGATGGGGGTTAGGGTTTGGTGGTTGAATAATTAATAATAATAATAATAATAATAATAATAATAATAATAATAATAATAATAATAATAATAATAATAATAATAATAATAATAACAATAATAATAATAATAATAGGTGAGGTTATGGTGATGAGAGATGAAAAAGAAAGAGAAGAGGACTAGAGCAGTGTGTTCTCCGTCGTGGTCATGGGTTATTCCGTCGACAGTGGTGGTACAGTCAGGTCGGCTGGTGGTAGGAAAATAAAAATAAAGTTTAATGTGACAATGACTCTTTTAAGTCAACAATATAAAGTCTTTATTTTAAATACATAAGGTGGTAAAACTAGGGATGTTGGGTATCGGCTTGTTATTGAAAATACCGGTACTGAAATTCTTAAAAAGTGGGTACCGATGTTTGAATATAAAAATTGGTAAATACCGATATAGTACCAAACCAGTACCAAAAAACAAAAAAAGTAAGTACTGGTAGCGGCACTGAAATTGATTCGGTACCGGTATCCAGTACCATTTGCTTATCCTTAGGTAAAACCATGAAACGAACTTTCATTGAATTTATTAAATTTTAGGCTTTTAATTTTTAATTTTTAACTTTTAGATTTTAGATTTTTTGTTTAATTACAGTGCCTTTTTGTTTGACAGTTTCTTTTGTTTTGTTTTTTTTTTTTTTGATTTTGTCCATTTCCTTTATAATTACGAAATAAACCAAGGTACATCTGGATAATGGGTAAGCGAGCAACAAGCTGCGCCCCTATCCCCTTTTGAATCGCAAGGGAAGATCTACCCTGCGTCCTGCGGACGTCCTTGTGTTTGGCTGGTCGGGGGGTAAGCACGCGTGTGTTGACCTCACTGGGGTGTCCCCACTGGTGGGGCTGAGAGATAGTGGATTCGTTCCGGGACAGGCGGTTTTGAAGGCGGAAGCTAGGAAGGTTGCTAAGCACGAGGCAGCATGTCTAGAGAATCAACATGTGTTCATTCCGTTTGCCTTCGATACTTTTGGATCCTTAGCCCCTGAGGCAGTTCGCTTTTTGAAGCGGGTGCAGAAGGTGGTCCACAGTGATTCGCAAAGCCCGAGGAACCAAGGGTTTGTATTTAGTAGAATAGGCTTTTTATTTTCGATGTTCTTATCTTTTTTTTTCCGCTTTATTGTGCATTTTATCCTTAATATTGTGATATGATTTTGGGACTTGTGTGTTTTTATATCATTTTCACCATTGGCATTTATTTTACCTTTTACGGTAACTTATTTCAAAATTAGATTCATTATTAAATTTTAGGTTGTTGGTTTCCACGTTTTGTGTATTCTCAAATTTGATTATTTTTTTCATAGCATTTTCACCCTTATGTTTCACCGTTCACGGCACGATTTTATTAGATTTATACAACTATTTAAGGGTCTGTTTGGTATGGGGTAATGGAATGGATGGGGGAATGGAATGGACGAGGTAATGGAATGGACAAGGTAATGGAATGGATCATTACCATTCTATGTCTTGTTTGGTTGCCATGTGGGAATGAAACAAAACATTACTTTGTGTTGTTGGATAGACAAGAAAAAACGAATGAATAAAATCGATGGTTAGTGGCGGCGGTGGGTGGTGGTCAGTGGCGGTGATGGTGGGTGGTGATATGTGGCGGTAGCGGCGGTGGTGGGCGGCGGCGGCTGTGGTCGGTGGCGGTGGCGGCGACGGTGGAAGGTGAAGGTGGATGGTCGTAATGGTGGGTGGGTGACGATGGTGAGTAGTGGCGGTGGTGGATGGCGGTAGTGGTGTGTGGCGATAGCGTGGTGGTGGATGGCGACGACGGTGATAGGTGGTGGCGACGACGGTGGTGGGTGGCGGCAACGGTGGCGATGGGTGGAGGTCGATGGCGGTGATGGTAGGTGGGTGACAATGGTGAGTAGTGGCGGTGGTGGGTGGAGGAGACAGCGGTGATGGGTGGCGGCGGTAGTCGTGGGTAAAGGAAATTGTGGTGAGTGACGGTGGTGGAGGTGGCGGTGGGTTGATGACGGTGATAGGCGGCGGTGGGTGGTTTTGTATGGCGGCGGTGGTGGGTGGGTGACGGTGGTGGGTGGCGGCGGTAGTGGGAGGGTGAAGGTAGTGGGTGGTGGCGGTGGTGAGTGGCGGCGGTGGTGGGTGGTGACGGTGGTGGTGGGTGGTGGCAGTGGTAGGTAGGTGAAGGTAGTGGTTGGTAGCGGTGGTGGTGGGTGGTGACGGCGGTGGTGGGTGGTGGTGGCGGCGGTGGTGGGTGGCGGTGGCGGCGGTGGGTGGTGGCGATAGTGGTGGTGGGTGGTGGCGGGTGGTGGCGATAGTGGTGGTGGGTGGTGATGGTGAGTTATGCTTTTGTTAGTAAAGGGTGAATGGGGATGGAATGAAAAAAAAACATGGGGGGTGGATGGAATGGTTTTGAGGGAATGGAATGCCTTGTGGAATGGGTGATTCCATTCCTTTAGCCAACCAAACACATTATTTTTCATTACCTTGTAATGGTCCATTCCATTCCCCCTTTCATTCCATCATACCAAACGCTACCTAAGAGTTAAAACTTAAAACACCAATGAATAGTCCATTTTGTATTTGCAACTCGCGAGTCGCCAGACATTAACTCAGGCCCAATTAGCTCACTAGTCCAACTCGAAAACTTGTTTTTATCTGAAGCCCACTTGACTTTATAATTTATATCCAGGTGAATAATAATTTAGCAGCCCATTTCCATTCTGTCTTCACTTCACTCTACAGGTAAAATAACCGAAATTAAAAAACCCAAAATCATAAGTCATAACAGGTTAATAACCGATTGAGAAGTAACCGGTTAATGTTTTTTTTTTTTTTTTTTTCCCATTAACTATCCAATTTAAATTTTAAACCATCTACGGTCATTTACATTCTCTTATGCTAAAAACGGGTTTCACAACCTGTACCTTGGCTTATAATTCCATTTTTTTATTAATTAGAAATCAAAACCGTAATTTTATATTTGGAAAAATTACCAAAATAGACATGCTTGACCCAAAACCTAATAAAATGGACATGAAAAGTTTGCAATAACCATGTTGAATGGTGTATGAGACTGTGAGGATGCCACTTGTATGAAGATGGAACAACTCTCATAATTTTGTAACAAGACTGCAAGTTACCACACTAGTGACATTACAATTAGGGTAACAATCATGACCGATTCTTATAAGAATGTGTTGAATTGAGTAAATTTTATTTATTTATTTATTTTTTAAATTTACATATGGGTTTATTTTGGTACACTCAAATTATATAAGTAACAATTTGAGTTTACTCAAATTACACGAAAAAGTAAAAAAATGGCAACATAATAAAATTGCAAATTTAAAACAAGTCAAAATAGGTTAGCACTACCCATAAGTATGTAAACAAGACCAAGGTTGCTTAAGCTCGAACTTGACTGGTTAATAGATTTCAAGCTTGAGTTCAGCTCAGCCTGGTATCATTTAACACAGACATAACACACACTTCAAATTACAAATTTGTAAACCAAATTATTTATTCATTGTAATCGGAGAATAATATTTAATTATACTTTTATCATAAAAATGCAAAATTTCATATTTATTTAAATAATAGGTCGATTTTTGCTTTTGAGCTTAATGAACTCGAGCTTAAGCATGTAATTCAGTCATTAAATAAGCTATGATTTATGCTCACACTCGGGTTCGAGCTTATTTAGGCTGATTTGAACTTTTAGCAAATTGATCTGAAGTAGCTGAATGTTCAACACAATTACGTTCGATATACCCCACAACCTCCACAAACACAACTGGCTCTACTCTACGACCACCACCACCTCTTTCACCACGAGTGCGCCCATCAATCACTCCCATCATCCGGTCATTGTTGTTGTTCCCACGCCAATACTTGCCACTTCCCATATATGCCCCCTATTGAAGTCGTCGACTCCAACAATGTCGCCGTCTTTACTACCTTATCGTTGCTACCACCAACAACACCGCAACTGCCGCCACCGCCTTGATGACACCACGACTGTTGATGTCACCGTGCCACAAACTTTGCTGCCTCTGCAACCACCTTCATCTGTTGACACTAGCCATTATAAAAAGATACAAGTTAAGAACCCGTTTTACTATTATATTTTATCGACGTATTTACTCTATAGTTCTTTAGTTAAACTAGGGTGCTTTATATATATCAATCAGTCAATAGTACTCAATGGAACCATACCCATAGTCAAACTAGGGTGCTTCATATATGCATAATTTAAAATTTCTTATGAGAAAAAGTTGTATCAATTCGAATCAATTTTGAATGATGAAAGAATCATCATGATTTTGAGTGTTTTTGATTGGGTAAGAACTGCTAAGATGACCACGAATCATTATTTCTATTAGCATTATATTAGACATGTGAATCTTTGTAAAAAAATGTGATTAGTTGTTAGTGATCCCATAAAAAAAAATTTATTAAAGAAATCAAAAGCCAACACATATCGGGACATGCATGTGCTTTTAACCACCAATATCACATACTACTTTATTTCATCTCTATACATAAAACGAGGATTGTGTTTAATAAAATTATTTTTTTTACCAATCAAACGAAACTTTATTCACAAACGCCCAAAATTTACAAGAGAGATGAATAAAAAAGAAACGCCCCAAGCCTATTAAGCCAGAGGCTACCTGGAAGCATCACACCCATATTAGATAAGAGTGTACGTGTGGATATGGGTAGAGGTTAATTATGTAAGTATTAGATGTAGTAGTATGTAAATATGTGTTCTATAAATAAATAGTCATTTCTTGTATCTCGTTTCATACAATATTTCAATACAAATCATAATTACACACACTTATTGGAATAAATATACGTAACGTTTGTATATTTATCGATAGCCATTATAATCATTTATATTATGATGATCAATTATTAATATTATCCTAATTATTATGTTTTCCATTACATGCGGTCAAAACTGATCAACAACTTAATGATGTTTTACTTGGTATACTAGCCAAGCCACCATCACAACATCGTCAGGCACAATCCCAGGCGACATAGACGACACTTTCAGTGTCAGCGATACTCGTAGCACAGACGACAGTGAGCTATGATCGAACTGTGGTTTTTTAAATCTTTTAAAACCATTAAGGTTTGAAAAACGACAAGACGTGATTGATGTTTAAACTGGATTGATAATTTTGATCAAACATATATGAAATTAAAACTTTCGATTCAAAAATAAACTTAAAAAGCCTTTTGTTTTAAGATGTTTATAAAATATATTTTTGGTATTCTAATTTCTTTTATTTATTTAAAAGAAAAAAATTCATACCTAATTCATCATCATGACACACATATTATATACCCAAGTGACATAGAAGTTGAAGTTTAATTACATAAAAGTTCATCATTGTACATGAAATGAAGGGTTTATTCTTCAAGTTTAAATTCTATTTTTTTTCTCTAAAAGGAGCCTTAGGTTTTTTAAACTATGACACACTCATTGGCCGGTACGAATTGGTTAATTTGGCGTATACACTTTACATGATGTCAAGCACGTCATGTTTATAATCATTTTTGTGTAAATCTCAACTGAAAAATTATTCGTTTTTTTATATCGGTTTACATAAAAAGTTCCAATTGGATGGATTTATTCATCCAGAAATTTAAGAACTCACACAATCTGACCAACACAAATACCAACACAAATAGAGGTGTACAAAATGCTCGCTACTCGCAACTTGCTCGAAAAATGCTCGAAAAAAGCTCGTTTTATTGTCGAGCCGAGCCGACTCGATTTGTAAGCGAGCCGAGCTCGAGCTTGGGGTCTCGGCTCGTGGCTCGACTCGATGGCTCGGCTCGGTGGCTCGATAAACATCTTTTATATACTTAATAATACTTTGAATTAATCAATAAAATATGAAAAACAATAGAATAAAAACACAAATTATACAAATAATATTTTTCGTATGCATTTCATTTATCAAAATATTAGAAAAATAAAAAAATATACATGTATATGTGTAATTTTATTTTTATTTTTTTTGCTTTTTATTTTATAAATATTTAAAAAAAATAACGAGCTGGCTCGAACCAGCTCGATCTCGGCTCGAACATTTACGAGCCGAGTTTGAGCTCGGCTTTTCAGCTCGACCAAAAAAATGAGCCGAGCGGAGCTAGCTCGTTTAAGTTCGAGCTCGAGTTTAGCCCGGCCCGACTCGACTCGATTACACCCCTAAACACAAACACAAAATTTATACAAATTTTTTGTCTATATATAAAATTTCCCATAAAAGTACAGACATGCATTAGAATTTGAAGCTAAAATGTTAGTTACGCGTTCCTTCATTTCAACAATGAAACAAAATTTATAAATTAAGCATTCTTTAATATTTATATTATAACAAATTCTCTTAAATTGTTCTAAAAATACCTGCTATAGATAATCCCTAATTCAGAGTAACTGAGTAACATCTACTGAAGCATATTAATTGGTCATAATACCCATGAAATTATTTTCTAAATTATTGCTCTTTTTTATTAAATATAGAAATATAAATAAGTAAATGGTCATGGATGAGTAGCTCCATAATTCCATAGACATGCACATGCATTTGTTCCCTCCCTACCACTTGGGGCAGGCTATTTATTACGGAGTATTATAAAGCCATGCTTCACTAATAATAATCGTTGATTAAATATTCATTTTATTTAATGTAAGAAAAATAGTATTATGTACATACATGAAACTAGATCTATCGACAGAAATTACATAAAATCAACGGTGCAGTATGCTTGTACGGGATTATGAAAACATGAACAATTGACAATTTATGACGATGTGAACGACCATTTATGACATGGACAACAATTAAATACACTATAAACAACAACTTCTGAAAACATGAACAACATGTAAAAGATTAAAATTAAATATTGTTTTTTATCCATTACAAATGTCCCAATTCATCTTTCGACAAATCCTATATCCTATAAAACTTAATTAAGTTCTTTTCTTAAAATAAACAAAAATGAAAAAAAAAAAAAAATCCAAACACATAAACATTTAGCTTGATCCATCTATGTTCTTTAATGATACTGAATTTGCCATGAACTTGAATCAAGATTCGGGTTTGCTTTAAACATGAGTTTAACACCTGTTCTTGCATTTCGCCATCGCTCTCGGTGCTGAAAATTATATGTATTAATTAGGATTTACATCAAGTTTAACATGTTTTCAAGTTTAGGGTTTAATTATTCACTAATGGAAAATAATTGGAATTAACTAGTTTTGTAAATATGAGCTAATTGCTTAATATTATACCTAGTCCAATTGCATCTGATCCCTTCATGATTCGAAGTCGCTTGCAAGATTCAACAAACATTCTGGACAAAAAACATGAGTTGAGATTAATGATGAGAATCCTTGTTTAATTTGTTAAAACGAATTTCGATTAGTGATGAAGATCATCACTTACTGCCATGGGACGTCGCCTACGAGCATCCAATCACCATCTTTATCTTCATAACTTGGAACATACTCAGAACTGTTAAGAAGATCCATCAACTTGCTCTCATTCATAAAATCTATCATCCCTTGAGATCCATAATCTCCTGCAAGGTTAATCACAAGAATTTTATAAAAACATGTCATAACAAGGTGTATAACTTAATTTTATGTATAATATTAACCTTACAAGTTAAAACTCATAAAGTTATAATTTCAAAATTTTATAAGATGACACTCCCTTTTTGGGAGGTTAAAAATTAAAATATATTTTTTTTGAACGGTTAAAACGGAACTTTTATTTCACCAAAACATACAAACCGATACACTCAAATCGCCCCGGCACAATTAGCCAGCGGCTACCTGATAAAAATTAAAATATTTAACAAATCAACCTTTTTTCCTTTACCACTAAATGAGACCTAAAACTTACCCTAATATGTGTATGGAGAAAGTGAAAATATTGTTCCATCGTTTTGATTATTTACTATTTGTGAGGCAAAACATAATTGCAATTGTTGGTATTAATTGTTAAAATTAAATTTCAGCTACTTGAACAAATTTAATTATTGAACAATTAATAACTAAAAAAAAAAACGTACCCATGGTGAATGAACTAAACATCTTGCCCAAAGCATCAGAAAGTTGTTGATAACTCTCATACAATTTGAGGTCCACCTTGCGAAGATAAGGTGCTCCATCCATGGAAACCTTCACAAATGCGGCCGCGCTGCCTCCACCGGCGGTGGCTGCCACCACCTTCTCACTTTCCTCATTGTTGCTCTTTTGAGCCATTACATTCTTGCGATAGTTTCGCACCGGTGGCCACCCTACCACCTGTGCCCTATTAATCCAAATATTAAAAAACAACAATAAATTAAAGAGTTCATAATATTCAGTTTATTAATAATTACATTAATATGTATTAAATGAAAATAAAATTCACGTTCCTTTAATCTCATACATATACATATGTTTGAAAGTTTAAAGATCTTATAAGCTCACATATATAACATCACATATCCATTTATACGTATAAATATAAAGGATATACACGCAAAAACAAATCTTTTGATTGACACACATATACTTGTATGTAGTATATGTTTTTCGAAAACAACAATTCCTATATTTTTTTAGCAAAAATACACACAACATGAGAACCTGCACCTGCAGGATTTAAACTCTCAACCTTTTAGTTGTGGAGTATACGACTTAACCACCATGATATCTCTTGCGGACTTGTATGCAACGATAATTTAGCAAACTTAATATTCAGTTTGCGGTTATGTGTTAATAAAAAATAAAAAGGCATTCAAAAAAAAAATATGAATCTTTCCTGAAAAAGCAGCTTACTTGGCTGGTGGTTTCAAGGAATTTTCGTTGTTCTTAGTTGAATTTTGCAACTTGTTATCATTAAGATCAGTTGAAGAGGACTGGTCATTCCTTTGAAGATTGAGCATAAGATCAACGGTCTGCGAGTAGCCACGTTTTCCGGTGGCCTTTAAAGCTGTATCCGCCTCACAGCCTCTACCAGGCATGCCAAGACATAACTCAGTTTCCTTGAGGTGCATCATCCTACTTTTTTTTCCAATTTATGAATCAAAAGTTTCTTTACGTACTTCTTGATTGTACTATCAGTTTTTTCTTATGAGAGAGAGAGAGAGAGAGAGAGAGAGAGAGAGAGAGAGAGAGAGACGCAATAAGAGAGAGGGAGAAGTAGAAAAGAGGTTAATGTGCATATATAAAGAATGAGTTACATCTTGTGCATAATGAACTGATGGGTCATATGTAAACACGTTTATGCATTTGGTGAGTAAATCATCTAGGATCGAGGGCATATTTTTGTGATTTATGTGGTTTATAAAATAATTCAAGTGTTACAAGTTCTAATAATTATTACTAGTTTATTACATTCTTTCTTTTATAATTTATAAAACAATATGTATTTAGGTCTCATAATTTCATATTAGTTCAAATGATTGATCGAGTTTGAGTTAAAATAACCTAATAATATTAAATTTGAAAGCGTACGAAATATAGATACTAAATAATCAAAATTCGGCATTCTTTTTACTAAAGTTACAGAATCCTCTGCATAAGTAGGATAGATATGATTCTAAAAAACGAGATTGATAGGCATGGTGGGAAAGAAGCAACAATGGCGATGTCTCCAAATGGTTTGGCGACATCTTCCTCCTCCTTACAACCCAATCATTTGAATTCTGAAATGTGTAAGAGAATGTTTGTGATGTCTCCAAATGGTTTGGCGACATCAATGAAGTCGCTAGTTGAGTCAAAGGCTTCTACATGATGTCGTCAATTCAATTAAAGGCTTCAAGTTGATGTCGCCGAATGGATTAGAGGCTTCATTCAACATCTCTAGCAAAATAAAAGGGTACTTCGAATGATCCTGCCTCATACCTCCTTCTTTGTTTTCCATTTTTAGACAAATACCATGATAATACACACTCAATTCTTCCATCCATAGCAAAATACTATGGTACACAATCATTTTGATAATAGCAAGTTAGAAGGGTTAAAAATACGCGGTGTTATTATACGGGTCTATATGAAAAAAAAATGGTGGCGTTTCATAAGTTTGAAATGGTAGTTGGATGGTATTGTATTTTAGTGTCTTTGGATCGGTGTTATATTTGCATGAAACTACCAGTGTTGGTCACCTTCAATCTACTGGTGAGTGGACGAATGGTAGTTAACACTGCTATACGAGCCACCAATTCCAGGAGAAGAGGTCAACCTCTCCATATAAAGCTGGAATTGGTGTTCTCGGAATTTGGGTTCGTTGGATCTATGTTACAATTGCATGAAATTACTCGGATCGATGTTACATTTGCACGTGATACAACACGTGTTAAATGGCAATCTGGTCAAGTAATTTCAAATATATTAATGGTGGAGACCGCCGATTCTTCGTTAATCTTTTGTTTTGAGCATTGCAGCTCCACCTTCTCTGCGGCCGATTTTCGAGTTGTGAGTAAAGGCTTCTAGTAATAAGTCTTTGTTTTTAAACTTGTATCCGATGATCGTCTCTGCATCCTTAAGGCTCCGTATTAATGGGTTGTTTGACTCAATGATGGAATCGTTCATATAACATTGTTGGAATTGGTGTTCTCGGATATATATTGTTTTGTAACTGTCATTTGTATAGATTGTAAAGTTGGTGGATTGTATAGTTTGACTAGTTTGATAAAATTGTTGGTAAAGTTGCCTTTCTTTAACGTTTTGTCCATACACTAAAATAAAAAAAATGAATACTACTACTAATAATAAACAGTGATGTCTCTAACCCATTTAGCTACATTGGTGATGCCTTATACCCAATTGGAGACATCAAACAGTGATGTCTCTAACCCATTTAGCTACATTGGTGATGCCTTATACCCAACTAGCGACATTAGGGACAATGTCTTACACATTTTAGAATTCAAATGATTGGGTTGTAAGGAGGAGGGAGATGTCGCCAAACCATTTGGAGACATCACCAATTTTGCTTCTTTCCCACAATGCCTACCAATCTCGCTTTTTAGAATCATAACTAACCTACTTATGCAAAGGATTCAAAGTTATATTTTTCTTTTACTAAAGTAATGCCACATATAACGTACAATAACACTTACCAACACACTATCATTGAGTGTGCTTGGATAGTGTGAGATGTCAATCAACCTATATGATCCGTATAGGGTATTACGCGGCAAATAGGTACCCATGATCACACAAAAAAAGACAAGTGTTTGAACCTTATATGCCACATGTGCTATAATATGTTAATTGTGTGTCATAAATGACGCATATAGGTAATTACGCGGCATACATATAGACAAAACGACAAATGTTTGAACCTCATATGCCACATATTGTGTAATATGTAGCGTATAGGTTTTGAAAAGGACCACACACTTGTTGTATTGTGCAGACTCTATACGACACACATAATATGTGTCATATAGAGGGTGTCAATATACTAAAATTGGGTGTTCCTTTAACTCATCCCTTTTTAAATTAGACATGATTGGCGCAATGAAGCATTGTTCTTTCCAGAGAGTGAATCATATACAAGTGTAGAATTCTGATATATCATAGTATTGCTATATCTTGATTGAACACCTAGTAGGCTTCTCTTACCCAACATCAGATATTACCTGTAAACATATATCACACGTTGCTGACATGCTAGCTAGGTTTCATAGGATGATCCATGATCCAATGTGTTAAATATTTTTACAATATAGCGAAAGGGATCCAAGCTAAAGCCTAAGGAGTAAGGAACCTACTACGATGTCCGGCCAAGTTGGTCCTTGCCTTAGATGGGGGTATGTAACTCACTTGGAGATTCTTTGGCGGAGTGTGAATTGAATTTGAGAAAGGCATTTGGAATAATGACTTGTATGAATATGTGTAAATGGAGATAGTCCAATCTTCTTCTACTGTTTTTGGTCGTTCATATCCTTACTTTTTAGATGGAAGTTAATGAAGGGAGTACAAAGGGATCTATTAGGAACAACCAAGGGGCTTGTGCCTCTCGTTCATCGTGTGGAGATCTTAGCGGTTGAGGAAATGTCACATGATATTTTAAAAAGTACACAACTCTTAATGAATTTTTTTACATTAAATAAGTAAATGGGAGTTTTGTTTCCATCTAAGGCATAATAAGTTAAAATCAACTCGCGCTTTGCAATGGTTGGTTTTGGCTCTGTTGTTCATCCAAACATGCATATACTACCTCTCCAATATTTCGTTTGCATCTTTTATCAATTTTTAGCGACCTTTTTTGATGTTTTTTTTACAGTTCGATTACATGCTTTAAAGCTTTTACGACTTTCAATAATGTCAATTGTATATCATTCCGGTATTTTAATATGCGAGTGTCGCACTTAGAACTACTTGTATACATACAGTATCAACTGGATACAAGTTGAACAAACAAAATAATATAAATTA
This sequence comes from Ambrosia x helenae, assembly GCA_030844895.1. Classification (NCBI taxonomy): domain Eukaryota; kingdom Viridiplantae; phylum Streptophyta; class Magnoliopsida; order Asterales; family Asteraceae; genus Ambrosia; species Ambrosia x helenae. Next base: position 113,848,605 of record CM061226.1, on the reverse strand, counting down.
TAAATATTCGTGATAATGATGATTGATAGATCTAAGACTCAAGTTCTTCCCCCTTTGAAGTTTCTGACCACCATCCCCTTCTCTAAAATGTTGACTTTCTTAAGGAAACACATTAATTCTTGAAACCACAATTAACGCTTTCCCATGTTCTTCTTCGATCAACATGCAATATGAACAAGATATTGAGCATTCGATTATACGAACCCTATAATATGCTTACTTATCCCTTCAGGTATATTTTTGTAGGTGTGTTCAGAAAGAATCCGATTCGGAATCGAGAAATTTGAAATTCAATTCGATTATCAAGATTTCGATTCGATTATTGAAAATTGGAATTCGATTCAATTCGAGTTCAGTTAATTGAATACAAATCGAATATGAATTTGTGATTTTAAATTTGATTTGATTCGAATTTTGAAAAAAATAATAATACATATAACTTTACTACTTTTATATATATATATATATATATATATATATATATATATATATATAGGGTAAGGATAATGTGGAAACCCACTCTTATAGTGAAAACTCTGGAAACTCTGACTTCCAAATTTTTTTTAATTTTGAAAAAATTAGGGCATGTAATATACATGATTTTAAGCATTTTGGGCCAAAAAAATCAAAAAAAACGCCGAGCACTTTTTTTAAAAAAAATAAATAAATTTTCGACTAACACATGTTAAGCCAAACTAACACGTGTTACCCATTTTTTACCCGAAAACGGTTTTTATTTTTTTAAAAAAAAACGGCTCGGCGCTTTTTTCGATTTTTTTGGCCCAAAATGCTTAAAATCATGTATGTTACATACCCTAAAATTTTCATAGAAAAAAAAAGTCGGGAAGTTAGAGTTTGATAGAGTTTCCAAGGTTTTCACTATAACAAGGGTTTCCAATATAACCTTATACTATATATATAAAAGAAAAAATTACACTTTGTGTCTTTAATGTATCATCGAAATTATGAAACATGCCTTTTTTATATCTTTTTGCATTTTATGTCCAAAATTTGTTTTTTATTGCATTTTATGTCCTTTCTGACTAATTGGGTTAGATTTATCAGTTAACCTCAAAACCATCAGGGGTATTATTGTCCATTCACTATATTAAGGACACAAAGTGTAATTTTGTCTTTTTTATTATACTTTAGTTTATTTATGGGATCCACTCACCACCACTTCATCTTCAACCTCCACCCACCACTTCATCTTCAACCTCAACCCACCACCAACATTACTCTCTCTCTCTCTCTCTAAACACCACATCCACCACTTACTCCTTCCACCACCATCATCACCACCTGCCGCCGCCCACCCATCCACCCCTTTTCTCTCTCATCTGAAACCCCACCGCACCTAGAAACACCCATCGCAGTTCACCTGCCACCACCCTAACCATCACCAGTCACCACCGTGACCCCACCACCATCACCAACCACCACTGACCCTCTGTCGTGAACCACCGAACCAAACCCCTACGTGGAATCCTCCTCTGATAACCATCACCAAACAATTAATCCTCCAACCTTTAGATCTGTACCCGAAAAGTAGAAGGTGAGATGGGGTTTTACCTCTGTGCTCAGATCTGACCCTGATTCGAACCATGACCCCGTCGCTGTCACCGTCGTCTTCTTCCTTCTTTCCTCCTCCGAGCCCTCCCTCTCTCTCATCTGCTTCTCTCTCTTCCTCCCGGCTCTCTCTCTCCTCTGTTCTCTCTCTCGATCTGTGTTTCTCTCTCTATAATAATAATAATAACAATGGAGTGAGGTTGGGTGAGGGTGGGATGTGCACTTGAAGATGGTTTTGGTGTATGATTTGGTAAATGTCTGTGTGTGATGTTTTTATTGTATGTGTTTGTTGATGAAATAAACACATATATTAAAGAGAGTAGTGATTCAATGCTTTTTGAGGCAATCGTTAATGTTACCACGCGTGACTTGATGTTGCCGGTTTTTTTTTTTTTTTTTTTTTTTTTTTTTTTTTTTTTTTTGTTTTATAAAAGAGGTGGATGGTAGAGGTTGAAGATGAAGTGGTGGGTGGATGTTGAAGATTAAGTGGTGGTGAGTGGGTCCCACAAATAAACTAAAGTATAAAAAAAAAAAAAAAAAATAACACTTTGTGTCCTTAATGTGGTGAATAGACAATAATACCCCTGATGGTTTTGAGGTTAACTGAGAAATCTAACCCAGTTAGTCAGAAAAGACATAAAATGCAATAAAAAAAGCAAATTTTGGACATAAAATGCAAAAATAAAAATAAAAAAGGACATGTTTCATAATTTCAATGATACATTAAGGACACAAAGTGTAATTTTATCTATATATAATTAGTAGATTATATATCCCGGAAGCTTCCCTGTATAGACAAATATAATATAAGTGACAAAAAATGTGTTACGACTTACGATGTAGCATATAAATTAATGTACTATAATATAAAAAACAACAATTTTAACGATGTGAATAAGAATAAAAATATATATTAAAGAAAGAATATTATAACATGTCATGTGAAGGGGGCTTCTTTAGCTCTGTGTGATCAAACAGGAAGAGGGCAGTCGGGAACAAATCACTGTGTGTCTGTATATACATTCAATCTTTCTCATGTATGAACGTTTATATCATTTTATGTAATTTAACTAATGAAATAATATCAAAGACAAGTTTGATTACACTCTAAAATTTAATTCTTATTTCTTATTAATTTTGACACTCTTTTTAATCAAACTTGTGCCACTGAACTACTAGAGCCAATGTGAAACTCCACTGACTAAAAGATTAAAAAAAGCGTGTCAAAATTAATAAGAGTTAAAATTTTGAATTTTTTTAATTAGACTTATCAGATTTGATCCATCTGAAACTTAAATACTTCAATCAGTTAAGCCTAATTTAATTAGTTGTGTAAGTTAAGTAACTAAAATATATCAATACTATATAATATAATCTATAATATTTTTATTAGTTTTATTAATTTTGTATATATTATAATACAAGATATTTATATGTACATTAAAACTTTTATAATATATATCACACTAGCTTTTTCACGGGAGTGTCTCAGGATTGAAAAATATAACCATTATAATAATACTAATACTACTAGTAATAATTATTACCCTTGTAATTAAATAAATAAAAAAATAACCTTGCTATAAGGTGACCTTTATAATGTAGTATAGATATAGATTATAAGAAAGTTTTTTTTTACGATTTTAAATTATATTATATGTGATAATATACATTTAAAAGTTTTACATGTGGTGTCAATACATAATAACTTAGTCTAAGCTAATATAACTCATTAACATGCAATTATATGCTCATACTTAAGGGTCATAATAATGAGTTAAGTTATCACTAAATATAATTAGGTAATCACGTAACATGCTTGTATAATAGAAATATTGTTGCTTGGTAATTACTACCAAAATTATAATAAAGGGTGTCTACCTATAGAAGAATTTAGCCTGTATTACATATTTCATCAGAGAAATTAGGTTGAATAAGTACACAAAAATGTGTGTCAAGGTTTACGTAATTTTACATCTATTGCATTTTTATATATTAATCATCTTTTTGCTATTAAAATGTTTAATAGGGTTCTTTTATAAGCAAATTAAATCACTCAATTGTAGAAAACGAAATGTTTCTTTGTCATCCAAAATAGATCGATGTCACAATCTTATCAGAACTAATGAAATGGAGCCATGTATCTTGATGGAAACCTGACACAACGTCTAGAAGTGCAAAGCAATGGGCATGGCCAAGTGCAAGCCATGGATATGAAGCAAACCAGCTAGACACAGACATGTAGCAATATTAATTAATAATTATAGTGGTATAATTCAACATGGAAAAATGTCGTCATTAGTTTTAGGACATGGTTGTAGGTCACATCTAACTCTAATGTCTGGACGTGTGGGTGATTAGGGCCTGCCAAGAGACGGATGTGATGATCTCTGCCATATAGTATAAGAAAGTCACCGTTAAAAAAAAAAAAAAAAACACTCTAATGTCATATTCTTTTAGGACAAATTTCATATTCTTTTAGTTTCTAAGGCTATGGGGTGTGGAGACATAAAAAAGGTCATGTCTCTATGCCATGTAGGATGCCACATCATCAAGGTGGTGTCTCAACATTCTTGAGACATGGGTGGGGTGTGGAGACACCACAAGGTTCATGTCTCTCTTCCCTTTTTCACTCCAGCACATAACCTTCATAAAGAAAAGAAAAAAAAAGGGAAAACATTTGATTGGTCCGTCTCCAAGGGACGGGAGGGACGGGGGTGGAAGAGGACGGAGGAGGGGGCAGTGTGGGGAGTTGAGACGGGGCAAAAAAGGAGGGGACAGAGGGTGGGGCGTCTCCATACCTCACAGCCTAAGCGTCCTGCTAGAAATCTAGTTATGAGTATTCCATCATAACCCTTGCTGAACTTGACTTCCTTACCTAACCTTTTTATTAATTTACTAGCTTGGTACACAACATATTTTATAACGAAAACCCTGAAAACTTCTATTCTCTTAACATTTTTTATGAAAATGTTAAGATATGTATATACACGATTTTAAGCATTTTAAACAAAAAAAAAAAATCAAAAAAGTGTCGAGCGGTTTTTTTCTAAAAGAAAAATAAATAAGTTTTCGTGTAACACATGGTACACAAAAATAACATGTGTTACACAAAAAAAAACTTATTTAAAAAAAAAAGAAACGCTTGACAATTTTTGATTTTTGTTTGGCTCAAAATGCTTAAAATCATTTATATTACATGCCATAAAATTCTCATAAAAATAAGCTCGTTTCAAAGGGTATTATATAGTTTTCACTCTAACATGGGGTTCCAATATAACCTTCCATTATATATATAGACAAAAGATCAAATACAAAAAACTTTTTCGTACGAACTGTACGAATCAAAGGAAAAACACGGAAAAACACGCGGGCCGTATATAACTAGAGTAATTATATAATTACTCTAGTTATACACGACCCCCGTGTTTTTTCCTTTGATTCGTACAGTTCGTACGAAAAAGCTATTTGTACGTGAACCTAACTATATATATATATATATGTAACAATATCAATTATAAAACCCGTCAGTAGTGGCGGATCTAGAAGGAGAGGGGGTTCCTAGGAACCCCATCGATTTGAAAAAAAAAATTGGTGTAAAAAGTTGAAAAATTAGTGAAAACTACAAAATGAACCCTTTAAGAATCATTCCTGGATTCGCCACCGCCCGTTAGAGTAGTAGACAGGTAAAATGTATGGTTTGGTTACGAAGAAATTGCTTAAAAGGTTGTGGTAAATTGGTCGAGTTTAGGAAGATAAAATATAAGTACATTATTGCTTAAAAAAATACATTCGATATCGACAAATCTGTAACCATTACGTGGTTGTGTAGTTTTCACTAAATATGGGATTAGTTTGCTTGGAAGAGGCAGATGCATTTTATAACGGAGGTCCCATGTTTAAATATTGGCAGTGGAGTAGTTTAGAATAATGTGTGTAAAGTAGAGTAGTACTAACATTTGTCTTACTACAAAAATATTCTTTAAATAATAATACGAAATTACTAATGTAATATCCTAGACACATCTTAAATCGGCCGTGGGCAATAGAGGTTCTTGGTTCATAAAGAATGCCATGTATCTTAAACGTGCTCAGATAAGAGTACCATCAGGCTAAGAGACCTCCTGGAAATGTCCGACTGGGCAACAAAAATCAAACCACGAGCTCTTCGTGGACAAAGCAGATAGTATCTATGGTACGAGAAGCAAAACATTGCAAATGGTATGAGAGCTACTCACATGTCGTTCGGGAAAGTGGAGCAAACCTTAGCGATGATGGTTGAGTCCTCGATGATGTTTAGGGGGATATCTTAGACAAATCCCACATCCCTGATTGAGATGGTGGAGAAAAACTTATCAAGGATGATGTGTCCAACCGGGGTGATTGTAACACCATACACAAATTTCAATCTACCGTGGACATGAGAGCTAGATTATTGATTTAGAATGAATGTCTTGCCTTTTAAATCCCTAAAACGTGTTGGGCTTAATGTTAGTTGATGATAGGAAAATTCACAGTTAAGCGTGCTTAGATAAGAGTAATATCATGATGGGTGATCTTTTAGAAAGCCTTTATTTGAGCAACAAATAACAAATCCGTAAGCTTCTATGAGCAGTGCAGATACATTAATAGTACGAGAGACGACATCTTACCATTAATATATATATATATAGGGGATGGATCCACAGAAAACCCTAAATAATGAGAAAACTCTAGAAAACCCTCAAAAAAACCTACTTCCCGAGCTTTTTTTTTTAAAAAAAAATTAGGGCATGTAATATACATGTTTTTAAGTGTTTTGAGCCAAAAAAATCAAAAAAGCGCCGAAGGGTTTTTTTTTTTAAAAAAAAAATAAGTTTTGCATCATAACACATGTTAACTTATTTTTGCACTGGTAACATGTGTTATGATGCAAAACTTATTTTTTTTTAAAAAAAAAAAACCCTTCGGCGCTTTTTTGATTTTTTTGGCTCAAAACACTTAAAAACATGTATATTACATGCCCTAATTTTTTTTTAAAAAAAAAAGCTCGGGAAGTAGGTTTTTTTGAGGGTTTTCTAGAGTTTTTTCATTTTGGAGGGTTTTCTCCCTATCCTTCCACTATATATATATATATATATCTGTATATGTATCTATATGAATAATGACTTAATATTATTACCACTAATATATATATATATATATATATATGTCAATCAATCCCATACCCAGTGAAATCCTACAAATAGAGAACTATTGGTAGTCATTATAATATATATATATATATATATGTGTGTGTGTGTGTGTGTATATGTATCTATATCAATAATGACTTAATATTAATAGTCCCTGACGTTTAACCAGATTTGCTAGATCTATCCAAAACAAGTTTTTTTTTTTCTCACATGGACCCTTCAGGTTAACGTTTAAATGCCAAATCAATCCCAAAAGTAAATCTAGTTAAGTTGATAAGTTAAATGAGGGCTAATATTGTCATTTTGCTTGTTAAATGAAGGGCAAATTGGTAAATTTACTAAATTTAATTTATTTTGGTTTTTTTTAATCCACTATATTTGTCCCAATTTTAATCGAAATCAATGTTTTTCTGTAACTCGGTTTTAGATTCAGAATATCTGGTTTGGACTCCAGAAAGTTATTCCTCAAGACTTTCGAAGACATTCTTTGAACGCTCAAGACGTACGTCCAACTCAGCAACCTTATTTCTAGTCTCTTCTAATATTTTTTTTGTAAGATCTGAAGACCATTTTCAAGGCTTTTACCTTTTCCAAATTCAATATCGAGAGTCTTCCTTAAACTATCTCCTTCAATGGTCAACAAATTGACTAATTCTTCATTTTTACCACTTCAGTCAAAGTAAAACTCAAGTTTTTCTTTAAGCTCTTCAAATTTATTTCCACTTTCTTCCAAACACTTAGCATCAGATTCCGCTTGCTTTTCTGAAGAAATCTTCATCTCCTTGTACTCATTTTTAATATATTCTAAGTTCCTGAAAATAAGGTCTTTTTCTTCACTTAAAGAATTTCATTTTGCATTCAAATCATCAAGATTTGAACTTTATAATTCTAACTCGTTCTCAAGTTTCAAGATTTCTTGTCTTAATTCATAAATCTCTGACTTTGATCTGGTTAACTCAGACTGTATTTCTTCATAACTGGGTTACAGAAATCAATGAAGGGCAACTTCGTCCCTATTTCATCATTCATCAAAGTTAGCTCTAGTTTTTAAATTTGTTATTTATAGATCAAGAGATGGTGATTAAAAGGGTTTAGTGTGGTTGTCTGGGATTGATTTCAATCAAAAGGGGGGCAAATATAGTGGATTAAAAAAACCAAAATAAACTAAAGTTAGTAAATTTACCAATTTGCTCTTCATTTAACATGCAAAACGACCATAGTAACCCTCATTTAACTGATCAACTTAACTGGGTTTACTTTTTGGATTGATTTGGCATTTAAACATTAACCTGAAGAGTCCATGTGAGAAAAAAACTTGTTTTGGATGGATCTAGCAAATCTAGTCAAACGTTAAGGACGAATTTGGCAATTTACTTTAATCTATATCTTGTTTTTATCGTAAGGTGTGACACAAGAATAGTTTAATTACACGATTTTAATAAATATTAATTATTTATGACAACACATTACAACAATGTTTTATTTAATGTATATAACTTATTATGTAGGACCCAATAATATGAAATATATAATAAAGATAATAAAATAACATGAATCTTCACCGCTACTCCGCTAGAAACACGATTCTAAATGTTGGTAGAAATTGAGACATTGAAAGCCATTGTGGGGGGTTGTATAGTCCATGGAATGTCCCTTGTCATATTTAATTACTAATCTTGTCCTCTTGTCATCCAAATTACAACTTCTATACGCGTTACTTCTCAAAATTATATTTGGTAAGTATTTTTGAGAGGATTTTGAGCTCGATTTTGTTGGTATTTTGCAGCATTATCACGAGTACGGGACGCTAAGTATGGGCGTGGGTTCGTCGTTTATTATGCTGATACCAAAGAAAGAGGACCCTACAGATCTTGGAGATTTTAGACCTATTAATTTAATTGGGATCGTAAGCAAGGTGGTGTCAAAGGTGTTGGCGACTAGATTTATAGTGGTCATGGGTAAGATTGTGTCGGAATCACAGATGGCTTTCTTGACTGACAGGTATATTCTAGATGATCCACTCATGGTTAATGAGGTGTTATCGTGGGCTAGAAAAGGCGGGAAGAATTATGTTTAAGATAGATTTTGACAAGGCGTATGATAATGTGAATTGGGAGTTCTTGATTTTGGTTCTTGATCAGATGGGTTTTCCTCTGAAATGGTGTCAATGGATTAGAGGTGTTTTGATTTCGGCTAGATCTTCGGTTCTAGTAAATGGGTCGCCCACCTCCGAGTTCGACTGTCAGAAAGGGATTCGACAAGGTGGTCCTTTATCTCCCTTCCTGCTTATTTTAGTGATTGAGGCATTTTCTGGTTTAGTATCTAGAGCCGGTAGTGTCGGGGGGGGGGGGTTTGATGGGGTTCGGTTGGGTAATGATGGGTTGATGTTGTCTCATTTGTTATACGCCGATGACGCTATGTTAATGGGGGAATGGTCCGGATTTAACTTTTCAAATATCAGAAGGATTCTTCGGATATTCTATTTATGTTCTAGCCTTCGTATTAACCTGCACAACTCTATCTTATTTGGAGTTGGTGTGTCTAGTGATGAAGTTAAAAGGGTTGCAGATTCCCTAAGTTGTAAAGATGGCGATTTCCCATTTTTATATTTGGGAGTTAAGGTTGGCGCTAATATGAATCGTATTTCAAATTAGGACCCGGTTGTTAATACGTTTTAAAGACGGTTGTCACATAGGAAGGCCAATACTTTGTCTATTGGAGGTCTTCTTACTTTGGTTAAATCAGTTCTACACAGTTTACCAATGTATTATTTTTCGCTCTTCAAGGCGCCGGTTAAGGTGTTAGCTTTGGAAGGTTTAATAAAGCGTTTTTTTATGGGGTGGATCAGAGGGTGTCAAAAAAATGAATTAAGTCTTGTGGGTTGTTATTATCAAACCAATAAATGAAGGTGGATTGGGGGTGACTAGACTCGAGTTGAATAATAAGGCTTTGCTAGTAAAGTGGTTATGGCGGTACAAGATCAAAGAAAAAGCTTATAGAGGCGGGTCATTGATGCGATACATGGTTCTACTCGAAGATGGGGGCCGATACCTATTAATAAAAATGTTACAGGGGTATGGAAGAATTATGTGTTCTTTTGGAACAAATGTAGGGTGGCAGGGGTTGATGCTTACAATATGATCCGAGGAAAGCTTGGTAATAGGTTATGCATTCATTTTTGCTTGGATTGTTGGCTGCGTCATGAACCGTTAAAGGACTGTTTTCCGAACTTAAATGCGTTGGAAAAATACAATAGTCCATAGTTGCTGACCGTTGCTGCAGATTGGCTACTGCGTCTATTATTAACTGGGAATGGAGGAGGCTGGTCGAAGATCCCGCTGCAGTGTCCGAAAGGAATGCTGTTGAGGCGCTGCTGCAGGAAGTAGTTCTTACTGATATAGACAACAAATGGGAATGAACCGACTTCAAGAATAAGGAGTTTTCGGTGGCGGACGCCAGGAGATGGCTACAGGGATTGATTGGTAACGAGCGAAGCGTTTTTCAGTGGAGTAAGTGGGTGCCAAGTAAATGTAATGTGTTTATGTGGCGAGCTGTTTTGGACCGTCTTCTTACTAAGATGGCGTTGCTACAAAGACACATTCAAGTCGAAAATATTTGTCCAAACGCCCGCTGAAACCGAGCAACCTGTTAACAAATGTTCGATGGTTTCTTCCTTAGAATCATATATATATATATATATATATATATATATATATATATATATTGTTTGACCCGACATTCTATCTTCCATCATGAAGATTCTAGGACCAACATAACGTATAGAGTCCTATAACCATTCTACACATAATACCCAACCTTTACATACACAACAATGTCATACATACACAACTATATGTAACTATACATACTATTATATTCGCCGATCGTCTAACATATGACAACTCTACTTACCAAATAGTTTATCGCGTATAAACTGCAACTATACATTTTAATCTAAGTCACATACCTGATTATATGTGGCTAGGGCTGCAAACGAACTGAACAAACACGAACAAGGCCTTGTTCGTGTTCGTTTGTTAAGAAAATGCTATTGTTCGTTTGTTAATTTTGTTCATGAATGCACACGAACACAAACGGACATCCATGAACACAAACAAGTGTTCATGAACACAAATTGACACAAACGAACACAAATAAGTGTTCATGAACGAAAATAAGCATAAACTGACATATATTAACTTTTGAATAAGATCAATTTCACATATATTAAGACAGTATCTAGAACCACCCAAAATATAACCTAATTATACAAGCATACTTGATACTCAACATAATATTAGTAAACGCAATAAAGTTGTGTCTCAAAAAACTAAGTTCGCATATTAAACTTGAAGTCTTCCGTAATCTACCGAAAATAAACTTGAAGACATCAAACGAACATAGACGAAAACGAACATATTACCGAACGTTCACGAACATAAACGAACGAACGCGACCTATGTTCATGTCCGTTTGTTTAACTAAACGGGCGGAATTTTTTGTTTGTGCTCGTTCATTTATTAAACGAACGAACACAAACGAACTTCCCACCAAACAGTTCATAAAATGTTCGCTAAAAGTTTAGTTCGTTTGCAACCCTATATGTGGCTATATGTATATTATACTATTTCTTACTTGTTGCCATTCATGCTTAAAATCCTCCTTGCATTTTCGTGTTCAGTTCATGCTTAGGGATCCTCCAAGGAGTTTAGTTGATGTTACTTGGGAGTACACAGCGCTAGGACATACTTAGGATAACCTCATACTCAAGCAATGAAGAAAAATTTCATTGTATCTTTTATGTTGCATTGTGTTTTTATTTTCGTCATTATATCATTTCTACGATTCATTGTGTCATATTTCCTCAGTATTGTGTTTTATTTATGGCATTATGTTACATTTTGTGACTCATTGTGTTATATTTCGTAATCCAATGTGTTTTTTATCTTTCTTATCATTCTCAATTTTTTACACTATGTGTAGGATAATTTGACCCATCTTATCAAATAAATATGTTTTTAGAGTGATGAACAAATGACTTTTAGGATTTTTAATTTTTATTGGAAACGTATACACTTTTATTTTATTTTATTAGTTTTAACAACCCATACGATTATGTAATCATCGACCTTACTCTTTCTCAATCAATTAATTAACCAAAAACACTACATTTCAATATAGTATGTTGCATTTTCTACTTGAAGGTCGTTATTTATTCAAGATGCTCTATTTTTACAAATCAATAAAACTTTTTATGTTTTATTAGAAAAGAACAGGTAATCATTTTGAAATAAAATAATGGTGGTTTCTTTTTCATGTTCGATAGTTATAATGAATAATCGATCTACTATCAAATTATTATGATGATAATTGAAAAATGAAAATACTATTCGTTAATCGAAGCTTAGTTTGCTTTTGCTTTATCATTGGGTATTAAATTTTAAATAAGTCTGAACGAAGATGAAACTAAAGTTTCTTTTGTATTGCTATGAGAAAACTATTCATCGGCATGTGCCAATTATTAATATCAACTTCTTATAACGGAAAATAATAATTAGAAATAATTATGTAAATTTATTTTTTGGATATAGATTCCTATAGCATTTTTAAATGCCGGCTATATGTCTCGTCTGTCTTTTATTATTAGAGATTTAAAGACTAGTGTTTATCAACTCGCAAGTTATGACGAGAACGCTATGGGGGTGTTTGAGATTGATTATTCAAAACAGATTATGCGTTTTGGAAAAGCAGAGGTGGAGCTGCTTATAGATTATTGCGTTTTGATAGCCTAAAAAACTGATTATCTGCGTTTTCAAAACGCAATCCAAACACTAAAATATGATTATCTGCGTTTTCAAAACGCAATAATCTAAAAATCAGATTTAAAATGTAATCCCAAACACCCTCTATATATAAATATAAATTGCTAAACAAATTGAATTTAACACATCTACATCTTAATGTAGATATAGGAATACCAAACGAAACTATATCTTAATGATACCATCACATTCAAAATAAAAATTGACATACTTTTAGAAAGAGACATGGGCTTAGTTTTACGACTATATAAAGTTCACTCTCACATGTATATTTAAAATGTTACCATGTTTCACATCAGCATGTCTTAGCCAAAGTAGTTAAGGTAATTTTTAGAAAGCTGTAAAGGTTACTCATAAACACCTTTTTTTTTTCTCGTTTAGTTAAACAAACGTGTAAGAAGAAACTCCAGTTTTATTAATTTGTTAACTACAAATGTAATGGTTATTGTTTTAATGTTATCAATGTATTCAACTAAAAGCCATGTCTTATATATATATATATTTTGACATTTGCAAGCTGGTAATTATCAGGATTAGACTAAAATGTAAACAAATCATAAATTACCGTGGTACGTAGTTGTTATAATGGTATTTTTTTTAATACTCTACTACTTTACATCAAATATTGTAATAAACTCTTGCTTAAGGCTGTTCGTTGTGGACATGCGAATAGCCCGGCGCAAGCCATTCACTAGCCACGTGGCTCACAAACACCACAACAGCCCCACGCTAAGGCCCGTGTGAGCAAGTCACCGCGAGCACAAGCGACCACGGTCACGGCGCTATTGTCTTGGATTTTGAGTGGGACACAAGCGATGGTCTGGAGCGAGCCATAACACCCCACGTAAGCGATGGTTTCGAGGTGATCACTCCCACTCGCTCACGTACCACAACATACAGTCTAATATTAAACCTAATACCTCCCCTTTAAAAGTATATGCCTTCACAAAGTGACAAGCACACAATGTGTTATAATGGTTATTTAAATTTTGATAAAACAAATGTAAACAGTAGGGGTGTACAAAAAGCTCGCAACTCGAAGCTCGCTCGAAATCGCTCGAAAAAAAGCTCGGCTAGAAAAAAGCACGAAAAAAAACGAGTCGGCTCGGCTCGGCTTGATTGTAAACGAGCTCGAGCTAAGCCTTTCTCGGCACGTGAGCTTGCGAGTTGGCTCGAATTGTTTTATTTATATGTATTAATTTTATTTTTAATTGTTTAAATTAAAAAATATGTGAGAGAAGGTTGAAGTGTTAACATTTTAAGTTTAATTAATTAATAAAATATGAAAATTAATAGAAAAAACACAAATTATACATATAATTCTTTTAGTATGTCTCCCATTCTTTAAAATATTAGAAAAATAAAAAAAATATATATGTATATGTGTAATTTTATTTTTCTGGCAATTTATTTTATTTTTTTTGTTTTTTATTTAATAAATATTTGTAAAAAGATAATTAAAAAAAAATAACGAGCTGGCTCGAGCCAGCTCGAGCTTGGCTCGAACATTTACGAGCCAAGCTCGAGCTCGGTTTTTCAGCTCGACCAGAAAAACGAGCCGAGCCGAGCTGGCTCATTTAAGTTCGAGCTCGAGCTCGAGCTTAGCCTGGCTCAGCTCGACTCAGCTCGTGTACAGCACTAGTAAACAGACAATTATATACATATGGTTATAACCATATGTATATTTTTTTTTTCGTTCAAAAAAAATATACATATGGTTATTAAATGCAGTTTATCAAAACTAGATACATTCTTTCGGAGTTAAAAATTTTGTTTAAAAGCTCCATTAAGAAAGTGATAGGATTTAGCTAGGCATATATTTATTTGATTCAACAATGCAAATATAACACTAAAGGCTCACTTTTTTTCTTTTAAAGTGATACTTCATTAAACTGTCAAAACCCCAAGATGGGGCGGCACAAGAAAACTATACAACCAAAAAGGATTACATAAAAGAGAAATCGTATTCAGTGGCGAAGCTGGAGAATTTGAATCGGGGGTCGGAAATCAGCAGTCACGGGTCGGGACCTAAATTTTTTTTCTGTAGCTATGGTTCGGATGATATGTTTGGGTCGGTGATTCGATTCCGGTCGAGTCAGCTCAAACATTAAATACAATAAATATCAAAGTTCTAAGCATTGTTTAACAAACAATAAATAATAAAAATGAGACAAAGGGTTGGTACCTGGATGAAGAATTACAGTTCAGCCCGTCGACCTTTAAGATTTTTGAATTCTTCAATTATGGATAGGGGTGCAAACGAGCTGAGCTAAGCATGAGCTCGACCAGGCTCGAGCTCGAAAAACATATGAGAGCTCGAGCTTGGCTCATTTACTATCTATAAATGAAGTTCGGCTCGGGCTCGTTTAGTAAACAAGCTTAAATGAGGGGGCAAATATTATTAAATATTAATAATCCAATAATACACTAAGGCTCGACGAGCCTCACATGCTAGGCTGAGCTCGGGCTCGATTAGTAAACGAGTTTTGTTTTAAGCTCAAGCTTGGGCTCGATAAGGCACGACTCGTTTCGAGCTTTTTACCAACCCGAGCTCGTGTAGCTAAGAGATAACAACTCCATTTACTTTGTTTTGGGTTAAAGTTTTGGTTTATATAACTATTTTTTTAAAAAACGGGGGTCGAAACCATATATACCAAAAAATTCCATACGAAGACTATATACTCGAAACTTTTGAGCAAAAATTCGGAGGGGTGGGCCCCCTCCCCGCCCCATGAATTATGCGCCCCGAATCGTACCACCATCTCTACTACTCTCTCCTGAGGCAAAGGTTTTTTTTCCTGCAAACCATCACCGCAACCATCATATACCTCCACCACCACAAACCCTCCCTTCGACATTTATTCTAGACCAAAGCTTAGCTTTGATCAAGACTATATATAATAAGACGGTCCTCTGTTAATGCTTAGTTTACCTTTAGGTGAACCGGCTCAAAAGCCAACTTGTCTGGTTCGATTACAACACTATGGTTTATGTGATTATGACATACACTCATACTTATGCAGAATTAGAGATGAGATAAAGTTAGCATCTATGACACCTCACAAATTCAAGTTAACTTTTCACGCAAACATTTATTGTTTACCTTAGTCAACATTTATACATTATACTTAATTGGGTTAATTAAGTGCGTCTAGCATATGCAAACCATCACGTAGTGATAATTCGGTGAATTATTGGATCATACACACGAATCTTGCACCCCGAACGTTGGTTAAACAATCAAACGATTGTAGTTAATTTGTGTGGAATTATTTACATTACGTGCCTATGTGAAATTATGTGGAATTAATTGTTATTACGTGATTACGTGTTATCAGGTGTGTGATGACACTAGATAAACCAGATTATTAACTTAGTTGCGATTTAGTAGGATTAATTATTCTATAACACAACATAATTATCCAAACCCAATTAGTGCAAGAAAAAAAAACAACATAGTTGAGCATGGCCCAGACCTAAAGGCCAAAACGAGGCCCAGCTGCGCCGCGGGGTGCGGTTGACTTGGCCGCGGTACCCAGGCCAAGTTGAGGCCGGCCCAGGAATTGATTTTAGCCCAATTCGCTAATGTTTGTAACACCCCAACCGATGGCGGAATCATCGAGGTGTCACGTAGTGACGATTGTTCAAAAGCACATGGTACTAAAATGTAAATATATTATTGAATAATTTTAATTGTCTTACATAGATGAAATGGGAAAAATACAAAAGTCTGAACGAAACATGAAAATTTGAAATAACTTATTAAAAGCAAGCACTAAAATCCAATGCTATGGAACTAAGATCAAACTGCACCTGAAACATGTACAAAATTGGTTTTGTCAACATAAGAAATGTTGGTGAGCATTCCTAGTTTTAATACATATAGTAAGTTGGAAAAAAAAAATGGTATACAATTCAAGTGCAAAGCTACAGTGCAATTATGTAAACTATGTAACATACAAATGAGCGAAATCAATCCTGTGACTGTATAATTTACTAAATGAACGGCGGTGTACTTATCCAATAAATGGATAATAACTTAACAATGACCACGGATTCTCCGATGAAAAAGGGGGAGAATCAACCTAGGCGGGTTGTCAATCCAATAGCGCTATCCAATGTTAAGGTCGGCTTGTACCATGTTAATGATTTCACTAAGTACAAATGTAATCCACATGTATTGTCTAAGCATAAAGCACGTTGTAAGCAATGCACATAGTACTAGAATTGTATTGTGAAAATGTAAACTTGTATTTGAAATTGTAGTAGTGTACATGTAACACCCCAAAAATGAATAAAAGCAAAAAGGGGATAGGAATACTCACATTCGCCAAATGACTAGATGACTAAGCGAGCGTGAAAATGCGAGCAATCCAAAGGTTCAACAACGAAACTAGTCCAATTTAGAAGAAAAGAAACCGAATAGGAAAAAATATCAAGCTTCCAATTCGCCAATTACAAGAGCTTATAATCAAAGCTTCAAATGTAGAAGTAATATACTCTAGAAGAAAGGTATGAGGGAGAGTTTAATCGAATTGAAACAATTGAATTAGAGGTGCAAAGTGTAATGGGTCATAGGTGGGTTTTTATACTAGTTTTGGATTCAATTAGCCATTAAAATTGGTCAACACCATAAAGTAAGGTTTTATGATGAATTGAATATTTGACTATGACTTTGACTGTTTGACTAAGACTTTGACTAGGACATTGACTGGGACTTTGACTGAGACTTTGACTGAGACTTTGACTGTGACTTTGACTGAGACTGTTTTAGCGGACCGCGAGGGCTAAAAAAATAATTTTTCTAATTTAATCAATTTTAAGTTATAGACTTGTTTCCTTCTGTTTCTAAGTTGTTTTAAGACCGAAAATTAAGGGCTTTGAGTATCAAGGTCTGAAACATACGTGTTCGGGTGTAGATGTGTGTATAAAACGTGCATACTTTTACTTATAAAAATTATATGTTTTATTAAATTGTGAATTTTGGTCCTATTAAAATACAAAGGTTAAAAATGAAAATTTCGAAATAGTTGAGGAACCAATTATGCACATTTATGAAAAGTGAAGGGTGCAGGTTGTCACAGTCTCCCCTACTTTAGAAAAATTTCGTCCCGAAATTACTTTCAAGTGAAGGTTTCCATGAAACAAAAGGCGTTGTAACAGTCAATTGGTTTTTTAAAAGAAAATTCCATCATTTATGATTTGACAAAATTTATAATAGTTGTCTAATACCCAAAGTAAAAGGTTCAAAATCTTTGACAGTTGACCCAATGTTAGAAAGTTAAGAGTTTAAAATGAGAAAGGTTTTGGGAACGTGTAACGGGTGAAGGCAAACAGGTGAAGGCAGAGGCACTAATGAAGGTAGTCTCCCCTACTTTAGAAAGATTCCTGACCGAACTTTACTAAGGACATGCAACTGGGTTTCGACTAAAAGAGAGTGTAAGAGTATACAAAGTTTAAGGTTTTCTATAGAGGTGTCAACAAGGAAGGCTCCAACAAAACTAATTAAAGCTTATGTAAAATGTTCTTATTGAAAGGCTAGTTATTAATCAATGATCTAATGAAGAGATAGTAATGGGTAGGTTCTTGGTCAGACTCCTAGTCCGCTCCCGCAGTATCGTTTATGCTTATATATAGGGTGTACCGCAGCTAACCCACCACACTCCCGATACTTTGGACTCGTACTGATTGTCTACCAATAGCCCAAATGGAATTACACACCACTCTTATGTACCTGTAAACCCATGATTGCGTTCCGGACCGTAATCATCGATTTACCTTACACTAGGGTGCTATGCTTTTCCATAACACCAACATAAGTAATACAAGAAACAATGCGTGCAACCAAAATGTATTAAGTAATAGATACTGCTCAAGTGTAAGATGCGGTTAGAGGTTCTTCCCCTTTCAGGTTCACCTTTTAACCGTAATGAGATTAATGTGTAAGTATAAGACATGATTAAGGGTTCTTCACCTTTCGGGTTCACCCTTAACCGGTAAATTTCTGTTCACATCATTGGGCTTTAAACAACTATATTGATAAACTCTGATGATTACACCGTTCCCCTCGGTTAGAGGAATACTCTGAACCGAGTCGTTCATGGGAAACTGGCTTAGATCTCATACGAGCTATCAATTAGTATGTTCGTTGGTCATGATGATGAACAAAATAATGTAAAGTATAACAGGGTTTTGCTCACAACAAACAAAAAAAAAATATATGCATACCAAATATGCGTTCATCTACTATAATATATAAATAAAAGTTAGTGTGGGACACTTGGCACAATATGAGGGCTTCTCATTTTGTTTTCCCGCTCACTTTCACAACACTTCCTTCACAAGCTACTTTCTTTTCCTAATTATTCTCACAAACCCTAACCATATAATTCCCTTATAATACGGAAGCAAAGAGAGTATACACAAATATTGCCTCATTGCTCCACATACTCAATTATTTCTCATCTCTATCCATTCATCGAGATATCCTATTCAATCGGTAAGTTAATCATAAACACCTTTAAACCCACTATAACTCAAGCATCGTTTTCAATTGACTTTTGTTTATTACCAAATCGTTTTGAATCTTTTTAGAAAATTATGGTGGGTTTCTTTTCCTTTACTTTTTTCTGATTTATGATTATGTGATAGGGTTGTTTCATCGTTTTTATATTGTGATGATGATGATGTTACCATTAATGATTAACCTAATGGTCTATGTCCAGATTTTGTTATTAAGGCCGGCCTAGCAGGGATCTAACTCAAAAGGAGGAGTTTTGAGCGGCCTCTCAGTTTGTTTATTAGGTATAATGTGACCCTCTAACAGGAACGAAGAGGCCGACATGAGTGAAGATTCGACGATTGGAGATTCTTGTGGTTCGAAATTGAAGTCCTTAATCAGTTGTTCTTGCTAGAAGCCTTTAAGGTATACCATATAATCTAATTAGTAATCTTCGAAACGTTCAGAAGGTTTTTTTTTCTTTTGCAAATTTAATATCATTTCATTGCTATTGCAATTGCTAGACACTGAGAGATAGTGTATTCCACTCATGACATAAAAACTTCTGCCCAAAAGGCGTTTATTATTTTAAATATGTTGTCATCAGTTATTATTTTAAAATGTGACGAAAGGTCTAACTATTGAGGATCTCAGTATCGGTTTGAGGATTACATATAAATGGAGCAGTGGCAATTCATGTGTGGTCAACACAATTTTTTTAATCTCTCAACTTATATGTTACTATGGCAATTAAATAATTTCTTGAGTTTTGATTTCAATCTCTGTTACTCAATTTCTCACTATGAAAACAAAGGTTTCAAAGATTAATTATCTTGCCACGTTTTTGCTAATAAATGCAATATCCAACTTCAAATTTCTTTAAAAAGTTTCACCATGAAGTTGTTGAGTAAATTTGTGGAAGGTTGCCATAATTTTTTTTTTTTATTTTTTGGCTCCACATTTTTTTTGTGAACCAATAATCTACTTGCTTAGCGATTTTTGAAACATTATTATGTATGTTCATTGTTTCTCGAGATTACATTCGCTAAATTATGAGATTATAAATTTTATTAAACTTGACGGGTTTCTAAACCGGGCCATCGGGTACCAGAACTAGAGCATCATGGGTCACGGTCAGGAGTTTAATGGGTCAACTACTTTTGGCCAACTGATAGTTTGTTTTAGTCTGTTTATTTTCTTTGCTAATTGTTTCAAGTAAAAATAGAAATGTGAATATGTCACTTTTCGAAAAAAAAAAAATTTCTTGCCAAATTTATGGGCCTTTTTGCAGTATGTAGTGAGAAATGTAAATTGAATTGTTACCAAAATTTGAACAATTCAACATTTATAGCAACACATGTAAATTGAATTGTAAACTTTTATTTTTGGGAATAAAAGAAAAAAATTCTGAATTTATTAACATTCATGCCTCAACGATTTATTTAATACCTTTTCTCAGAATTGGTCGGGCCTTTTTAAATCTTTTAGCTTAATCTTTTTTCAAAGACTAAGAAAGTTACATCAAGATAGCGGGCAGGCGGGCAACAAGCCCTGATTTACGTTGGATACTAATCTAATAGATGAAAATCGACGAAGTGGGTGAATTTTTTTATCAACGAAATATGACGACATATGACATATTTATAAATGCTTTTGCAAGAACAAGCAGGATGAGGAAGTTATGATCCTTATGGACCAGATGATAACCAAATGATTAAACCCAATAAGTTCACTTATAGTTCCATTTTTTTTAACGGCCAACGAATCAATTTCCGAGCACTCTCGGGCACCCTTTTGGCGAATCAGGTACTCGAGAATACCGGGGCCACCAATTAGTTCCATTATTTCTCACTTTTGTAAACGGGTGATACATAAAAAGCAACTGATATCGTATAATTTATGGTTGCAAATGAATGCCATCCTGATATTTTAACTCATGGGACTTTAAATGAAGGGTTGTGTAAAGAAGGAAAGATTGTTGTTACTTATAGGTTACTTAGAAATATTCAGCAAAAAAGTTATGGTTGTGACACCATTTTCGTGTAATCCCCTGACTCAAACTTTGTTTAAAAAATGTTGTGCAAATGCTGCAATGGGTTTTTTTTTTTTTTGAAAAAAATGGAGTAAAAGGGCTGTCTTTGTGATTAGGTGCCATATAAGATTATCTCAAAATAGTTATATTTTGGTGTGATGGCAAATTGGTAGCAGTTGACTTTGTCTATGGTATGACTTCAAAAGGTTTTATAATCACCTCTCTTTTATATGGTAGTTTTCATATCATATGTTTGTATCTAGGATGACTTCGTATATGACATGACATCAAACATTGATTACATGTAAGTGTGGCTCTTATGTTAACTTCTATTATAAATTATCATTTTGTGTGTTAAATTTATTTAAAAAAGAGGCCAAATAAAAAATTGCAACTTATTCTCAAGCGCCCCCTCCCTGCACTCTATATTTTTCTTAGAAAAAGTGTCTTTCATAAGCACGTGTTTGCTCATTGTTGTGCACGTTAATTGGGATGGTATAGTAATTAGGATACTTGGTGTTTTCTAGGGAGACTAATCTTTTACAGGTCTATTACAAATGTCATGCGATTTTTCCAGATTTAATAGGCTATATCTTCTCTACCTTTGTAGTTGATCAACCCATTATTAAATTGCCACTTCTAATTAGAAACATGTTTCCTTATCCTATGTATATACATCTTTGCACTTATTACAGGAAGAGGAGCTAAGGAGGACTCGAATGAATACTTCCAGTGTATCTCGAAAACACAAAAGGCATGTATAGTATTGTACAATTTTTTACATATAATTGACGGATACTTTAGATTGACGCATGTCATTATTTCAAAATGTAAGATTTGTTAAAGTATAGTTATTTATTTAATTTCGTTATGTCACCCGTGTAGCACACGGGTTCTAACCTAGTGTAAGTATATAAGTATAGCATAAAATTTCGATTGAAAGAATAACATAACGTAAATCGAGTAAATCGCACAATTTGCACAAAATGAAAGTAAACGAGTTAAATTAATGCTCAAAACTAGTGTTGTAAGAATAACTACTAATAACTAGTGCGAGAATAGTTGCGAATAATGCGTGAAAATAACTACCAACAAAAGAATAATACAAAAATAATAAGATAATGTACGAACGTAACTATAAATAGAATGGTGTAAAAAAATAATGAAATTTACTGTAAATGAAAGTGCGTAGAACAGACGTATAGTCTACTGGTATGAAGATAAGCGAAGAATGTTTTAAGTTCAAAACAGGTTCACTTAAAAAGATTTCGTAGGTACACATTTTCATGTGTTTACGAGAATTCGAGTTTGAAAAGTGTTATAAGGTATATTATTAGTTGCAATTTCCTCCCGAAAACATATATTGGATACGTTATATGAAAACATGCAGATTTACATTTGATTTGTAAAATATGCAATGCAAGTTTATAAAATGCAATATGAAACCATTTCATGAAGTGTGTGTAAATCTAATGTGTTTCGAAAGACCAAGATTTAAAATGATGTGAAGGCTGTGAATGATCCCAGATGCCCTGACGAATTGTGGAAAATTAAATTTTCTGTATTTAAACATTTCTTTAACTTGTGGGTTGAAAAGTCGGAAATTTTTAATTGTTATGAAATGTTGAGAAAATCGAAGTGTTACCCGTTAAGACTGGGTAAACTTGAAAATTTGCAGGATCGTTAAGGCATCTCTTTGGGCTCATAGCGGGCTATTTGTTTCAAGGCACAAGGTGTATGAAAAGTGTGTTCTAATTTGGCGAATAGGCTTTGTGAAAAGACTTATAGAATAAGTTGTCAAATTAATCGTTTTAGAGAGTAGTGTACTAGTGCGTATCGTGTAGATAGGCATTTATATATGAGTTTAGTCTGACTAAGAAGTTCTAACTAATGGTAGTTGGCTATGACTTAGGAGTCTGGGTGCAGTAATATTAGTTTTAGGTATATGAGGATATACTGTGACTTCGATCAAGTAAGTTTGCAAACATGAATGTATAAAACAGGTTGAAATAATAAGTTTGGAAAAACCATGTTCATTTTTAATTGTATGATGACGCAACATTCCTAAAATCAGGATGTGATCAAAGTTAAACACAGAGTTTAGAACTTAAGTCGTGGGTAAAAATGTTTTAATGCAAAACGAGTAATACCTTATAGTGTAAGAATCATGAGCATAAGTGAAATAGTTTAAGCTTTAATGCGATAATTTAACGAACAAAAAGTTTTAATAATAATGATAAGAAATCCAAAAGCGAATGATCAATGAATAATAGCATATGATACAACAAGTGACTAAATTGAATCTTCAAATGATAAACAAATATAAATATCAATGATATAAAACATTGGAATTGCTTCCATAAGAAAATTTGACTAACTCAAGTATTTGAAATTTCCTAGTGACTTGTGGGGGCGTACTTTAGCCTATAAGTGAATGCTCATCCCAAGAGTTCCCAGGTAGGTATACGGGTCCCTTGTCTGATTGGAATTTATACGAAATACCAGGCCTAGACAGAAAACTCAGGATACAGGCGCTCACCCTTCCAGATTGCACGTGCCCCATCACTAGTGAATTCCATAACTTTAGCGAAAAAAAAAACGAGATGCAAAAATAGATCCTTGAGATTTGGATTTCACTCCTAACTCAAAGATGTATTTCAAAATTGAAAACGATTGTGGAATGAAACCAATCACTAAGTTAAGGATATCACTCCCAACTTAGTGGTTAAGTTCCTTTTTGAAAGAAATACTCTTTGAGGTGTGGATGTCACTCCCATCTCAAAGATATATTCCTAAGATAAATAACACATAGATGAGCGAACCTAATCACCAAGGTATGGATGTCACTCCTAACTTGGTGATATCGTTTCGTTTGTGAAATACGAGTACCTTCTTCTTTAAAACAACACACCGAAAGAATAACGAGAAAGAATCATATAGAAAATATCTTGAAAGAAAATAATAGGATAAAGAGAAATAAACACAAGAGGACTCGTGAATGTAAGCTTGGTTATAGACTAGGCTAAAAGGCATTCTAATAACCTAATTCCCTATAACCATGGCTCTGATACCAATCTGTAACACCCCAACCGATGGCGGAATTATCGAGGTGTCACGTAGTGACGATTGTTCAAAAGCACATGGTACTAAAATGTAAATATATTATTGAATAATTTTAATTGTCTTACATAGATGAAATGGGAAAAATACAAAAGTCTGAACGAAACATGAAAATTTGAAATAACTTATTAAAAGCAAGCACTAAAATCCAATGCTATGGAACTAAGATCAAACTGCACCTGAAACATGTACAAAATTGGTTTTGTCAACATAAGAAATGTTGGTGAGCATTCCTAGTTTTAATACATATAGTAAGTTGGAAAAAAAAAATGGTATACAATTCAAGTGCAAAGCTACAGTGCAATTATGTAAACTATGTAACATACAAATGAGCGAAATCAATCCTGTGACTGTATAATTTACTAAATGAACGGCGGTGTACTTATCCAATAAATGGATAATAACTTAACAATGACCACGGATTCTCCGATGAAAAAGGGGGAGAATCAACCTAGGCGGGTTGTCAATCCAATAGCGCTATCCAATGTTAAGGTCGGCTTGTACCATGTTAATGATTTCACTAAGTACAAATGTAATCCACATGTATTGTCTAAGCATAAAGCACGTTGTAAGCAATGCACATAGTACTAGAATTGTATTGTGAAAATGTAAACTTGTATTTGAAATTGTAGTAGTGTACATGTAACACCCCAAAAATGAATAAAAGCAAAAAGGGGATAGGAATACTCACATTCGCCAAATGACTAGATGACTAAGCGAGCGTGAAAATGCGAGCAATCCAAAGGTTCAACAACGAAACTAGTCCAATTTAGAAGAAAAGAAACCGAATAGGAAAAAATATCAAGCTTCCAATTCGCCAATTACAAGAGCTTATAATCAAAGCTTCAAATGTAGAAGTAATATACTCTAGAAGAAAGGTATGAGGGAGAGTTTAATCGAATTGAAACAATTGAATTAGAGGTGCAAAGTGTAATGGGTCATAGGTGGGTTTTTATACTAGTTTTGGATTCAATTAGCCATTAAAATTGGTCAACACCATAAAGTAAGGTTTTATGATGAATTGAATATTTGACTATGACTTTGACTGTTTGACTAAGACTTTGACTAGGACATTGACTGGGACTTTGACTGAGACTTTGACTGAGACTTTGACTGTGACTTTGACTGAGACTGTTTTAGCGGACCGCGAGGGCTAAAAAAATAATTTTTCTAATTTAATCAATTTTAAGTTATAGACTTGTTTCCTTCTGTTTCTAAGTTGTTTTAAGACCGAAAATTAAGGGCTTTGAGTATCAAGGTCTGAAACATACGTGTTCGGGTGTAGATGTGTGTATAAAACGTGCATACTTTTACTTATAAAAATTATATGTTTTATTAAATTGTGAATTTTGGTCCTATTAAAATACAAAGGTTAAAAATGAAAATTTCGAAATAGTTGAGGAACCAATTATGCACATTTATGAAAAGTGAAGGGTGCAGGTTGTCACAATGTTGATTGTTAAAAACAATTTTGCACTTGTTTTATCAATCTTGTATGCTTTAATCTTGTTTGTGTTATGATTTGTTGTAATTGTCCCCAAAACCCTAGTATCCAAAATCTGAACTAAACGACTTTTAATATATGATTATGTTATGGGATGATTGTTACGTGATTGTTTATGCATTTAATCCATAAAAACACTAGTATGAATGTTTAATCATAAGACTTACCCGATGAGGAAACTTTGGTAAATGTTAGTCTAGGGTTTTGATTATTTGACATGCAGGATGATGTTTTTTTTATTGGAATATGTTAACCTAGGGTAGATAACATGTCTTGGATGGTTGGGTTGATTAAAAATGTGAATGTTCATAACCTGCCTATAATATCGGAAACTTTGTTGATTTTGGGATTTTGATATTATGATCTAGGCATGATATTGAACTCTCGTTTCCCTGAAAACAAAAGCTAGGATCTTAACTTACTAAACATGAAACTTTATGCATGTTAAGTGTTCATTGTGTTCATAACTTACTAAAGGTGGAAAGCTTGCATGTTGTAGGCTACATATGTTGTATTGAATGAATGGTTAATGTTATAACATGGTAGAAGTAGGATGCATGCTTAAAACCCGAACATGTGGTATGTGCCATAATTGACATGT
Organism: Ambrosia x helenae; assembly: GCA_030844895.1. Classification (NCBI taxonomy): domain Eukaryota; kingdom Viridiplantae; phylum Streptophyta; class Magnoliopsida; order Asterales; family Asteraceae; genus Ambrosia; species Ambrosia x helenae. The sequence continues at coordinate 113,822,284 of CM061226.1, read as the reverse complement.
TATGTGATTACTTGACATGATACTATACTAGGAGTGTATGTTTAGGTGTTAGTTGCAATTTCTAGGCTTATCAGACATGAGCAAACATTAATCACTAAATGGGTCACAAGCGGGTCGTTAGGTCAAACTTGGTCAAACTGTTTTCATAAACACAAACTAGTCATTATTTTGATACAATGGGTCAATTGGACAAACACATCATGTGGACGGACACTTATAGGCTATTGTATGATGGGTTTATCAGTAGTTGGGATACCTTTTTATACACACGTTTGGTATTTTATTTAGCACACAACCTAAGGTGAGTTTCATGACCCATTTTACTGTCTTCCTGTTAGGGGAGAAACACGCTACAAACACGCAAGCATTTTAGATCACAACTTACTATTATATCACTTGTTTATTTTAGCGCAAACACATCATAATGTCCTTGCAGTCTGGACTGTTAGTACGTGAGGATTTATAGTGAGGAAATGTGGATAGATTTATTGGGTTCGACAAGCCCCACCTATCTTCACTGGAGGTCGGCCAGGTGCATCATTTTCCTAAACTCTTGCCACCGTTGTGATGAAGGGGTGTAAGGAAAACAAAACTACCAATACTCAACTCGGTTTCATAACGCTTAGTAACTTAAATAAATGTCTACCTAACATTCGATATAATTAATAAACTATTGTGAGTCTAGCAAACAAACAGTTTACTTTCATTAGAACTTGTGAACCCACCGACTTAATTGCTGACACATTTTAACATGTTTTATCAGGTCGCTAAGGTATTGTAGCATAGGACGCACGTGGAGAACTTACATGTTTCAACAATATTTATTTACATTTTTCGGACATTTGGTTTTTATTTACTTATGATGGTTTTTGGCATGTGTTGTAGCATGGGACGCACGGACATTTGCTTCCTCTTAACTTTTACAAACTTCGACTATTTTTCTCATGTTGAATGAGATACATATTATTTTACAAGCATGTGGAGGTCGTTCAATATTACGACCATTGACTGGATGTTGGTGTGTCACACACACACCTTACAGTAAAACATTGCAGGTAAAAATTTGAGGGTGCGACATTATTATCTATATATTCGATCAATAAATTCTAATCATTAAATGCTTGTTAAAGTAGAATGGACTTTCAAATAAGTGAAAATCACAGCACAACACTCGTGGGTGCATGAATCTGGAACGGATTTCCTTCTAACATATTTATGTCATTGATTGCAATCTATATTCTATGGTCATTATGTAACGTTTTTATTATTAGATCCGTCATAAATCATACCAACAGTGTACTTTTTGGAATATGGTTTGATGTCTACCCATGGACGGGCCTTATGGTGGCCGAGGAGGTCATCGTACTAGGGCTGTAATTCTATGGGGCATATTTATTTATAAAGTTTATATTATATAGAAACTCATTTAATACTTAAATTTAAGCCATTAACACTTAAATTTTGTTAAATTGTTAACTAACTCATAAGTCATAACACATTTATAGACGCAATACCCATTTGCCCATCAAAACTTATTATAATACTAAAATTTTGCTAATTGTTATGTTTACTACTATAACTTTGATCGCTGCCATAAAATTTAATTTAAATAATTTAATTCGTTAAATCTTAAGAGAAATATTTTTAACGGCTTGAACAGAGCAAGTAAATCCTCAGAAACACTATTGTGCCTACTGTATTTTTGAACCTTTGTGATAGAGAGTAGCTGTGAGTTTAAGTTAACATTATTATGTAGGGAATTTCAAGTTGTCATGACAATAAAGTCATGGAAAATGAAGTCGTTTTAGGCCAGAATTGAATAAATTATTGTATTTGTGGCCAGCTTTGAACGATGAATTTGATGGAATATATGTTTTAGAGAAGTGGTCCAGTAGACATTTCATTGGGGTAGTGAGAGTTCTCAAGTCCATAATGCCATTTTAATTTTTATGGCATTACAAATTCAATCATATACTTCAATTTAGGTGTTTTTGTGCACTCTAGTCTCGATTGGTTTTTCTTGAGTTGAGATTTTTTAAAACGAATTTGAATTTGAGTTTGACACTCAAAAACCAAACCGAATTCGTAAATTTCAAAATCATTTCTAGTTTGGATTAACTCAAACCAAGCCAAATTAGAAGAAGAAAACACATAAATTGCAATCTCGTACTTCGATCAGACAGAAAACACTATATTTTTATATCAAACCATAAATAAAAACATATATAATTCTACTTTGGATGTTCATGTCTATTTAGTTTGAAAAGGATAAAAGATAAATTACTAACTCGCTCAAGTTGGCCAATAAACAAAATTCGAGTTTGTATTCGATTCAGATCAAATTTTTTTTTTTTTTTTTCAAATTCGATTTGAATAATAAACACCTTAATTTCATTTACGCTAGGATTCATATCATAAGAAATATAGAAACATAGAAATTAATAATATACTAAACTTAGGGGAGAGGGGCACTACCCCTAAATTTTTTCAACCTCACTGATTTTAATAAATCTTGCACTGCCACATCACTATTTACTTTACTGAAATAGTTTTTTTGGAGGCAACACTTCACTGTTTCACTTCACTGAAAACTGGCCGTTGCATTTAACATATTGAATAAATAACCAATAAAAATGAATGTTGCACTTTCACTGCCTGTTAGCTAGAACCAGCAAACAATCCACGGATCCACTACCAGCACCACCGTGACGGTGTTACCGTACTTGTAGTGGGATACCCGTAAGCAATTCTGATTATGCCCCACCCCCTTATTATCTTCAAACATAGCACACCGACAAAAACAATAATACAAACGGATGAAATTTCACATCGTGTCATGATTTAATTGTATTTTACAACATGGAGATGGAGTATCTTGGTCCCATTGTCATTTTTTTGGGTGTACGTCTATTGGTTGAATTGTTTCAGCAACAACCATAAAATATTAAAGACGCATAAGGTGTTGGAGTCTTATAAGAGAGAATAAGAGTTCAAGCATTATAAAAGACAAAAATACGTGTATTTAAGAGAAGAAAGATTTAGCCGTTAAAAAAAATCTATCCATATAAACGAACGTACTCCTACATCATTGGAGTTGCATTCGTTTGGTTTCCCATAGACCTTAGAGTTTTAACCCTCAATCAGCATGTGTTTGCCACCATTTATTTGCATAGAGCCATATATATAGAGGTTGGGTCAACCAATCCTATAATTATCTTATTTTATGTATAAAGACTAAAGTTTATGTTTTTTTTTCGACCCTTGAGATTTTTAAATGCCAAACCTCGAGATTTTTAAACTCAGAAAAGATCAATGTATACATGTTGCGTTTGAAAAAAAAAAAAAAAAAAGTTTTTAAAAAGCGAAAGAAATTAAGCCTAAATTCAGTGTATACATTTTTAAATTCGATTTTTTTTTCACTTATTCTTTCTAAATGGTTACTGAACGGTACTTTTTTGTGATCATGAATAGCTCAAAATCCTCATTTTAGGTCTTTGTTATATCAATTTAAAGACAATTTAACATTATATTATATATTGCCTTGACCTGAATTTCAAGCCTTGAATTAAGTAAGAGACATTCAACCATCTTGGGTCCGTCACTACTTGCTGTCTAGTGGTAATTACATGTGGTCGAAGGTTTTAATCTTATGGTAATTACATGTGCTTAGATATTAGGACTACATGATATGTGAGTTGGTAAAAAAAATAATATTTGTACCCGGCACGTTTAGGTTAACATTTTATAAAACACATAAGTCTACCTTAACGAAAAAACGTTTTCAAACATACTTAACTAGGTCAGTTGAGTCGTTATGATGATTCCGGGAATCATCGGGAGTCGTTACAATGATCCGCGGGATCATTGGGAATCGGTCCATAACCATGTGAACACGGATTGGTGATTTGTAGAATCGCCAGGTTTAACGCACACACGTAAATCTCGAGTCCCCGGAATTGGTGAACGGATGGGAACGTGTTAGTTATCATGCATTATGTGCTTACAATAATTATATGACTTGTCGGTATGTGAATACGTGTTTATATGTGTTAAAATAGTGATTACGTGTAATTGCATGACATTATAGGTGATTACGCGTAATTGCATGACATTATAGGTGATTACGCGTAATTGCATGACATTATAGGTGATTACGCGTAATTGCATGACATTATAGGTGATTATACGTAATTGCATGACATTATAGGTGATTACGTGTAATTGCATGTAAATAGGGGGTGATTAGCCCAATTGCATGCTTATAAGGGGTGATTGGCCCAATTGCATGCTGATAGGGGGTGATTGGCCTAATCACCAGTAAGTCATGCGATTAGGGTATAATTATAGGCGATTAGAGCTCCAATCGCTAGTAGTACATGCGATTAGGAATCCTAATCGCCTGACGCATGTCTAATGACTAGAAACGCCTATAAATACCACCCTTATGTTGTAAAACATCATTTGTGAAACCCTAATATACCCCAAAGCCATCCCACACCTTATCCAACCTCTGGAACACGTTTTTGCTCAAGAAATCACCTTTCCAAGCCTTACACCTCATAATCTTGCAAATTCAAGGTGTGTTCTTCATCCCAAACCTTTGTAATGATATTGTTTTGCTCCCTAAAGGTCCAGACCTGGTTTCTAAACATTTGTGTCTTTGAAAACTCATTAAAATCAGTTTCTAAACAAACCCAAACCTCTATGCTTGTTATATGTGATGTATTCATGCAAAGATAAGATTTTTATTGTTTAAACATGATTGTTCTTGTGTTATTGTTATGTTTCTGATCTAAATGAGTTATTATGATGTTAATCTAGGAGTTTGGAGGTTCATAGATGTGTATTGTTGATAATAGGCGTTTTGACCCGTTTGAATGATTATGAAGGATTGATGATGATATGTTGTGTTTTGTTGATTGTTTGAGGTTAGGGTTGATCGCGTGTCGAGTGCTAATCAAAAAACTATATTAAAAATAACTCCTTAGCTACAAGGACTGCAGTATAGGGAGTAGGGTTGTCGAACCTCAGGGAGTTTGTGGAAAGTGCTAAGTTACTAATTTCTAATTAAATTAAGATTAACTAAAGTAATTTTATGAATTTTAATGTAAAAGTGCTGCAGTGCTGCAAAACGGTTTGATAATAGAGTTTATAAAAGACAATAATATGGAAAAAACGGTCACTCCGGGTTTCTGATTTGGTAATTATCAACTGAATTATGTTAATACCCTACCTAGGAAATCACATAGACATGACTTTGTTTAAATTGTTCAACCCAATTCAGCTATCATAACATTAATTGCAAAGTTAAATTAATCCTAGTGCAAGAAAACCAAGATACGATAACATAATGCAATAATACTAATCAACCAAACTGTCTAGATCAGTCAAACATACAATTAGACGCAAAGACCATTAAGGTGTTCACAAAATCTAATCCCAATAATAAGTATTAAACATAAAACAATTGATAAAATAACCAAATCGTTCACCCGGAGAAACCGCAGGATGATTAGCCTTGCATCTTCATGATTTCGGCTTCAAAACTTGTTCTGGATTGCTCTGGCATCAACCGGAATGAATGGAACTGCAAAAAGTACTCCAAATCGCCCCTCCTTAGCTCTGGAACTCGATGATCCTCTCCCCAAACGGCTGCTAGGTTTTTAATTGCGAAAATGGGCTTTTTATGGGCTGAAGAGTTATTCGCGACCCCATGAATAACTCCCTGGCTTATTAGAGGGGCGCGAATAAGTGATAATTACGCGAGGGCAGCAAGGGTAATTAGCTGGATTCATTAAGGGCAGTATAGTCATTTTGCAACCCAATTCAGTTATTCGCGGGGCATGAATAACTCCTGAGGTTATTCATGGGGCATGAATAAGTGATCTAACAGATTTTATTTTCTTTTTATTCCTTATTCATCCGTGCACTCGTTTCACCTTCAATTAGACTCTTTTTCTCTCGTTTTAGCCCACGAACACCTGCTTAATACCAAGACACAAATAAGTATCTAAGACACGATATTTACGAACGTTAAATGATTAAAAACTATACAAAATTACTATATAAATGTGATGCATTTGGCAACACATCACACCCCCACACTTACCTTTTGCTTGCCCTCAAGCAAATCTGCTCAGAACCTTACCACGAACAAGTAACAAATACCTCAAACGCCCCCGCCATGCACTAGTTAGGGTCCAAAGTCATACCCCATTCATAGATCATCATTAGATGTGTTAATTCAACAGGCAACCATGATGCACAATTTTGAAAACAGAACTCTCCCAACTAAGTCTAACATGCTTTCGGTTTTTATTCTCATGCAACACACCCCTCACAATTTTTCACTCCACTCGGTTTAATATCTGGACTAGCATGTAATGCGCTAGTATTATTCACTCAAAACCAAACATGTAACTCTGTTATCATAGGCTTGTATAACAATCACACCTCAACTATAGACAATGCACATATCTAAAGGACTTACGGGTTTTGGGCTTCGGGTAAAGGTAGGATAGATTTGGCTAACGATTGGTTTAAAAACAAGGGTTTCAACACGCTTGAATGACCATCCTTATTCACTAAGCACCATAATACAATAATCACACAACTTTGGGCATATTTGACCCATAACACATACTTCTATTCTTTTTTCTTTTTTTCTTTTATTTTTCTTTTTTTTTTTTTTTCACTCTTTTTTTTTTTTTTTTTCTTTCACAACTTAAACATAACTCAATCACTTGAACAAAACATAAACACAATGGATGTCATCAATTTATTTCACAAAGGTAAACAGGTCAATTTGGTTAATAGGTTTAATCAAATGAAAAGGTATAGGCTCAACATGGGCTACTAAAGGTGATTTTAGGTAAACGGGTCAACACATAACAAATAAACGGGTATCAAAAGAAAACGGGGAAACCTAAATTGCCTTTATCATCTATGTGCATATCTAGTCTACAACCTCGGCATGTATCAAATCACACAAGTTCTGCAACAGAGAAACATCTGGCCTACACTCAACAAATGAAAATATATATATGTATCAATCTATCATCTAGTAGGCTCAAGATCTCACCAAAGTGTGGAAATGGGTTACCGATGTGTGCATGCATTTATTACCGACAGCTCGTTACACCTAATCGGGCAAATTCTAAACATTTTTTCTAAAACACCTGTTGAAAACGGTTCATATGTCTGTTCTAAAGAATTGGACCATGATTAAGGACCCACACACCACAAGCAGAGACAAAATGAACGCATTGAAACAGTCGCTTTCATGCCCGATCAGACCGCTTTTAGGACTTTTTTTTTTTTTTATATATATATATATTTTTTTTATGACTCAAGACTAACACAAAAACACACTCTAAAGACGTATAGCACCCCCCCACACTTGAGCGACACATTGTCCTCAATGTGCTAAGAGAATAGTAACACAAAAACAAAAGTAAAATACGAAAAGAGAAAAATAAATAAATAAAACAGAAAATCGGAACAGACTCCCCTGATAAATGCGACGATGTTGTTGAAAGTCGTGCTCCCCTGCCCTCCAACTTGTCCGTATAGCATTCCGTTCGCGGACAAAAGCGGCAATTATTCAATATTCTAACAACCAAAACACACATATAACAGCAACGTATCATATAATATAATATAATATAAACCACCCAACCGGTCTCCCCTTACAATTTCCCTTAATGTGTTAGTTTAGATACAGGCATATGATAATCAAAACAAAATAAAGGGAAAAGTACACCAAAAACACAAAATAAACCGGTTGGCGCTGCTGCGAGCTATCACTCCTGCTGCCCAGGCTCCTCAGACTGACTGCCTCCCTCCTGCTCAGCTCCTGCAGATGTACCTACTATATCACCTATACCCCTAAAACGCTCGGGTATCTTCAAACCCATGCCCTGCATCATGAACCTCATCATATCCGTAAACATATCAACCTTTGCCTCTAACTCGTCTCTCCTCTGAACATCAGGCTCTACAGTGACCAACTCAGATGGTGATGGTAAACACAAAGGACTAGGGCAGTCCATAGATGACTGAACCTGCCGTCTAGCTATAGTCCTCTGTACAGTCTCTGCTGCTAGTGTCCCGACATGCGGTAGTACTAACTCCCACTCTGGTGGATCATCATACGTTTCCTGTTCGTCCTCTTGATCCCAGTCAGAGTCCCAAGTATGCACACTTCCCTCATCATATCTCTGTTGGTTCTGTTGTCGGTTGGGTGGGATAACTGCTTGTTGTGGACGAGGTTGGTTTCTTGGATTTTGTTGGTTTTGTTGTGGACGTGGGTTAGCAGCTTGAAAATACTCACCAGGTTGGAATTGTTGTTGTGGTGGTGGTGGGTTTGGAATGGGTTGGTTGGGTTGGTTTGGTAGAGCAGGTGGAATAAGATCATTCGGTTGGTTGGGTATTTGGTCATTTTGGTTATCCTGATCAGCCATCTCAATAGCTGCTTCTTCAATTCTCTGAGTGACTGTTGAAGAACTTGATTGCTTCTTTACTGCTGAACGAAAAACAACACGGTTTTGACGTGCTGTCTTCTCAATCTCTGGATCAAATAACAATGGAAACGACTTTTTGGAAAACCTAGTATGCATGCAACACAGAAGTCACCTGCACACACAAAAACAAGAAAACAAATAGAGTAGTACTGAACGAAGAAGAGAAATAAAATACGGAAACAAATAACTAAAAAGACAAATTTTTTTTTTTTTTTTTTTGAGAAAATAAATAAACAAACTAAACTAAACTAAACACTAAGCGCACGAACTCCCCGGCAACGGCGCCATTTTGATCGCGTGTCGAGTGCTAATCAAAAAACTATATTAAAAATAACTCCTTAGCTACAAGGACTGCAGTATAGGGAGTAGGGTTGTCGAACCTCAGGGAGTTTGTGGAAAGTGCTAAGTTACTAATTTCTAATTAAATTAAGATTAACTAAAGTAATTTTATGAATTTTAATGTAAAAGTGCTGCAGTGCTGCAAAACGGTTTGATAATAGAGTTTATAAAAGACAATAATATGGAAAAACGGTCACTCCGGGTTTCTGATTTGGTAATTATCAACTGAATTATGTTAATACCCTACCTAGGAAATCACATAGACATGACTTTGTTTAAATTGTTCAACCCAATTCAGCTATCATAACATTAATTGCAAAGTTAAATTAATCCTAGTGCAAGAAAACCAAGATACGATAACATAATGCAATAATACTAATCAACCAAACTGTCTAGATCAGTCAAACATACAATTAGACGCAAAGACCATTAAGGTGTTCACAAAATCTAATCCCAATAATAAGTATTAAACATAAAACAATTGATAAAATAACCAAATCGTTCACCCGGAGAAACCGCAGGATGATTAGCCTTGCATCTTCATGATTTCGGCTTCAAAACTTGTTCTGGATTGCTCTGGCATCAACCGGAATGAATGGAACTGCAAAAAGTACTCCAAATCGCCCCTCCTTAGCTCTGGAACTCGATGATCCTCTCCCCAAACGGCTGCTAGGTTTTTAATTGCGAAAATGGGCTTTTTATGGGCTGAAGAGTTATTCGCGACCCCATGAATAACTCCCTGGCTTATTAGAGGGGCGCGAATAAGTGATAATTACGCGAGGGCAGCAAGGGTAATTAGCTGGATTCATTAAGGGCAGTATAGTCATTTTGCAACCCAATTCAGTTATTCGCGGGGCATGAATAACTCCTGAGGTTATTCATGGGGCATGAATAAGTGATCTGACAGATTTTATTTTCTTTTTATTCCTTATTCATCCGTGCACTCGTTTCACCTTCAATTAGACTCTTTTTCTCTCGTTTTAGCCCACGAACACCTGCTTAATACCAAGACACAAATAAGTATCTAAGACACGATATTTACGAACGTTAAATGATTAAAAACTATACAAAATTACTATATAAATGTGATGCATTTGGCAACACATCAAGGGTTTACTCTAGGATGATGCTAGAACAGTAGGATAATGTCGGACAACGTTGTTATGTGATGAAATCTGGATATTTGCTATTTTAGGTAAGTTTTGCATGTTGATGTGATGTTTACATGCTAGTTATGCTATTTTGGGAAAACGCTTGCATTCGGGACAGCTAGGATGATAATAAATTAGGGGTTTTTGCTTGAAATAGTTGGATTAATGTTTTGGGTTTGATATTGGGTGTTTCCACATGTTTCGGATCTGATTTGGAGGGTTAAACGCGCAAAAAGGCGAAATGGTGCAGCAGGGGCGATTAGGGGATCCCTAATCGCCTATAATTGGGGCGATTGGCCCCAATTGCATGTTACATGAGACGATTGGGAGCCTAATAGCTATTATGTTCATGTGATTACAATCCTAATCACCAGTTGACCATCCTAATCACCAGTTGACTTTTCCTAATTGCATGTTTGATTCCTAATCGCGTGTACTGGTGTTATATGTGTATTTTAACATCCCGAAACATGGTTTGACACCTAGGAACATGTTAGGAACCCCGTGACATGTCTAGTAACTTGGTAATACGTGTCCGGACTTGTTTATGCGTTAATTAGGCGTTATGCTAGATAGGGTGAATGTTTGCGCACGCTAAGTGTTTAATTCCATAGGTTGCATGATATCTGGTATGTAGCTAACACGTGGGATGTCGGGTCACCAATGGGATGTCCGGTTTTGTCTGGTTTGATCGGTTTAACGTTTAAACATGTTTTCAACATACACGGTCACGGTCTGGACAATTTGGGGACTGATTAGCCTTCGGGTTAGTAGTCATCACACTTATGTAAACTCATTGATAGGTCGCCACTAGTAGGGACTATTACACACGTATCGGATTTCTATTTTACCGAGGACGCACTCTAAGGTGAGTTTCACGGCCCCACTCTTTTACTGGTTTTACATTTTCGGGGGAGAAAACATGTTGTGTTCTTTAAACGTGTGTCATTTGTGTTCGCAAGTTCATTACGTTTGGGAGTGTTCATTTGGGTTCAAGGTATTCATTTATGTTCAGTATTATATGGCCTATGTTGTGGCAGTTCGTTAGCCGCGATGCGGTAGTTCGTTAGCCCCTATGTGGTAGTTCGTTAGCTATGATATGGTAGTTCGTTGACCATGGGATGGTAGTCCGTTAGCTATGATATAGTAGTTCGTTGACCATGGGATGGTAGTTCGTTAACCGCGGTGGGCGATAGTTCGTTTGGGAGGTTCGTTATGGAGTTCAAACGTTTAACGAGTGTTTTCATCAGTCGGTTGTATCATGATAGTCTTTCAAAAGCTCATGAAACGTTTTTACTTAAAAACCTGTGAACTCACCGACATTATTTGCTGACGTTCTTTAGCATGTTTTTCTCAGGTCGCTAAGGTAGTAGCTATCGGTAGGCGCACGGAGTCTCACGGCGTCTAGGATTCACTTGCACGTCTTTTAGTACTTTCAGACTTTTTATGTTTTACTTTCGGTTGTAATAAAGTTTACGCTTCCGCAGCAATGATTAGATTTTTGAAAACTTAATGGGCAATTTACGTTGTTTTCATGTCATTTAGTTGTCGTTTATTGTGACCATTGACTTGGATCCTGGTGTGTCACGCGCCTCGCGATAAAACCCCGCATGTGGAGTTTGAGGGTGTGACAATATTGAATCTACCATAGATCTTTATCTGGTCAGGGTTGGGTTCGATTCGGGTTGAAGCTGATGAGTTTAGTCGATCAAAAGATAACTGAAGTGGTCCAAGAAATAAGGTGTGTTTTGAATGCATCGAGATATTAAAAGGAGTAAAATAGAGGTGAAATTGGTAGGTCACTTTATGTTTGAGTGCAATGTATAAAGTGGTCCATGGATATACATTATACATTGCTTCCAAAAATAATGCCTAGAGATTTAAATGCCTCAAAAGGTGAACACTCATCAACTTTATGAACAATTATCCGATTAATGAATGTTAGTGATTGTGAAATCAAAAAGTTATTTTAGTTTTTCTTAATTGTCAACAAAATATTTTATTAATCACCAACACTAGCGTGATATTAGCAAACACCTAAAGCACAAACGAAAAACGTACAATCATCACATAATATATTAGTCAACAAAAACTACGCCACTTTTCCCAATCCAAATCGCCTAGTTTTGCACAGATCTTCACCCATAGAGACTCAACGCATTAATATCACCAATAATCTTGTGTAATGAACATTGCTTTTGCTTAAACACCACCTCATTTCGATTGATCCAGATGTACATATAGCTGTTAAATATATGACATTAAGAACTTTCTTCACATGCTTGGAATTCCCACCAAAATTATGCAGCACAAGCAGATCCTTGAATTCAAATGCGTAAATGTTTCCAGTCTTGCACCATTGAGATATTTATTGCCATATTGTTTGCGCCACACCGCATTGCACACCACATGAAACAACAATATGCTCAACTGTTTCAGGATGATCCCCACATAACGGACAACTACCCGAGCCCACATTTATGTTTTGTCTACATAATGCAACTTTTGTTGGTAACCTCCCCAAAGCCGCTTGCCACGCTAGAATCCATACCTTCTTCGGAGTCTATGAGTTGCACTCGAGTACAGCACCAGCTTCCTCATGTCTGATAACCTGCAACGCCTATTTTACATCTTTAACTTTAAAGTGACCCGATTCACCCAGCCCCCAAACCCACTTGTCCCCAGTGGAATTAATTATGGGTCTCATAACAACCCACAGGAGCTCTTGTAGTTCAACCGCAGCATCAGAACCCAACCCATTTGCAGCCCAGTCCCAAACCTAACCCGACCCAAATGAGGAAATCTGTTCGGATACAGAGACGAACTTATTTCATCCTACAACAAATAAATCCGGAAATCTGGCCGGATACAAAGACGAACATCCAGCACCCAAATATCCAGCCAAAATGCCACACCTAACCCATTCCCCACAATCCTTTTAATTGCGCCTTGGATATCGACCCCTACTTCTTTTAAGTTCTGCACAGAGGCTGCAATATTCTTCTAGGGGCCACGTGCTGAAAGCCTAACCAGAATTGAATTCTAGTCCCTAGCCGAATGATGGACAACCCAAATAAATTTATGCCACAATCCGTTTTGATCAGTCTTGAACCGCCACCACTATTTAGCTAACATCGCTAAGTTTGCATCTCTAAGCGACCCAAAACCAAGACCTCCACTTTCAGTTGGAGCAATAACATTCTGCCAAGCGACCCAATTCATCAGGGCTCTTTCGTCCGAACCACCCCAAAAAAAATACCCTCCTCATTCTATCCAAACTCTCAAAGACACTAATGGGTGCTTTGAAAAGCGAAAAAAAAAATATATGGGAAGGGGGTTAAGAACCAACTTGATTAGCTCCACACATCAACAAAACGAACAATGACTAGCCTTCCAAATGGAAAGTCACTTGCGAAACGCCTCCAGAGCCGGTTTCCAATGTTTAACAAGGTTCATATTACCATCGTACCCCCTGATTATCTAATTTAATCTATGGCTAATATTCCTTCTTATACTTTTTACGTTAACCTCCTTTTTACGTTAGTCTCACCCTATGTCTACTTATGATTGCTCTTGTTTTCAGTACTAAGAATGTATGTTAAACGTGGTATTATGATTGCTCTTGATCACACTTATGTAGATTGTGAAAAAAGAGTTTGTAAGCTTTGTCCTTTGGTATGTTGTACATTAAGTTTTGTTTGTGTTTTTGTCAAGTTAATCCATCTTTGGCCCGTCAATGTTGATAATGACACGTTTAGCCCCAAATTTCAATTCGGTTTTCCTTTTTTAATTTTATTATTTACCCTTACACTATATTATAATTATTTTGACCCTCAATTTTAGTAATGACACGTTTAGTCACTTAACTTTAATTGATGTACATTGTGTTTTGTTAACATTTTTTTCTTCTAGGTTGACATAGTAATAATTGTTTTATGTTTTATGTTTTGCTCCAATTTACCGATACGAAAAATAGCATCATAACGGTAAAAATCCACGCTTCAGCCTGATATGATTGATTTTTTTAACTTCTTATATTTTAGGAGTTTTCTTGGTGCTTGATCGGTGATTTGATACTGAGGCTAATTGACATAGTTCTACGGCCTCATCGCTCGCAATGTAGGGAGCTTAAAACTAGTTTCAAATAATGAAAAAAGTATTTCCTTTACCAAAAGTACACAACTAGAAAGATATCATTACTCCAATTGGTTGAGTCCATTAGAACTGGCTCATTGCTCACTTCTGACCCAATATTGTTATACTCTTGGCCTTTCTCACTACGCATTCATCTTTATTTAAATAACATTTCATCTTAGCCCAAGCTGTAAGGTATCGTCTTCAAGACAACACTTAGCTCAAAACACCACTTGGGTTGTAGCCCAATGGTAAAAGGCAAAGCCTCTTTGGAGAAAGTCTATTCAAATACAAAGATGGTGAAAAATAAGTAGAAATTAGTCCTAAAAAAACAAACACTGGGCTCAAATATTCAGTGGCAAAGGTTAGCAAGGTTAGTTTTGTCATTACACACCCACTTAATTAAATAAACTAACATATCCACTTTAGGAATATTTGAGTGACAACTGAGCAAACATCAAGGACTAAGAGTGTAATTTTAAGAAGATGGGGACTAAAAATGAAAGTTAACTAAACTACATGAACTATTCAAGCAATTTTCTTATTCTTTTATAAACTTATCAAATGCTGAAATTTGATCAAATTATTATATGTAATACAGAAAAACATGTAACCTTTAATAAAACGTTATTTTAATAATAATAATAATATAAAACCTTTTTATTTGAGATATTTAAAAAAATTCAAATGACATAAAAACTTGTCACCGTTAGCTGGAATCATCGCCATAAACATCTTAACCCCAACACCAGCAATCTCTATCCTTAAGCCTTGTTGTTCCGGCAACCTTTACCATTGGAACCACCATCTCCATTTTTCTCTTTTTTAACCTCCTATGTTCATCACCACTTTCTCTATTTTCATTTTTCACCGGAACAACACCATCATAACATCTCTGCCATCATTGCCATCCTCCAATATGACGAAAATATGTTACCATCGTCGTCATCGTCAAACTCTACCTTCACCTTCACCATCGGTATATCCTATTTCCATTACAAGGTAAAACCTGCAATATATTGGTTTGACTGCATTTTCAACTTAAAGGTAAAACCTGCAATTTTAGATAAACATAAATATTGTTTTCTGTAATTTTATGTATTTTAAAGAATAACCATGTGTAGGTGTTTATCGTGCGAATTTGAGTTCAACAAAATGATAGTAGCTGGTTTTAAAAATACACATTAAGGGGGTGTGTGAACACAAAAATACACATTTGAGTTTAACCCCTGTTATCCAAATAAAATCAAGCTCTAGTTTATGCAATAGTCAATAGAGTATACCGTTTGCTTTGACAAACTTAACTTACAACTTTAAATTGGTTTGTAGTACTTAATTATTTATATAAGATATAAAATATTGTATATTATACCACTTCCCAGTTAATAAATAAACTAGTCGGTTTACCCGCACGTTGCAGCATGATCCACAAATAAGTTGCAATAATTTCAGGTAATTATCATGATTAAAATTGAAACAAAAATGATTGCGTTGAATGATATAAAAAAATGTGCTATGGTTAGCTTGACTTTAACTCTAGGAAGACTTTAGTCACTATATTTTAAAGTTTTAAAACTCATACAAATTTAGCTGAGATAAGATTATACATTGTGGTAACATAAATTATTATCTTTCATCGCCATTATATGAAATTTGTTAAAAAATATTGTTATCCCGTGTGTTTATTTAGTTTGGGTGAGTTCTATTTTCATATAAAAGTTGATTATCTTCTAGGCCCAATATTCGGGAGAGCCTTTACCTGAACCCATACGTGTCTCTGCGGGCCTTACTGTAACTGGTTTATCTGGAAATATACGGACCCATATTTTTCCACCGCGACGTGCATTTCGTGTCATTGCTCGTCGACCTGCTTCTATTTGTCTAGATGTGATCCAAGCGGGTTCAAGTTCTAATGTCGAATCAGGATCAACTAGGACAGAAATAAAGCATTGGGTCGAACTCTTCTTTGGTGTCAAGGTAATCGCGATGAATAGTCATCGACTTCGGGGAAAGGCTAGAAGAATGGGACCCATTATGGGACAGACAATGCATTACAGACGTATGATCATTACGCTTCAACCTAGAACTAGGCAAGAGCAAGGAATGGACTTTAAGTGAGTGAAGGAAGGAGGGGACAAAGGTGGACTTAACTCTGCGTCCGCCGGGACCAACAGCAGAGGAAATAGAAAGGGAGCTTTCCTCTTTTCTTTCTTCCTTTGGAAATAGGGGAGTGACAGGCGTCTATTATTGAATTCACCCGACCCGACAGTACCCGTTTGGGGAACGTCCAGTGCCAAAGTCACTGAATGGGTAAGTCGCCAATCCCTAAAACGGACTATGTAAAGAACGGAGTGCTCTCAATTACAAAGGAACAAGTTGCCGTACTTATATTTAGGCCGGAACAGTAGGTCGCAAGGGGATGCTAGTCGACTCGGAGAAGTTGTAGGCCCCAATAAAAAAGATCAAGAGTGATTCCTCACCTATCCTGTCAGGGGCCCAGTTGAACGCTCGAGTATAGAATAGCATCTTTTGGTGTAACTGGTTATTCCTTACCTTGGGACCAAATTGGTTATTGGGCAGTGAAAATTGTAACAGGCGTACCTGACGCTATTCCTGTAATAGGATCACCTTTGGTAGAATTATTGCGTGGAAGTGCTAGTGTGGGACAATCCACTTTGACTCGTTTTTATAGTTTACACACTTTTGTATTGCCGCTTCTGACTGCCGTATTTATGTTAATGCACTTCCCAATGATATGTAAACAAGGTATTTCTGGTCCTTTATAGATATAGAGAAGATATAGCATAGATATTTCGAATTCATCATTTATCACTTTGGGAGGGAAAAAAAAAGTGGTAAAATTTAAGAAATTGTCGCTTGATATACCATCTTAACTTTGAACAATTTGAACATATTTACCCATGACTTCTTCTTTATAATGTAGTATAGATATAGATATATTTGATGGTAGCTATTGATTCTAACAAACACAATTAATTTGTAATAAATTTTCAATCTCCAAAACCATCAACCACGATGATAAGGTTGTATTTATTACTCAATAAACAACATGCTGATATAACCTAAGGGTAACGACGTGTATAATATACATATATTACTCAAAAATTACCAAAATAGATCTATCTTGCTAAAACTTGGCGTGGAGAAAAGCCATCCTCGGACAAATCGGTGAACAAATCATCACTCTTACACAAAGCATAAACGATATCCACCATACTCGGCCTTCTTGATGGATCCTTATGTAAACACGCAATGGCGATTGCCATAACATTCATCACACCATCCATTGAACAAGATTCTTTCAAAATAACATTATCAACAAACCCTTTTAGCATCATTTTTTGTTTCTCCTCATTCCCATTAAAAGTAGCATATGCCTCTACCCACAAAGCCTTTCCCTCTTCATCCACGGCTTCCCTCCCCGAAATGAGCTCAAGTAAAATAACCCCGAAGGCGAAAACGTCCATCTTAGTAGACACAATTCCATCAGCTAAGTATTCAGGAGCAATATATCCTTGAGTTCCCACAATATGCATTGTTATAGCATTGCATCCTGATTTAGCTAGCCCAAAATTAGCAATTTTGGCTCTCATTTGTTCATCCAAGAGAATGTTACTACTCTTGACATCTTTGTGCACAACCTTTGGTATGGTGTGTTCATGGATGTATTGAAGACCGTTGGCTATATCAACCGCGATTCTTAGTCTTTTTTTCCAATTTAGGCTTTCTAACTTGCTATCGTGTAGCCTTGTATATAGAGATCCATTTTCGAGATACTCATATACTAGATAGCAATTTGCATCTTCGGAATCTATACAAAATCCTTCCAACATCACCAAATTGCCATGGTTTATCTTCAAAAGATAAAAAAGAACAAGGTTATAGCCATTTAAAACAACAAAAAAAAATGTCAATTTACACATTAAATATAAGTTCTCTTTTTCTATCTAGAACATAATATAGGGGGGGAAATCATAAAATTAATGAATTGTTGTTTTATCTTTATTCTTGAAACTTATAAAGTATTACATAAACATGGCAACAAAAAGTAGAAATCTTATAGAACATATATATAAAGAAAATGAGAAAAAAATAAAAACATAACTAATTAATATATCAAAATTTAAAAGGAGTGGTGGCACAGTTTGTTGCCCGTCTGCCTTCTATTTTGACGTAGCTTGGCAAGTTTTAAGAAATGAAATACAAAATACATTAAACTTGTTTTTTAATTTAGTAAAATAGGTCTAATAATCGATTCTTATTTTCTATAAATATGATTGATGATTTTTTTTAACGGCCAACGAAATTCACCAAGAACTCTCTTCGGGGTCCCTACTCAGTCAAATCAGGACCCCTTCCACCCGACATAGCCAGACATGTAAGGGAGCTCCTGGTTTCACCAAGTCCACCAGTTCCGGGGAAAACCCGACTATCCACCCGCCTGAAAGCACGACAATAGAATAATCGGTAAAACCCGGCGCTCTCAAGAATCGAACCCATGACCTTTCAGCCACGAGTCTTCTATCATTAAGTCTTCATACCACTCTACCATAACGTGATTGGTGATATGATTGATGATTTAGATACTTCTTTTACTATTTCTTTCTCATAAATTAGATTGCGATAACAAGTCAGAATGACAACACATGCACTTGCATACAAATATTTTGGGTGCATATAATTTTTTTTTAAAACAAAAACATACTTACAATTGTTAGTATTAATAATTCAAAAGGAACAAAACCTAACAACACTTTATGAATAAGACATCCAATCAGTTACCTAATTTGTGTTTCATCAATACTCTAATGACTAAATTATTCTCTAATTGTCCTACTTGCAAAAAGCTTATTGTTGGGTTTTCTTTAAGTTTTGTCTCATCAATATTTTAAAATAATCTCATTTTAAAATTTGTCAAACAAAATAAATATTTTATTTTAGTGAATGAAAGTGAAAAATGAAGTGATGTACCTTTTGCAAGATCTTGAGTTCTTCACAAGCATTCCACTTCATTCTCTTGATTGCATACCACCTCCCATTAATACAACCCTTGAAAACTGACCCTTGGATCACACATCTTTCATCAAAACCATCTGTTGCATCATTCAACTCTTCTATTGTATAAACTTTATATTTATCTAAACAATCTGAAACATCTTCCATAAGACTAACTCCTACTTTAGTTTTCTTCTTTTCTACATCATATTTATTCTTCCCCACTCTCTCTTTCCATAAAGACTCTCTATATGCCCAAAAACCAGCCATCAAAAGCAACATAACTCCACAAACTCCAAGTCCTATTCCTAATCCAATCACCTCCCCTTTTCTGTCACTCTTCGGGTTCGATGAAACGTTAGTTGGAGGAGGCTGGGCGAGCTCAGGAAGCTGCGAAACCGGCAGGAAAACGGTGTCCGAAGGCTTAAGATCATTACCATTTATTTCTACTATTGAATCTTCTGTTGATCCAAATCTTGAAGCAATGGAAGATATTGTGTCAAATGGTTCAAAAACATATGAAATAAGATAAGTGACTCTATTTTGGAGTTGGGTTTGTGTTGGGCACTTGCAAAAGATTGGAAAGATTACATCTTGACCTATGGAAAGGTTTGTAGGGACAAGGGTAGGGTTAACAATCTCAACTGATTGGTAGGTTGTGAGGTTGTGAAAGAGGCTAGTGGAAACAAGATAAAAAGTATCACCACTCTTGATTGTGTAGTTGATGCTAGCATAAGAGATGTTTGTAGTAGTGTTCACTGAGTTGCATGTACATGTGAGTGGAACAAAGAGGGATTGGTTAGGGGAAAGAGGTGAGGTTAAAGATGTTAAGTTGCTAGGTTTGGCGATCATGGGACGGGTCACGGAGAATAGATCGCTTATCGAAGCTAAGTCGAGTTGGTTCGGACCCATGGCTCGAAAGAAGGCATAGGTTTGGCAAGAGGGTGTGGTTTGGTTAGGATGGCAAGCATAGCCGGTGGTGTTTGGAGGTAGGGTTAAGGTTTGTGAAGATGAAAGTTGGAAGAAGATGTGAAGGTGCAAAAGGAAGAAAAATAAGAGTAGGAATCTCATGGTTTTTGTTTTGGGATTTGTTTGGTTTTTTGTTTGTGATGGTATTGTTTATAACTTTAAGAAGGGATGCAATGGTATATGGTCACATGGGAGTAGTGTTTTCAAAGTTAGGTGGTGCAAGAAAGGAAAGTCTTGGTCAAACATGACGCCAAAGTCCGCCGATAGTAAATATGTGTGATAAAGGAATTTTGTAAAATTATATATACATATAAATGTTTTTTAGTGATTTTTTTTGTTGTTTGTTCCCACAGAAATCCTATAGCTTTATCAGTGGCGAAGCTTGGTTTCGGAATCGGTGGGGGCCGGACTCAATTTTTTTCGATCGGTAGTAGCAACTCGGTGGGGGCTGAACTCAACCCGGACTCAATTTAGCTATGAAAATCGCAAATTCACTGCACCAAAAAACAGGGAGGGGCAGGGCCACCCCTGGCCCTTCTTATCCTTCGTCCCTGGCTTTGAATCACATGATAATATATAGCTCTAGCACAAAGCAACATCGATTAGTGACCAAATTACGACTTGAGACTTGAGAGTAAGTGTTTGTCGAGACTTGAGATGTAATCTGGCATATATACAAACTCCAAATGAGCGAGTTGTATTGTGAGCGAGTTGTATATTGTGGTGTACTTGTCTGTATTTTTTTTAAATGAGTTGCTATTGGTCATATTCTACATTTCTACCATACCGAACTGCCATCATATTCAACCATTGTGAAAGTTGAACCATTTGGGACATTACCCTTCAATTATCTTAGTAGAAAAAAATCTCTTTAATTATATTATAATTATAATAATAAAATAACGTCGAGACCCGTCTTACACGGATAGCATTAACTCCAAATAATGGTCTAACAAAAGAAAAAAGTAAGTAATTTTTGACTTTAACAAGTTGTTGAAAAGTTGAAAAACGAAACAAAATTTACTGCAATGAGATATTGAGATACATCAATTTAAAAGGAGTTCAAAATTTCAAATACACTTTACTACAAAATCATTACGTAGGTTATGGGTATGTTTGGCAAGGAGCTTCAAGCTTCAAGCTTTTAAGAAAAAGCTCCTACTTAATAAAAAGCCTTGTTTGGTTGAAGGGGCTAGAAGCTTTTAGATTAGAGAAAAAGCTCTATAGTGAAAAGCTACTAGTAGTAGCTTTTAAGAAAAAGCTCTACTAGCTATAAGCTTTTAGTTAATAAATGACTCAAATACCCATTCTATTTTAAAAATAAAATAAAAACCTTCTTTACAATCTTTTAATTATGACCATTTTGGTCATTTTATACATTTTATTAAAAGCTCCAGCTACTCTGCCAAACACCAAAATATATTTAAAAAACTTCCAGCTAACAGCTTCCAGCTACCAGCTTGCAGCTTCCAGCTACCAGTCTCCAGCTAGTTTTGCCAAACATACCCTATTAAGTTTTGATGCACCAAATTAAAATAAAAATAATTAACTTGACAAGAAGAAATGGTGATCATGCAGTGAGGTTATAACTTGACAAGAAGGAAGAAAAATAAAAAAGTCGTTGATGCTTGTCAGCAACCAATATGTTTTTCAAAATATTGTCCAAACATATTTAGTGAGGTATCTAACAAGAGACACATGACATTATTGCCTATTAACATTTTTGGGTGGACTTAGAAATCATTTGGTCCAGGGTTTGATTTCTAAAAGGGGTCTTTTCCTAGATTTATTGGGTTTTCTTCTGAATTGGTTTACATGCGTTATTGCATATTGGAGATGGATATGATCAAGCAATTTCGCTGGTAACAAGATGATACTCCACTAATCCATCAGTAATCCAAATTTATCGTTAAAGAAAATCTAACAAGGGTAAGGGGTTGTTTGGTTGATTAAGTGATGAATCATTAAGATGGTCTGAATGGTTAAGAGCTGAATCATTCAGCATCCCTTATTAGCTTAATGGTTCAGCACTTAATCATTCAATTCAGATGCTGAAACAAACAGTCTGAATGTTAAATAATTCAGACCTGAATGGTTAAAAGGCTGATTAAGAGGCTAACAAACAGCCCCTGAGACTGCCTTTAAAAAAAACACGAGCAAGACATATAACAATAAATGAAATATAAAAGTCAAGGAAAATTTTATAAAAACACCTTAGTAATGTCCAGTGGCGAAGTATTCAAGGGGCGGGGAGGGGCGGCCGACCCCCCCCCGAATTTTCACTCAGAAGTTTCGAGTATATAGTCTTCATATGAATTTTTTTTGGTATATACGGTTTCGACCCCCCGTTTAAAAAAAATAGTTACGTGAACCAAAACTTTAACCCAAAACAAAGTAAATGTAAAGCCCAAATCCTAAAGTCCTAAGCCCAACAACTACATGAGCGGGATAGCAGATTCAATGAGTAAGCGATGGAGTTGTTATCTCTTAAATACTCGAGCTTGGCTTGGTAAAAAGCTCGAAACGAGTCGTGCCTTATCGAGCCTGAGCTTGAGCTTAAAACAAAGCTTGTTTACTAATCGAGCCCGAGCTCAACCTAGCATTTGAAGCTCGTCAGGCTCGTCGAGCCTTTGTGTAATATTAGGTGTATTAATATTTAATAATATTCACCCCCTCATTTAAGCTTGTTTACCAAACGAGCCGAGCCGAAATTCATTTATCAAGCTCCGAACCTATTATTTATATTACTTTTATTTAAAATATTAACTAATAGATAGTAAACGAGCCGAGCTCGAGCTCTCATAAGTTTTCGAGCTCGAGCCTGGTCGAGCTAGGGCTTAGCTCGGCTCGTTTGCACCCTATCCATAATTGAATAATTCAAAAATCTTAAAGGTCGACGGGCTGAACTGTAATTCTCCATCTAGGTACCAACTCTTTGTCTCATTTTTAATGTTTTAGTGTATTTGTTCAATTGTTTGTTAAACAATGCTTAGGACTTTGATATTTATTGTATTTAATGTTTGATTCGACTTCACCCGAATCGAATCACCGACCCAAACATATCACCCGAATCATAGTTACAGAAAAAAAAATTAGGTCTCATCCCGTGACCGCTGACTTTCGACCCCCCGATTCAAATTTTCAAGCTTCGCCACTGGTAATGTCATAGTGCTAATGTGCAACACCTTTCTTGCTAATATGCACCTGCTCTTTATTGCTAATGTGTGCCGTAATTTAACTTTTTCTTTTTTTTTTTTCTTCATAAAACCTTTTTTTATTTTATGTTTGCTAGTGACTTTTTTTTTGGAATCAATATTTGGTACCGATTACCCTACTGAACGGGTACTTTCGGTACCTATTTGTTACCGGTATATTGATATTTTTGTTTATCGTGGAGAAGCTAATCAGTACCATTTTAATACTGGTATTGATGTCGAATTTGTTTTTATAGTTTCTTAATTGACAATATAAAATCCATTAAAAATGCAATTATATTATAAACAAAACATTTATTCCGTAATGTTAGTCTTTCTGTTTCAATATGTACGAAGTTCAAACCGCATCTCTCGATAACGCACGAGTGTGAACCGCATCCCGTGACAAAACGTAGGTAAACACGGCTCTGGTTATGATACATGACAAAGTATCTTCATTTACGATGTCTTTTCATTTTCTTATCAACTTATATCAAGACTCAATAGAATTCAACGATTTGAATTTCATCCTCATCCCTTATTGATCACCATTTTTGACTGAAATAATACTCTTTTTTTTTATATGCATGATATAAAGAAAATAAAATAAAGAAGGAAAATGATGATGAAAAGTTATGCTTGCGTTAACTCTTATATTTCATATAACTAGAATTTTATGAAAATTAAATTCGTGTTATTAGAACCACACAAGGTTTAAAGTTTAATCTTAAGATTTGTTCCATCCCATATTCTTCCACCACAACAGAAAAATAAAATATCTATCACTTTCAACACTTTGAAGTTTAGAAACCAAATGGAACATGATAACCATATTTTCTAGTGAAGGACTTTTATAAACCAATCTTGGAAATATAATAATAACTTTTATGACATACTAGATAATTTTGTGCTTGTTGTTATAAGAAAAGTTTTTAATATATTTTTATAAAATAATTCCTTTTTTTCATATTAATAAATGCATAAGGTGACATTCGAGTTTGTATCATATTTTTATCCGACCACCAAAATACATATTTTTACTGTATTTTACCATTCCACCTAGTTTGTGTACATATCACATCTAGGGCTGCAAATTAACCGAACTTTTAGTGAACAGTTCATGAACAAAACAGTCAACGGACGTGTCAGTACAAATGACACAAGATAAAGTTTCAGAATCAACTGAATGCAAAGTGTAGACAATAACTTTGTCAATAATACTATTGGAGCACCTCAAATGAAGCAACTAGTGCACCAACTTTTTCATTACACGCCGTAAAGTGTGTTTGGATTTAAGGCAATAACAAACAAGTTGATGAAAGTGAGACATGTCAATAAAAATCATTCATTATTCCAAGTCGATTGAATATTCACCGCAAGGTGCTATATCAGTTCCCAACGATTCGATCCAACCGAAGTGTCGACTTTAAAGAAACTCATCAACGAAGTATCAAAAGATTCATTGCCTACAATGGCCTAACATATTAGGACTAGAAAACAAGCATTACGAGCAACGTAATGATAAACAAATCATTAATGAAACAAT
The DNA here is from genome assembly GCA_030844895.1 of Ambrosia x helenae. Lineage (NCBI taxonomy): Eukaryota > Viridiplantae > Streptophyta > Magnoliopsida > Asterales > Asteraceae > Ambrosia > Ambrosia x helenae. Next base: position 113,797,413 of record CM061226.1, on the reverse strand, counting down.
TGTTCGATGCGAAGCCCTACAATGGACCTTCACAAATTTAAAGAATCCAAACTTACAACAGTTGATACGTGTACAGAATGCGTGTCTAATTATGTGAAAAGAATAAGGAATCAACAAAATTTAGATTCCGTTACAATTGAATGTTGAAGGCCACATGGGTTTAACTGCAATTGAAGTTAATTAGGGTTTAATTAGGTTAATCGTGGTTTGGTTAAGTTGACAGGTGGCAACTTGTAGTGCTTCTTACATTTTGTACGTTAAGGATACTTTGTATCATATACTTTCTCCAAAGACATAAATACAAAACCCTTAATCAATATAACCCGTTTTTGAATTGACCCGTTTTAACCCGAACCCGTTCTGACCCGCCACCCTACCCGACCCGTCCGTTTTGCCAGGTATTCATTAATATAGAATGTGACTCTTAATATAATAACTTACACTAAACCAAATATTTTTTTTTTTAGTTGCATATGGCGAGGCTCCTCAAACAAACCAATGCTATTCAATGCCAAAGAAAGGAATTAAGGAAACTCAAGAGTCACAACCCATTGAAGCCATGTGTAACCTTCTGCCACATGTTATACCAGTTGGGTTCTTCTCGTTGTTCCAATTCAACAAGAGGAACTCTTTTTGTAGCTTTTATTCCACTGGTTTGAACCCTGATTTGCCGGAACTAACAACTGACTGTGAGTACACAAACTTTTATTTGATCATCCAAGTGTTTGATTAAATGTCTCAATGGATTTCTTGATTCCTTTGTTTCAAAAAAATAGGCTATGAGCTTAATATGATATGGAATGTTTTATAAATATTTGATAGCCAAAAATGTTTAATATGTATGACTTGATGTAGAGTTTCTTCAATTCAGTTGTCAACATACCCTATGTTGTCAAAAGCATCTCGGGCGCAGTGAGGCGCACCTATAGCGCCTGGTGGTGGCTTAGGCGCAAATCTGGGCTTTTTTTTTTGTGAAAAACGGTGCCTAGGCGCGCGCCTAGGCTAAAAATTCAGGCCAAATTCAAGCTAAAAGTTGCCTAAACCTCTAAAACATCCTAAATGAGCTACGGACAGGTCCTAAACAACCCTAAAACATCCTAAAGTAGCCCTAAACAAGCCTAAAACATCTCTAAAATCCCTAAAAAATGTATTTTATACTATGCGGCTAATTATAAAAAGCCCTCGTTTTTTATGCGCCTAGGCTCCGGACTCAGCCTATGCGCCTTGAGTGTGCCTAGGCGCTTTGACAACTATGAACATACCCATAAAAATGTAGAAGAGCCATGCTAGTTAATAAGTTCAGATAAATTTTTTTTTTTTCGTTTTTTCTATATGATTGATTATGTAAAGTAGAAGATATTTGGTCATTTGCATCAAGCTTTCGTGTTGAAACAGTGGGAGTGTTGGGTTGAATTGGTATTTTGCATTGAATTTATCATACCAAAGTGTTTCTGTTACTGATCTTTTCTGGAAGGACCAGAAAGGAAGGTGTGTATTAGGGTGTATATTGTCATTACTTATTGAATATTATGTTAATAATCACTTTGACATATGAGAATATTTGATGCTCATAATAGGTAGTTAAGTACTCATTGTCCTTTAGTTGTTCCACATGTATATTTGTTTTTCTGTGTTTGCTTTCAGTTGTTTTATTATCAATTATGATGATGCATTCTCATCAAATTCTTTTCCTTTTGGCTACTTCAGTTTTTGTTAATTATTTATGATTCAAGAATCTTTCCATATTAGTTTTGCACTATTCTTATAAACTGCTTCATGCATCCTTTCCGTGTCCTTTGATATTTATACAGGTCTATTGTTATTGCTTATTAGCATTTAGCTCCAATGAGTCATCATAAACATTTTACTCTCGGTATCCTATGGGTTCTTGTGTTGCTTTCAAACAACATGAAGTCATTTAGCTGGCTTTTCTCAAGTGGAAAGGTTGATTCTAGTGAAAAAACGTCAGAAATTCCCGATAAGGAAGTTGCTGAATTTTCCATGGAATCGTTAAATAGCAAGAAGGGCATAAGCTTGGTTGAAAAGGCAAAGAGGAAGGTTGCATTGTCGAATTCTTGTTGGCAAAATGCGTATCAAAATCTATTTGAAGGGTGCTCGGAGATTTTAGCACGTGAAGAACAACGGTCTAGGCTTGCTTGGCATCTTAGTAATTGCTTTCAAAAGGACACTGGGAGGCCTCATTTTCCTTACTGTGATGTAAAATCTCCAATGGTAAATTGTCTCAAAATGTTAGATGAAGATGCTCATAGAATTTATCTTGAGTTCTATCTTGAGACCAATGCCATCTGTCATCAGCTACAGTGAGTGACTATCTCTCTCGTCCTCTCTCTCCTCTGTTGAAATGGTGATATGTGGTGGTGGCAAACTGGTCGGATCAAGAGGTTTATGTGACGGGTTCGGGTCAAACTATGTTTTTTGCACGTGTCAAAATCTTGGTTTTAAAAAGCGCTAGGCGCACAAAAGCAACGAGGTCTAAGCGCATCGCGCAAAGCGCAAAAAGCGTGGATTTTTGTACCCGAAGCGCACACTAATTATATAATTTTTTTTATATATCCCATATATGTTCCATGAGTTTTTAGCTTCATTTACCCAAAGTATAGCTATAAATAAGGTTTTTATGTTATTTTACCTATATGTACAAGCCAAAAACACCAAGGTACAACATTTTTATGCATAAAAATACCCTGTGTACGTGAGGCGCGCGCCTCACGTGAAAAGCGACTGAAATTTTGACAAAAAAGCACCTGAGGCGCGCGCCTTTGGGAAAAAGGATAGGTGCAAAGCCCTAAGGCGCGCCTTTTAAAACCCAGGTCAAAATGGGTTGAGTTTGGCCAAAAACATGTTTACTTTAGATTTAGAATTACTGTAAGTGTTTGGTTTGTCAATATGATTACAAAATTATATTTTTAATTGATAATTTAATGTATTTGATAATCTAATTTTTACAAATTATAGTTTTGGATGTTTATGCATTATCAACATATTTGACCCCTTCAACCCATTTCTGTAAAATAGCATGAATGCATGTTTTTAATCTGATAACATTTTAAATTTTAGTCTAATTTGACGTATAGGACTGATGCATTCAAGAGACAAACAGAAAGATTGGTAAATGACCTCAAAAGGTCTGCCGAATCTGCAGAGGATAAGTTAGAGAAGATTGAAGAGAAAGCAGACCATGTCTTGCATAGTTCAGATCATATTCATGACTCATTATCGTCAATTGATGTTCAAATACAACAACTGGCTGAAACATCAAAAGATCTTGAAGAACGTGCTAATGTTGTGTTAGATCATTCACAGTCAGTTTATGAACAGTCTCTTAAAATAGCAGATTCACAACTGGAGCTGCAAATTGGACAAACAAAAATGAACGAAAGGATAGAAGACGGAATGACAATGGTTAAGGAAACCGCCAATAAGTTGGGTGAAGAAATGAATAATTTAAGGAATGAAGCTGTTGAAATAGAAAAGGAAATCGGTAAAGTTGGAGATAAAATGTTTTTGAAGATGAATAATTTACAAAGTAAAGCCGATGATATTGAGAACATAACGGAAACTTCATTAGACCGACAAAAGGAACTTGTTGAAAGCCAGAGTACCGCCCTTGAGGTTCTCCGGACTGTCACAAATTTTCAGTCTCAAGCACTAGAAGAAAGCAGGTACAAACTAACATATGCTTATTTACGTATATGTATACGAATTGACTTTTGAATTGATTGCAGGAGAAGTCTGCAACAGTTGATTTCACTTGGTAATAGTCAACAACAGGAACTCATACAAAGGCAACAACAGCTTAAACAAGCTCATGATCATCTATTTGAGAATTCAAAAACTATACTAGCTGCTCAGGTTCACCTTTTTATATAGTTTATTGCGTATTCACGTAGTAGTTGCGTATTTTATCTGTCTAAAAAATCTTTTACTGATTGATAGGAAACCTTTGAGTCAAAGCAAGCAAGCATGTTTCTTGCAATCGACAAGCTTTTGACTCTGCACAATGCACTTTTACTCGAATCACGAGTCATTAAAGCTTTCCTTGTATATTCTATATCAATCTTCATTCTCTTCATGTTCACAAGCACAAAGCAAACCTATGGCGTCAGACCGAGGCTATATATTGGTAAGTTAAAGCTATTGTATTCAATCTTCTTCTTCTTTTTTTTTTTTTTTAACGTTATAGTAATATTTTTTGGTCGTTTTTTTTCTTTCCATGTAGGGTTGTGTATGACGTTCCTGATTGAATTTGTGGTGCTTCGATATGGAAATGACATCGAGCAAGAAGCATGGATTATCCGGATTATTCGGTTATCATTCTTGCTTCTAGCATCATGTCAACTTTTACATGCCATTTACACATACAGGTAGAGATAAAAATCAATTCCATGGGTTAAATCTGCACTACAAACTTTAAACATAACTTATCATACTGTATTTTTGTATTTGTGCAGAGACTATGATACCTTGAACCATCACATGCTTCAATCACTAATCGAAAAGGTTAATCGCCTGCAAGGAAATAAACAGTTTTTATGTGAAGATGACGATAGTGACGTTGACTGGTCTTCATGGATCGACTCAGACTTACCCGAAGATGAATTGGACGAAACTGACTATATTCTTCCGGATAAAGTCAGAGATTTTTCAGTTTCTAGAAAATATAATCTTTGTCGCCGCCATCAATAACTCGAAGATTATGTAAATTTTGAGGCAAGACGCATTCGGTTTCATATATAAAATTACATAATGATACAATCATATATAATGAAAGTTATGAAACTCATGACATTAGAACCATGCAGGAATGCTTTGTTCATGTTTGAAAAAGTTACCAGGATCAACCATTGTTTTCACCTTTACCAACCTATTGAAATTGTTTTTGAAGTAGCTTGAGCCCCAAGTAACCTTTGCTTCTGCATAGGTCTTACCAATTCCCAGATCAAGATCAATGTAATTCAAATAAGCCCTTCTAGGAGAGTTGGAAACATAAGAAGTCATGTAGTTATATAAGCTTCTAATCCAACTTATATGTGGTGATGTTTCATTTCCATCCCATCCAACCACGTATTCGATCATGTATAGCGTTCCAAGTCTATGCGGAAATGGAATCGCGGATCCTGATATCTCATCCATCTTACCTCCATACGGGGTTAACACCAAGAGCGCCATTCCGGCTTCTATTTGATCGTTGTAAAACCGCCATATCCCTTCAAATCCGTCTTCGGAAATAGGAATTGTTGCGAAATCTGACTTCCCTTTGAAAGAATTTTTCGGCAAGGCGGTTCTGTTTAGCAGAATCTCTAAAGGCTCTCCATTTGTGAAACCAGAACCGATTACCACCGCTTCAATCCAGCTCATTTCGGTACAGTCTTCGCTAGTCAAACCGAGTTCCGGGAATTCTTCTTGCATTAATGCAAGTAAGCGATCGATTCCACCTAGGAAAAGGGTATCAAACGTTGCTCTGATTGTTCGGTTTCCAGTGCTAGGATTTACTACACTAAACATTAAAACTCTTATATCAAGATCTTTGTCAATCTTGGGTGCAACATATTGCCATTGTGGATGATTTTGGTTAGATTTTGTTCTAAGGTTCGGTCTAGTGCGAAAATCGTCACTGTTTCTGGAACTGGAACAAGCTTTATCTTCCATGAAAGAATGATTCCAAAACTAGAACCACCACCTCCTCTAATAGCCCAAAAAAGATCCTCACCCATTGATTTTCTATCAACAATCTTGCCATGCACATTCATGAATTGTGCATCAATGACATTATCAGCTGCAAGACCATATTTTCTCCTCATTGTCCCATATCCGCCGCCGCTAACATGTCCACCAAGCCCCAAAGCATAGCAAACACCTCCCGGGAACCCAAGCTTTCGGCTTTTCTGCGCAATTCCGTAGTAAAGTTCGCCTAAAGTTGCACCGGCTTGAACCCATGCAGTAGCGGTTTGAATATCAACCGTGACAGATTTTAGATTTTTAAGATCAAGAATCACGAACGGGAGCTGTGAAACATAAGACAAACCCTCGAAATCATGCCCTCCGCTACGTGTTCGGATCTCAAATCCATGTTTCTTGCAGCAGTACACGAGCGTTTGGATTTGGGATTCGTGAACTGGCGTGACTATAAAACGAGGTTTTGGAGTTGTGGATGATGTGAATCTTAGGTTGTTTAAAGAGAATTGTAAGACTGATGTGTATGAGGAGTTATTCGGACTGTAAATGACTCCAGTGGCGGATCTAGAAACATTTTTCAGTAGTAACGTTTTTCATTTTTTTCATTTTAGTAGCAACGTTTTTCAAATTTCGTAAAAAAAAACCAAATTTTTCACTAATTTTCCACTACGCGCGCGAAGTTGAGCCGCAACGTCCGCACCCCCTCCCTTAACTATAGATCCGCCCCTGAATGACTCGCGAGATTGAATCAGGATCATCAGAATTATGAATGAGGCAATCAAGAAAGTCAATATCAGTATTATTGGTATTCAATGACAGATATTGACCTGCATTTAGAACTATCAAGAATGTAACAACAATAATAAGATTTAACAATGAATAGAGTGTTTGAATTTGAATCTTCATTGCTATTCTGCAAGAAACATGATCAGATACACTTAACTTTATACATGAATATAGATGTATATAGTCAACGGTTTAAATTTTTTATTGCAACTTGTTTTAGATTGGAGCATCCCCACAAGAAACTGCAAATTGGAATGAAAGTTGACTAATTGAAGCAACATGGAATCAAGAAATGTTTATAATAGCAGCCTCCATCTCATGCCTATATGAATTATTATGGAAGAAAAGGTTTGACTTTGACCAAAATGTTTTCATATTCTAAGTTGTGCACTTGCCAAAAAAAGACTATGTATGATATTTCTAAGTTGTGCACTTGCCGCTGTCACATTTCAGAGTCGCGATACGACCTTGGGTAACGCCACCCAGTGGCGAGGCTTAGTTGGGGCGGGAGGGGGCGGCCGACCACCCCCCCCCCCCCCGAATTTTCGTGCAGAAGTTCCGATTATATAATATTTGTATAGAAAATTTTGTAAATATAGGGTTTCGACCCCCCGAACCTTCGGGTCAAGCTTCGCCACTGACGCCACCACGCCCCACATAGGAAGTTGTGGTCAGCGCCTTATGATATTTTGTTGTGAAATTAAAGTGAAGAAATATTAAGGGATAAAGGAAATCAGAATAGTTTCTGTTTAATTTCGTTTCTGAAAGTGAAAACAAGAAAAAATAAAAATAACCAAAAATCGCCATCCGTGGGACTCGAACCCACGACCACGTGGTTAAAAGCCACGCGCTCTACCAACTGAGCTAGAACGGCTCGTGTTGCTATATATACACATCTATATATCTATTAGAAACATAACTGGCAGGTCTTTTCATAAGATTCAGAAATGTGACCACCACATTAACTCATCATTTCGCTTGACTAACACTGAATTCGTAGGGGCCAGAAATGGGTAAAGGGTCGCCGTCTCACAACGACAGGCTAAGGCCAAAAATCCGTTATGAAAATCGCAGTATACGAGTTTTTGTTCATTCAAACATTTCACAGTTTTCATACTACTCGTGGGATATACTGGGTATGATTGATTGATTGAAACATTTCACAGTTTATATACAACTAGCCTTAACTTGATATCTATACAATGTTTCCATCAGTGAAATATAGACTAAAATGAAAGCATTTCATATTAAAAAGAAAAGAAAAGTAAATTATTTATTTAATATTATGAGTGGAACAATTTATTCTTATTAGATTCAGAGTTACTTTATAATGATTTAGCTATAGTTATTCCCACTAACAATCATTTTTTTTTCATTATTCATTCGGATCCCATTGGTGAACATTATGAAATTGGCTATCATGTCTTTTCTTGATTAATTTGTTAAAAATCTTCAATCTTAACCTAACAATAATTTAAGTTGGACTGAAATTCTTATCTTATTATTGTTATCAAGAGTCTATCAACTCATATCATATGCTATAATAATGTATCTCACTCGACTTTACACAGATCATTATCGACCAATAAGCATATTGCTACAAAAACCGTTGTAGCTAGGGTCTTGGCAGTAGTCCAAGAAAGGACCCCGTTTTGATGCAAACTACCAAGCGGTCTCAGTGGTGGTCATGTTGTCTAGTACGCCTCGTCTTCACGAGCCATGAGCAAGGCCGTAAACATCATAAACAACCCTTAAATTGTCAAAATCTTGAGTTGTGGGTGTAATTAACCTTTGTCATCAAACCTTATGTTAAATGACATTTGGTCAATTGTTTTTATATAAATATATTTGTAACAAAAACAAACATTAAGCTATACATTCACCATCTATTTCATTTATTTATACACACATTAAACATAAAAAAATACCATATGATAAAGACTCAAACCACTTGTTATTTCCTATTACAAAAAAAGGTGGTTCACTATACATTAACATCACCATGCCATGTAACAACAATGTCTTCCAACCCTAGTCTCAACTCATCCCATTCACCCTCACTAAACTCATCACCACCATCCACCACCGTCATCTGCACCACCATCAACTCCGGCACCACCTCCATCACCTTCACCACCACATACACCCTCCCTCTCACCAACCCAATCACCTCATCTTTCATCTTCTTAACCTTATACCCTATTCTCCCCCACATTTCCACCACCCTTTTCTTGATCTCCTCCGCATTCGCCCGCGTCGTAAACCGCCTCTCTTTCCTCACCTTCTCCTCAAAAATACCCGATAAGTTCAACCCGGATGATAAAGAGGATATTATATCAAATGCATTCATCATTTTCTTGCATTTTACTACGTCCAAATGAACGTCTTCATCTAATAATTCAACACTCGGGACATGTTTTAAAGACTTCTTAAACCATGACACACCAAGCAAACACTCAATGCTCATTCGGGTCTTCGGATTCGGGTCAAGAAGCTTATGAATAATAACCCGGGGCTGCTTCGATATCCAATCGGGAAACACGATTTCCCGATTATACATTTTCCGGTACATTTCCGGTAAATTACCATCTTTAAACGGTAAATAACCGGTTAAAAGGTTAAACAAAATAACCCCACATGACCAAGCATCTGCCTTAGCACCATCATAAGCTTTCCCACGAATAATCTCCGGTGCAGTAAACGCCGGCGTTCCACACGACGTATGTAACAAACCATCTTTTTTAGATTCGGGTAACGCCGACAAACCAAAGTCGGAGATTTTAAGGTTACCGTTTAGGTCAAGTAAAAGGTTTTGAGGTTTTAAATCACGGTGTGCGACGCCGTTTAGATGACAGAAATGGAGAGTGGACACAAGTTGATGGAAATAATAACGTGCAGTGTGTTCTTTCATCCGTCCACGTCGGATAAGTTGTGTAAAGAGTTCTCCACCGGCAGCGAGTTCCATGACTAGGTAGATTTTGGTTTTGGTCGCCATGACTTCGTGGAGTTTAAGGATGTTGGGGTGGTTTAACCTGCGCATGGCGTTGACTTCTCGGACGAGTCTAGGTTCCATTGTCGGATCTGTTATTGAGGGTTTGTCGATGACTTTAACGGCGACGGAAGAGTCGTCGGTGAGGGAACGGCCGTGGTAGACTTTGGCGAAATTGCCACGACCTAGAAGGCGAGTGAGGTGGTATTTGTTGAGGATGATGGTGCCACCGTCGCTGGTGGTTCGGTTGATGGTGGTGGTTTGTGGCGGCTGTGTGGGAGCCATGCCTAATGGCAATGGTACGGCCGCCGGAAATAAAGAATATAGAGTAGGTTTTGTGGTGTGTTGTTTTAGAAGTTGTTAATGATGTTTTTATAGGGATTAGGGATCAAATACACTATGCACAGTTGGCACTTCACTGTATTCGTATATTCTTTCGGAGGGTTTTTTGTTTTACATGAGTCAGACGGTACGTTGCGGCCCGTGGGCCACAATCTTGTCCACATGGCTCGCGTTTGTTAGCGGACTGGCAACGGTGTAAATTTTAAAAAATAAACTAATTTCGGTTGGGTTAAGGGAAACATGGTTCGTAGCTGGACAAGCGACGAGAAAGGCGGAATCGAATAAAGTAGATAAGCACGCTAAAGCTTGTGCAGAGAACCAACATGTCTTTAACCCCCTTGTCCTTTAATACCTTTGGCTCCCTAGCGCCAAAATCTATTCGTTTCTTGACTAGGGTCCAACGGGTCGTCAACAACAATAGTTCATCTTCAGGGGGAGGGGTTTGTATTTGGTAGACTAGGGTTCACCATTCAGAAAGGGGTGGCGGCGTAACTTGTTGCCCGTCTACCGTCTATTTTGATGTAAATTTCATATTTCATTTTAATGGAAAAAAAAAGACCCAAAAAAAATTCATTTATTACCCAACCAATTTTTTTAGCTATTAATATTACTTCTTCTTCTTTTTCACAATTCTCAAACCCTAAACCTTTAATATTCAAAACCACCAACTTCAATCATGGTGCAATGGACCGAAGAGGAAGAACTACCACTAATCATCGCATACAACCAAGTGCACAGTGACGATGCTTCATCAAGTCGGGGGTGTCGTAGCCACGGACCACATTGGCACAAGGTTCTAGCCGAGTTTGGTACCCTTGTCAGGGGTAACAACCGTACTTGTGACTCCATCTCTCACAAATACGCGGATTTAAAGGCGAAGTCGAGAAACTTCGAAATCGCCTACAGAAAGGTGATCAGAGATCTCCCCGAGGAGAAAGAAGACGTGTTCCTCGCCTTTACGCACGTGGAGTACCTCTCGGAGGTTGGGCACAACTTTCACCACGTTTCGGCGTGGCAAATGTTACGCTCAACCTCTACCTTACGTTAGGTTATTTTTTTAAAATGTAATGTTTTTTTAGTGTAATCTTTTTTTTCAGTGTAACGTTTTTTTTTTTTTTGCGTAATGTTTTTTTTTAGTAATGCAATGTATTTTTCTTTTTATTTAATCTTAATGTTTTATAAAAAATTGTGTGGTAAATATTTAAATATATTTGGTAAAAAAAACACCCGCTCACCTTGACCCATAACCGGATCAAGCAAGCAACCTGCGGCCGCAAGCCAGTGCCATGTAAGCGTCGACTTGGCAAAATATTATTCGATAAATTGACCTCTCACATCTACCCACAACACATACTCTTAGGGGCTGTTTGATTGATTAAGTGTTGAATCATTAAGAGGTCTGAATGGTTAAGAGGTCTGTATGGTTAAGTGCTGAATCATTAAGTTGGACCTCTTAATGGTTAGTTTTCTTGTCCCACATTGATATGAGAGTTTCATTAAGGTTCAGCCTAATTCAGTGCTTAATGATTCAGTGTTTAATGGTTCAGCCTTAACCATTCCATCCAGATGCTGAAACAAACGCGCTGAATGCTGAATCATTCAGCACTGAATGGTTAAGAGCCTCATTAAAAGGCTACCAAACAGCCCCTTAGTAATCAATAAAATAAAATAAACTTAAGATGAAATTGCATTTGTCATTTAGCTACATGATGCATAATGGAACACCTAAAGGCCATTTTGGTATATTAGATCAAACCTTAGGGGCTATTTTGACAGTTTACTTTTTTTTATTGTATAATTCAGCTATTAAGATTAATCCGAATTAGAGTTGATTTCCTAATTTCTAATTCGAAGGTAGTCTAAGAGAAATAAATTTTGAATAAGCTGAAACTCGATTCATTAAATACCTATGTCGTATAGTAGGATGAGACTTTGTCAAAAGGTATGACTTGAATTTGTTGAAAGGATACCCCAAAAGTATTTGAATTTGTCCAAAGGATACCCCAAAATTCTAAAAATGCTCAAGTCTGATTTATTGGTCATTAAAAAATAAGGCTGAGACTTTGTGGTAATTCTTAACTATTGATCCATTTTGCATAAAGTTATATGTGATAATGATCCTTCTAATTCTTAACTATTTCTCTCTCTGTCTCTCTCTATATATACAAGGTGGAGGAGGAGGGACAAAATGTGTGGTTGTTATCGTCCCTTGCCGTTTCTTATTGCTAATAGTGATATTAAATTGTTAGATAATTGACAATTAATTAATTCTCCCTCTAGAAAAAGATTTGTAATCAGTTTATAAAATTCCTATATTTTTCACATGTTCTCTTGCCTCAAGTGTGTTTTAAAGCATCTAATAAATGCATTTTACGTGATAAGTGTGCATAAGGCATAGTATTTTATAAAACTTGTTTTAGCATATATTCATTAATTTACGTGCACACTTTTTTAACATTTTGAAACACTCTAATGCTAAGATCATGTGTAGTGGCAACAAGATTTCAAACCCCTTTTAGACTATGCGGAGTGGGGGCGGGAAGGGGGGGAACACCACCGCAAGGTGGCGTGGAAGCTGGCGTGGGGCTGGGGGCGGGAGGGGCTTCACCGGCGTGGGGCTTGGGGTGGGGGTGAGGTGGCATGCTTTTATTGGTCAGTTTTTTTTTTAACTTTAACACAATATAATATTATTTCCTTCCCTCCCCCCCCCCCCCTCTTCCCCCCTTCCACTCCCCACAATTATTCCCCCCCCCCCCCCACAAGGGTCCCACAAGTGCCACATGGCGCTTCATCCCCCTCTTTCCCGCCCCCCACTCCTTATAGTCTTATGGGCATTGTGTGACATGTGTCATCCTAGTCAGCAATACAACATTATGGGGCTTAAAATTAAAAATGGGTGTAGTGATATAATCTCCCATAATGCCCCTTGCATTGATTACCCAAATTGAATTAAAAAAATAAAAATAAATAAATAAATAAAAGCAAATAGAGTTGTGAATGTTGGAAGCATGTTATTGGCAAATTTCAAGTTGAATGGAGCGTATCTACACAACGTCATTGTCTAAAATCAATACAAAATGCCGCCAGAGGCGGTGTGGACTAGCGTTTTGAGGCGTGAAAGGGGCAATCAATGGCCAAAACCCGCCCTACTACGGTTGGTCTAACAAAAAAGTTTAAAGTACTCTACGTGTATGCTCATTATTATACGACCTCTACAAGGTTTTAATATATCTTTAAACGACTCTACAAGATTTTACTTGATTTCTTGTCCCTTGTCCATGTAGTGTTCCTTAATAGCCGTATTAGTAATCTTTTCCTGTAGTTTTATATATAGATTTTTTTGGTAACCATCACTAAAAGTTTATTAACGAATGGCTTCTTTCAAAATCACCTGACGACAAAATTAGAAAAATCTTTATTATTCAATTATATTTAACTATTCTGTTTTGGCTTTAGTGTAATGCCAATTCTATATACTAACCCCTCCACTCACGAAAAGTAAAAGAAAATAGTCAAAACAGGCTCTCTTGACTATGGTTAGCATCTTTAGAACATTTTGAGTATATTTCTACATAGTTTAGTATATTTATTTATTTAGTTCTGGTACAAGTCGTTTAAAAATGGAAAAATGGATTTTATTACTCCCAACTATCGCCTGTTGACGGATAATACTCCCAACTATCACTTTGGCCATTAGCACTTCAAACTTTCAACTTGTTTGCTTTTATCACTCCCAAACTAACTGAGGTCTAACCCGGTTAGTGTTCGTGGCCAAAATGTAAAAACTTAAACTTAAGGGACCCTTTTGAAACTTTTTATTATTATTATTATTATTATTATTATTATTATTATCACAACTGATCTAGGAGAGAGAGAGAGAGAGAGAGAGAGAGAGAGAGAGATGAAGACACCGGCACCACCACATCGCCGCCGCTGCACCACTCCTGTCCATCACTCGTGAGAAGAAAGAGAGATGAGAGAGAGAGAGAGAGAGACGTGGACAGGGAGAGATAGAAGAGAGAGAGAGAGAGTAGACCTCCGGTCATCTTCTCTGACCACTCCTGTCTCCGGCGAGCCATCAACCACCCAAACAAGCACGATTAACCCCAACCAAGTACGATTAACCCAACCCGAGTACGATTAACCCCTTCCCGAGTATGATTAACCCCAACCCCGGTACGATTAACCCCTTCTCCTTTTCTGTTTTGAAGAACTGGATCTAGCATTGGTAACCCTGTTCTTCTGTTTCTAAACCAACCGAACCCATAAACCTTCTGATTATCTTAATGCCCACACACGCATCGATGTGTGTGTAGTATCAGGTCTGGAAATCGGGTGATTGGTTCGGTCTCCAATCTGAATTCCGTTCAGTCTCTGGTCACTCCTCCGGTAGGTACCAATCTATTGATTAATTGCTCAATAAATCATTCCGGTCATCTTATCTTTCACACACACACATCTGGTGGTTGTAGGGGATGATGGTGGAGGCGGTGGTTGTTGGGGATGAAGGTGGAGGCGGAGGCGGTGGTTGGTAGGGATGGTGGAGGTCTGTCAGGTCACAAGAAGAAGAAGAAAGAGGGGGGGGTAAGGGGATTTATAATAATAATAATAATAATAATAATAATAATAATAATAATAATAATAATAAAGTTTAAAAAATGTCCTTTTAAGTTTACGTTTTTACATTTGTGCCACGTACATTGTCCATTAAGTTTAGGTTTTTACATTTTGGCCACGAAAACTAACTAGGTTAGATCTCCGTTAGTTTGGGGGTGATGAAACAAACTAAGTTGAAAGTTGGGAGTGTTATTGGCCAACGTGATAGTTGGAAGTATTATCCGCCAACAGGCGATAGTTGGGAGTATTTAAATCCATTTTCCCTTTAAAAATATAACAAAATGAAAGATTATAACAATAAGGCAATATACACACTACTAGAAAAAATACTTTCCTTGACACGCAAATAATGACACACACTCACTTTATGACACTCAAAAGCGTGTGTCATTAAAAAAATGTCATGGTTTATAAAATTTGACAATTTTATGACAAGTATTTTTGTGTGTCATTGTTTTAGTGTCATAAAAAATAAACATGACACTGTCAAAGGTATGTGTGTCATGTTTTAGTGGTACTCATTTTTAAAATTCAAAACAATTCAAGCTTCCCTCCATCTTCTTCTATCTAATCCTCAAATCTTCCAATCATATTCAAAAACCCTAGCCAAACCTCTGTCATACCAATTGTGACCACCATCTAACCAATACACCATCATCAAGATCACCCACTAGACCACTACATTTCTCCATCTAATCAGTACACCACCAGATTAGCAACCCAAGGTTCACATCTATGCTTCTTACGGAATCACCATCTTCATCCCCTAATACCCTAACAAAATCATCAACCATCACGCAAACCATCTTCTTTATGTCGACCCATGAACGATACTCGACCAATAAAACCAACCCACAAAGATTCCTACCCAAATCATCCCAACACATCAACCCAAACCCAACCCAACCCAACCCTTTCCGATTCTCTTCGAAAGCAACAATCTTTATCATTGCCCACTACTTCCAGCGGTAATTTTGTAATTTACTTGCCGCAAGATGAGGCTATTGCTGTGGATCTAGGTGCTGAAGAAGAGGGTTTGGATCCGGTTTAGTCTGTTGTTGATTTGTTGAATACAGAGTGTTTTCGTTTGTTGAAGTTGAATCATAAAGATTTATGGAAAGGTTTTTTAATTTTTTATGTGTTTTTTTTGTTGTTGTGGTTAGATGAGTGTGGAAGAAACTTATTCATTGCATTGGTTGATCTTTAGGGGTTTTAGAACACTTGGTTGTTAATGAATGTGCATTAGGATGGTTCTTTGAATTAGGTGTATATGTTGCTTATGTAAGTGGCTAATTAAACTTTGTGTTATATTGACAGGAACCTGATAAATATGCGGCTTAAAGGAACACTTGCTTCGGAGCTTATGAAAGTTTCGTCATGAATATGCAAAATTCTTCCGATCAATTCGTTCTATGGTATGATGTAAGATCAGAAATTTGTAGAAGTTGAAGTTGTTGGATCTGAGGTACACTAATTTTGGTGACACGCTTTCATTTGACTTTGAAAATAGTCTATCCCCAAAGATTATTTAAGTATAAAGGAAGTTTAGCTTATTATCTTGTTTTTCCCTTTGCTTCACTGTGTCTTAGTTTAGGATGTTTTTTTATAATTTTGTTTTTTTACCCGAATTTATATGTTTGGTTTTTCTACGCTGAAGATGAAGAGTTTATATTGCCAAGGGAAGATCATAGGGACATTAGTGCCTGTCAGAGGTATTTAATTTGTTGATATTGACCCACATTTAGAATGACATATCTGGCCATTTGGATGCCACTTGTAATGGTTTAAAAAAACTTTTGAGGCGTGCGCCTCAAGGCACGCCTCTAGGCGAGGCGCCAAAAAACGAGTATCAGGCGCGCCTTATGGGGTCTAGTCTGTACATACGCCTCTAAGGGCTGAAGCATTAAGAAAATGTGCAGCTCGGGGGCGCATCAAGGGTGCAAATGAGCCGAGCAACTCACAAGCTACTCGAGCTCGGATCGAAAAAACAAGCTTGTTTAGTAAATGAGCCCAAGCCCAAGCTTCTTTTATTGATTAACTGAAAACTTTTATTTTTTCTTCTTCAGGTGAGAAGAACATAAGAAAAAAGCTGAAGCTGTTGCAAGCCAGTGTTCCAAGATGTGTGTTGTGACAAGGTGAGCTGACTTGTTTATCTCTTTGTGGTTTACCGAGTCCCATGGATGCTCTTGGGTCATATACTCATATGGTTAAACAAATAATTAAGTCAGTTCTTTCATTTCTTGTTCCTTATATTAATTTGTTTTTATTTAGGGTATTTATAAGTCAAATGTGTCAACATGCATAAAACCTTCTAAACCACTTCATTCTTAGAGTCAGTGTTTTTTTATACCAACATCCTACATGACAATTATTAAAAAGAGTTTATTCGGGTCAACTGGAACCATACCAAATTATTTCGACTAAATGAGCATTATTTTTAATTGCCAAGGCTCACTTAGTTTTCAATAGAAAAAACACTAGAAATTATTACAATTATGAAGTATTTCTCATAGTGGTGTTCTTGTTTTTAGAGATAAAGTTTATCTTCATTCTGATAAGGTAGTCATAATGTGTTATCTGTGGCAAATTTGCACATGATTGATCTTCATTAAACTAGATGTTATTGTGATGAATTGTTGCTCTATATTGATAAGAAAGACTTGCTGGTTATTTATTTGATTAGTTGAATATGATATTAGGCGATGAGATGTTTTTTGTTAGTGCTGTAGTTGTTTTATGAGGTGGTTGTTACCAGCAGCTAGGGAGCCGAAGGCTCGCACTTGAGGCGCAAAGGGTGAGCTTTTGGCCAGGCTCTGGATGCTAGGTGTTAAAAGCAGAGGGTTTTTTATTAGCTTGTTGATATCTGTTTGATATGTGTAGCTTCAGTGAGATCTTTTTGCTAAGTTTGTAAAAAAAAATACATAGGAATTGCACCGACAGAATTTAGGCATTTTGTTTGTCAAGCACAAAACCAATACTTGAATAATTTAATGTGAATAGTTTGTATATAGGTATGATTAAGCTGATGATTGCTTTGGTTTTGCTTGATTTTGTTGGTTTAGATGACAAGGATGGACAGACCGAACAAGAAGTTTTTGCCATCAGTATCAACTTCTTTGGCCATGGCTACTGCTTTTAGCATTGCAGAAACCATAGGTGAGCACTTAATTTAATGTTAATTTCGGCAAGAGGGTTAAACTCAAATGCGTCAACACCAAGGTGAGCACTTAATTTTTCTATTTAATGTTAATTTCGGCTTCTTGGAACTAAACCCATCAAGAACCTTAACCTTTCGTCTTTTTAATATAATTGTTGTCTCAGGTTGGGGGAGGAGTAGATGCTTACACGTATGCAGATATTGATGTAATTCTTGAAGAATAGTCAAGTTAGGCCGCAACGTTTATTTTCATGTGATCCGTATTTTTAGTCTGAACTAACGTAATGTATTGAGACAATATTTTTGTAATCGTTTAATACTTGTGGTAGAATTCAACAAATGTTAGTGGGTTTTTGGTATATATAATATATTCATTTTATTATGATTTATTGATTTTATTATTATAAATATAAAAATATGAATACAGGGTTATTAGAAATTTTGCAAAATTTTATTTTTGGTCAAAAAAAGCATGACACGCAAAATGAAAGTCATAAGGTTCTGTCATCAAAGTGTGTCGTAAATGCGTGTCAAAAAAGAGTGTCATAAATGTGTGTCATTAATGCGTGTCATCAAAAGATGACACGCGCATGCATGTCATATTAATTTTATGACCATGCCTATAATGACTTTCTTTTGTGTGTCATAAACACCCTTTCATGACGCGCAATGCACGTCAAGAAAGGTGTTTTTTCTAGTAGTGACATGACTTTAAAATGATATGATAAAATTTATAATAATGGGTAAATGAATAGCATCTTCATCGTATTTGAAAATCTTCACCGGCTCATCACCATCTATGATGATTGTCTTTAGGGTTGTTCAAGAGTGTACTCTGATATTTTTTTCTCAGGTTTAGCTTGGTTACAAACAAAGCCAATTTCGAGCGTGTCCTGTCGAATTTTTTCAAACAAATTTTGAACCACCAGTCCACCACAACCAAGGATTGTTGTCGATTGCTACGTAATCAGGGTGCAAGTTTTTCAGCTTTACAATGTTGGAAATATGGATGAAAATGGAATTTTCACAAATATAGAAAAATGATTTTTTCCTAACTTTGAACTTAAAGATATATATTTGAAACTGATGTTTATTTATATATTTTCTTTGTGGGTTTGTATTCTATATTGGAAATTATAGTTTGTCTCCAAACCAGTGGTCTCCTTGGTTTTGTCCCAATAACCCCCACCGTCACACCACTACCATGACGCCAAGCCATCACCATGAATAATAGTAAAAAACAACAATTAACTAAAAGTAAAACATTCATGATATATCTATTTAAACAAGCCCTGATTGTTCTTAGTTGTGACGTATTTTCTTCTTCCTTCCAAATGATTTGTATTGTCTCCATAATCACGTTAATAAAAATTCACTTATTTCATCGCATAAAGATAAAGAATCCATAATGTAAGAAATAAGAATTATGTGAAACGTATCAAAGTTGGAGATGAGTTGTGTACTTGTGTATATCGTTGTTTATATAGGTGTTAAAATTTATTTATTTTTTTAATAAGTCTCCAATCAACATGAAGTAGCCAATGATAAAAATAAATTTTCACATTTGGTGCGGTGAGAGCAGGAGCCAGGCTATATATATATGAGGATCCAACAAATTGACGGTGTTCCCCATTGCCCCATTCCCTCCAAGTCATCATCAACGTACGGTGAATCCTTGATCTTCTTTGATTTCATTCCACTATATACTACAAAGTTATAATTGACAATCTATATATTTACAAAAGATAGAACAATATATGGGAGACATAATTATTCTTATTATACTCTGCAGCAGTTGAAGTGGGTGCTGACCGTATGCTGAGACCATATCTAAAGTCTTCAGAGAGGATGTGTCTTTGTTTGGGCCATGCTCCCCCTCCCAAAAAAAAAAATACCCTTTAAAACTTTTAGCCCCTCAAAATAGTTCAAGATCCGCCACTGGTAATGATATCCACGACTTGATCTCAGGATGCTTGGTAATCCTTTAAGAGGATAAGCTTTGGGCGAAACTTGGCTTTTTATCCTTCTATGTTACTCACTTCACGTTCTAGACAAACCACAAGTTTGCCCTATTTAAATGGATAGAATTTAGTAGTTCGCACAATGTTTTAAAACTGGTATATATCGGCCGGTAATACCGGATTTCGGATGCGCGCTCAGTACGAAACACCCTGGTATAAAGGTGAAATGGTATGAAGATCGTACCGACGGTAATTAAAATACGGTATACCGGTACCGGCCGATGGTAATTTTTTGGCTTTTGAACGATGGATTTTTTACACCTGATAATCTTATTGGCCCATCCCAATGTTTTAACTTTAATAGTTATTACTCGGAAGAGAAAAGTAGAGGTGAAAATTGTCAAGTATTAAAACATATGTATGGATTGGACGTATGTATTATAAGAGAATTGAAAATCACCAAATTGTTAAAACATTGTGTTCGTATAATAAATGAACTTTTGTTACCTCTAATGCTTTTGAATTTTTTTTTATTATCGGTTAACTTTTGGATTATCTTGTAATATATGGATTTATAGATTTAGCTAGTCAATCCGGTTGAACCACTTGATACAATCAAGTTCAACTGGTTAAACCATTTTTAAGCCGAATATGATTTAAAAACTGGCTTTTAAAACATTGAGTTCACAAGTTTATCCGCTCATGTTTTTTCCTCTTACTCATTGTCATAACTAATTACAGTATCCTTAGTTTCTCTCTACATGATTTAACAAAGGGAAAATCACCAATATAAATATTGACTAATGTATAATTACCAAAATAGACATATGAAAGGTCTTAAGTTTAGAGACTTCACACTATCCAACGCTACTCAGAATCTGACATGTGTACCAAGAGTCTTAAATAATGACTCTTTAGCTTGTACCGGTCCCACAAACCAACCAATTAAATGATGACACGTGAGTGAAAAGGCTACTAGACGCTTAAGTTTTGTAGAGTCTTTATTCTAGACGCCAAGCCTGAAGAGTCTTCGTGCAAAACAAAGACCCTTCCGTACAACACTAAGTCTCTAGACAATTATAGATGCGTCCGTACATTTTTAAGATTTTTCGTACAAAACAAAAAAAATGGGAGACAGATAATGGAGCTCGGAGAACATGAATTGAAGAAGAAATAGGGAGATACTCGCTAGTTCATCGACTTCTTGGAAGACTACAATGTCGGAGACTAAGTAGGTGTAGGAGTTTGAACACAACAACATAGGGCTCGTTGTTTAGTTAGCCAAATAAATTATGTGTTACAACTGAGCGAACAATGACAAACGTTAAAACCAAACCTACAATCTATTATTCCCATAAACAATCACGCGTGTAATTAACTCTAATTGACTTGTGTTCTTAGAATATAAGGTAAACAAACCAACACAAACGTTAAGAGCAAAACTACAATCTAATATTACCATAAACAATCACGCGTGAAATTAACTCTAATTGACTGGTGTTCTTAGAATATAAGGTAAACAAACCAACACATGAATTTGTTATAAAGCCTTAGGGTATACTTTAACATTTCTTAACTCCACCTAGATGTCACATCATTCATTTTTTCCCATTTGACTCCACTTCATTATAAGAAAATGACTTAATCTCATTAACTTCACCTAATCATATATTTTTAGTGGTTTTTGATTTATAAAAGGAAAAAAATTAATGTGGACTTTTAACACCATGTTAACATGTTAACACATAACCTCTTTAACACCCTTTAACACAAGAAGGGAGTGGTGTGCAATACAAGTTAACATGCCATGTCACCTTTAACACCACATATGTTAGAGTATACCCCATGGCGAACACAAATCTATTACAAGTGAATAAAGATATAATTTTGATATTAAACATAAGAAAAAATTTCTAAACCAAAATTTACTGAATAGCTAGTGTAAGATGCTATCTATGAATAAATTTTGCTGGCCATTATTAGAGTAAACAAAATATAGGAATGAATAGACTAGGACGGACATTATTAGAGTAAACAAAATCATCATTGTAGCATTAAATTCATACCAAACATGTTCTACGGCTATAAATTTAGGCTTGTATTATTCACATTTGGCCCCTCGATTTTTTTTTAATGTATTCCCCAAATTATATGGGATGGTTTTGAGGGGTCGTGAGTGAAAAAAATGGGGAATCTACTGTCTATCGGTAAAATGGGGGTTATTTGGGAATCTTTTGGGAGAAACAGGAAACTGTATTTATTTTTTAATATTTGTTGAAAGTGGTTGTGAGTTGAGAAGAAGGAAATTGTAATGATTTTTAACGTAATATGTGGTTGTGATTGGTTGTGAGGGGATGGGGATGCTGATGGGAATGCTCTTATTAACTATCTTATTCTCAAACCATATCATTTATACGGCCTGTATAAAGGTATACAAGTCGTATAATCAATCAAAAAACATAAGAGAATGTTAGGGAATGTTTTTTTGTCTGATTTTATACAGTATGTATAAGTCTATACGACCGTATAAATGTCATGTTGTGTTTTGCTCTTATATATGTATATTGATCGTATAGTTATATACGATATCATGTTGTGTTTTGCTCGTATAGTTATATACGACTCATGTCACTTGTATAGATGGCTAGTATATATCCATATGGGTCGTGTAGAATCACATTACACGAGTAACACTACTGCAGCCTTTGTCGCGTGATTTGATTTTATACAGGTCGTATTATGTTATAACTTATACGATCATATAGAGTGTGCCAAATTAAGAATCTATAATCTATAACTTATAATAAAAGAATTGAGTTTGTATGAGGTAACATTCAATGGAATGTGTCATGTGGCATCATGTGAAGCTTTCTTTTAAATTTATTTATTTTGTATTTTAAATAAAATCTATATCTATATTATCTTAAAATTTCAAATATGTTAATTAATATATTTTCCTTATTTTCCTCTCACATTTTTTAAATGTTAGTGAACTATTAATTATTTTAAAATTTCAAATATGTTGCTTAATATTTTTATCTTTATTTTTTTCTTATTTTCCGCTCACAATTTTTAAACGTTAGTAACTTTTATGTATGACATTTTTTTGAAAAAAAAATTACACCAAATTAACGATCGCTTTGTTATCTTTTCAACGAGCACCATATATAGTGCTATACAAAAACGAAAAAAATGTTTTTTTAGTGAATTTTTGTTCATGCAGAAAAAAACACAATGTATTTAGGTAATTTCTTAATCATGTATACGCAAGTCACTAATCATGTTATGATAGTATATATGTTTTCGAACCTACTATTACATATATGAATTGCCCATGTTCATGTGCTATAACGATATGCTTAGCATTAAAAGAGGTTGAGATTTTTTAATCTGCTGGGAACGCAACATGAGAACCTCCTTTGATAGTATAAATATTAGAACAACTTTCTTTAACATTAAAAGAGGTCGAGACTATTTACTTCTTTTATCCTTTTTTTATTAAGTAATATTAGATTTTTTAACCACGAGACACTCCCAGGGTAATTAGTTAGTATTTTATACTTTGTAATTGTTGGTTTCGCTGTCACGTTGTTAGTTTTGGCTTGTTCAATGAAATTCACGGTTTAAAAAAAAATAATCATAATCTATAGCTTATAATAAAAGAATTGAGTTTGTATGAGGTAACATTCAATGGAATGTGTCATGTGGCATCATGTGAAGCTTTCTTTTAAATTTATTTATTTTGTATTTTAAATAAAATCTATATCTATATTATCTTAAAATTTCAAATATGTTAATTAATATATTTTTCTTATTTTCCTCTCACATTTTTTAAATGTTAGTGAACTATTAATTATTTTAAAATTTCAAATATGTTGCTTAATATTTTTATCTTTATTTTTTTCTTATTTTCCGCTCACAATTTTTAAACGTTAGTAACTTTTATGTATGACATTTTTTTGAAAAAAAAATTACACCAAATTAACGATCGCTTTGTTATCTTTTCAACGAGCACCATATATAGTGCTATACAAAAACGAAAAAAATGTTTTTTTAGTGAATTTTTGTTCATGCAGAAAAAAACACAATGTATTTAGGTAATTTCTTAATCATGTATACGCAAGTCACTAATCATGTTATGATAGTATATATGTTTTCGAACCTACTATTACATATATGAATTGCCCATGTTCATGTGCTATAACGATATGCTTAGCATTAAAGAGGTTGAGATTTTTTAATCTGCTGGGAACGCAACATGAGAACCTCCTTTGATAGTATAAATATTAGAACAACTTTCTTTAACATTAAAAGAGGTCGAGACTGTTTATTTTTTTTATCTTTTTTTATTAAGAAATATTAGATTTTTTAACCTCGGAACACTCACAGAGTAATCAGCTAGTATTTTATACTTTGTAATTGTTGGTTTCGCTGTCATGTTGCTAGTTTTGGCTTGTTCAATGAAATTCACGGTTTAAAAAAATAATAATCATAACATGAATCAATTAACTACGAATTTAATCTTAATAATTCATATGATTGAGATCGAGGATACGAATAACACGGGACTGTAAAAGTGTTTCATATGTCTGCGTGCAATTGGAAAGTACATTTGAGTGGGGTCGTTGCAACTGAAATAACCGTTGAGCATGTGACACTTGTAGTTAGTTGTTGGCACACAGGAGTCATGTTCTCCATAGAACCCACCTGAGCACCTGACATGGGGTAGGACTTTCTAAAGGCTAAAGGAGCGCAATTAGAATGATGTTTTCACTTAACTGATTTTAACCAATTATACACTGTCACATTATTTTACTGATTTATTTCACTGATTCACTTTTTTGTAGGCAGCACTCCACTGATTCACTTCACTAAAATGTTTATATTTTATTATTTTTTAAGGAACGGTAATTAAACAAATTATCAAACATTATTTAACACGGTAAAATAAATAATAGAAACACCTAAAATATTATAAAACGTCCTCTCATAGCTCTCCAAACCTCGACCCTCGGGGGTTATCATCGTTTACGTTTCGGAATTCGTTACGGGCTTCTTCAATCAATTCATCTTCGTTTAAAGCCGGATTGTGGTTCATCCAATTAACGACTAATTGTTGAAATATTGCGCACTTCGCCTTTAAAGATAAAAACTTTCCACGTATCGCGTCCGTTGAACGGTTGTTTTCACCCGTTTGTTCCTTGAATCTTGTGGCAACCGCTTTCCAAAAACTTTGCCTTCCCCAGGGTCTATGCTCTTGAACATAAAGATAGCTATTCACCAAGGCGAGTTCATCCTCTAAGGTCCAGATTGATCCTCGCACACGGTTTAGTGGGTGCGGGATTGGATTAGGATTTGGGTTTTGGTTTGCCATTCCCGTTTGTTTATGATCAACTTAAATCTGGACAATTGATTATTTTGATTAACGGTTTAGTGTGGGATGGATTGGATTTGGATTTACCATTTATATTAGATTAACGAACGGTCAAAAAATTGTTACCGTTTTAATTAAATACATTCAAACGATCAAAAAGCAATAAAATAATACTAAAAAAACGACCATTGCAATTATTATCAATTGTTACCAACCCGTTAACTAGAACCAGCAAACGGTTCACGGGACCCCTACCAGCACGGGTGGCGGCGGTGTTACCGTGCTAGTAGTAGGGTACCCGTGCCCAATTCTGGTGGCGCCCCGTCCACCCTAATAAGGCTATGGGGATTGGAACCCTTCACCCTTTTCTTCCCCTTGTCCACGTCAGCGTCACGTCATTTCCTCTCTCCCCCTCCCCAAAGCAGGGAAATGGTTCCCTCTTCTTCCCCCTTTCCCTTTCCTTTTTATAATATTTTTTTAAATAGAAAAAAACCAA
Source organism: Ambrosia x helenae (assembly GCA_030844895.1). Taxonomy (NCBI): domain Eukaryota; kingdom Viridiplantae; phylum Streptophyta; class Magnoliopsida; order Asterales; family Asteraceae; genus Ambrosia; species Ambrosia x helenae. Next base: position 113,771,994 of record CM061226.1, on the reverse strand, counting down.
TAAATATATATATATATATATAATATTAATTGATAGGAAAAGACAAAATACAAAGAACGGGCGGCACATTATTACCGATTGCACCGAATTGATTCCGGAGGGGGCGGTGTTTGCCGTCGTCAACCCCAGCCACATAATCACACCGATCTTGCTTGCCGAGCCACACCCCATAGCCTAAGTTATTTGAAAGAAATTGGATGTTTATTTATTTAATGTTTTCTAATTTAACGGCGGAAGTTTTGTTAACTTTTTTTTTCATTAGGGGTTCCTATCCTAGGGATAGGTCACAGGTTCGATTCATGCACACCACAAAAGAATTCCCCATGACGGTTTAAGCTTAGGCAAGGAGGACACCGGTGTGTGGGTAGGGATTCGAACTTGGGACCACTAGGTTAGGGTTCTACAAGGATTTCCACTTAACTAAATCTTTCAAAAAAAAATCTTATTAAAGAAACTCGTTTGATAGATATGTAATTTTCCATCAACTTTATTAAGATGGTATACCAAGAGCCATAATGTAATTTCTTAATTTTTTTTATCAAATTCTTCCATTTATACCCTTGTTGTATAACTTTTGAGGCCAATAGTATAAACTACTAATGCAACAGAAAAATGGGGAAATGGATTTAAATACTCCCAACTATCGCCTATTGGCGGATAGCACTCCCAACTATCACTTTGGCGGATAGCACTCCCAACTTTCAACTTGTTGGCCATTATCACTCCCAAACTAACTGGGGTCTAACCCAGTTAGTGTTTGTGGCCAAAATGTAAAAACAAAACTTAAGGGACCATTTTGAAACTTTTTATTATTATTATTATTATTATTATTATTATTATTATATATTAACAGAGAGAGAGGGGGAGTTCAGAGAGAGAGAGAGTTCAGAGAGAGAGAGAGAGAGAGAGACTTAGCCCACCATCTGCCGCCACCCCACCACCACCCCGCCACCACCACCACCACCACCATCTGCCATTAGCCTCCCCAACAACCACCGTCTCCCTCGTCACCCCCAACACAAACACAGATCTAGAGAGAGAGAGAAAGAGAGAGAGAGAGAGAGAGAGAGAGAGAGAGAGATGAAGCCACCTTCTCCGGTTATCCCTTCAGACCGGTCACCACCTCCGGTTACAAACTTAATTATTATTATTATTATTACTAATTCCCCTACAACTTCTTCTTCTTCCTCCTCTGTTTTCGATGAACAACCGGAAATACATATCCATTTCGTCTACTCAGCTGTAGAAGAAACCTTTCACGAACGAAAACCCTCCCTAAACATATCCATTCCGTCTGCTCAGCTGTAGAAGAAACCCACGGCGGAGGAACGCCGGAAATACAGAGGAGTTCGACAACGGCTATGGGGGAAGTTCGTCGCAGAGATTCGTGACCTAAACAAGAAAGGCTCTAGGGTTTGGTTAGGGACGACGGAGAGTGAAGGGTTGGGTAGGGTTAAGGGTGGGTCGGGTCGGGTCAGGTTAAGGTTGGGTTCAGAGGGTGGTCTGGGTCGGGTTTATAGGTGGTGGTAGGTGGATGAAGGTGAAGGGTGGTGGTAGGTGGATGAAGGTGAAGGGTGGTTTCCGGTGGTGGTGGTTTCCGGTGGAAGGTGGTTTTCCAGTGAGAGTGGTGGTGGTGGTTTAGAGAGAGAGAGAGAGAGAGAGAGGGGGGGAGGGGGGGTTCTATTGCAGAATATGAGGGGGGGGGGGGGTTATAAGTTAAAGGTTTGATTTAAAAAATGCCTCTTAAGTTTTGTTTTTTACATTTTGGCCACAAACACTAACTGGGTTAGACCCCAGTTAGTTTGGGAGTGATAATGGCCAACAAGTTAAAAGTTGGGAGTGCTATCCGCCAAAGTGATAGTTGGGAGTGCTATCCGCCAATAGGCGATAGTTGGGAGTATTTAAATCCATTTCCCCCAGAAAAATTAACCCAACCACTTTCTCAAAATGTAACTCACCTCCATAAAACACATTAAACCCAATTTAATTTCAAAAATATATATAAACTAACATTCCCGGTCTCTGTTTATGGCCGCTTGCCTAGTACGTGGTTGCGAGTTGATTTCTTCCTCCTCTTCCTCCTCCGCAATGATCTGTGTCGTTTCCCAAACGGCGTTTATAAATAGTTGGTTTTCCTCGCTCGACGAAGATGACGAATCATACAAAGGTAAATACGACATGGTTGGGTTTTTTTTAGAGAATTGAATTATTTTAAAAAATTTAGAGAGAATTGGTTAAGGTTGAGAGAATTTTTATAGAAAAATGTAGTGTTAAATGGTGGTATATATATAATTTGAAAAATAAAGTTTTTTTTTTTTTTAAATAAAATGGTTGTTGAGGCTCTAACGGTTCAAAAAAATAAAATAAATAATCATGCATGTGCCCCGTCCTGATCGTCCTATCCAGGACGTTGGAGACAAAGCGGCGAGGGCGGTGTGCTCGTCGTGGACTAGGAATGAGCATACAAGGCCGAATACCGATACCGTCCCGTCCCGATCCCAATCCCGTACCGAACCGAGGGTGTTCGGTATCGGTACCCACATTTAGAGGTTTTCGGTTTCGGTATTATCGGTATCGGTACGAGATCGGTATGGTATCGGTATTTTAAGGTAAAATACCGATACCATACCGGTACCGTACCGTACCGATACCGAACCGATACCGGTACCATACCGTATGTGTTCGGTATCGGTATTGGGTTTTGAGAGTTTTCGGTATCGGTTTTTTCGGGTTCGGTATCGGTTGGTACCGATACCGTCCCGAGCTTATCCCTATCCTGAACGGGCTGGATCGGAGGGTGGGAAGTTCCCCACACCGAGCATTCTTACAAAATCAATAATGGTGGTTTCCTATTTTTTCCTTTCATACTTTTAAGTCATCTAATTATGTCTCCGTGACATTCTCGTCATCTTAACTATTAGTAGGTGGCAATTGGTGGTCCGGGTACTCTCGAGTACCTGATTCGCCAAAAGGGTGCCCGAGAGTGCTCAGAAATTGATTCGTTGGCCGTTAAAAAAAATTGTCTTAATTAATGGTCGAGATAACTTTGTACGCTTTGTGGGTTAAAAACAATTTTTATATGATCCTCTCTGGCATTGTCTCTCTCTATATATATTATATATATGTGTGTGTATATATATAAGCGTATTAAAGATAGTCAATGGATCATGTTTGAGGAGTTTAAAATCGACTGGTTTCTACATCGGTTCTTGTTTTGGGTTATGATATACGTTGATTTTAGTAGCTTGTGATTTAGATTAGTTTTACCAAAACAAGATCAAGATTTAAATTTACAGAATGATTATTATTTTTACTAGCCACACACAATAGGCAGAGAACCTTTCGTAACATAGTATAACTAGTGAGATACCCGTCCGTTGGGACGGGTTTTCGAACGGAGATTAGAAAGCGTGAAAGTTTATTAATCCATGTATATGATATCTCAAATTTAGTTATGTAGTTGGCGCATACATGATTTATTACTAATGTTGATATAGTCATGAAGAAAAGATGAATACATTAACCATAATAACATAAATAGTCGGGTGAAAATGAAAATGGCAAGCAACAATGATGTATGTTAAATAAAAGCCAAAATGTGTGAAATGTTTCATGAAACACACATGTTCTCTACTCATTAGATTGTTGTAATTTCCGATTTGATCTCCTAGTTTTATACTTGTCCGTTTTTTAGGAATTCAATGTAATCTGAATTCAATGTAATACAATTAATCTAAATCAAACTAACACAACCTCCAAATCAATAGAAGGGTTCGAGGCCGGTGTTCCACGACTTAAACCCATACTCACCTGGTGCTGCTACTACTATACATGCCAATCAAAAGTGGTTAGCTAGGACTCACTTGAACTAAAATTTAAAGGCGAAGAATCTTACTATACATGTTAGAGAAGTTGGCAAGTAGCTTATTATAGATAGAGGTGAAAATGGGTAGGTTGTGTGGCATTGGTCCAAATGGATGCGAAACACTTTTGGTAATTTGGCCCAGAATCTTCATATCATAGAAAGAGTTGAACGGGTCACCAATACATACCTCACCAAAATGAGTGCAGAATCTTATTGTAGTAATGCAATTGCATGAAAACATAAAATAATCAAACTGTTTTGCAAGAAATGAGAAATGACCTGCTGGAAAGGAGATCACAAGTGTTTTTGAGCTTCCTCTCAATCTAAACATTTTTTATTTAGTAGTAGATCAAGTGATCAAATATGTTTCACCTTTTTTTAACTTATTGAAACAACCATTTTTACCTGTTGAATGGGTCATAATAGCTTTTCAATACTCTAGAAGGCTAACCACTGTAAGAAAGATTTAAGGGACAAGATTTCTGATGCTTTAAACATTAAACATTTGAGTGACATCCCCTGTATTTTAAGCCTAGAACTATAGTTTTCATTCATCTTGTCCATGCCTCCACTCACATTGGTTGGCGATTTCAACCGGTTTATGTAAAAATGGAGCAACTAAGTGTTAGTGTGGTGTTTCTCCTCTTGAGATCAAAGGTTCAAACTCCGCCGAGGGCGGATTTAGTGTAATTTAACCCGTTAAAAAAATCTATTTTCATTAAAAAGATATATGCAATAACTTGAAGTTCTAGGGTTGACGGATTGAAGAAAACAGTAGACGAAATTGTTGACTCGAGTTGTAGTCTGTTGAACTCGGTCACAATTGCTGCAGTGATGACGAAAATCTGGCTAATGATATTTTCTGTCTTGATTACTTCTGCTTTTTCTACCCAGAGAGTGACCTCTATCTCATTTGCGCATATGACACCAAAGTATAATGGCTTAAATCGGGCACACAGAGTTATAATAACTTAATAATATATAATAAACCTTAAAACATTCATATTTAGTATGAAGTTAAATGTGAATAAGTTCGTTATTATTGTGAAGTTATCAATTTATGACTGAAATATTATCCTGTGGTCAGTTTTCTTAGCTGATATTTTGGTAGCTGATGTTCGTTTTCGATTTACAAAAAACAAAAGCGGATGTTTATCTTTAAATCTGAAGGTTCATTCCATATGTTGTTTATTATTTAAATAGATAGCATACATTTAGTTATAACAGTTGACAGAAATAGTTGAAGAGGTGAAGTATCATTATTTTTATTTAAATGTAAGTGGACGTTTACCTCTCATCTTGAATGGTAACCTTTCTCAATCTCATTCTAGCCCTTGGACCAATAGGCGTTACATGCTCAACACGGCCAACGTAATCTGGGAGTGTAGTTAGAAAATTACCAACCTAAGTATATGAAATCTGTTTTTGTTGTATTGTTTTACCTGTAAGTAGCTTTGGTAATATCATTCTTGGAGCAAGCTCATCATAAGTTGCAAAGTTGTAGTAGCAAGTTGGAATGTCTTGGTTATCTAAAGGAGTAAAAGTTGCCCTTTTCCCAAACTTTAGCGATGCAGGATGAGGGACGGAAGGCATGTATTGACGTTGCGGATATATGACATACTTTTCAACTGTGTAACATTGTTGAACTTTGATGATCTAGTCGAAATGGTCGGCATTGTTAACGTCAGTGATTGCCTCAATAGCATCTCCCTGCGAAAGATATAAATATAATGCAGCAATGGAAAAATTAGATAATAAAACTGATAATAGCTGGTGAGAATCATGATGAATCACTTACATGGATGTCAACGAACTGGTAACATAAGTCGGTCATCTTCTCTTTTAGTTTCGCATAAGGGATCCATCTTTTTTAGAACCCTGACTTCAAGTGGTCCTGATGCGTCCCCTACTTTCACTGGTGATATTGGTTTTGGAGCCATTCTTAAAACTGATTCATTCAGTAAGTGAATGATGAACCTATGTTGGTGGTCTTGATTGTTATTTGTTAAGACCGGATCTTTGATCACCTAAGATCAAGCACACATTTTGCAGCATTATATCCTATTTTCCAGCAACAAATGTACAACATTGAAACCTATTTTCCATCAACATTTTAACAACACTAAAACCTGGTATTCCAGTTGATCAAACGACCTGTGGGTCTAAAAACACCTACCTAGTCCAACTTACCCCTTATTATGGCAGAACCATGATTACCACATGAGGAAGTAGCAAATAAAGGGGTTTCAATAGTTCAAGCACCACTGTGGCACTGTCACATATGTACACATACATGGGTTATCAGAACATTAAAAAGTGGTCAATTAGGGTGATTGATACCAACTGTTATCTTAAAAATTGGTCAAACAATATGACATGGAGCATAAAATAAGTAATCGGTTAACTTAATTTAGAGTAACTAACCTTGTCCAATAACGTACACCTTGTATGCTCACTGGTCACCTCTCCTTTAGCCTCCTAAAACTGATTCATTCAGTAAGTGAACGATGAACCTATGTTGGATGCAAAGATAAATCATTAATTAGTATAAAGAGTCCTTTTATATACTACTATTGAAATTTGGAGCATAAAATAAGTAATCGGTTAACTTAATTAGCATTCTTCCCTTTTAACAAACAGTCAAACACAAAGTTCCTTTTTAGTTCATAAGAGTCCTTTTATATACTACTATTGAAATTTGGCAAACAACTAATTAGTTTAAAACAAACCTAGCAATTTAAAAAACTTATTTAAAATTATATAATTAAACTCTTGATATAAATGTTGGCTATAAAATAAACATACCTTTGGAGACTTGGAGTAAAGAAGCTTGTAAGTTTGAAGTCATCCAATGCCTCAGTTTTTGACCTTGCAGTCCCATCAAAGGTAGAGGAAACGGTGAAGAAGAGCCTGCCAATGAGTCACTAATCAAAGTTATATACAATTCACAGCCATCAGCAAGATGAAGAAACAATGAAAACATTGAATCATCATGAATTTACCTAACAAAGAGAACCTTAGAAACTGCAAACACAGTCAATCATTCATGAATCATATAATAAGATACACAAAAGAATTATATCGACGGACCATCATGCCTCAAATACGAAATCAACTCAAACAATATGGCCAACCATGACGCATCCTCTGTTCGTCAACAACACGGCTCGCCGCCGCCACGGCTACACTCTTTGGATTCGTATTTTGGGATTTGAGAAGGTCACCAAAGAGGGAGACGAATTTGGTTTGATATTTGAGACTACCGTATGAAGACGATAGAAATCAATTTAGGCTGAGGTGAAGATGGGTGATATTTATGTATAAACTGAGAAGAAAACATATAATCAATTGTGAGGGGCGATCCTTGACTAAATTTATCAAAAAATAAAGAAATAAACCTTACATGAACAAAGATCAATCAAAACCTAAAAACAATCCATTGAAGATGACACCAATCGAAAGCACATGGAATGAATTGACAATACGAAAATGGGTAAAGAAGAAACAAATGAAACCAGATGGAATGAGTGGGGAATCTTATAGATGAGGAGTGAGGAGAGTAAGCCTGAAATTACGGGAGAGTGGGAATAACCATCCTGAAGCTATACAACTGCCTACTCAAGATAAAAACTGTCAAATTTTTGTAGTAACTGTCATATTATTGTGGCTGAGATTTAATCTCAAAAATAACCAACCAATTTGAATGGTCCAGATAAAAGCAAAATCAGTTTTTTCCCTTAAAGTAGCAGTTACCAATGTGGTGAACAATATATTAATAATTTAGATAAGAATCAAGTAACGAACCATGGACACGACCACCCTTACTCAAACCTAAAATTTAACTAACCGGTTTTAGTTTATAAAAGTGGATATGCCAGTACGTATTTCATCTTGCCTCAACTTCAGGATACTTGAAAATATTCATTTTGCTACATTTTTTCTTGTTTATTACCACTTTAGCCTCTAGAGATCCAAAATCCTGAAATTTACAATCAGGCTATGGGGTGTGCAGACATGAGAATGTTCATGTCTCAATGCCACCTAGGATGGCTCTCATGTTCTCTTGGTTGAGACATGACAAGGGTGTGGAGACACCACAATGTTATGTCTCAAACTTTATAAACCATCCAATAAAAACAAAGATACCTAGTGGTTTAAAAAAAAAAAAGAAAAAAAAAGAAAAAAGGTGATTGGGTGTCCTTTATTGTCACACCCTCAAAATCCACTTGCGGAGTTTTACCGCGAGGCGCATGACAAACCAGGATCCAAACCAACGATCACAATAAACAAGTCTAAATGAATTAAAATGTAATTTCAAAACACAGTTTAATATTCCCGTTTACAGCGGAAGCTTATTCAAATAAAATCCAACATAAATAAATCAAGTTCAATGTTTGTGAAATCATGCAACTCTATCTAGACGCCGTGCAGACGCGTGCGCCCTAGTTCCATTGTGCTACCTTAGCGACCTGAGAAAACATGTAAAAGTTTACGTCAGCACAAAAATGCTGGTGAGTTTACAGGTTTGCAGTTCAAGTACCAAGTCCACCTGTCCATACTATAACAAATAGAAAACCAGTATACGCTAGCTAGGCGTACGTTTGTTACTACCACGATTGGAAAACCATTACTAACTCGAATACCAAAAGTATGCCCGATGTATGTTCCTGTTGTTCCTGTTGTTCCTGTTTGAGACAATATGCACCCGCCGACCCTCCAAGTCGACGAGCGGGGTTGGTCACTCCCAATAGCGCTATTCACATTTCCCCGTTGTGCAAACCCGCACATTCATGGTTCCCCCCGGGACTTCCAAAGATCGTGTAGTACACAATAGAAACCCATAGTATGACAGTAGTTACCAAATAATCGTTTTAACACATGTTTTCTCCCCCGAAAGTATAAAACCAGTTTAAAAGAGGGGCCGTAAACTCACCTTAAGTTCCTTTACTCCTTAACCCGAGTAAACTCAGCTGCTATGCTAGTCCCGTAAAGTGGCGACCTAACATACGACAGTTACAAGTACTTAGACTAATAACCCGCAGGTTAATTAGTCCCTAGATGTCCAGACCATAACCAAGTTCGTTTGAAAACACCGTGACTGTTTAACTGACCCAAAGTACAAGACTCGACATCCCATTGGTGACCCGAGACTCCCCGTGTTATGTTTACGCTCCAAAACATACAATAACGTAAGTATACTTAACATACGTTAACACACAACAAGTTATAGCACATAGTTCACGTATCACCGAAATACATCCAAATATATGTTACCAAGTTATTAGACATGTTACGGGGTTCCTAGCATGTTACTACATGTTAAATCGGGTCTCGGAATGCTAATTTACACTTACAGCAGCAGTACACGCGATTAGGAAAAGTCAACTAGCATTTAGGTTGGTCAACTAGCAATTAGGAATCCTAATCGCCTCTATTATAGGCGATTGGGGCTATACCATATGTTATTATTAGCAATTAGGGCTAATCACATGAACTTACTAGCAATTGGGGCTAATCACATGAACTTACTAGCAATTAGGGCTAATCACATGAACTTACTAGCAATTAGGGCTAATCACATGAACTTACTAGCAATTAGGGCTAATCACATGAACTTACTAGCAATTAGGGCTAATCACATGAACTTACTAGCAATTGGGGCTAATCACATGAAGTTATAGGCGATTGGGGCTAATCACATGATATTATTGGCGATTAGCACCCCAATCGCATGAGTTACAGGCGATTAGCATTGCTACTCGCCTGTAACCATGCTGTTCCGGTTTTTCGCGCGTTTAACGCTCCAAATCAGATCCAGAGCGTGTGTAACTACCCAATATCATCCCAAACACTATCCTAAACATGTTTAAACCCAAAACCCTTCGTTCATCCTCGTAAAATCAGTCCTGCATGCAACCAAAGCAATCCAAACACATACACATAGCATGCAACATTCAATTAACGCATGTAATCATAACCCTATTATCCAATTACTGAGATTTCTATCATCATACTAACAATATTTATTCTGACCTAGCATGATAACACATCAAATCATCATCAAGAATCATAAAAATCCTATCTTTCTAATCATACACACCCATAACGCATGTATATTAGTTATAATCCGATTAACAACCATTATTGACGATTTTCAGAAAGCTTTTTCGTTTATGAACAGGTCTGGACCATTAGGGATTTATTAAAAACGTTTACAAAGTGTTATGGATGAGAATCAAACCTTGGAATTGTAAAAGGATGATGGTTAGACCTTGAAACCTTGTGTTTTTGATCAAATCGCCTTCCAGAGGTTGTTTAAGTGTTTGGGGCGGTTATGGGACGACTAGGGTTTGTCTAATTGAGTTTAGGAGGTTAAGTATGGTATTTATAGGCGTTTCTAGTCGTCCAGCCCGTTCCATGCGATTGTGCAGGTTTATACGCGATTAGGAATCCTAATCGCGTGAACAGTAACGCGTTTGGGGCCTAATCGCATGAACAGTCATGCGATTAGTCCCAGTCGCACCATATGAATCCCAGTCACACCATATGAACCCCAGTCACACCACATGATCCCCAGTCACACCACATGATTCCCAGTCACACCACATGATTCCCAGTCACACCACATGAACCCCGTTTTAACATATGTTAACACGTATTAATGTACCGACAAGTCACATAATGATTGTAAACACATAACACAAGTAAATACACATATTCACACTCGTTCACCAATTCCCGGGACTCGAGACTCGTATGTTCCGTATGCCCTGACGATCCTACCGATCGTCACCGTTTGTACACTTGGTTAAGGACTGACATCTAACGAACCTCTAGACCAACATCCAATGATCTTCTAGACTAACCAATAGTTCCCGAACCATAACCCGACTTAACTAACCCAGTTAAGTACAATATACGCGTGACTCGCTAAGGTAGACTTTCATCTAGACAACGTTGTTAACCCGAATTTGCCAGGTGTCACATCATCCCCACGTTAAAAGAATTTTCGTCCCGAAAATTTGTACAAGTACAGAAAGAACAAAAGAAGTAACGAAGGAAACAAGCAAAAGGTAGAAACCAAAAGAGAGATTTACCCCGAGTTGTCACATCATCCCCACGTTAAAAGGAATCTCGACCCGAGATTCATTCAGCTGCCGAAGAGATATGTCTCGACTCGAACGCTTCCTTAGGAAAGAGATGAGGATACTTAGACTTCATCTGATCCTCCCGTTCCCACGTATATTCCGGTCCCCGGTTCGAGTTCCACCGAACCTTAACGATACGAATCTTGCTGTGACGTAGGCTACGAATCTTGTAATCAAGGATCTCCACAGGTTCTTCCACAATCCGAAGACGATCATCAACCTTGATCTCTTCTAGTGGAACGATGAGAGACTCGTCAGCCAGACACTTCTTCAAGTTTGACACGTGAAAGACGTTATGTACGTTACCGAGCTCCGTCGGTAGGTCAAGTCGATATGCCACCGGCCCAATCCGTTCCAGGATCGTAAATGGGCCGACATATCGCGGATTGAGTTTGCCACGCTTCCCAAAGCGTATGACGCCCTTCCACGGTGAGACTTTTAGAAGTACCTTGTCATTGACTTGGAATTCCAGTGGTTTGCGACGCTGATCAGCATAACTCTTTTGCCGGTCCCGTGCCGCCGCCAACCGATTTCGAATCTGTACGATCTTTTCCGAAGTTTCGTACACTAGTTCAGGCCCAGTGAGTTGACTCTCACCCACTTCAGCCCAACAAAGAGGAGAACGGCATTTCCGTCCGTACAGTGCTTCGAACGGAGCAGCCTTGATGCTCGTGTGATAACTGTTGTTGTATGAGAATTCTACCAACGGCAGATGAGCTTCCCAACCCTTCCCAAAATCGATCACACATGCCCGCAGCATGTCTTCTAAAGTTTGAATCGTACGCTCACTCTGACCGTCAGTCTGTGGATGGTAAGCCGTACTCATGTCTAGTTGTGTACCCAGAGCTTTGTGCAAAGACTTCCAGAAGTGAGAAGTAAAATGGGAGTCACGATCCGAGATAATAGAAACTGGTACCCCGTGCTTAGAAACAACTTCTTTCAAGTAAAGACGAGCCAAACGATCCATGGTGTCGGTCTCCTTAATAGCAAGAAAATGGGCTGATTTCGTCAACCGATCGACAATCACCCATATCTTGTCATTCCCGCTTGGTGACTTAGGAAGTTGTGTGACAAAATCCATAGTAATCCGTTCCCATTTCCATTCCGGAATTTCAGGTTGTTGCAGGAGACCTGACGGTTTCTGGTATTCCACCTTGACCTTAGCACAGGTCAAGCATTTGCTCACGTATGAGGCTATGTCCGACCTCATGTTTGGCCACCAGTAAAGCACTTTCAGATCTTGGTACATCTTATCCGAACCAGGATGAATAGAATACCGGGACTTATGAGCCTCATCAAGAACAAGCTCCCGTAGTCCCCCGAATAAAGGAACCCATATGCGTTCTGCGAAATAGTGCAGGCCATCAGGCCTTCGCTCTAGGTGCTTGTCGGCACCGTGCATGGTTTCAGCTTTAAGGTTTTCCTCCTTCAAATCTTCCAATTGGGCAGAACGGAGTTGATCAGGTAACGACGAATGGATAGTGAGCTGCAACGCCCGAACGCGACGAGGTTTAGAAGATTCCTTCCTGCTCAAGGCGTCTGCTACAACATTCGCCTTGCCAGGATGGTACTTAATAGCACAATCATAGTCGTTCAAAAGTTCGATCCAACGGCGCTGCCGTATGTTCAAGTGTTGTTGGTCGAAAATGTGTTGGAGACTCTTGTGATCGGTGTAGATGGTGCATTTGGTACCGTACAAGTAATGTCTCCAAATTTTCAACGCGAATACCACGGCACCCAACTCCAAGTCATGAGTTGTGTAGTTCTTCTCGTGCACTTTGAGTTGACGAGAAGCATACACAATCACTTTCTCGCGTTGCATCAACACGCAACCGAGTCCATGAATGGAAGCATCACAGTAAACGACAAAATCATCAGGACCCTCAGGTAAAGACAGAATAGGAGCAGAACACAGTTTAGACTTCAGTTCTTCAAACGCGGACTCTTGTGATTCACCCCAGTCGAACTTCTTATCCTTCTGAGTGAGAGTGGTGAGGGGTTGAGCAATCTTCGAGAACCCCTGAATGAAACGACGATAATAGCCCGCAAGGCCTAGGAATTGCCGCACCTCAGTTGGCGTCTTTGGTGCTCCCCAGTCCTTGATCGCTTCGATTTTAGCAGGATCGACATGAATCCCTAGTTCATTAACCACATGTCCTAGGAATTGAACTTCGCGTAACCAAAAGTCACACTTTGAGAACTTGGCGTAAAGTTGTTCCCGTCGCAAGAGTTCCAAAACTAACCGCAGGTGTTCCCCGTGTTCGGTCTCGTTCTTGGAGTAGATCAGAATGTCATCAATAAATACAATGACGAACTTATCCAGATATGGTTTACAGACGCGGTTCATCAAGTCCATGAAAACCGCCGGTGCGTTCGTGAGACCGAAAGGCATGACCAAGAATTCAAAATGGCCATAACGTGTTCGAAAAGCAGTCTTTGCAACGTCAGCCTCCCTGACGCGCAGCTGGTGATAACCGGACCTCAAATCGATCTTGGAATAATAACTAGAACCCTGAAGCTGGTCAAATAGATCATCGATACGTGGAAGAGGATAACGGTTCTTGACGGTCAATTTGTTCAGCTCTCTGTAGTCTACACACAATCGGAAACTTCCATCCTTCTTCTTGACAAATAAAATCGGGGCTCCCCAAGGGGAAGAACTTGGCCGGATGAAACCCTTGTCCAAGAGTTCCTGCAACTGGCTAGACAATTCCTGCATCTCGGGAGGTGCAAGACGGTAGGGGGCCCGAGCAATAGGAGCAGCCCCCGGTACAAGATCAATACCGAACTCGACTTGACGATGAGGAGGAAGACCAGATAAATCATCGGGAAAAACATCAAGAAATTCGCGTACCACCGGAATGTCGTCAATCTTCTTCTCATCACTGGAGGAAACAGATAAAAGCGCCAATACGGCTGGATAACCCTTCCGAAGACACTTAAGGGCTTTCATGCTAGAGATGATGTTTAGCGAAACACCACCCTTGATACCGTACACAGAAAGAAATTCTCCATCAGGGAGAGGAATCCGAATAACCTTATCGTAACAGACAATCTCCGCGCGATACAAAGATAACCAATCCATTCCTACTACAACGTCAAAACTACCCAATGGTACCGGCATAAGGTCGATGGGGAATGATAAACCCGACAACTCTAACTGACACTCCCGAAGAACACTAGTAGCTTCAATCGTTTTCCCGTCAGCCAACTCAATAATATACTTGGTCTCTAATGGTACAGGTACTACATCTAGCAGTCGACTAACGTCCATGGATACAAAACTCTTGTCGGCACCAGAATCAAATAACACGCTAACAGAATGATTATTGAGAAGAAACGTACCGGTGACTGTATCAGGGTCCTGCCTAGCCTCAGCAGCTCCAATGACGAAGGCACGTGCATTTCTGCCGCCGCCCCCGTTGTTACCATTCCCGTTGTTTCCACCCTGTTTCAGTTTTGGGCAATCCTTCTTGTAATGCCCAGTGTCACCGCAGTTGTAGCACCCTTGTTTCCCTGTAGTACCCTGAGTAGTCGGAGCTGAACTGTTGGTCGGAGCCTGAGTCGATGGAAGTGTAACCCGACAATCTTTAGCATAGTGGCCTGTTCGCTGGCAGCGGTGACAACGGTTACTGTCGCAGTTCCCTTGGTGATGGCGTCCGCACTTGTTGCATTTGGGCAGTTTTCCCGCATAACCACCCTGCTTATTACCCGAAGACGATGAACCCCCATTATCAAACTTTTTACCCTGCTGTGCAGACCCAGACCCTTTCCCGTCGTTTTCCCACTTGCGCTTATTGTTCTCTGGAGTCTTAGCAGTCGAACCTTTCGCCGGCAAAATCCCCTCATTCACCTTTAAATTAGTCATCCTATGTGCAGATCGAACTACCTCTGCATAAGTGGGATGATTCCCAGCAGCCACTAACCCTGCAATTTCCGGCACCAACCCTGAGACATAATGTTCAATCTTACGATACTCTGGTACGTGCAAATCGGGACATAGCACTGCCAACTCATTTCTCCTCACGGTATACTTCTCGATTTCCGATCCAGTCATCTTGAGGTTCCACACCTCATGCTCCAGCTTCTGTACTTCTTCCCTCGGGCAATACTCCCGCTTCAACAACTGCACAAAGTTCTCCCACGGCATAGCATATGCCTCCCCAATACCCATATTCTGGGTGATACCATTCCACCAAGTCAATGCCACGTCCTGAAATAACGCAGCCGAATACTTCACCCGATCTTCTGGGAGACAGTTACACATCAGGAATACCGACTCCACTTTCTCCAACCACCTAAGCAAGCTAACCGCACCCTCAGTGCCAGAGAATTCCTGGGGCTTGCAGTCCCGGAACATCTTGTAGGTGCACATGGGTGGGGGTGGGTCAACAGGACCACCTGAAATGAAACGTATGAGAAACCACGAATAACGTAAACAAGGTTCACCAATAAGGCAATGAAAACGGATAAAACAACTTACCACCACCGTTGTGCCCTAACTGAAAGGCAGCCTGGAGCAAGTTGTTCAGATCAGCCTGTGATAGGTTAATACCTCCACCACGACCACCAGCACCACCGCGACCACCACCGCGTCCACCATTGCGACCACCTCCTCGTCCTCCACGCACTCCAGACATGATTCTGGCAGAAAGAACGAGAAAATTTAGTTTCGCAGTTAAAGATAACCACTAATGTTCACAAGATCAAAGCTAGATCCAATCCAGGACTATCCCTTCAAACCCAGAGCTCACTAGGGCTTCCATGCATTTCGTTTTATGATTTTGTGTGCACCCAAAATGATAAAACGCTCTACATGGTCCTCCAAGTGTTCTCCTAGTTCAAAGTTCAAATCACCGAACATAGACTCTTAGCTACACACCGTAATACTACGGTAGTTCATGACAAGTGTTTCTATTGGAGTGCGAAAGGGAGATGTCCGAGCCTTGGACAATTCTCAAGAGCACACGAGTTACTCCAATAGACTACACTGCCTAGATAACAAGTAACCCAACCTAAGATAGAACGGATGATGTAACGTAGAAAGACCAACGATTTAGAGGCACCCCGACAAGACCATACGTAAACCACTATAACGTTTAGTACCATGTGATCGTCTAGTGTGTGCGACTCGGCTATAGACTAGACTCTACATGCAGTCCTAGTTCACTATAACCATTGGCTCTGATACCAATCTGTCACACCCTCAAAATCCACTTGCGGAGTTTTACCGCGAGGCGCATGACAAACCAGGATCCAAACCAACGATCACAATAAACAAGTCTAAATGAATTAAAATGTAATTTCAAAACACAGTTTAATATTCCCGTTTACAGCGGAAGCTTATTCAAATAAAATCCAACATAAATAAATCAAGTTCAATGTTTGTGAAATCATGCAACTCTATCTAGACGCCGTGCAGACGCGTGCGCCCTAGTTCCATTGTGCTACCTTAGCGACCTGAGAAAACATGTAAAAGTTTACGTCAGCACAAAAATGCTGGTGAGTTTACAGGTTTGCAGTTCAAGTACCAAGTCCACCTGTCCATACTATAACAAATAGAAAACCAGTATACGCTAGCTAGGCGTACGTTTGTTACTACCACGATTGGAAAACCATTACTAACTCGAATACCAAAAGTATGCCCGATGTATGTTCCTGTTGTTCCTGTTGTTCCTGTTTGAGACAATATGCACCCGCCGACCCTCCAAGTCGACGAGCGGGGTTGGTCACTCCCAATAGCGCTATTCACATTTCCCCGTTGTGCAAACCCGCACATTCATGGTTCCCCCCGGGACTTCCAAAGATCGTGTAGTACACAATAGAAACCCATAGTATGACAGTAGTTACCAAATAATCGTTTTAACACATGTTTTCTCCCCCGAAAGTATAAAACCAGTTTAAAAGAGGGGCCGTAAACTCACCTTAAGTTCCTTTACTCCTTAACCCGAGTAAACTCAGCTGCTATGCTAGTCCCGTAAAGTGGCGACCTAACATACGACAGTTACAAGTACTTAGACTAATAACCCGCAGGTTAATTAGTCCCTAGATGTCCAGACCATAACCAAGTTCGTTTGAAAACACCGTGACTGTTTAACTGACCCAAAGTACAAGACTCGACATCCCATTGGTGACCCGAGACTCCCCGTGTTATGTTTACGCTCCAAAACATACAATAACGTAAGTATACTTAACATACGTTAACACACAACAAGTTATAGCACATAGTTCACGTATCACCGAAATACATCCAAATATATGTTACCAAGTTATTAGACATGTTACGGGGTTCCTAGCATGTTACTACATGTTAAATCGGGTCTCGGAATGCTAATTTACACTTACAGCAGCAGTACACGCGATTAGGAAAAGTCAACTAGCATTTAGGTTGGTCAACTAGCAATTAGGAATCCTAATCGCCTCTATTATAGGCGATTGGGGCTATACCATATGTTATTATTAGCAATTAGGGCTAATCACATGAACTTACTAGCAATTGGGGCTAATCACATGAACTTACTAGCAATTAGGGCTAATCACATGAACTTACTAGCAATTAGGGCTAATCACATGAACTTACTAGCAATTAGGGCTAATCACATGAACTTACTAGCAATTAGGGCTAATCACATGAACTTACTAGCAATTGGGGCTAATCACATGAAGTTATAGGCGATTGGGGCTAATCACATGATATTATTGGCGATTAGCACCCCAATCGCATGAGTTACAGGCGATTAGCATTGCTACTCGCCTGTAACCATGCTGTTCCGGTTTTTCGCGCGTTTAACGCTCCAAATCAGATCCAGAGCGTGTGTAACTACCCAATATCATCCCAAACACTATCCTAAACATGTTTAACCCAAAACCCTTCGTTCATCCTCGTAAAATCAGTCCTGCATGCAACCAAAGCAATCCAAACACATACACATAGCATGCAACATTCAATTAACGCATGTAATCATAACCCTATTATCCAATTACTGAGATTTCTATCATCATACTAACAATATTTATTCTGACCTAGCATGATAACACATCAAATCATCATCAAGAATCATAAAAATCCTATCTTTCTAATCATACACACCCATAACGCATGTATATTAGTTATAATCCGATTAACAACCATTATTGACGATTTTCAGAAAGCTTTTTCGTTTATGAACAGGTCTGGACCATTAGGGATTTATTAAAAACGTTTACAAAGTGTTATGGATGAGAATCAAACCTTGGAATTGTAAAAGGATGATGGTTAGACCTTGAAACCTTGTGTTTTTGATCAAAATCGCCTTCCAGAGGTTGTTTAAGTGTTTGGGGCGGTTATGGGACGACTAGGGTTTGTCTAATTGAGTTTAGGAGGTTAAGTATGGTATTTATAGGCGTTTCTAGTCGTCCAGCCCGTTCCATGCGATTGTGCAGGTTTATACGCGATTAGGAATCCTAATCGCGTGAACAGTAACGCGTTTGGGGCCTAATCGCATGAACAGTCATGCGATTAGTCCCAGTCGCACCATATGAATCCCAGTCACACCATATGAACCCCAGTCACACCACATGATCCCCAGTCACACCACATGATTCCCAGTCACACCACATGATTCCCAGTCACACCACATGAACCCCGTTTTAACATATGTTAACACGTATTAATGTACCGACAAGTCACATAATGATTGTAAACACATAACACAAGTAAATACACATATTCACACTCGTTCACCAATTCCCGGGACTCGAGACTCGTATGTTCCGTATGCCCTGACGATCCTACCGATCGTCACCGTTTGTACACTTGGTTAAGGACTGACATCTAACGAACCTCTAGACCAACATCCAATGATCTTCTAGACTAACCAATAGTTCCCGAACCATAACCCGACTTAACTAACCCAGTTAAGTACAATATACGCGTGACTCGCTAAGGTAGACTTTCATCTAGACAACGTTGTTAACCCGAATTTGCCAGGTGTCACATTTATGTCTCAAGAAGGACATGGGAGACGGGGGTAGGGGCTGGTGTAGAGTTTTTGAGACATGAAAAAAATTGGGACGGGGGTGGTTGCCCCGTCTATGCACCCTTTAGCCTCGGGAACGATTTTGTAAGATATCCACTCGATAATAGTCCTAAAAGTATCCATTGTATGATAAACCGTGCATGTAAAACATGTGTAATCGGTGGCACATCAAATAACCCCACACTTAGACTTTTATTTGTCCTAAAAAAAACAAACACAAATTAAACGTAAGCCTTTGAGCTACTTTTATTATTTCTGAACAATGAAAAACATGACACGCATACTAGAACTTTTCATTACGCACACACTGCACTTCTCACAATGTTCACTAATCTATCAGATTTATATGGATATATTTCGGGTGAGCTATTTAAGGGGCTGTTTGTTTTTTACTCGGAAGCACTTCTGACCTCTTTTGTTTGCGTCGTGCGGACGCGCACAGACGTTTGGAGTCTGCAGATTGTTTGTTTTTTGGAAGACCTTTCACTCAAAAAGGTCTTCCTAGCCTCTTCTTGGTGCAAACTTGTTCCAAGGTCTTCTCTTCTTCTCTTCTCCTCACCCACCACCACCCACCCCCACCACCACCACCGTCCTCCACCACCAGACTGTTGTAAAAAATCAGTTTATTGAAATTTTAGTTTATTTCAGTAGCCTACAGACGTTAACAAACAAGCAGTCTTCTTCTTACAGACTGCAGACCTTTAGTCCACCTCTTCTCCTGCAGAAAAAACAAATAGCACAAGTGAACACTCAAATTCAACCGAAGTGTGTATGTATCATAAGCTTGTATGTAAATCAAACCCTTATTTAAACTAGGTACTGTGCATGAATCAAGAACACTTAACATGGGTTTTAAAAGGAAAGCAGATAGACACATTTTTTTAACTAAAAATGAACTACTAAAGGGGATGAGTAACCGGGTCAAGTTTTATGGGTGGATCATGGAGAGATACTAAACCATTCATCCTTCATCCACTGATCACAAAATCGGCCCTTCTTCTAAATTAAGCCTCGAGAGACATATTATGTCGAGTTTGAACATTATCCTTCATCATTGCCAACTCCTCATTCAATGCGTAGTAAACATTGTTGTCCTTCCGAATGGATCGTTCAGCCCTAAATCTAATAGCACGCAACCTAAGCAGCTCCGTATACTCGTACTATGAGTAAGTCTGGTTCTTGCTACATTTTCCTTCTTGTGTCCAGTTTTCACATTTCACACGCTTCTTATATCTTTTAGCCCTTCTCTTGTTAGTTCTTTTTGACAATTCACAAAATGGTATGCAATCTAGGATAAATTGTGCATACAAAACATGTGTAATTGATGGCAAATCAGGTTACAAACCGGTTAGGTTCTCGACCGCTTTTTGTCACACCTCGGCTTTAGCTGGTAGTTACTTTCATTTTGTGAAAACGAATTCATGTCGCTTTACTGCTGTAGGTTTGTATGTTGATGTAATCATAGGACATGGGCTCAAATATATGTAAGCCCAAAAGTATAACGGGCCATGGCTAAGAAGTTGGGTTGGGTTTAGGGCCTTAGGTAACCAGGCCCAATGTAAGGTTCGGGTTTAAGGCTATGGTGCCTAACCAATAAAATGGGGCTAGTCCATGTTGGATCAATTTTTAAAATTTTAAATATTAAAAAGGTTTAGGGGCTGTTTGGTAGCCTCTTAATGAGGCTCTTAACCATTCAGCGCTGAATGATTCAGCATTCAGCGCGTTTGTTTCAGCTTCTGAATGGAATGGTTAAGTCTGAATCATTAAGATTTGAGATGTTGCTGAACCATTAAGCACTGAACTATTAAGCACTGAACTGGGCTGAACCTTAATGAGGCTCTCCTACCAATGTGGGACAAGAAAACTAACCATTAAGAGGTCCAACTTAATGATTCAGCGCTTAACCATTCAGACCTCTTAATGATTCAGCACTTAATCAACCAAACAACCCCTTAGATTTTTTGAATTATAACATCTCTATGTAAAATTACCAAGAACTCCATACGATATGATCAGAGAATTTGCTAACTTACGAATCAGAAAATTTGTCAACTCCATAAGGACTCGAAAAGTGGATGTAAAGGGGTTAGGGAGCTAAATGACATTCAAGTTCTTATCTCAATAGGCAAATTTTATCATTTATGATCAAAATTTAAGTTATGCTTTACCAAATTTTTTTTGAAAATCTTCCCTACAAACTAACGAAACTTTTTGGCGCCAAGATCAAAGGTAGCGCCGACAAGGTTTACATCTTATGCCGGATATTTGTTTCTTGATTTTACCTAGTTATCATATTGCATTAAGTTAATAGTTATTTAATTTTGTTAGTAGTCATATGGTGTGGGAGTGAATTGCAATTTTATATTTACGTGTAAAGAAAGTTATCATGTTGCATTAAGTTAATAGTCATTTAATTTTGTTATAATCTTATGAATCACGAATAGTTGAATCAAATAGTAAGCTAAGTTCATGTTGTTTAGTCAATGAGGAAATTAAAAACCACTTCAAATAAACTCTACCAAAACCTACCTAAAAGACGTTAAGACACTTGGAGCTCAAAGAGACAACTAACAAAACTTTGGATAACTGTGGTCACCCTTCCCCCTTCCTTCCCCCTTGTCCACGTCAGCGCCATGTCATTTCCCCCTTCCCCTCCCCCTTTTAGGGGAAATGGTTCCCCCTTCCCCCTTCCCTTTTTTATTATTTTTCTTTTTTATTTTTTTGTACATTTTATATTTCATTAATTTTTTTTTTCATTAAAATTAAAAACCAAATTACATGTAAAATAAAAAACACTAAAAAAAAAAAAAAAACGAAACTAAAAATATTAAAAAAAACGAAACTAAAGAAAAAAAAAATACAAACTACTCGTTATCAACGTCATCGACACGGAAATTGTTCCAAATATGGTCGATTAAATCCGAGCAAAGGTTGGCGTGCATATTACTATCCTCTAATGCCCACCTGTTCGATTGTTGTTGTGTCGCGTCAACCGGCTCGAGATTCTCTTCAACGTCATTTGGGTCATACTCACATATCGCACGGCCTTCATCTTCGATTATCATATTATGTAGTATCGTACAAGCGTACATAATATATCTCAAGCTTTGTGGATGCCATGCACGTGCGGGTCGCCCAATTACATGCCATTTCGACTTTAAGACACCGAATAACCGTTCGACGTCTTTTCTCGCCGACTCTTGGCACTTTGCAAACTTTTTCCTTTTGTCATAAGTGGGAATTTGTATGGTTTTCACAAGAGATGTATAACTTGGGTATATACCGTCAGCCAGATAATACCCGTGCTTATATTCTACCCCGTTGAGAACGAACGAATCATCCGGACAGGTACCATTAATGATGGGGTCGAAAACCATGGATCTTGCTAGAACATTTAAATCGTTACATAAACCAGCAACTCCGAAGAATGCATGCCAAATCCAAAGGTCTTGTGAGCAAACAGATTCTAGAATAATTGACGGCTCTCCAATGTCACCCCACGTAAACTGCCCTTTCCATGCAGTGGGGCAATTACGCCATGGCCAATGCGTGCAATCGATGCTTCCAAGCATGCCAGGAAAGCCATGTTTCTCTGCATGGTGTGCGTAAAGCTTTTGGATTTCGTTCTTCGTTGGCCTACGCAAGTAAACTTTGCTATATAACTTGACGACATTTTCGGTAAACCGATACAAGCATTCCCGACTCATTCTAGCAGACATCCTTAAGTACTCATCCCATGAGTCACTAGCAGTCCCGTACGCCAACTGACGAAGTGCGGAAGTGCACTTTTGTAGCGTCGTAAAACCTCGTCTTCCTCTAGCATCATAGCGTAGTGTGAAAAACTCATCATAAGTAGCCATGTCGTTGGCAATTCGTTGGAATAATCGCCGACTCATTCGAAAGCGACGCCTAAATAGTTCGTCCGTGTATACGCAGTCGTCAGCGAAGTAGTCAGCAACCAAACGATCATGTGCACCTTAAATTAAAAAAAAAAGTATAAGAAAATATAATACCATAACATAAATAAATATTAAAAATATAACACATGAAATATAAAACATTAAGTAAATTAAAAGTTATAAAAAATAAAATATACCTTCACGATCTCTGTTTAAAGCGGCCCGCCTTGTTCTTGGTTCCGAAGTTGTTTCGTCGTCACTATCTACAAACTCCAACAATATTTTTGTCGTTTCTACCATCGCGCCCGCGAAAAAATTAGCAACGTTTGCCTCGTCTGAAGACGTACTCATGATTGTAAAAAAAATTTGTTGTGTAGTTTATAAAATTTGGGAATATGTATAAAGAGGGAGTAGTTTTGTTTGAGTTTGTATAAAAATGAGAGGTTAAATATATATATATATATATATATATATATATATATATATATATATATAAATAAAAAGGTTTTTTTTTTCTAACGGTCAAAAGCCCCCAACGTTCAAAAAGCAACGGTCAAATTTCTTGGAATCTGGGACGGGGCCTTCGGTGAGATCTTCCCGTTTTTGCCGATCACCGATCGGGGGGGGCGGTGTTCCCCGTCGGCAGAGGTGTACACCTCACTTGCCGATGCCCTCCACCGATCCCATACCCCTCAGCCTTAGGGCCAAATTTATCTCAAATAGGCAGCAAGCTTCTCCAAAATCAAATAAATATGTCATTATTACTCTTTATTTTAATCTAAATAAATAGTGGGGCTCATACTTAGTGGCGTAAAGAAGGTTTAGCTTGTTAAATCGATGTAAATTTCTTGTCTACCTCCCCAACCCCAACCACACGTTTATTAGTTCCACAAATAAATATTTGTTGTCTTAGAATTAAATTCCACAAATAAAAACTAGTTGTCTTAGACTCCAACTTTTTACACAGTTACACCGAAACATCTAAAGATATGCATGATTTGGTTTAGTTTAGTTCGGTTATTAGCCTTAACTAAACCTGAAACCGAAGTCATTGGTTAATCAATCTTATTAAACAACCGGTTAGTTGGTTTGGTGTACTGGGTTAGATTGTTAGTTTTCAGTTCGGTTAAGTTAATTTTGATTAATAACCAAAACCAAACGTTGCCTAAATTTTTTGCTTAGAAGTATATGAAATGAATGTAAAAATACATGAAATGAGGGATATAAAAACTAAAAATATATGAATATATAAATGGTTTGGTTTTGGCTCGATTAATTTTTGGTTTGACTAAGGGTGCAAAAACATGATAATCGATATTAAGTTAATTTAGTTTTCGGTTAACTCAGTTTTCTATTGATTTGGTTTCGTTTCGTTTCGTTTTTTTTGTTCGCTTTTGGTCAGCGGTTTAGACATTACTCACCGCTAGACACCGTTTATCACGTTACACGTCAAATTTTTTTTAATTAAATAATAGTAATACTATACCCAAATTAAACAGAATAAAATGTTTGTTTTTATGATGCAATTATTTAAAAAAAATAACATATGAAAAAATTATGGTCGCTTAAAAATCAAAGAGTAGTTGTCTTAAAATAAGGG
This sequence comes from Ambrosia x helenae, assembly GCA_030844895.1. Classification (NCBI taxonomy): domain Eukaryota; kingdom Viridiplantae; phylum Streptophyta; class Magnoliopsida; order Asterales; family Asteraceae; genus Ambrosia; species Ambrosia x helenae. The sequence goes on along the minus strand of CM061226.1, from coordinate 113,747,464 downwards.
GAAAAGTGTAGTCATTATTTAAATAAAGGAGTATTGGATTTAAATAATTTGAACTATCATCTTTTGCTTGCCACCGGTCCCAACTAACAAAATTTGTGCTATAGCGGTGCCACCTTTTAGTATATTGTCCATCAACGGACCATGACTAACATAATATTAATTTCATAGGCGACGTCGTTTTGTTTTGGTGGTGGTGGGGTGAACACGAAGGCGGCGATAGTTTTGTGGCTGAAGTTCTAGGGTCAAGACATTGTAACTAAACACATTATGTTTCCATCTATGCTAAGACGGTTTTGGTGTTGGCGGTAGGGTGAGTGCGACGATGGTGGTGGCAACTGATAAAAGGTAAATCAAGCCATAACATTAACGTTTATTTGGTTTTTGTTGTTCTTGGGTTTTTGGTTTCTTGTTCTTGGGTGTTTTGGGGGTTTTTGTTGCCCTTACATTAGGGTATATCTTTGTTGTTTTGCGTTTTTGTTCTTGGATTTTAACTTTTTCGTGAATTGCATATGTCTTCGAATTTGATATTGATTTAATGTTTCGATTACAAATGTGTAAATAAATCAAAGTTGTTGCTCTGTATCATCTTCTAGGTTTACACTAATGTATTGATTCACATTTTTTAGGGATTACAAGTGTGTAATAACATTATGTAAATGTAAACATGAGAGCACGTTGTTGTTTGCATTATCATTTGGGTTTACATTAATGTATTGATGTATATGATGGATAATGGATTTACACCAACGTAATCAGGCGAGAAGCATGAGATTGTGATGTTTGTACATGGATCAGAGGAGAGATATGAAACGATGGCAAAAGTAAAATTACCAAAGTAGCATTTTCTGTATAAGAGTATGGAATATTATAGGTGAGCATAAAGACAAAAAAAATCCGATTAGATTTGGACCCTTCATCTAAAGCACATCAAAGGTTGGTAGGAGTTCCCGTACTTTTTGCAACTCTTACGAGTTCTCATTTTATCCAATCTCTCTCTCTCTCTCTCTCTCTCTCTCTCTCTCTCTCTCTCTCTCTCTCTCTCTCTCTTTATATATATGTGTGTGTAAATCTATCAGTAAATATGTCGGTTTAGCACATGGAACTTCATTCAATCAATTAGAAACAAGATTACATTGTGCTTATTTTTCTATTCGGATTTTTGACAACTCGAACTAATGATTTTCGGTCTAAGCTGTGTCACACAACAGCGACAACAATAACAATCCATTTGTAGTTGTTTCCTACATGTTTTTATTTCTTAAATTGTTGCTTTACATCTTCAACTGAACATTCATAAATAACTATATTTACATTACGAAGGCAAGGATTGTTCATGTAGTTATGCACCCATCCGATTACGCAATCTCGTTTTCATACGTTTCATAAAAGAAAAACCATATTACAATACTTGTTGTTACAACTCCTTGAACTAATGTTGACTTCAATATACAATAGAACAACAAATACGAAAAGAAAAATTACTTTTTTATATTGTTCTTTTTTTGCAAGATAAGATATACCATTCACGTTGGCATATATTTTATCTCTTCTGATGTTAGCTATGTGGTTGTCGAGCTCATACATAAGTTCGCTATTTCTTCACAAGCAAATCATATAGATACATCTGGTCAAACCTTAGTTTTTTTGGTATATCATATGCACTGCCATATTGGTTCAGAGTACCCGCATGTATGCATTTCAGTGGTCACCTTGTAAAAATGGTTTCAATCTTGTATATTTTCAATAAAAAAACATGACCTTTTTCCAAAAGTGAACCAAATTCTTCCGGCCTAAACATTTAGTTGTTGCCTTTTGTGTTTATTAGATTCACTATATCTTGATCCTTTCCTTAAAGAGCTTGAGATGATATATTAGTAATCCCCAAGATGTAATCCATCAAAATAAAATGTCTTCATGTATATGTGAATTTAATGTACTTATCCGGTTGTAGTAGGTTAACTTACCAACATTCAACGTTTTTAATATATTTAAACAAAATTACAGAAACTAAGCTATATGTTTAATTAAAATTGCAGGTTTTAGCCTATAGATTTATAATGCACGCAAATCAACCTTGCATTATATTTTTCCTTACAAGTTTCAACTTTTAACACAACCCCATTTAAGTTTCCTTGTTAAATCCACTCACATGCAAGTTGATCGTGCAAGGGAACTTTTGTCTTTATACCATATCCTTTTCATCTTGTTCTTCATATCAACGCCACCATCACTGCCACCAACAACCTTCACCTTTACCATCACCACCACAATCACTTGCACCATCATCACTGCCGCCTCTTTCGTCGTAATACCCTTCTTCGTCGCTAAAAATATATCATTCAGATCGTAATCTCCTTCAATACAAGTTACAGAGTTTTCTACAAATGCGTTTCCTTATCGCTCCTCCGGGTCTATTTCAGGATAGTGTTCGGGTATTTCTTTGAAGAATGTTGTCAGGTTAAGGATTTTAATGTAGAAGGAATGTCGATTTGGTGCACCTTTTTGTTTCATGAAAACATAGGTTTTGTGATTTTGCCATATACGATTGAAGATTGTGTTTAAAACTCGATTCAACCGCTTAGCGATCACTATAGATGTTCTAGTAATTAGTGGTTGTTAATTGTTGAGTTGATTGGTTGAATTAGTGGTCTCGATTTAGGTTGTGGGGATGATTTGGTTAGCAGTAACTATTGTTGTAGTAATTGAGATCAATTTATGATGAGAGAACACAGGAATTGGGATGGTTATAGATTTGGATAAATGGGTTTTGCTGATTCAAAACCTGCAACAAAAAAATGTGGTGGTTTGATAAAAAAGCGAATTTACCCTCACGTAACTTGCATATGACTTGACTTAACAATAAAAATAAACAGAGTAAGTGCTAAAGGTTGTAATCTGCAAAAAAAAAATAAACATAAAGGTTAATTTGCGTGCATTTGAAACCTAAAGGTTGAAATATACAATTTTAATGGAACATAAAGGTTGATTTATGTAATTTTGTCATATATTAAATCAGTAACTAGGACATAACTAACAGGCGATGAGACGGTGGTCGATGAATATGGTCCTATGCTGGATTATTGGATTAGGTTTGAGGATTGACCACCACATTCACTCACTCGTTACCTCATACTCACTCTAGTGGATAGTTTACCGCCATGACTTTATATATATATGGGAGAGTTATCTTGAGAACGCTAAATATTGTGAGAACCGTGAGAACAAGTAAAAAAATCAATCAAAATCAATTTTTTTTAATACAAACCCCATTATAATCAAAATACAACATTAATAAATGAATTTTCTTTCCAAATAATTCATCTTTTCTTGCAAAAACACTTTTAAATTAACTTTTTACACATGTGTAAATGAAACAGTTTACACATGTATAAACAGCAAATTTACACATGTGTAAAAACAAATTATTTCCGTATACGTTTGAATTTTTACGCGTAAATTGTGTTTTTGAGATTGTATTTTAGTAATAAAGACAAGTGTAAAAAGATTTTGAATTTGAATGGTTTTAGATGTCGTTCTCACAGTTCGCACGAAATATAGATGTTCTCAAATTAACTTTCCCTATATATATATATATATGGACACATGGGCATGTTTAAATTTTTATTTATTAAAGGCTTATATCGGGTTATGTTGTGGTATGGCGTCCCATGCCACATCATCATGTTAAAGGCCCATACGAGCTAGTTAAAGGAGGGCTCCGCCATGTCATTCATGGGCCCCATAAGGGAGAAGGTGTGGGTCCACCCCATTCTAACCAAGCACGTTTTTTTTTGTTTTATTAATTTTTTAATTTTTAGTTAAATCACAAATTGATAGTTAAAAGGTCAGTCAATTAGAGCCAATTGTCTACGTAACAATGACGTGGTGAGATGTTATGCACTTTTTAGTTAAACCACAAGTAGCTTTATCAAAATGGGTACTTTTAATGGGTTTATATTTTTTAACCTACTAATATTAAAGTGAAATGTGAGTTTTAACATAATCGCCGTTTTAAATAAATAAAAATACTTAGGTAGCGTTCGTTTCATGGATTGCAAAAGAATTGGAATTGGAATTCGCGCGAGAACCATAATTTGATTTGGAATTTTGATGTGTTCGTTTCTTAAAATAGAATGAAATCTCGATGGAATTGGATTGTGGATTCGCTTTCATACGTTGTTGTTCAATTATAATTTCATACAGTGTTCTTATACGCCCAACCTGCCAGGCTATATGTAGAAGATACTTGTATCGGGGCCTACACAGGGGTCCAGCAAGGGGATCCTTTGGGACCACTTCTTTTTGCCCTTGTCTTGCATCCACTGGTGCTACAGGTGGAAGAACACTGTTCCTTACCCTTTCATGCGTGGTATTTGGATAATGGCACGATTATAGGCAGGGCCGAAGAAGTAGCTAAAGCCCTAAACATCATCCGAGCAGAAGGTCCCCAGTTTGGGCTTATGCTTAATATTAAGAAGTCGGAGATCTTTTGGCCAACATGCAATGGTATTAAAGCGAAGTCTGGTATTTTTCCTAAGGAGATCGGAAGACCACAGACAGGGGTAAAGCTTCTAGGGGGGCTGTTAGTCGTGATAGGGATTACATTAGCTCAATGGCAGTCAAGAGGGCTCAGCGCGCGGTTGGACTGATGGGCATTTTGCAGAAGTTACGGGACCCCAAAGTGAGCTCTTATTGCTTCGCTCATGTATGGGTGTGGCTAAGCTGTTGTTTGGGCTTCGAACGTGCCAACCGACCTTTGTTGGGGAGGCAGTATCCATTTTTGACAAAGGTCTCTGAGGTGCTGTTGAGGATATCGTTGTTTGTGGGGGAGCTTTTTTTGGGGATCTTCAATGGCGATTGGCGTCCTTACCGATTAGCTCGGGGGGCTTGGGCCTTTGCTCGGCGGAAGATGTGTCCGCATATGCGTATGTGGCTTCTAGGGCGCAGTCTTGGAAGCTACAGGAACACATACTAAGGAACCGCGAGGTGGTTGGGATGGACGATGATTATAAGCTCGCACTGGACAACATTCGCAGCTCTCTCCCCAATGTAGATGTGGGCCGCTTTACAGATAAAGACACCGCCCCAAAAAAGCCTCAAAAAATCTTGGCGAGTGCGTTTAACTGTAAAGCCATGCAGACTATGGAGGAGGAGTTTAACATGTCTTCGCGCCAGAAAGCGGTGTTTGAATGTCTTAAAGAGGCCCATGCTCAAGATTTCCTCACTACACTCCCAATTGACGGACTAGGGCAACATATGCGGCTATCGAATATCGGGCGGTCCTCAAATACCGACTGATGATTCCCATGTTCCCCGTCGACGAACTGTGTCCGATCTGTAAAAAAACACGCTTGGACAAGTTTGGAGAACACGCCCTACATTGTAAGGAGTTACCAGGCTTTAAATACAGACATGACCTCGTTAGAGATGTTCTATGGGATGTTTTACGAAGGGCAGGGATTTCAGCCAAAAAAGAGGCCCCCGTGAATTTCTTGACGGACCCACTTGACGGGCGGTCCATATTGAGGCCAGCAGACGTTCTTGTGTTCAGATGGGCGCAAGGCAAGCATGTGTGCGTTGACCTCACTAGGGTATCCCCATTGGTGGGACTTCGGGATTCGGGTTTTGTGGCTGTGCAGACAGTTTTGAAAGCCGAGAGCAAAAACGTGGATAAACATGAAGCGGCTTGTCTAGAGAACCAGCATGTGTTTGTGCCCTTCGCTTTTGATACTTTTGGAGCGCTGGCCCCGCAAGCAATCAAGCTCCTCGATCGCGTGAAGAAAGTTATGCAAAGTAATTCCCCAGCTGCTAAAGGCCAATGTTTTATTTTCAATAGAGTAGGTTTTGCAATACAAAAGGGGGTAGCGGCGCAAATTGTGGCCCGTTTACCTACGTATCACTTGTAATTGGCTGTCTTTGGTTTAATGAAATAAGAAGTTGAATACATATTTCAATTCCATCCGAATTTCATTTCATTCCCGTGAATCAAACGCTACCTTACTATTTTTTTATAAAGTTAAGAGTTGTATATAATTTTTTTTTTTCTTACAATCAATGGGGTCACAATTTTCTTATAAAACCAATATGATCAACCGTCGGATAAAAATTAGGGTCAATGAAAAATGCATGCTATACGCCCAACATACATTATGAAAAAGACTTGTGTCACTTACTCACTTGACCTCCATGTGGAGTACATACTTTCGTCTTTCGTTCGTGATCACATCTTATCATTTGACTAATTATGCTTGGAATTTTCAAAGTTGGGCAAACGACGCCTTCACCATCCATGTATGATATATGCATCTCATGACTTTCATGACTCAAATAGTAATAGTGGTAGGGTGGGTTTTCTCTTAGGGGTTCCCATCCTGGGGGGAGGTCACAGGTTCAATCCATGCACACCACAAAAAAATTCCCCGTGACGGTTTGAGCTTAGGCAAGGAGGACACCGGTGCGTGGGTAGGGATTCGAACTTGAGACCAATAGGTTAGGGTTGTATAAGGATTTCCATTGATCTATACCTTTCAAAAAAAAAAAAAAAAATAGTAATAGTGGTAGACGTGTATCTTGTGCATTATGGCTTATACATTTCCTTACAAATCACCTAATAATGTTTAAAGCCAGCCCAACTAGATTGGAATAGCTATATATCGATAGATCGTTAGATCATATCTTGTAATCAATTAATTGTGATTAGTTCTTAACTACGCAATTAAGTTAATGAACAAAGAATTAACACAAACCATACCTGTAATAAAATATAAATATGTATTTAAATTTTGTATTGATTTATTATTTTACTGAATAATAACCAATATTATTATTATTAAATTTATAATGTTCGTTTTCATTGTTTTACCAAATAATAGTATGAACGCTGGCAAATCGTGTCCCTAACAGGTTAACAGGTCTCTGACGCGCGCGAACAAATCAAGTTCTAAACATGAACACGACTCGTTTAACTCATTTATATCTCATGTTTATAACACAGTTTTATGTTTTATGTACCAAAAAAGGGAAATGAAAGATTTTTGCCTCTTAATTCTAAGTATTAAAAAAAGTCAAAAAATCAAATAGTGTACTTTTCAGTCAAACAGGTCTTATCGTGTCTTAACAGGTTACCCATTGCCAGCCCTATGAACGATGGCAAGGTTTCACATTCAAACCGTATTGAACACGTACTTAATAAAGTTGTTTAGCATGTGATACTTCAAGATCATGTATCAATAGTCACATTATCACATATTGCATCTTGTACATATAGATCCAACACGACTATGACGTTTGGTGTGAGCTATTTGACACTGATTACATTGTCCTCTGTCGCATTAAAACCACAATCACATATATGAATGAGATGTAGACAATAAAATATCTTTGTATGAAGATATTTACAACACTCCTATAAGCTATACCTTTCGTGTGTGAACTAAAAACGTGTTTAGTAATTACAAGTTCCCCTCAGTTATTTAGAGTGTTCATATTTTTTTAATGACTTGTATTGTTAGGTAATTTTAAGCGAGTAACTATTAAAATTGTCTCTGTTGTTTGGTGAAAATTGTCACTTCATACAAACTTTTGATTTTTTGTCATAATCATACCATGGTTTCAAAGATTTGTCACTCTCATCCCTGACACTAACTCCATCCAGTTAGTGCCGGGTAATTTCCGTCAATTCACTTTTTAAGGTTTTAACTTTGAATTGCTGAAATTTTCCCTCCTCCAAAATTAAATATTAAAAGAAATATAAATAATATTTAAAAATTTAAGTGGGTCCCACCACTACCCCACTCATTTCATCTTCCCTACTCTAACCCACCCACTCAGCACCCATCTTCACCGTTCACCACCACCACCCAAAGAAATGTAAATAAAATTTAAAACATGAGTTGACAATTTTACCCATGACTTAACTGGGATTAACTGGATTCTATTAGTAGCAAGGACGAGAATGACAAATAATTGAAACCATGGTACGATTATGATAAAAAATCAAAAGTTTGTATGCAAGTGACAATTTTCACCAAACCACAGAGACGATTTTAAGCCGTATTCTAAAACTTACTTTAAAGAGCATTTGATAACAATGTAACATATCATGCTTTGTTTAGCTAATTGCATTGCAATTGATAAATGTAACATTTAAGTTTTCACCAGGTATCCTTTAATATTTGGTCTTACATATACTGTGACAGAAAATAAGATGATAAAGAAAAATAATCGATTTTTGTATTTAATTGAGTTGTAAATAAGTAAAGCTTTGAATTTTATGGTTACATAAAAATATAAAATATTATTTTATAACTATTTGTTTTACTTTTCTTTTTTTTTTTTTCATTTGTTTCGCGTTTGGGAGTTGTTGGTACGAAAAACACACATGGCTGGTAGGAGATCGATATGTACTAATGTACCGGTGCAAATATAATGAGACGCTTTGAGACTAGTCTCGAGTAGTACTATATATAGTCGTTCCATTCTATTTTTAAGGAGTTTAAACTTAACTAAACAACCCATTTGGGATCTTGGTTATATAATCGTAAGCAAGTTGCTTGTTTTGGACTTTGTCTACAAATGTAAACACAATAAATAGTTGACCAGCCAGCCAATACCAATAATAGCGGCCCACATGTCCCCAAAAAAGGGAAATCACAAACCCAACCCAACTGAAAACGCGAACTAGTAAATACACCATGAGATGCCAACCAACTCCGTCGTACCACATTCAATGTCTACTTGCAAAAACACATTTCGATTGATTAAACGTTGTCGCCCATCCCCCTTATCTTTCACCGCTATGCGTGTGCCACACCCTATCCAACACGCACACCATTCCTCATTGACATTTGACTGATATCGCGTTCAACACTTTGGCCACCATCCAATTTGAAACCGCGCAATAAATTCATCAATATCAACTCTTTTTTAAACACAACCGAGTCGGTTAGTACATAGGATAAAATTTAATTTTACAAAAATCCACCAATCACGTCGATTAAGCTTTTGACCAAGTATGTTTCCTAATTACATGTCGAGGTAAATTAGCCGCCCATCCTAGAACTACTTTATATGCTATCGATTTTCTAAAATTTAACGTTAGATTAAAGAAAATATAGTACAAGTTCTTTTTTTCCCTAATGGATTCTAGGATTCATACACCATGTGACGTCACATTCCGGGGTGTGACATCACATTCTGGGGTATGTGGCAAACTCTTATTGGTGTGTGCTATTGGCCAGAGTGTGTGAATTCTAAATAAGGGGCGTATGAATCCAAAATACCTTTTTCAGTACTTAAATCATTCACCTCTACGATAAAAGAAAAGCACTCTATCAAAACATCATGTCACTTGTAACGATTAATTCTTATTTGAACAAATAGCTTTCATAAAATGCAAGTGTGCATAATATATAAAGGAAAACAATTTAAGATAAGTAACCAACTTACCTATAAAGGAAAACAATTTATATTTATTGAAGTTTATATATAAAAAAATACATTAGCCATATCAATGCATTAAAAAAAGTTCGTTGGGGTAGTTGCCCCACCCCGCCCTTTCCCTTTAAATTCTCATTTCCCCCCTTACTTCCATATCACACAATAACCTCAAACTTCATCAAACATTTTCCCTAATTCCATACACAATTCTTCAATTTTACCAGATTTTTATTGTATAGTTTTCGATGTCGAATTCGCAACAACAACCGGTGTCACAGCCGACCGCATCTCTCCCGAATTTCCTCCTTTCTGTGAAGCTAAAATATGTAAAATTAGGCTACCATTACTTGATCACACATGGTATGTACCTCTTATTAACCCCTCTCCTAGCCGTCGTCTCAATCCATTTATCGACACTCACGACACGCGATTTGATCAACTTATGGGACCAACTACGGTTCAATTTAGTCACGGTGGTCATCTGCTCGGTGTTGATAGTGTTTCTAGCCACACATTACTTCATGAGCAGACCTAGGAAGGTTTACCTTGTGGATTTCGCCGCTTATAAACCCGAAGACGCTCGAATGGTGACTCGGGAGATATTTATAGACCGGTCTACTCAAACCGGGATGTTTACTGAAGAGAATTTAGCGTTCCAGAAGAAGATTTTGGAGCGGTCCGGGTTAGGGCAAAAGACTTATTTTCCTGAGGCCGTTTTGCAGGTTCCACCTAACCCGTGTATGGCTGAAGCTAGAAAAGAGGCAGAGATTGTGATGTTTGGTGCCATAGATGACTTGTTGGCGAAAACCGGGATAAAAGCTAAGGAAATTGGGATATTGATAGTGAATTGTAGCTTGTTTTGTCCAACACCCTCATTGAGTTCCATGATTGTGAACCATTATAAGCTTAGAGGGAATGTTATGAGCTATAATCTTGGTGGAATGGGTTGTAGTGCTGGATTGATCTCCATTGATCTTGCAAAGCATCTTTTACAGGTTAGTTCTTTCTTTCTAAAACCTATATTCTTGTAGTTGTAGCCCTATTTTTGCTATATTTAATGAGGGTTGTAAACGAGCCAAGCTAATCCAAGGTGGGGTTCGGATCAGGGGCGGATGCAGTGTATACTCAAGGGTACGTCTGTTACCACTTGATTATCCTGGCGAAATGGAAAAAAAATAGTTTTTTAAGGTATTTTTATAAAATGTTACCCTTAAAACAAATTTTTTGTTACCCCTTAAAATAATTTTTATAAAATGTTACCCTTTGTTTTATTTTCTAGATCCGCCACCAGTTCGGACTCGGTTCTTTTACAGGACGAGACAAGGCCGCTTAGTTCATTCATTTTAATGAGCTGAAATGTTGAACTCGAGCTTGGCTAGTCAAAAGCTCGAGCCAGATTATGCCTCGTATAGCAATTTGTTTAGTTGTAACTTTTTACACATATTCATCATATATGAAAAACAGAAAACTAAGTGGGTTAAACCCAGTTAGTTTGGGTTCAATGAAATAAAAATCAAGACAAGTTGGGTATGTTATATTCTAATATTCAAGTTAGGATTATTGTCTTCCAACCTGAAAAAATTGGATTTATTTAATTACAATTCTCCATAATATAATGCATAATTTATAAACTACAAAGTTTTATGATTTACATATATTAAAATTTAGGTTATAATATACATGTATTAAAATTTACGTTAATATTTAAATGTTTTAATATTTGGGCTTTAATTTAAACTAGCGAGAAACCGAGTGACTAAGCTTGGGCTCAGCTGGGCTCGTTAAAAAGCGCTATATTTACGAAACAATGAAATAACGTTTTTTTGTATGTTTCTTGAAAACAGGTGAACCCCAATTCGTACGCATTGGTTGTCAGCACAGAAAACATAACCCTAAACTGGTACCATGGCAACAACCGATCAATGCTAGTATCCAACTGCTTATTTCGAATGGGAGGAGCTGCAGTATTACTATCAAACCGGTCCTCAGACCGCCGTCGTTCAAAGTACCAACTCATCCACACTGTGCGCACACACAAAGGTGCAGACGACAGATGTTACAGCTGTGTGTTCCAAGAAGAAGACGAGAACAAAAAAATAGGTGTAGCACTTTCAAAAGACCTCATGGCTGTTGCTGGTGAAGCCTTAAAGACGAACATCACCACACTCGGACCACTCGTCCTTCCAATGTCCGAACAGCTCTTGTTTTTCATGACATTGGTTGCAAGAAAAGTGTTTCAGATGAAGATCAAACCCTACATTCCAGACTTTAAGTTAGCATTTGAGCATTTTTGCATACATGCAGGAGGAAGGGCAGTTCTTGATGAGTTAGAAAAGAATCTTGAGTTATCTGATTGGCATATGGAACCATCTAGAATGACTCTAAATAGGTTTGGAAATACTTCAAGTAGTTCTTTATGGTATGAGTTAGCGTACTCCGAGGCCAAGGGTCGGATCCGAAAGGGTGATCGATCGTGGCAAATTGCTTTCGGGTCTGGGTTTAAGTGTAACAGTGCTGTGTGGAAGGCGTTGAGGACGATTGATCCGGCTAAGGAGAAAAATCCTTGGACGGATGAGATTGATGATTTCCCGGTTCATGTCCCTAAGATTGAGAAGATTGGCTCGTAAAAAGCTTGAATTTTTTTTTATAAATTTATGTGTAAAAATAGTAAAATATATACTATTGTTGTAATTGTTATAAGTTGTATAAAGTCAAAAGTGCAATTGCGTTTTGACTTTTCATTGTGATGAATTGGGTTTTATACTTGGATATTATATAAAAGTGGATTTTGTCAAACGCTACAATTTTCTTAAAATATCGTAACATATAAATCTTCATAAAATATTATGACCTAACATCGATTAATAGGAAGCCTGATATTTATTATATCATAAATGATACTATAACGATGCTCCAAACTTGACTTCTTACAGCTGGTGTTAATGCTGGAGATAGGAGTTGTGTTACACCATGTGTAGTTGGGGTGGAATTCCACGCCCCTTTTTCAATGTGATTGGCTTAAACATTTGGTATCATAAAAACGTCCAAATTGTGCGTTAAAAATATCACGCCTACTGGACGGTGTTCCCGGCATTGTGGGGTGTTTTGGGGACAATCCACGCCTATTTCACCCCATTACAGGTGCTCGTAGACTGAATACCATGGTCCGACAATAAATTAAATATATAATTTATTGTAAAGTAAACTCTTTTTGTAGCTTTGCATTATTTACTTCCAATAACTTGCTCCATGAATCCTTGTAATTCACAATAGAAAACTAATGTGAACGTCAGGGATTCCGGGTGTAAATATTCAGAAGAAGAAATTAAGGGTGCAATCCGCCCAACAACAAAGAAACCAAATTGCAGTTTACTCTCTATTGTAGAAAGTAATGGCAACCATATCAAATTTATATGTAGATCATGCTTTTTTGTGAAATAACTATTTTCCATGATCACCGAATATGTTGTTATGAAAAAAGAGCAGTTCTTAAAATTGCATTGTGACATGTTTAGTTCTTAAGTGTGTGCGAGTTAGAGTTGAAATCTCTGATGCTATTAATAATATGGATCAGGATTGGGTTGCGCATTTCAATTCACAACCTACCAACCTGACACAACTGAGACCACTGTAAATCATGTTATGATTATTATGTGAGAGGTAGGCTGGTCCTAAACTCCACGTATAGGACAATACAAGGCGTATAGGCCCCCTTGTATAGGCTTGGCAGGTAGACTACACGTCGTGCATAGGTCTCTCGTATAGGCATATAGGGAGTGTATATATGTTTTTGACAAACATTTTATACAATATTTATCGATATAGTCCGATACGAGGCCTATACATGACCCATACTACATCTATACACTACAATATGGTACCATATGATACTATGTTGTACTACACCTATACTATACTATACCACCACCACCTATCTATACTATATTATAAATTATAATACATTTGAGAATTGCATTTTAAGTCGCTTGGATCTCTATAGTTGATCGAATGGGGAGATGCGAGTAGAATACTTAGGGTGTACTCGGACATGGCAGTTATAAAAAGAATAATTTCGGGAAATTGTATAAATGACATATATCATAATATTACTAATATTTATAACAAAATACGTGAATATTAATATAAATAAAAAAGGGGAAATGGAATCTAATAATTCCAACTTTGGGGGGTTGGAAGGCAGCAGTCCCAACTTGCAACTTGTACCACAGCAGTCCCAACTTGTCAACCATTTTATTTGGTTGGTCCTAGACTAACCTCAGTTAGTTTTTCCAGTTAAGTGCCACGTAGGCATCCTACGTGGCAGTCCATGTGGCAAAATCTGTCCCATTTGGCAAAAAAAACATGGGCCCTACAATGAACATGTGTCTTTGTCTTTTTTATTTAATATATATATATATTATACCAATCTATATCTATATTATATACACATATAAACACACACACAGAGAGAGAGAGAGAGAGAGAGAGTAACAGAGGAGAGAGGAGTAGGGTCTCAGGCAACCACCATCTACGGTGGCCTCCGACGACAACCGACCCCACGCCCCCTTTATCTAGAGACGAGAAGCAGTGGAAGAGGGAGAGAGAGAGAGAGAGAGAGAGTCAGACAGAGAGAGAGAGAGAGAGAAACAATTGTAAAGGGGGAACTAGAGGAAGAAGGAGGAGATCGAAGGAGGGGAGCCATCGGCCGACACTTTTGGACTCGGAAGCTGAGAAGAATGGTGGGTTCAGGTGGTGACGTATGACGCCGGTGACGATTGTCCAGGTTAGGGTTTTAATTAAGGGCTCAGTGGTTAATGGGTTATAGAAGGGTCACGAGTTGGAGAGGGTTGTTTTGGTTTAGATCCGGAGAGGGTTATAGAAGGGTCACGAAGGATTATTGTTGATGGTGACGAGGGATTATTGTTGATGGTGACGAGGGATTATTGTTGCTGGTGGTTGTGGTTCAAACCTCGGGTCAAGGAGACGGGTCACGAGGTCGGGTCAACAGAGGAGGAGGAGGAGGAGGGAGGGTGGTGGTGGTGTTTGTGGTGGTGGTGGTGGGTGTCGTCGGAGATGGTGGTGGTGGACGGTGGTGGCAGGTGGTTGTTGTGGTGAAGATGATGAAGATGTAGGGGTATATATATATATATATATATATATATAATTCTTTTTTATTATTAGTTAAAGATTTTTTTAAATAATTAATAGATTTTTTTAATTGAAAAACAAGTGGGACCCACGTTTTTTTGCCAACTGGACAGATTTTGCCACGTAGGACTGCCACGTGGGATGCCCACGTGGCATTTAACAGAAAAAGTTAACCTCAGTTAATCTGGGACCAACCAAGTTAAATAGTTGACAAGTTGGGACTGCTGTGGTACAAGTTGCAAGTTGGGACTGCTGCCTTCCAACCCCCCAAAGTTGGGATTATTAGATTCCATTTCCCCAATAAAAAAAGATGCACATTCAAATACTAAAAGTACTTCAAAAATTGATATTCGTTTATTAATATTATAGACATAGAAATTGTGATTATTTTTTTAAGTCAAACTCCTCTCGATTTAACTGACTAAATTCGATTATGGTCGAGGTTAGCCGCATTTGATCGATTCCGAGTTGAAGAAAGTCCCCTCGGCATCATACCTTGTAGCGATTACTCGAGGAGTAACCAACCTTCTAGACCTAGTTTTACAACATTGACACATATATGACAGTTATAGTACAGGCCCTATACGCTACGCGGTAAAAAAAATATGAAGTTTACTCAGGGCCGGCCCTGAGAATGGGTCGGGTGGTCACCGGCTCAGGGCCCAACCCTCAAATGGGCCCGAACGTTTTTTAAAAATATGCACACATTAAAGTCTTGTTAGTGGAGTTGGAAAAATCATGCTAATTTAATATAGAGGTTTCAAGTTCAATCATTGGCTCTAGCACCATATTCATTTTTTTTAATTTATTTCTATTTACAAAATTTTGGGCCCAAATTTTTTTCGCCCGAGGCCCAAATTTTTTTTAGCGTTCTCAGAGACGGCCCTGCGTTTACTATATGACACTTATAGTACACCTATAGGCCCTATACGCTACGTGACAAAAAAAATAATATGTTTACTAAAACATGATTATTTAAACACTTTACTTTTATTGATTTTTTTTTTTCTAAAACGATAAGTTTGTATAAAAATGTTTGTAAAAAATAAAAAATAAAACTTTGATCTATACACCCTATATTGGCAAATACGAGGCCTGAATACTTCTATACCTATATAGGCTTATACGAAGCCCATAGAATTATACGCCTCGTATAGACCTATACGAAGAGGTGTATAGACTAGCCGCCAGACATATTGGATGACATAATTAGTTTTTCTTATAAATTGTAAAAGCTATATGTCCAATATTAACCAAAACGAAAAGTATCATGGGGTGTTCAAATAGGTGATGTGGTGTATGAATATATGGATCCTAAAACACATCTAATGACCCGCGAAGATGGTGGATCCAATGAAATTGATCTAGCGTGCCTAAGTTTAGGTAAGGCTTATCGAAATTTTGTAAAACACAATTCTTGTAGGATAAAGTTATTTAATAAAGTAGTTGAATGGTTTATAAAAATTCTAATAATATATTCACAAAACAATCCCAAATATATACCGGGTTAACTGACTATTTCTAAAGAAAATGCTGGAATGACTTTAAAAATATAAATTTTGGGAGTAGCATCGTGTAAAGGATTAAATGAAATCAGAAAAGTAAAGAGATGGTAGTTGAACAAAGAAATGACCACTGTGTCACTAGATCAGATACCAACTTCATAGTTCATACTTCAAAAAAAAAATATTATATAAGGTACTTGTGTAATTTTGCATACATTGCAACATGAGTCATGACCATCACATGGTTGTACCATTCCACATGAAAAAACGAGTATCGGCTTTCATCACATTAACATGCTAAATCGTTGACAAGTTGATGAAAGTTTAAGTTAATTGGTTATTTGAAATTTCAATCACCTCTATATCTTAATAAATAAGTTTATTTAAAGGCAATATGCTAAACCATCTCCAACGTAAAATACTATAAACATCAACCATTAATTTTCATATTTTTTTTTTAAATTCAAATTGTTTCAATATAAAATAAATTTTTTATTTCATATCATTAAAATAAAATATATTTCTACAATTTAAAAAATAAATAAAAAAATAAAATTTCAAATCTAAAAAGAAGTCCGGTAGATGTGGAGAAAATGGAAGAGAAAGATAGTATTTCTAGTGGTTTTGAACAAAACATAAACAATATAATTTTTTTGAGTTAATGGCAAAAATCGTCTCTGGGTTTTGGTTAATTTTGCTACATCAGTCCAAAATCGAAACTTTTTACATCTGGGTCCTTCTGTTTAACATTTTGTTGCCAAATTCGTCCTTGACACTAAACCCATTTAACTATTGTCGTTAACTCTGTGGGTATTTTTGTCTTTTTGGCTGCCCCCTTTTTACATCTAGTTATTTTTGTCTTTTGAGGTATAAATAACTCTGTTTAAATTGGGTTTTAAAAAGGGGGCAGCCAAAAAGACAAAAATATCCCCAGAGTTAACGATAATAGTTAACTGGGTTTAGTGTCAAGGACGAATTTGGCAACAAAATGTAAAACAGAAGGACCCAGATGTAAAATGTTTTGATTTTGGATTGATGTGGCAAAACTGGCCAAACCTCAAGGACGATTTTGGCCATTAACTCTAATTTTTTTAAATTAATGGTAAGAGATTTAAAAATAGAACATGTATGTTATTTAGCGGTTGGAGATTTATAAATAAAAATAAATACACCTGCACAACCAATTCCAGCCCATCTACGGACGATCTTCACTCGATCGTGCAATCAACTCCATTGCAATTCTTCCCGCGGGCGTTCACGCATAGGACAAGGGCAACACTATGGGCGTCTAATGGAGACGGTCTTAATAAATTATATGAGCTTTTTATCATTAGTTTTCACCCTTATTACCAGAATATAAGGGAAGGACTGGTCTTAATAGATGGGTTAAAGTTGTCAGGTCTAAATTATATGATTGGTTTTTTTACCCTTATTAATAGAATGAGAATGGTATGTCATTTCATTTCAGTTGATTGAAGATCATACATAGAACGCAAAATAGTTTTTTTTTTCCTTTCAAATACCAACCTAACGTTGTCATATGTAGGGTTGTACACGAGTCGAGCCGAGCCGAGCCAGGCTGAGCTCGAGCTCGATTACAAAACAAGCCATATGTCGAGCCATCGAGCCGAGCCACGAGTCGAGCCATCGAGCCGAGCTATGAGCCGAGCTACGAGCTGAACACCCCTGGCTCGAGCTCAGCTCGATTACAAAACGAGCCTTTTCGAGCGAGCTTTTTTCGAGTTTTTTTCGAGCGAGCCTCGAGTCGCAGGTAGTTGTTGTAATATGTCATGTCATGATTGACCCTAGTCATATGTCATGATTGACCCGAAAACACCCCTAGACTCATATGTCATGATTGACCCGAAACAGATAGATACTTGGAATGCAATAAAGACGGTTTGGTTGGGAAGGTAGTTGTTGTATGGATCCAATAATTGATGTATACAAACTCTTTTTTTTTTCTTTTACACTGTCACAACAAAAAGCTATACATTTGTTACAAATAATTAAAAATCAAATAGGAGATACAAAAGTCAAATAGACAACACGAATTCTTACCTTTATATATCACGACTAATTAAGAAAATGTCCTTTTCACTTCATCGTAGATAGCACGAGAGGTCCAATTTCAACCAAACAAGTATAGAATGTGACATTTTCTATTAGTTATATATATTCTGACTCCCACCTTTTATAAAGTTTTGTAAAAAACATGACCATCAACCAAACATGGCGCAAAAGTTCATACATATACAGAAACATGGATGAACAGTTTCGAAACATGGCCCAACAAGAGTTGGGTGGCAAGAAAATGGGTCCATATGCGATTTGTTTTAATTCTTTTTGGGTTAGATGATCAGAAACTAGCTATTTTAGCCACTACTACAAAAATGATTTATTTTGGGAGGTGGAAACAAGGTTTATAGGCGATTTCAGGCCCGCTCAAACAAACATAGCCCTAGTATTTTATTATTCTGGGTGGTTAAACACCCGCCCAAAATAAAACTTATAAGACCATGTGTAGTGAGGCGTTATTGGGGCTTGAAATTGAAAAATAGCGCCCCAAACACCTCTACGGTGGGGCTTTATGGGGCGCTATATTACTTTAAAATTGAAAAACTGGGTGTCAGGCGTTATATATATAACGCCATTTTTGTTTGGTTTTTGTGCCACTTTTTTGCAGCCAATGATGTTAAGGGATGGGCCGCTATATTGAATTGCCACTATACACACTCTAAGGCCTAGAAAACCATTAGACACTGCTGAATTTTATTATGATTCTCGGCGTTATTGGCCCGCCCAGAAAACAACACAGAGCCTTGAAATTCTCTATCCCAGCCGCCCAATAAACTATTATCAGCTTACCGGTCATTTGGCACCTGCAATATATAAACCAATACATATATCCAGCCTACATAACCAATCAAATGTCAGATAGAATTATAGGGTGGCAATCAGGTTGAAGTTTGAAGAAACTCGTAAATGTAATTGTATTTAAAAGTATTAACCTTAAGTTAAAAACAACTCATTCAACATGTTTATAATTAAACGTGTAAAAAAGTGTATTAAACGGGTTAATAAAGAAAATATTAAATAATAAGTAAGGAAGATAGGATCGGCATATTTTTTTTTAAAAAGATCCCAGAAATATTGGTAATTTCTTAGTACAATGCCGGGGTCACATAAATGTGTCACGTGATGTGACATTTACATATTAATTAAATACACAAACCTATATACACACATACATACATACATACATACATACATACATACATACATACATACATACATACATACATACATACATACATACATACATACATACATACATACATGCGCGCACACATATCTATAATACATTACTAGCAGGAATGTCCGCGCGTTGCGGCGGGTACATATGTTTTATTGCCGCACGTTGCGCGGCGGGCTAACAAAAAGGTTTGAATAAAATTTTGATGAGCTTGATCAACATCCCATAACTTAGTAAACTTGTTTTGGGTGATCATCCCACGCTTTAGCGCCTTGCTTTTGTAGGGTTTATTTTAATAATAGAAAAGAACAGAAAAAGGCCCAGTAGTTTCGCATTTAGGTGTCAAACAAAACCGAATTTGTTTTTAGGGTTTTCGAATTTAGAGACCAAACAAAGTTCAGATTACTTGTATTTGAATCAATTTATGAATTTGTAAGTTTTGCACTTAGGCGACCGGAAAGCGAACATTGAATTACATGGTCATTTTGTATATATAAAGATAACACGTTTTGTTGAAGTAACTCAAATATGAGTCACACATTTGTACTTTTCCTATTTGGTTCGTTTGAATGAGGATTGTCCATAAACCGCTAAGACTGGTCAAACCGTTCATCTAAAGCAAGTGAGCCATTCATCTGACAATTTAGCGGTTCAACTGAGTTTTAGAACTTGGTATTGGCTAGGTCATGTTGTCTACTTTGCATTTATTTTTTCTTCTGTGGTCACTAAACCATCTTGTCACTTAATATACTAAGACGGAACAAAAAAGTTTTGATGATAAGAAAAAAAATTGGTTCAAATCGGCAAAATGCTAAAACCAGTAGCCCAACAAGCTCATCCAACACAACCAGTTTGTTTCCAGAAAATATAGTTCAATATTTGCTCAAAAGTGTCCCACAAAAACTACGCATACAGTTTTAGGACAGGTAAAAGGAATAAACTTAAGTTATAAAAACTTGAGAGCTATATGCATCCCTGTAACAAAATATATATATATATCAGTACAATAAAAAAAAGACACGTTAACTTTTAATAAAAATGTTACTTTTTTAAATAAAAAAAATACAATCTAACACAAACTTTCATGTTGTGTAATGTAAATATTTTCACCCTTTCTTGTTCCACTCTCAGTCAACGATGAAGTAGGTTATGTATCTGGCATTTCATGTTAGCTAAATACCGCTGCATTTACTGTCGAAAAATGCTTAAAAAGGACTTTTGTTAAGAAAATTGGTCAGCGAAAAATGGGAGTAAAAGATAGTGATATGCTTGTTATGGCATTAAGCAGTAAGCCTGGAAACTAATAAAAACCTCCTGGAATGATTGATTTTTGTTTTGAAAGGCCAACTAAATATTATTTCACCAAAGCTGACTAACTAAACAGTTAGCCAAAATCACCAAAAACAAGCATTCACCAAATTAAATACAATTAAATAAAAATACTAAGACCGAAAGAACACCAATCCTCCCATGTTAACTCGCCTACATTCGCCCTGTTTCTAATCCATAAGAAGCTGAGGCTTTTCATGTCTTCCTTCATTCTACCTACATTTAGCTGCTTCCCATTGAAAATCATGTCGTTTCGCCATTTCCAAACCACCCATGCAACAGTTTGAATCACCACATGGACAACCTTATTCCATTTCTTTACCCGTTAAGACCCTTGTGTATGACGGTGAGGTCCTTGAGCTCTAAGACAAAAAACGTGCGCATCCTACACCAATGCAGAATGAAATCCCAGATCTGATTCATAATCCGACATGATGCGAACAGATGCATACCCGATTCGACCTCTTCATTACAAAACCTGCATTGTGAATTCGGAACAATAATGTTTCTGCGAGCAAGGGCCATGACCATGGGCAGTCTATCTTGAATAAGCCTCCACATCATGAAGTTTACTTTAATGGGCACCCAGGAATTCCATTCAAACTCCAAGCGTTGGTCCTCAAATTGAAAGCACTTAAACGAAGCACATCTCCTAAGTTGTAAATTCAAACTATGAATTTAGTTGGTTCAACACTTTGGGTGAAATTTTAAATTTATTTGTTTCACTTTTTAGGAACAAAATAACACATAAACATAAACCAACAAGAAACAATAAAATAGTAAACATTGAATTCCAGCAAAGGTTCCTTAAATTCAACGAACGAAACCAAGACAACTGGCCAACCCGACTCGAATGGCGTAAATATTTGTACTTGTTGACACTCTGCTAGGAACAACTACTCCTTACTAACCTTTGAAAGACTGTAACAATGTATTCCTCATCCCCGTAATTAAGTAAACTTTTAATGACAAAGCTGGTTCTACTTTATGAGTAAAAATTATCATATTTTTAAAGAAGAAACTTACTTCAACACCTGATTCCCTGCAATCCAAACTATTAATTGGATTCTCAATTCAAAGAGATGCATCTATTTCAATGAAGGGGATTAGGTAAACAAATACTTTTGATTAACTATGTTACGCTGCTGTTATAATGTTTAATTAAAAAGCACACAAAAGTATTTAAGCCCAAATATAGTACTAACCATATTATAATGCGGCATTACAACAGTTCTAATCCATGATTGAACATATAATGCCAATTCATTTGTGATAACTTGCAACAACCATTACTATTAAATTATTAATATTAATAAATTGTATGTTGAACTTTTAAAACTAAGATTGGTGACATACAAAAGTGGAGCCTTTTTGCTGGTAAAATAGAGATAAACCATCCCATTAACAGCCGAATCACATAAATCATCTACATAGAAAGCTGATATATGATATGACTACACACACACACACACACACACACACATATATATATATATATTATCAAAATGCTTCTCATCTGGTCTGCGTTTTACTTGGAAAGCACATGTTTAAGCAGTAGAAGACTTATGTTCAATATAATTAAACGAATATACATATTACAAAAAGAATAAACCTCTAAAATACTCATGCAAACACATATACATAAATTCACCTAAGTTATTATAAATTTAACAACCATGGAAATTCAGGATTGAGGGGATGCTTACCGAAGCGGAATTTTATCTCAAACGGGTCAAATCAATTAATTCAACTAAAAAAGAGAACGTGGACAAATGGGTTATATTTTATCTTAAATGGGTCAATTCCAGATATTCGAGCTAAAAAGTGAACGGGTCAAATGGTTATATTTTTATCTTAAGTCCTACTGAAGAATCAAGTTTAATTTCGCATAAAGTATCACTTGCTTTCATTAACAAAACAGGTGACAATAATGCTTCTCTATAAACTTGCAAACAAATGTAAAACAAATATATATAATAGCCTAACTAACTAAATTTGAGCCACTAAATAATTAACTCACGCCCATACCAAAGGAATTGATTGCAGTGTCATAAGAGCATATAACTCATCGCTTTCTGTATCAGCCTGAGAAAAAAGAATAAATCTGGATTTTTTTTTTTTTTTTATGATCTAAGCTTTTCATTTTCTCTAGACATCCAACATTGTCATACGTCCAGAAGACTTTTCTATAGTTTTGCATTTCGCAAGTATATTGGTTTTTCTATATAAAAAAGTGAATCAATAGTTAACTTGCATTTCTTGTTCCATATTCCCTTTTTCCCTTTTTAAGTCATATTTGATGTATATTTCTTTAGTAGTTACACTTCCTACTTAATATATATGTTATTATGAATATGATTCGCCATCCCTATGAGGCTGCAACAATCGGAAGCTGTTGTGAAGCTTCATGTATGAAACTTGGTGCCGCTAGGTTCGCATCAGAATCTTCTTCATCGGCGTCCCATAGAAACCGTGCATATGAAGCCATATAACATAACCGTATCATCATCAAACGAAAATTCTTCAGTCAAACAATGAAAATAACTTAATTTACATATCAAAATCAAGATGTTATCTGACCTGTCATCTGGAGAAGCATTAACCACTTGATCAAAGTTGCTCTGTGCACGTGATGCATCCTTTTGCGTCTCCCAAATCAAAATCTTTTAACGTCATTATCAGCATGGGCCTATCACATAACATAATCCAAAGCATTAATGGATAATTGAATATAGTACTATTGAAATTCAGACAACTTATAGCAAATACTAACCTGTGTACCAACAGCTTTAGTAAGTGTATTCGACACTTCATATAATACATGAGCAAGTGTTGTCATTAAATGTACAGTAGCCTCAGACAGAAGAGGTGCTGACATCATATCGAAACAAATCGGAAAATACCCATGCCACACCATATCATTAAACGTCAATCTAAGGACCCCATCATGTTTGTTACCCTATATGTGTTTACAAAATTAGCATGTGATCATCTTGATAATATAAGACAATATACCAATTCAATTTGTGGAGTATGGAGAGTTACCTGGAGAGTGTAACTAATGGAAGCCCCAGCGAATCAAATAAATCTCCCCGGAGTTTGATCGTGTAGCTTTAGGCCTCAACCATGATAATGTCCTCAACAAAGGCTTGCAGATCTTCATGAACTGTACAACCACCAAACATTCAAAATTAAAGATTTACACATTTACACAACATCAAAAATTGATAAGAATTTTCCTCCGAATCAGCTTCAACTTCAAAAGAAACAACATAAGCTCAAGAAAACAACATCAAATCAGAAAGAAAACATCAAAACACCAATAAATCTTGCAAACCGTTGGCTTGAAAATTTAATAACAACTGTAGATTCGTGGACCCAATTGGGTCAGAGACTCAAAAGGACAATTAAGTCTTTCAAGATTCTATCACTTGGATGATTGAGTCGATTGAAGAAGAAATTGATTGATAATATTGAACTTAGGTCACGGATTTTGGTTCCTGGATGACCATTGGCAATTATAGAGGTGGGTGGGGAGTGGAAACCGAGGGGTCGAGCGGGTGAACTAAACGATCGCCATTATAGTGATTGTAGTGATTAATGATCATTCAAACATCAGTTACCGGAAGCAATTCAGTTAATGGAAGCATTCAACGAACATTTTTGAAGGTTGTATAGGTGACTTGTACACCTGCTATCAGAAGTTGAAGGGATGGGAAGATTGTGGGGGCAGGTATGGAAAATGAAGGGTAGTCTTGTAAAATTGTTTTCATGTTGCAAAGGAGGAGGTGGGTGAAATGTCAATATTACCCTTATAAGTGTCTTAATTGTCACAATTATTCCTATAACACCCTTGAATTTTTTGCTTAAATATGTTGTACATAGTGCTTTTTAAATTGTACAAAAATGAAAATGACTATGTGGTACATAACTCCTCCTTTATAATGTATTATAGATAAAGCATTTTGGACGTACACAATTGTAATTTTGTCACGCGTGT
The DNA here is from genome assembly GCA_030844895.1 of Ambrosia x helenae. Classification (NCBI taxonomy): domain Eukaryota; kingdom Viridiplantae; phylum Streptophyta; class Magnoliopsida; order Asterales; family Asteraceae; genus Ambrosia; species Ambrosia x helenae. Next base: position 113,722,788 of record CM061226.1, on the reverse strand, counting down.
AAATTTTGAAGCATCATGTACAAGGGTTACATATAGGTAAACTAGAGAGGTGCTCGCGCCATGCGGTGGGAACACAATACGATAATGGTTCCACGTAATGGTGACGACGAAATCAGTTCCCAAAGTAAATAACAATTCTTAACCAAAATTGTAAAGTTTAAATAAGATTTAAAAATGAAAGAAATGATAAGATAAAACTAAATAGTTTGACTTATAATATAATATAATAAGACACATCAAACAATATTTATGTCGTTAAGTAGAGATTGAATGCAGTGGCTTGTTAAAAGACGCAAGACAACAATGTACTATACACGCTACTATGCATACAATATTTGTACTAAATACATAAACCCTTTTGTAGGGCATCCTACATTAATTGAAAATTAGCATATTGTCTTAAAAGATTGTTGAAGAGATATGTATCCGCACGTGCGCACAACCTTACACTCACATACACGTCAGCACAGCAACGTGACGTGGAGTTCTAGAAGACGGCGCACGCTATCTAAATATAGGACAGGTGTCACCCGACAAGAGCAGGGACGTGTAGCCAATCAGAGGCGTTTATTCCCTGCTCCATGATCTCCTACAGGTACGAGGTACAAAAAAGGACAGAAAGGACAACAGCAGGACACGTGGACCAACTACAGAGCGACAACGCGAAGAATGACAACGACTGTAATCGTACGAGCCAGCTGTCATTCTCCTTACAGCCAATCACAGACCACCTCAGGGGTCTATAAATACCCCCCTTCGTCATTAGAAGAGGGGATCGGCGAGAGAGAATTCATGCTATATAGCTGTGAAAGATAAATTATAGTCGAAACTCTGTAACAGTCTAGATAAATGTCCTGTATTCGTTCTGTTATATATAAATGAGAATCACGTCCTTTCTTATGCTTACATACTTGCACTATTATATTTAGATTGTTAGATTGGTGTTTCTTCAATTGTATTTTATAGTAGTATAGATTTAGATTAATTTTAGTTTAAACCATCGTAACGGGAAACGGGGATGAAATTTTTTAAATCAATTATACTAAAAGGCTAAAGAAATGTCGTATAATTATTAACTGTACATAATAATTTGAGGCAATTGAATTAGACCATCATATGAGAAAGAAGTAGGATTTGCACATGATCGTAACTCATCACCTATAGAACTTGGTAACAACAACGTAAAAACCCAGTTAAAACCCAAATCAAATTGTACCTAACTACAATGAATAAACGTTTATTTTATTTTTTTTAGCCATTAAGTTTACAAACTTTTAAATCATGTTACAATAAAAGGAGTAACCAAAATTATATATTTTAGACACTAAAGGGAAATTCTTTATTGTTATGAAATTTAAATCATGTTATATTAAAAGGACTAACCTAAATTTACTTTCAGTTCACCAAGTGAACAAAGTCTCTTCAATTTTAAAATCTTTCATCATTTATATTAGCCAAAGATTTAAGGTTACCTCTACTATCTTTCCCTAATAAAAGTTAAAAATGTGTAGCAGTTGTTTCCACTGAACTTTCATTGCACCTATAATTCACAAACCGTGAAGATGGCTTTAAGAAATTTCATGGTTGAAATTTGAAAATGTTCATGTGGCATAAAAGAAGTGATAGAAGTTCATTAGTACAAAAAATAACAGTCTAAAGTAAAAAATCTCATATTTAAATCATTGGATTACATTAGGTGGAAAAGATCATAGATCTAATTACAAAAACCTACCATACCCTTTACTTTAACAGTATAGAGTTTTAGATTCTGTTAAACACCTTGGTTTTGATAAAGAGGTTGTCATTAGGCGTCATCATTCTCAAAGCTTCCTAAGCAAGCCATGTATATTTCTAAGCGATAAACAAAGATGGGAAAGCATAAAAGAAAAGTTATACTTGATGGCAAGATAGCCGATAATGTGTAGATGTTCACAACGGTAACACAACCTATTGTGGAGGAGTGGCTTGGATACGACAGTGCTTTTTCGGGATGCTGACAAATGGCGTGAAGGTGGATTACGATTTTGTTGACAATACAGAGTGGTGCTATGTGTAAGACTTGTCGATTCCAATTGCTTAATATTAACCTGATTATTAGTTACAACATAAAAACAATCATGCGAGAATTAATTCATGCGGGTTACAAGAATTCGAATAGCAAATCCTAATCTACTAAAAACGTAACCCTGCCCACCCGAAGCCGAGACACTACTATGAATAACCCGTTGTATCCTGGTCAGGAAACGGGTAGCCTCTGGTGCCAATGAGCCAAAAGTGTCAAAAGTCAATGGTACAAAAACGTGTTGGTTCTCCTCGCAAGCTTTAGCATGTTTTTCTACCTTATTTGCCTCTACTTTCCGCACCACTTGCCCTGCTACGAAGCCACTATCCCTTAACCCAACTAGGGGAGATACACCTGTCAGGTCAACACAAACATGCTTGGTTTGTGCCAAAAACATGTTATTCTGTTGCAAGACAAGACAACTGATAAACTAAAACACGAACATGGAATTTTTGTGGGCTGACAATCCTAGGACAACTTTTTCTTTTTACTAAACTTAAAATCTTACGTACTATGAAAAAACTAAACTATTTATAGGACACTTCTTCTAGCTTGACTTGCAATTGTTTTTTTTTTTTTTTTAACTTTCGATTATTGCATGACTGAGAAATACAATTAAAATTCTAATAAACTAATGGATAAGGTGTTATGAACCTAAGTCAAGGGATCCAATTAGGCAGCCCAACTTCATGAGGCCCAACAAGCTCAATTGATCATGTGAGCTGCAAAACACCCACACAAATATTAGGGGTGTACAAAAAGCTCGTGACTCGAAGCTCGCTCGAAAAAGCTCGAAAAAAGCTCGCTCGAAAAAGCTCGTTTTGTTTTCGAGCCGAGCCGAGCTGGCTCGTTTTATAATTGAGCTGAGCTCGAGCCAGGAGTGTTCTCGTGGCTCGGCTCGATGGCTCGACTCGTGGCTCGGCTCGATGGCTCGACATATGGCTCGACTCAGGCTTGTATATATGTAATTAATATATAGATGAAAGTAATATATTTTGTCTCCAAACGCAATTCTAAAATTCAAATTTTGAAAGCCCGCTCACACTACCTATCTACCTCACATCTTTATAATCCAATAAACCATAACTTAGAAAAATAAAAAATATACATGTATATGTGTAATTTTATTTTATTTTTGTTTTGTTTTTTATTTTATAAATATTTATAAAAAAAATAACGAGCTGGCTCGAGCTCGGCTCGAACATTTACGAGCCGAGCTCGAGCTCGGCTTTTCAGCTCGACCAAAAAAACGAGCCGAGCCGAGCTGGCTCGTTTAAGTTCGAGCTCGAGCTTAGCCTGGCTCGGCTTGACTCGGCTCGTGGCTCGTGTACAGCACTAACAAATATAAATCACGAGTGAAGGAGCTTAATAGTAATTTCTTTTGATTTCTATATTGTTGCAATAATTTCAGTTTGTAATCCTTCCATTAATAGACTGATCCTTCTCTACTTTGGTTAGTATTTGGTTGTGTGATACTCATATCCCATTCATTACATAAAGCAAACTTCAAATTAAATTTCCTTCGATGGGCTTATATATTCTAGGCCCATCCATACGATTTCCGATTTAGACAAACAAGCTCTAGTTGGGCCTATGATACTAGCTATGGGTGGTAAAATGGGTAGATTGGGTTGGGTTGGTTATTGAGTCAGGATGGGTTTGAGTTAGGATGGATTTGAGTCAAGATGAGTAGATTAAAAAAATAGGTTAGGATGGGTTAGGTCAGGATACGTTTGGATTGGGTCTGAATGGTTTGGATTAGGATAGATTCACATCAAAATATACTAAATTTTTTAAAAAAAAATTTAAAATAACAATAAAAAAAGTAAAAAAAAAACAAATTTAAAATTAAAAAAAATAAACTTAAAAATAAAATTTTAAGGGATCCGAAATATTTCATTTCGACCCGGACCGGTTCGACCCTATCGGGCTGGTTAACAACTCGGACCATTACGACCCGGCCGGGCCCGGTAGCGACCCGGACTGTTTCGACCTGATCGGACCCGTTTTAACCCGAATGGCCCTTTAACGACCGAAACTTTCGTCCCGAACAGGCCCAGTAAGGGCGCGGGCCGTTTTGACCCGATCGGGACTGTTAGCGACCGAAACCGTTTTGACCCGGCCGGGCCCGGTAGCGACTCGGGCCGTTTTGACCCGAACGGGTCCGGTAACGACCCAGACCGTTTTAACCTGACCCGGATCGTTTTTACCCCACCGGGCCCGGTAACGACCCGACCAGGCGCGGTAACAACCCAGACTGTTTCAACCTAACCCGTCCCGTAGCGACCCGAACCGTTTTGACCCGGCCGGGCCCAGTAGCGACCCGAACCGTTTCGACCTGACCGGGCGCGGTAACGACCCAGACTGTTTCAACTTGACTCGTCCCGTAGCGACCCGGACCGTTTCGACCCGACCGGGCGCAGTAACGACCCAGACCGTTTCAACCTGACCCGTCCCGTAGCGACCCGGACCGTTTCGACCCGACCGGGCCCGGTAACGACCCAGACCGTTTCAACCTGACCCGTCCCGTAGCGACTCAAACCATTTCGACCCGGTCGTGCCCGGTAGCGACCCAAACCGTTTCGGCCTGACCGATCCCGTTAGCAACACGGACCGTTTCGACCCGACCGGGCCCGTCAACAACCAAACCATTTCGACCCGAACGGTCCGGTCAACAACCCAGACCGTTTGGACTCGATCAAGCCCGCTAACGACTCAACCGTTTCGATGAGATCGGTCTCGTTAACAACCCGTATTGATTCGACATTGGCGTTCGTTAATGACCCGAACGGTTTTGAACCGACTGGGGTGATCAACAAATGCAAAATATATAATTTTTTGTTTTTAATGACATTCATTTCTATGACGCATCAACGTTTTTGGTGTTGGGTGAGTTTTAATTCAGATTTGTATATGATTATCTAAAAATACCCATCCTAACCTATTTGTTTTTTTGACATACTCATCCTGACCCACTTACTTATATCCTAGAATTAAAATTACCCATCCTAACCTCCTTGAAAATTATACTAAACTCATTTTAACTCACAAGGTCAAATTTTAAACCCAAAACAACTCAAACTCAACAAGATGAGTTGAAATTGTCAAGTCTAATACTAGCCCATAGAGATAAACCCAACAATTGCTAGAGAGAATTTGAATGTAAGAAAACACGTAAAACTTTGTAAATATTAGATTTGAAAAAATATATTATTATCCTATAGGTTAAAATTACAATGGGATGAACAGTAACTTCCCAATAGTTTGGTGTCATGTGGCACCAAGCTATTGGTCCATGTGGCTTTTTTAAACGTTTTTTTAACGGTTTTGGGTTTAAGCTTTTGTTTTTTTTTTCTTTTCTTGTTGACCTTTTAAATGGGTTAGGGTTTAGGCGCCGTCGTACTATTGATCAAAGTTTTAACAGTACAAATTCGAGTTGCGCCATTTTTTTCTTTTTTACATTTTTTTAGGTGTTTAGGGTTTAGACCATTTTTTTATTTCTTACGGTTTTTAGGTGTTTAGGTTTTAGACGTTTTTAACGATTCATGGTTTAGGGTTTAGATTTTAGACGCCCGAGCTATTTATTTTTTTTTTTTTAGTTTTTGACATTTTTGGGGTTTAGGATTTTGGGTTTAGATTTTAGTACATGGATGCCGTTATCAAAGTTTTGACAATACAAGGCGTTTTACACATCTTGAATCACCGCTGCAACGTGCGGCTGCGAAACGCACTAGTTATACTGAAGTTTAAAAGGATGATTATTAATGAACTTTAAACTCTTAAAAGAGATTCAAAATACCGAAGGTTTTTTGTGATATGATAAAGAGACTGAATTATCAATAAGTCTTATGCTCTATCATTTAATACTTAAATTGAGTAGACCGGGTTATTATTGTTTAATGGTGTGGGCCGGTTCAGTTGGACCGGACCCCACCTCATCAATAATTAAATATTAGGCTTCCTCTGTAAGTCCATCAAACTAGTTGCGTATGAAAAATATTTATTAAAACAGAAAATCGTATGACTATGTATTCACATCAATACATTATTTGTAGAAGCATGCTATGTTTTTATATTGTGGTCGTCTCGTTAAATTTAACTAGACAAACACACACAAAAAAAAATTGAAATTACCACTACTTATGGGAGATGAAACTAATAGGGCTTGTAAGACACTAAAGAAATGTCATGTGTATGAGTATATAGATCTCCAATCAAAGTGAAGAGATTTTTTTTAACTATTTGATTTGGTAATAGTCGGATTATAATTAGTGAGTTATTCCATAAGTTTAGATAGTCGGTCAGTCGAACTAAAGCTAGTCTAAACTTCCATACAACCTAAACAAGTAATTCTAATTTGGGGTAGGCTAAATGCACTCCCCTTTTTACTAAATGCACCCCCTATCTAAAAAAAATAGTTTAGAAGTATCTCAAATGTCACCCTCTCTTTATAACTAACTCTGAAAACAATATCGTATTATCAACACCAGAATTAAAATTTTAAAACATAAGATAGCAAGGTGCAAAAATTAAGCGCCAAGTTATTTAAAAAGATATATAGAAGTTTTAAGGATTTAAAGAAGTTTTAAAACATAAAAAAACATTCAGAAAGAAACGTTCTTTTAACAAGTATAAAAAAGTTAAAAAACAATTAATAATAAAAGATAACAAGTGACAAAGAGCAAAAAAAAAAAAAAAAAAAAAAAAAAAAAAAAAAAAAAACCGTTAAACTGTACTAAATTGAAACTTGAGTGAGGGAGTGTGTTCAGTAAAAATAAAATAAAGGGGAGTGCATTTAGTATCACTCATAATTTAATAAGATACCAAAAAATGCAAACAATTTTTGCAATAGTATTATGTTGAATACAAAATAAACGAAGCATAAAACTGCTACTATGGTATGGTGTCACTGATAAAAGGTAGGTTGATGATTAGCTTTTTTTAAGAAAAAAAATGTTGTTTGCCTCTTTTCTTATTTTTTGACAAGATCTCTACCCCACTATGAGGTACACCACATGTGCACCCTTTTCCAGTTTAATTGCGCCCAATGCCCCATGTAGAGGACAATTTTGGACATGTGTGTGTAATACAACACATTTTGGCACTATTTAAATAGTGATGACCTAAACATTATTAAGATAGGAGCCATTCACATAGGTACTCATGTCGAAAACTAGTTATGAATATATGAACAAGTCTCAGGTTTCATGTTCTTTATCCCATTCCAAATCGATCTAACTTACACGGAGATATAGTTATGAACTATTCTGTATATAAACAAGTATAAGAATTTTAGAAACAAATAGCTTTCCAAAAAATTTAGAAGAGAATATTGATGATTGGTGTAACTATTTAAAATAGATTGTTTTGCTACAAAAAATTGTTTTGCTAGCTTATTGATACCGTAATTATCGTCGTACGACTGATAACTTTTATATAGTTTTATAATTAGGGCCATTTTGTTCTATTCCTACAGGGTCACTGAGGGCATTCGTATTCTCATAAACGCCCCTGAATCTATTCGGTATTTGCTTGACTTAACTTATTATCGTGTGTTTTTTCTTCATTATTGTATTGAGTATGCGGTAAGGTAAAAAAAATGAGATATTTCTGACTTTTTGAGCTAGATCCACCACTATAATCCATGCTCATCTGATAAGGGGACCTAAATATAATGGTTCTTGGTAGCGATTTGTGATGAGTGTGGTTGTGGTCCATGATAAGTCGGAACTTGGAATAATACTTTTTTGATGCTAAAAGCGAGGAGAGGGTCTAAGAGCATTCACAACCCATCCCCCATCCCCAACCATATAATTTAAGGAAAAATCATAGCTTTCTAAATTTGCCACTCACTTTTGCAAAATCTCTCACATCCCATTCCCCATTCATATCCCCTATAAGCTTTTTTTTATTATTATTTTATTTCTTTACAACCAACATTAATTCACTCCACCTTTCATTTGTATTATTTTATTATTATTAAATGATATGGGGGAAGGATGGAAGACCCCATATATGGGGGCTCAACATAGGTTTTTTTGTAAATTTTAGAAATGGGTTGAAGGTGCACCGAAGAAGGCCAGTATCTTTGGGTGGAGAGCTGAACAAAACCGTCTACCTACACTGCTTGGATTGAAGAAAAGGCGTATACTGCACGGGTCCGCTTCTTGTCGACTATGCGGACAAGCTGACGAGGATGCAGATCACCTGCTCACTGGCTGTTTTATCGCGTCCGTTGTATGGCAGCTGGTTAGCGCATGGTGTAAAATTCCACCGGTGTTCGCGTTTAATGTTCGTGACCTCCTTAAAGTACACGAATCTGCTGGTATTGAATGGAACAAAAGAAAATGGGTCAGGTTGGTGATTATTGGTGTGTGTTGGGTAATATGGAAAGCTAGAAACGCCTTAATATTCTCCGGCAAAAGAATGGATCCAGCGGCTATTTTTGGAGAAGCTCAAGCCTTGGTATACATGTGGGCAAAGCATAAGGTGAAAAGAAATAGGTGGGATTGGGCTAGCTGGAAGTCTTTCAATGTTCCTGTTCTGTAAGTGTTGATTATAAAGGGGAGATAAAATTGGTGAACAATGTATTGTCTAGTGACTTGCTAGGCATATATTTGTATGTAATCTTTTGGTGATGAAATGAAGTTTATTGTTTGCTGATCAAAAAAAAGAAATGGGGTACGGGGAAAGGGGTTGGGATGGAGTGAGTTTTTGTAGGATTTTCTTAAATTTTAAGAATGGGGGAGGGAATGGGGGATGGGTTGTGAATGCTCTAATAAGTAATTTACAATATATACATCATCACTTGTATTTATCATATATGTCCTAGATCACATGCAACTATATGTTTCATTGAATATTTCTAGTTTTTTTTTTTTCCCGTTTGATGTCACACACCCTTTTTCATTGTAAGTTTTGTAACTTTTAAACTATGAGTTATTATTTCAAGGTTTTAGTTACCACCAATTGGAAGAAAATTAACATTTAATGAAAGAGGTAACAAATTTTACCAACACAGGTAAAAATGTAAAATAGTATTTATTGGTCATGACTTATTTATTATATATCTAAAACTCCTAAAACTATATTAATAGTTACAAATATTTAACTTCCTAATTTATGTTACCTCATTCTACAATCACCTAATTGAAAAATAAATAAAAAGCATAAAAATTATTTCAAAATATGTCATTATTTGATTTTATATATATAATAAAGCATTATGCATATAATATGGTGAGTAGGTTTGGTTTATGTTTTTTTTTTAATTAATAATTTGACATGACAACTAACTTAATTTATGTAGTTTTCTTAACAAGCTGTTTGTTTTGGCTCTTAATGAGATAGATGTCTGAATCTGTTTGTTTCACGAGCAGATGTCTGAATCAGTCAGACATTTCCTCTGAATGGATAAACATTATACTGAGTCTGAATGGTTCAGACCTCTTACTGATTCAACACTTAATGGTTCAGATCTTTTACTGGTTCAGCACTTACCCATTCAGAAGTTGCCACAAAGCCCCTTATTGATTGTCAAACATTCTTAAATCATTATGTTTAAATATTTACGTAATTAAAATAAATCATAACTGGTAATACATTTAATCTGATATATTCATCTTATAATCATATTAAAATTTATGAAATTCCAATAGAAAGTGGTTAGGGTGGAAGGGGCACTCCAGGCTAGTGCCCTAATCCTGACCACTCATTTAGTGTCATGCTAAATATAAGTCAAAGTAGACTGGAATCACCAAATGACTGGCGACACTCCAAGCTACTTAGCCTAATACTTTAATTTTTTTTTAAAGCCAAACATTTAAAATAATTAAATTTAAAAATGCATTTCATTAAAATTAAACATCCTATATTACAAACGTTGAAAAAAAAAAACCGAATATAAAAGTAAATAAACGAAAATTTATAAAAACAACCTAATCTGCGGGTGGCTTATGTTGGGGGCTAATATAGGTGGCAAACGCATCAAAGTTTGTTTGGACTTCTGAGGTTTCATATCGGCCCCATTTGCTTGAACCACCTCCTCTTTTGGTCGAACCTGACTTTTTGTTCGAACAAGCAACTAAGCTATTTTATTCATCCACACGTTTTGTTTTGATTTGGTGAAGGGATAGTAGAGAATATTTTGAGTGTAGAATAGTAAAGAATGGTAGAGAATAGTGAATATTAAGATGGAGAAAATATATATAGGTTTTGAAATTTTAAATAATAATAATAATAATAATAAAGTAAAGGATCGTTGACAACGGTCAAAAATTAAATTCTAACGACTATATTAGGCTCAGTACACCTTGCCGAGGGATCAAGTCAAGGATCATATCCGAGGGGTGACGACAGTGTTACCGTTTGACTACAGTAACCTAACTCTCTAGCAGACGAGTGCCCCGTCTCCCCTTATAAATTAATAAAATGGACTTGTTTTGATATCTGCCTTTGACATAATAATTTAGTCGATATCCAACCTTTTAAATTATGTTTGTTTCGCATCTGACATTGGGACCATACGACATAGAATATTAATACCATATAAGGAAATTAAATGGCTTTTTTTTTTTTACAAAATTACACTTTGTGTCCTTTATGTAACATTAAAATTATGAAACGTGTCCTTTATTATTATTTTTTATGCATTTTATGTCTAAAATCTCTTTATTTATTACATATTGTGTCTTTTATCACTAGTTGGGTTAAAAATCTCAGTTAACTTCATTAAACCCAAGGGTAAAATTGTCCATCCGTGTCTCTCATCATCTTTCCCCTATTATAACAGACCTGCACATAGATTTGAAACCCTAATCGACCAAAACAAGTCTTTTTCTCCTCCAATGGTGCAATGTTAGTATGGTAAAGAGGCTGGAATTCAAACTTTATGGACCTTTAAAAATCCAGGTCGTCGGTTCTTTGCTTGCAACGAAAGGGTAAGTTTCAACTTTCAATCCATAATTTATAAGGGTTCTTCATCTTCTTCATCTAAAGTCGTTTTTTTTTTTTTTTTTTTTTTTGTCATAAAGGGGAGGAAATGTGAATTTTTCATGTGGGTTAAATAAAAAAAGTGTCAATCATGTGGGGACATCATACCACGTTTGTTGGAGTCTAAGAACAAGGTAGAAGAAAGATTGAAAGTTAGTGAATACCAAAGAAGACATGCTGAAGCTAAATCAAGTCGTTTGAAGACTTACCTTATTCTAAGTTGGCTTCTTTTTGTGTTAATTTTTATATGCAGTATGTAGATCCAATGCATCAGAATGTAGTAGGATGTATTAGTTGTATTAGTTGTATGGATTTCAACTTTGTGCCAAAAATGTCTGTTGTATTAGATGCATAGCATCAGAATAGTTATATACCAAGTTTTGTTTGCATAGCAATTTGTGTATTTTTATTGCATATAGCAACTAGTCAAACATATACAATAGAAAATAGTCAAAACAAACAAAGAAAATGAAAAAAAAAACAAATCACTACTAGAAAAATACCCCTTTCTTGACGCGCATTGCGCGTCATAAAAGGGTGTTTATGACACACAGAAAAGTGTCAAGGAAGAACATGTCAAGAAAGGTTTATGACATGCAGGCGCGTGTCATCTTTTAATGACACGCGTTTATGACACTCCTTTATGACACGCTTTTTTTGACACGCATTTATGACACACTCTTTAATGACACTCTTTCATGACATGCATTTACGACACACCTTTATGACACTAATTTTGCGTGTCATGTTTTTTTTTTACCTAAAAAAAAATTCTGCAAAATAACTAATAAATCTGGATTTATATTTATATTTATAATAACAAAATCAATAAATTTCAAAATAAAATTGCATATATTATATATACCACAAAAAAATTACAATTAGCATTTGTCGAATCCTACCACTAGTTACAAAAATATTGTGTCAATACATTACATTAGTCTAGACTAAACGTACGGATAACTTGAAAATGAAGGTTGCGGCATAACTAGACCACTCTTCACGAATGGCAATAATATCCGCATCCGTGTTAGCATCTACTCCTCCCCCTACCTGAGACAACAATTAAATTAATAAGATGAAGGTTAATGTTCGTGATGGTTTTAATTTCAAGACGAGAATTATTACTAACATAAACATCAAAATCACTTAATTTGTATAAACATAAACAAACGTCAAACCTGTCATATTAGAAATGATGGACATGCTCTTACATTAACACCTTAATAGCAACAAATTGCGATCAAGGTAACTGACTGATCCTTCTTTTCCCATGTCAACATACACATAAATACATATATGTAGATCTATTTTTTTAAAGCAACAATCAGTTCCATCATCGCTGGGGAAAAAAAGAAAGATACCAAACATACAATCAAGAAAGCACAAATCGAATACCGGAGGATTACCTTTATAAAATAATGAGGCGATGGCGTCGTCTAAGCACACAAAAGGAATAGTAACGGATCACAATCAAAGCGAGAGTTGAGGTTCGACATCATGTAAGAATCGAAGATACAAACAAAGATGTCTCTTTCTGTCGTATGGGCGAGACAGGTAGAGTCTACACATCAGCAACTAACCAACTTGCATCCCTAAAATTTTGAATGTCTCCATGTAAAAAAAAATATGTCATTACTTTCATACCTTTGCACCACGTAAAACTGGAGGATAGAGATGTTGACTCTACAACCACAATAGACGCAAGCAAGTATATGGAATGATCCCTGTCAGTTAGATCCAATTGTGTAACTGCAGCATTAGCATTGTAAAATACAAATACGAAGAATAAATGTCATTACAGTAACACAATATAATCGTAAACGGAACGACATTTTTAACAAAGTTTATCTAAGGATTGGATGAAAGAGGTTATCTTCGCACTTGTATAATTCTAGACTAAAGAGTTGGTTACCAAACACTGATAAAGTTCGTTTCTAATGCAATTAGCCATATATTAGAGTGCACGTTACAACTACACCTCAGTAACTCAGTTGTTGCACACAAGCAGCATCTTTATACATTGATAGATTTAAGCATTCTTGTTAGCCTAAAATAAGATGAAAATAAAGATAAAGGTCATAGCAAGAGATGGAAAAATAGGAAGGTCAGTCGTGTGTCTCTAGAAAGGTTCATAAAGAGTTGAAACCGCCCGAAACGTCCAAACTAAAGCAAGTCGTCCAGTTTAAGATATAGACAGATCTGTTTTAGCAGTTTACCAGTTAAACAATTAGGTCCAGTTTCGAATATAGAACTCGCTTGTAAACCGAACCGTCCATTTAAACCTTAATTATACTTATGAGTCACGAACAATCGTTATCATTGCAAAAACTTCAATACAAACTAATGTTTAATTAAAAAAAAAAACTTGGTTCAAACAGTCAAAAACGAAACGTTAAATCGCCAAAATTGGCACGTCCATACCCACCCACTCAACCATAGTTAGCGGTTGGACCCAATTGTTTTATCAAATCCTACCGAACCAAACAGTGAACACCCTGAATGTCTCTACTCAAATTCATGACGTAATCAATTAACATTCAAGAAAAGCAAAAAAAGCATACCCATTAAGCAATTTAGCAGCCTTACACAGCTCTCTATAGATTCTAAGTGCCCACAACTTTTAATGCAAATCACTAAGCCTGGCGAATGACCGTCGTCCAGAGAGTGTCTTTGCCGTAGGCGGCCACCACTAAGCCTGTAAACAGGAGGCTGAAAGAAAAACTGCATATATGTATTCATACATGACAAATTAGGAGCTTTTTAATTATGAGATTCAAATTCTGCAACGGTACCATCGCTTTTGTAGTCATTGATGTTACTGAGTTTCTGAATAGGCCCTAAAATGCATAAAAGTGGACAATCTCCCACCACTCATACATAAGCCTAAAATCAAAATCCAAAACGAAAATGAAAGTAAAAAAAAGGGAAAACAATTCACATACCTCTTTATATAGGAGACCAAATGTACGGAATCTGAAACCCAGAGGATGAAAATCTTGAATCAAAACAATCCATGCCAATATAAAACGTTGAAGCTGAATACATGTTCCAATCAAACACTACTAAAGGCCTATAAAAAACAGTACATTTATGAAGCAAAATGAACAATCAGCGTGGTTCACAAAAGTTAAGAAACGGTACCGCCACGGCACCAACGGAGGTCCGGTCACAGGAAGTAAAGATGGAAGAGGCGGTGGATAAGAATGATCTGGATGGGAGGAGAAGAAGGTGGAAGCAGGAGGTGGAGCATTAGACTTACGAGTGTATAAGACCGTTCAGCAAGTGCAACCATTTTGTGAAGACCGCGTAGTCAAGAGAGCTGGATTCCTTATCATATTTGCAAGAATGATAATGGTATTAAAGCAAGTGCAACCATTTTGTGAAGACCGCGTAGTACCATATGTCCCAAAAGGCAAACACGCCTCTATCTTTATGACTCAAAAAGTGTAGTATAATTGTGGAAATAGTGAGCTATCCTCAAAGCGTACGCACCAGAAACCCAATTGTCATAGTTAGATTTTTGGTAGCTGTTGTATACAATTCCTGTTAACAGCTTCCTGCAAAAGCAAATGAAGTCGCAATCACCATTGCAATTATAAGTGATATTTAAAGTAAGCTCCATAATAAAATCACCAATTGCAAAAAGCCTTATAATTATGCGTACCTATGAGGAGGGAGCCAAATTATAACCTCAACCCCTTAAGTCGTCGGGCCGGCTTACGGGTTGACGTCAACCGCCCCCACGCCTTTGTACCGGCCATCAACAGACACACTGGTTGTTTCCGTAGGGAGGCCAGCGTAATAGAAGATAACGTGTTGAGAAAGATCATACCTCTGACCAGAGCTGTAATAAAACATGAAGGATTATCTAAACCCAAACGTGGTGGTGTAACGGTGTGTTGAACGTGCGATGGGGCGGTGGTCAAATGCGGAATTCAGCGAGCTTGTATACGAAGAAAGGCTTAAAACGTGGGGGAAAAGTTTTAATTGGCAAAAATGCTCTCGAAAAAACATGAAATAACCATATCGCCATATTATTGTTCAAGTTCACTCTTCCGCCATTTGCACTTTCCAACATAAGAACATGTAAAACCCTAACCTGCATAATTTAGGCTGTAGAAAAGACAATTAGGCAGGCATGCCTGAGAAACTATTAGGAAGAACTCATGTAATATAACTATGGCTATGCTTTGTGCCTCCTGTTCTTTCAACTTAGATGTATCAAGTTTGCTGGCTCACTCAAACACATATCTTGGTCTTTTATATTTGGTACCTGCAAATATTAAAAATATATACACAGACACACTCTCTGTGATTAATGATTATTCCCATGATTTTAAGTAAATTTTGCATATATTGTGGAAATAGTGCTGGGAAATAGAGTCTAAAGATAGTGAGGTCGTACAGTACAACCTAATGATGCATATCATTACCTGTATCATCATAACATACTTTCATATCAGGCTTATGGACAATGACCCCACTTTCAAAATTGTTTTAGCAAGCTCTATATCAGCTTCATATCCTGCATGATTTCTTTTAAATAACCATATAGTAGAAAAAAGAAATGCAAAACTAATTAAAATCTTCAGTCCTTTGTAAATTTTACTTTTCTTGCCTATTTTTAAAGTGAAATATACTCACTAACTTAGCATGAAAGATGACTAAATAAGGTCAAAGTGAAAAGGCAAAATCACAAATCAAGTAAGCAGCAAGCCCAAAATTAGAATCATCTAAATAAATCACAAATAAGGTCAAAATGTAAATCCCAAGAAAAAAAAATCATATAAAATGAAGCTCAAATCAGAATCAACTAAACAAAAGAAATCCAAGGTCCGATTGGGTCCAAAGACTATGAATTATAGACAAAAACTTAACTACGAATGCGATGGATTAAGAGGCGGTTGTCGATGTAGTTCACTTCAGAACCCTAACACTGCCGCCTGCCAACACCATAACCGGACACCCGGTTCCCCATCTTTGAGTGAACGTGGTGTACGCGCTAGGAAGACATCGCTGCCACGGTGTTGCCATGACTCCGCCGCACAGCGGTGGTGGCTGGCCGGAAGACGCTCACCTTCTCTCTCTCTCCCCCACCCCCCCCCCCCCACCCGGTCGTGGCTGGCCACATATAGAATCTATGTGGATTGATATTTCAATTTTGTGGATTGATATCATGTAGTGGTTATGTAGCAGAAAGACACGTATCAGGCCTCTAGATGAGTCACCGGTGTGCCACTGTTCGCCTTATGTTTCCTTTAGACGTGTGGCTTCAGAGATGACATTACTTGCATCAAATGACCGATATGTCCTTTTTTACTGCTCATCTTAAGTTTCAAATAATACAAAGTATAATTATCAATGTTAGGGTTTTGTTGGATTTGGGGTTGTGATGAGGATAAGAATGAGAGGGATATGAGAGCAGATTAGATTGAGGGTTTTGAGAAGTTTTAGGGGAAGAGGGAATAAGATTATATGGAGGGAGATTAGAATTTTTTGAAAAATATATTTATGACACGAAAAGATGACACACAATATATTATAGTGTCATCTTTTCTATTTGTTGACACTAAATTCTTGACACACAAAAAACGGGTGTCATTAATTAATAAGATTTTATAAACCATGACACTTTTTTCTATGACACACGCTTTGAGTGTCATAAATGAGTGCGTGTCATAAAATGTGTGTCAAGATAGGCCTTTTTTCTAGTAGTGAATATAGATAAAAAGGGCAATAAAGCCAACATTGATAGTTAAAGTAAACACACATGCATTGTTCCAAACATAACAAACATTCATAGTCAAAGCAACAAAACCTAAACATTGTTTGACTTACATAGTTGTGGACTAATAACCAAAAACCATAGACTAAAACATATACTACTTAAAAAACCACACCAAATTCAGACATTATTCTTGCAAGTCCTGCTGTTGTGGCAAGCCCCCTTGCATTTACTATATAACTTGACTCCTGACTGCTTTTGGCTTGTTCCAACACCATCATTCTTACTTTTCTTTGGTTTGCTTGTCCCAACATCAACTTTCTTACCATCATTCTTACCACCCTTTTTAGTCTTGACACCACCCTTTTAAACTGATCCATTATTAAACTAATCACTGTCAATTGCATCTTCTTGCATCTCTTTGAAACTCACATCAGTCACCTGATCATCATCTTCAACATCATCAGTGAAAAAGTGAAAAATCTAAAATCCCTCATATATGTTTCAACTTCATTTATCATATTCCCCACATATACTAAAAAGTTAATGTCCTCACTTGCATTATCATCCTCTCTTGCATACTCACCTTTATGCATGCTCTCATCCTCACTTGCATTATCATCATTTCTTTCATTATCATCTTTATGCATATTCTCCTGAGGTTGATCAAGCATATGAACATTATCATGAACACTAACCGGTGGATGCACACCAAAGAATGGGTCAAAATCTGGATCATCCAAGTTCATGTTGTTAAAGTCAAAGGCATGGTGAAAATTCACATTATCCACAACTTCATCAATTAGCATATTAGGGACATGGTTATCCACAACTGCATCAGTATGCATAGACTCATGATGATCTTGGTTATCAACATCCATATTATGGACATGGTTATCCATATCTTCATCTGTATGCATAGACTGATAATGTTCTTGGTTATCAACAACTTCATCAGTAAGCATAGCCTCAGATTTATCTCCATTCAAGCCTAACAATAATCTATTCCTAGCCACATTATCAATGTCCATTGCCAATATCTTCTCATCAGTTATTTCTTCTAACCTAACTTTACTTGGTGAGCAGAAATATGTGTACACAGTAGTTACACCATACTCACAATAAACACTAATTAACCTAGACTCTGTAATAACTTTGATAAACCCAATCACATCATCATCATTACCTAAAGCTCTAAGACCAAAATCAAGACCAGATTCTGGCACTTGATAATGGTAATACCTTTCAATGTCCTTTTAATAACCAAAATTTTCGAGTATACGATCCATCTCATGTACTGAAAATTTGTCATGATCAAGCAAATCAATGTAATTTCTCTCACCCTCAACGTATGCCCTTTCAGGAAAACGAGCGAATCTACCATTATGATGAAGCTTGATGGAGAACAAACTGGGACAACCCACTGCATTTTATAAAACATGATGGTGTTAATCAACATAAAAATTCATACTTTACGATAAAACAACATCAAATGTCTGAACGCTTACCATATAATTCAAGAACTTCTTCATGCGATAGGTTCTTATAAACCATGAAACCTTGGTGTCGAGTCTCTTTTTTCATCCACAATGCTTCGGATTAAACAGAGGGTTTTGAGGGTTTGAGTAGTGGAAGATAAGGGTTTGATTTGGGGAAGAAAATGTGTTCGAGGGTTTTGAGGTTTGTCTGTGTTAAAATAGGGGTTTTATAGCAAAGTGGACATGAATGGACAATTTTACCCCTGGGTTTCATGAAGTTAACTGAGACTTTTAATCCACTTAGTAATAAAGGACACAATATGCAATAAATAAAGAGATTTTGGACATAAAATGCAAAATAATAATAATAATAAATGACATGTTTCATAATTTCAGTGATATATAAAGGACACAGAGTGTAGTTTTTTTTTTTTCAAATACATTTATTATAATCGGGGCGATTATTGTGAAAAGTGACAAAAACGTGCGAAGTGTCACTTTGTACATGATAATTACGTAATGTTTTTGTATGTTCATGAAAGCATTACGTAATTATCATTACGTACTTATCATGCACTTTGTACATGATAATTACGTAATGATGAATTACGTAATGTTTTTGTATGTTCATGAAAAAGCATTACGTAATTATCATTACGTAATTATCATGCACTTTTTACATGATAATTACGTAATGTTTTTGTATGTTCATGAAAGCATTACGTAATTATCATGTACAAAGTGACACTTCGCACGTTTTCATTGCTTTGTATTTAAACTGACCCCTTATTATAATTATAAATATATTATTAACAAATTGATTTTTATGCCCACGTAAACCATAGAGGGGACATCAAAAAACATCCAAAATAAAAATACCATAAAGTAAAAAGTTATTTGGACCATTCGAACTTCTCTATCAAAGGTTATTACACAAATTTCAAAATTAAAGGGACCACTTTTTTACATCCATGTAACATTTCGGGAACATAAACGTTATCTTCTAGCTAAATTCTTGCTTCATAATCTCTGGTAAACTGTTAAACGATGTATATATATACTTCATCTAAATATATGAGAGTTGTGTAGGTTTCGTAGATCTTTTGACTACACTGAGTTTGTTGGTATTTGTTTAGTGTCGATGTTATCATAAGTGTGATAATGTTTGTCTTACTTTATATTCTGTTTTTCTTTTTTATATATATATAATTTTAATTTTAACAAAGTGACAAAGTGACACTTTGTGGGACATCTTGAGACGAGCTGGGATTTCCGCCAAAAAGGAGGCCCCTGTAAATTTTCTCACAGACCCTGCGGAAGGGAGATCCACCCTGCGACCAGCAGATCTGCTTGTCTTTGGTTGGGAGAGAGGGAAACATGCTTGTGTGGACCTCACAGGGGTATCTCCTTTGGTTGGATTAAGGAAAACTGGGTTTATAGCTGGGCAAGCTTCGAGAAAGGCGGAATCGAAGAAAGTAGATAAGCATGCTAAAGCTTGTAGAGAGAACCAACATGTCTTTATCCCTTTTGCCTTTGATACCTTTGGTACCCTAGCGCCAGAAGCTATTCGTTTCTTGACCAGGGTCCAACGGGTCGTCCACAGCAACAGTTCATCTCCAGGGGGGCAAGGATATGTCTTTGGTAGACTAGGGTTCGCAATTCAGAAAGGGGTGGCGGCGCAGCTTGTTGCTCGTCTACCTTCTATTGTGATGTAATTTTCGTATTTTGTTTTAATGAAAAGCATAAGTATTTAAATGGCTAAAAAAAAAAAATTAATACAATATTACTAGCGTGTGTTAATCTTCAATAAGAACACTTTTACATGGATTATTATGCAAAAATAACACATGCTACATTTTATCTCCCATCACTTCAATTTCCCTACTTGTTTCCACCACATGTTTGTAATTAAAAGTCCCTGTCTCTTAGTACACCCTTCTCTTAGTACACCCTTCTCACAACCACAAAAATATTGAACCAACTCTAATCATAAATAATTGGGTTCATAAACGGTTTAAATAGTGAGTCATCAAGTCCGATCTTATCTATTATCGCGTGGAACAAAATAAGACCCTTGAAAGTCATCATTCTTTCAAGAAAAAATTGGATTTTACTGATCCCAATTTTTACATTTTGAGCCGCAACAGTCCTAACTAAGAAAATGTTTTAATACAATCACATCTTTTAAGGTATTTTCTCTCAGTGATCCCATACTAATCATAGTGAATCCAGTTAATTTTTACTGGTGTGAAAACTATATCTAAAACCATATCCAGATATAAAAGTAAAATAACAAAAAATATATACCCAAGCACATAGCTACTCAAAACACAATAGAAAAACACTAAAACACTATACTAAAGATATTATTATTGAGCCACCAAACAACTCAAAACATATGACGCTGCATACACCACCAGAATATACTAAAAAGCTAAGCTCTTAAGACAATAATCTATACTATATTATAAAGCATGAGTGAAGGATACCAACAAAATTTAAGTAAATACTACATCTTATGCTTATGGTACAACAACTTAATGAAGTAAGTAAAAGGGTAAAATTGTCATTCTACATGAATATTTAAGTTGATTATGTAATAGAGTTAAACTTTAAAGTTTAATGTAAATCTAACTAATTATTAATAAATAAAAAAGAAATCCAAAAGTCTTAAGAGTTACAAAAATCATATGAAAGCCAAAGAGTCACCACCCTTTAATTGCTTCTAACTCTCAATTATTTCAATTAAACCACTCATTATTGCTTTTAACTCAAGCAAATATATCATTATATAAACCAAGTAAACCAATAACATTTGGTACTCCATTGATCCCTACTCTTTGTTTTTTTTCTTTAATAAAAGTTTGTTCTCTATACAAAGTGTAATCAATTAATTAGGTATGTTTTTTTTCTTAATCTTTGATTTATTGTAATTCATATAGTTTTTTACTTGTTTTATTTAAATTTCACTCATATAACTTAGTGGTACATATGTTTTCATTGATCAAGGTTTATCGCTTTACTTGGTTCATGGATATTGGAGTTTTGGAGGAGAGGATTTGCACATAATTCTCATGAAGAATGTTCTTCTTGTACATGTTATAATTGGTACCTGGATCACATGTATGGTCGTGTTTGGGATTCGGATCTTGCAAAAAGACGAAACTTTTTGGTGAGAGTGAGAAGTTTAGAAGTTTTATGCACTTGTTATTGATTTATTATACGATAAGGCCTTAATCGTGTTAGTTACAAGTTTTTTTTATGTGGTCACTATACCAGGAACAAGGCAGTTTTATGGGAAGAAAATAGGTTGTACGACTACTATACCTTTTGTAATCATATTTCATGCACTACATGTTTAGAAAAAAAGGACACGAATGTGTGACTTAACCTGTTTTCAAATCATTATACAAACAACCCATTTCAAATGGTAATGATGTTTACATTAATGTGCCTAAGGAAAGTGAATCACAAAGGTTGTGGTGCAAGTCAATGGAGACCATTTGATGATGACTGCACCAAATGGTTTAAAACCAAGTATTCAAACTCAGTTGTTTACGTATCTTTTGGAAGCATGGTGTTACTAACCCAACTAGAGATGGAGAAAATTGCATGGAGTTTACAGAAAATGGGTTTTACTTTCTTTATGAAGTTAAAGATTTATAGACACGAAATTTGCCAAAAGGGTTTCTTCATTTAACCACATATGAAAAATGTATTATTTTTGTGAGTTCGTGCAACTAGCTTAAAATGTTGTTAATGATTTAGTGGATCAGGTTCTCTTTGTTGTTTTGGATGGTTGGTTTCATGTAGAACCGCTCAAAGGAAAAAGTTCAGTTTCATATATATACTCTTTCGTGTTAATGGGTTTGATAACCGGTTTGTTAGTATCAAAGTATATTTTTGATATACACACCTCTTAATTTAGATTACCAATATAAATACAATATAATATACCATGAGAGGGTTGTAAACTAGCACAAAATGAGCATCGGGTACTACATTATTGTCACCGCTGCATTGCGTAGGTTTTCGACACTATGTGCTTCAATATATGTCACCCCGCCGCAACGCGCGGGCACCCCACTAGTATAATACAATACAAAACCAAATCATTCTCTTAAAAGTCTTTATCTTTAATACACTCCACAAACTTTTATTTTCAATCACCCCTCAAAGAGATGCAAGTCTGACAAATCTTGTCTAATCCAGTCCTCAATGTTGTTTTGGCCTACCTCTACTTCTCCTTATCTTCACAATGAGAGTTTCTTTAGCTTAACCGTGAAATGTCTCCTCTTTTCATGCGTATAATGGATGCTATCTTTTTTTAGAGTAGTGTTTCAGCGGTAAATTCTGTGTTGAAAGCGACCACTGCCCAGTATTGAATCCTATAGCACCACATGAGTTTCTCCTTTCAAACCCAAGCGGTTATTTTTTTCGGTAGAGCGTGAGATTCGAACCTGAGACCAAATCAGCTGGGCTGAAGATCATTGGCATAATGGATGCTATCTTACAATTTATTATCAACTTTTATGAAGCAAAATTTTATTTTAATTGATTATACTCGTAAATCAATGTTGTAGATTGGTTAATGTCTTCTCAATGTTACGCGTGTAAGAAAATGCTTTAAAAACAAAATTAAATATATATTTTCATAAGTTTGTACGTATGGCAAGCTGTTTTTAACTGGTGCAATGTTCCGAGATGCTTCACGTTCCACGTTAAAGATTTGGTGCTACTTCACCAAACGGCTTTTAGGGGTTCCCGTCAAAGAAAAGCATTTCACGGCGTCGTCCTTACTACTTTTTGGAGTATTTGGCGGGCTCGGAACGATGTAATTTTCAATGCCAAACAGCTGTCGACACGGAAGATTTTTGAGGAAATAAAAGTTATGTCATTCCTATGGATTACTAAAAGAGGGAGGTTAACGGATATGTCATGGGACCATTGGGGTAGATTCGACACGGTTAGAATGGGATAGTTTTGTTCTATTGTTTTTTGGGGATTATGTTGTCTATTCGGATTGTTTGTTTTTGGGATATTTTCCCGGATTGTTGTGGCTAGTTTCTTGCTAGCAAATTAATAAAGTTGTTTGGCCGTTAAAAAAAAAAATAAGTTTGTACGTATAATATTCTTTAAAATAAATTAAATTGATTATAAAATATCAACTCAAATATCTTGTGATATCTTCCTATACGTCATAAACAATACGATGATCAAACATGGTAAAAATCCAGACAATAATTCTTTGATACCTAAATTTGAATGGGTCATGGGTGATATTCATGTTACAACATTTAAAGAAGCATTGCATGTGACAAGGTGCACATGTAAGTGAAGGTGCATTATTGCATAGTGCTTATGATTTCTCTTTTATTCTCTTTAGGTAAAATTCAAATCCTCAAAACTTAAATCTTGAAATCATAAATGAAATAAAATTTAATTTCCATTTAATTCGTTAACAAAATAAAAACTAAAACCATATGCTAAACCTACAACCACTGCCAACCCAATAAATCCTATAACAATAAAGTTATTTGTAGAGTTTAGAGAGTGTGATATGT
Organism: Ambrosia x helenae; assembly: GCA_030844895.1. Classification (NCBI taxonomy): domain Eukaryota; kingdom Viridiplantae; phylum Streptophyta; class Magnoliopsida; order Asterales; family Asteraceae; genus Ambrosia; species Ambrosia x helenae. The sequence continues at coordinate 113,698,965 of CM061226.1, read as the reverse complement.
AAGCAAAGATTGTCTTCATCACTAAGATAGAAAGACTGCTTTAAAAAACACCATCAGCTTCAAACATACAACAAAGAAACAAAACAAAACCAAGTAAATAGACATAAAAGGCGAGTGTTCCCGGACTCTGGCCCTAGGTGTAGGTTTTTCCCGGTTTAGATGATGAATGTATTGCGATGTGGTAAATTTCGCCAATAACCTATTTGGATTTGGAGGATTCGTTGGCCATAAAGAGAGAGAGAGAGAGAGAGAGAGAGAGAGAGAGAGAGAGAGAGAGAGAGAGAGAGAGAGAGAGAGAGAGAGAGAGGTATATTTAAATATAATATAAATAAAAATAATCGTGAGGTGGGAAAGTTTACCTCCTTGAGGGTTCTTGCCCGAGTTTGGTCTCAGGTTCGAATCTCACGCTCTACCGAAAAAATAACCGCTTGGGTTTGAAAGGAAAAACTCGTATGGTGCTATGAGATTCGATAATAAGCAGTGGTCGCTTTCCAACACATGATTTACCACTGAAACACTACTTTTAAAAAAAATCAAAACATTTTTTGTGACTTGGAAGATTTGGGACCATATAAATGGAAATTTATTAAACTTAAATTCAATAGTCAACAGAGGGGAATAAACCATCTTTATACTAATTTATTTATTTAATTAATAAATAATAAATAAATAGTAAAAAACGTTTTTAATGCTAAAAAAAATCAGAAGAAAAAGATAAAAGAGACAGGCAAGAAACCTATGATAAAAGGACCAAAAAGTGTAAGGATAATCGTAGTGAGATACGAGAAGCACTTAAATTCTCTCACACACAAACCCTTTTCTTCAAAATCTTTCAATTTTCCTTTAATAATTCACATTTCTCATCAGGTAATTCTAAATAAATTCTGCATTTTTATTCTTTTTCCAACATTAATCTCTTCTGAATTGCTGATCGATTCATGTGTTATGTATCTATCTATCATAAGTTTATAATTAGCATCTGTTACGATCTGTGACGTGATCTGATTCCATGATTTATGGTGTTTCTTGAAAAGGGTACAATATTTGTCACCATTTTAAGCTGTTTTTCCAACAATTTTGTTTTAATTGTTGTGAAATTTTCAAAATTAATCTCTACTATGTGATTTTATCTGTGCTAATGAATTCTGATTAGATTAAGTTTATGTTAATTTTACCAATTTATCTATTGTTTTATGAGTACTGGTTTAGATAGTGATAATTAGCTGATTACCCGCTTTTCGATTATAATAAATTTGTAAACTTTATGTGTCTTTTTTATATTTATGGCTTATTTTTGTGATATGTGATGACTATGGAGTCATATGTTGGTGGGGTCAGGGGCGAAGCTTGGTTCTTAAATCGGAGGGGGCCGGACTCAGTTTTTTTTCGATCAGTAGTGGCAAATCGGTGGGGCCGGACTTAACCCGGACTCGATTTACCTACAAAAATCGCAAATTTACACTACTGCGCCAAAAGGGGGGGGGGGTGCCTTTGTTATCATTATAGATTTTGGCTAATTGGACTGGAATTTTGTTAGATTATTTGATAACTTATCGCGTATAACTGTTAGTTTCATATCTTTCGAATGGCGTTATACGAAAAGATAACTTATAGTGTTAATGTTAACTTGCCGGGTATGTCATAATCGACATAAAATTTTTCTTTAATGTTTGATATGGATACTAAGGTCTTGTGTTTCTCATGTTTTTAGAATGGGAACAACAAGTGACACTAAATACGGGTCGTTTACGTATGAGAATCTCGAGAGGGAGCCATACTGGCCGTCTGAGAAGCTTAGGGTTTCCATAACTGGGGCGGGTGGATTCATTGCGTCACACATTGCTAGACGTTTGAAAACCGAGGGTCATTACATCATTGCTTCTGATTGGAAGAAAAATGAGCACATGTCGGAAGACATGTTTTGTCACGAGTTTCATCTTGTTGATCTTCGTGTGATGGATAATTGTTTGAAAGTCACGGAAAAAGTTGATCACGTGTTCAATTTGGCTGCTGATATGGGTGGTATGGGGTTCATTCAGTCAAATCATTCTGTTATTATGTATAATAACACTATGATAAGCTTTAACATGCTCGAGGCTGCCAGGATCAGTGGAGTCAAGAGGTCGGTTCACAGAATCTCTAATCATAACCGTTGCTTTTAGAACTATGTTTTTTTCCTTTCTAAAATATATGATTACATTTCCATATTTACAGTGGCGAAGCTTGATAATCCGGAAGGGGGGGGGGGGGTAGTATATAACTAATTTTTTTTTATAAAAAAACTGGGGGTCGAAACCGTATGTACCAAAACAATTCTATACAAATACTATATAATCGGAACTTCTGAGCGAAAATTCGGGGGGCTCGGCCGCCCCAACAAAGCTACGCCACTGCATATTTAATATTCGGTAACTTTTTTAAAATCTCTTGTTGGTTGTTGTATGGAACAGGTTTTTCTACGCCTCTAGTGCTTGCATTTACCCCGAATTTAAGCAGCTGGAAACCAATGTGAGCTTGAAGGAATCCGACGCGTGGCCTGCTGAGGTTATTATTTATTGAAAAATCATAAATCATAAATATGATTTCCCTTTCTGAGTTTCATCTATGTTAATAACTTTTTTTTTATTTTGCAATTGTATTTTAGCCTCAAGATGCCTACGGTTTGGAGAAAACTAGCAACCGAGGAGTTGTGCAGGCACTACACCAAAGATTTTGGAATTGAGTGCCGAATTGGACGTTTTCATAACATTTATGGACCATTCGGCACATGGAAAGGTAAACTTGTAACGAAATTTCCTTTTTTGAAACAAAGGGCAAATTAGGAATTTTGAATTTAATAAACTGCAGGTGGGAGGGAGAAAGCGCCTGCTGCGTTTTGCAGAAAAGCCCTTACGGCAACTGATAAGTTTGAAATGTGGGGAGACGGGCTTCAAACCCGATCTTTTACTTCATTGATGAATGCGTTGAAGGTGTCCTAAGGTACTCCTTTTGTGTTTTTTGTGAATTAACTTGTTCATTGTTCCATGAAAGCTGTAATTTGCAAACTGATTATGTTTTAACAGATTGACAAAGTCTGACTTCCGTGAACCCGTAAACATTGGAAGTGATGAGATGGTAAGCATGAATGAAATGGCTGAAATTGTTCTCAGTTTCGAGGAGAAGAAGCTCCCGATCCATCACATTCCGGGGCCGGAAGGTGTACGTGGTAGAAACTCGGACAACACTTTGATCAAAGAAAAGCTTGGCTGGGCCCCTACCATGAGATTAAAGGTATATTCTTAAATACGATAGGTGGGTTGGGTAACGGACGGGTCAAATTAAACATTTTTGTATTGCATTGATTTATGATAATGAATGGATACAGGATGGATTGAGAATCACATATTTCTGGATCAAGGAGCAAATTGAGAAAGAAAGAGGTGAAGGTTTTGACCTGTCGGTTTACGGGTCGTCTAAAGTGGTTGGGACCCAAGCACCGGTTCAGCTCGGATCTCTCAGGGCTGCTGATGGCAAAGAATAAGTGTGGTATCCTCATGTCTTAATTTCAAGATTATTTAGCATGTTTTGTTGGTGTGTAATCTCTTTAGCTACTTAAGAACTCTGCTACCTTTGCATGATTTTTATTGTTTTTGTTATTGTAATTTAGTTTCTATTTTCCGTATGAACTATGTCATTTTTATCATAAATCTTATATGGTTATTGGTTAGATTGTACTCATAAATACGGTGGTTAAACCGTGTGGATCTTGCAAGTTAACGCCACAGGCGGACGGTTCAAGAGTAAATTTCATATTAGGGTCATTGCTCGGGTTGGCTGTATTTAATTTGAAAATTCAGCCGGGTCGTTAGGTTGGTGTGACGCGCATATTCCTTTTTGGTTTGTTTTGCTTGTTTGGTCTTTCAAACTTTTTGTGATGATTTAAGAATGAAAGATAAGAATATACAGCTAAGTGCAGTAGCGGATCTAGGATTTTTCATTGGTTTGGATAAAACGCGCTAGCTCATAATGAGTTGGGTCAAATATTACATTGAATTGGAACATAGATATGGTGGCTTTAGCATAACTTAATTTAAGTAGATTAATGACCAATTTTTCTAATCATAAACCATACTTCTATACAGAATAGAGAGGTAGAACAATGTTATTGGTTTGGCCCATTAAAAAACTTTTGTAATGGATTCTAATTAAAGACCAATAAATCATATACTTGGACCAAGATCTGGAATTAAAGTTCTTGGTTCTCTGATACCCCCAAGGCCCCAATCAATATCAGGCTTCTATTGATTTAGAATTCACAAATGAGCCCATCAACTGAATGCTAAAAGTTGGTTAAATCCAAATTAATAAGACCCAATACCTATACTTAGAGGGTGTTTGGGATTGAGTTTTGAAATTAATTTTTACAAAACGTAAATAATCAGTTTTTAGTGCTTGAGAAAGGTTTATAAAATAGATTATTTGCGTTTAATAGGTTGCATAAACGCAATAATTTGTTTTCGAAAAACAATCCCAAACACCCTCTTACATTTCTTAGTTCTTAGACTCGCCTGTTAAGCTCTTGTTAAATTCTAATTAACCCTAAAACTTGCTGCATAAGTAGAAACATGAAGTGAAACCGAAAAGGACAATCTTGCGAACATTCATTTTTTATTGTTTGCCGGTGGATTGAAACGCAGATGTAATCTCCTTCGTCCTTCGATAGAAGTTGAAACCCAAAAACATGATTATGTTCTTATCGGTGGATTTAGCCGCTAACCATCAATGTTTCGATTCACATTCCACCCTAACACTGTGTTCCCGAGTTTCATTAAAGGATGGAAGAGAAAGGATCTCCCTCCTCTTCCCTTCTCTCCAATTCCTTCCAAATTGGAAAGATTGAAAATCACACTAAAATCCTCTTTATTATCCCTCTCATTCCCTCCCTTTCCCTCCTACAAAAACTCTGGAACACATTTTTTCCTCATTTCCTTCTCAATCCTTTCTCTTCCATCCTTTAATGAAACTCTGGAACAGAGTGTAAGATCTAAAAGTCGTGGCGGTTCAAATGTATTCAGTAAGCCTAGTTTAACTTGTGTATGTTTTGAAAAAAAATTACACTGATTGGTAAGATTATTCAAGGGTCCGTTCTTTATTGTTATAGTAATTGTATCACATGTTCAAACGTACTTTGGCCATTCCTCTTTGTTGAACTTCTTTAAGTTACCATTACGAAATTCTTACAAGTTTTAAGATGTTCGTCCTATAAGTCAAGTGTAACGATCATTACTAGATCTAGACTCATTCTAAAAGTCCTAACAACTATACGGTACTTCACCAATAATTGTTGAAGGACCTAGCTTATTCGTATCGATTTTGTCTATTCGGTATAAATAGTGGTACCATGTTTTATTGATTTCGCTACTCGATGCGTTCAATATCTGTACCGGTACTTTTTTGAAAAATATGGCATGGCCATGGCTACCCGTATCAATGTTGCTTTGGTACACGTACGAATGCTAAAAAAACCCATGTGGTGCCAAAGCCGGTACTGTCGGTACTGATACCGTACCAATATACTCAGTATGGTATTCGATAGTCATTGTTGTCAAATTCAATATTGGTATTTTCGGTATCGTTACATTGTACTAAACTACTAATCCCATCCCTTTCTTGAAGTATCCTATCTTACTTGTTAAGTTAAACAAGCAAAAAAAAAAAAACTAGTAATATAATCTCTTATCTTAAATTCTTAATCATACGGATAATGACGACAATTTCAAACATTAGGAGGTAAGGGATAAATACAAATACACACATATTTGGTATTTTTGTTACAATTCGTTTTTCTTAATAAAATATTAGATAGAAAACATCAAAAAAACAAGAGGCACATAGAACAAGGGATTTGCACTCCCTAAGATCCGACCCTGCAAGGAAGTTTGATTAATATCGTAAGAGTACATTAAGAATTTATGTATTTAACGATACTTGAATACTATATAAAGTTACTAAGAATATCTCTATTTGATTTTTTTACCCCCATTATATACCAATTTTTTTTTGAACGACCAACAAACATTTCTGCCCAACTACCCAGGGGAGTCCCCACACTATGGACAGACCCCCACAACCAACCCAATGGAGGGCCCATACGTACCTCGGGCGGCTGGCTTAGTCAGGCCCGCCCATGCAGTTCCTGAAACCGGGGAAAACCCAACTCCTCACTCGCCCGTAGGCACGACGGTGAAGGATTGGTAAAACCTAGTCGAGATCAGGACTCGAACTCGTGACCATAGGCCAAGAGTCATCCATCATTTCTCATTATGTCCCTCGTGGGAATCGAACCCAGGACCCCCAAAAGGGATCCCCGGTCTATTCACCAACTGAGCTACCCGTGAAGGACCCATTATAAACCAATTACCCATCGTCATATTAATTCTTTTTTTTTTTTAAATTAATTTCTTTTTGTTTGTGTGTGTCTGGCTTCTTCTTCTTTTTTTACCTTTTTTTTTATCTTTTTGCTTTATTTTTTAGACATGATTGTTTCAAGAAGAATTTTTATCTTTTCTTTGTTTCTATTTTTTCCTTTTTATGTCTATCCATTTATTAGATTTTAAATTTATTTTGTACTCAAGTTGTCCCTTTAATTAGTACATGCTTTGTCATTTATACTCGAGTTGTAACTTAGGGGCTGTTTGGTTGATTAAGTGCTGAATCATTAAGTGGTCTGAATGGTTAAGAGGCTCTGAATGGTTAAGAGCTGAATCATTCAGCATCCCTTATTAGCTTAATGATTCAGCACTTAATCATTCCATTCAGATGCTGAAACAAACAGTCTGAATGCTGAATGATTCAGACCTGAATGATTAAGAGGCTGATTAAGAGGCTATCAAACAGCCCCTTAATAAAAATTACATAATATAATAGATATATGCTATCTTTATTGTTTTTATTACTTCATTCTTAGATTGTTTTATAATATATTATAGATAGATCACATAAGAAATATATAATAGAGAGGAGAGTTGGTCGAACGTTTCTTTCAAAGGCATTATTATTTTCAAACATTTGAGAATTGCTTTTATTATTTGCATTGTGAAAGAAGTGGGCCCTCTCTCTACATTTTTTAAAGGGAGAGCTTGAAATTAAACTATAAACTATTCACAAAGTGACAAACTTAAAGCAAGCAACCCCACACGTGTCATTTTCATTTTTTTTTTTTGAAAAGTATGTCATTTTCATTTTAGTTGACCCTACTTCTTTTTTTTTTTTGAAAGGTTAATTTCTTTTTAAATCCTATGGTCTGTGGGACTTGAACCCAAGACCTTCCCCAACCTAGGTGTTTAAAGACTTTGCCTTTGCCAATGGACCACCACCCCATTGGTAGTTGACCCTACTTCTATTGTTCAATTTCCTATCTACAAATAATATTATCCTTAATAAGTTTAATCATTCTTTAATGTTATTTACTTATTTATCGTAGATTGATTAGATCCAGATTAAGACCGTTTTTCTTTTAACAATTGAAGTTTTACCGGTCCCTTGAAAGATACTAGTGGGAATGCCGCGCGTTGCAGCGGGTGTTCCGACTGATAGCAAATTTAATTATGATGTTTATTATGAACCACAACCCATTTTAGGTTTCCAATATTTTATTTCATTCAACGAAAAATAGACGTAGAACCTATAAGGTCACAATGATGTTAAGAAAGTCTAGAATTTCCATATCAAGAACAAGGTTTATTAAACCATAAGAACTTTTCATCAAAAACGTCATTATTAGGTTTATCTACAATGATATCTATGCTAAATGTATCGGTTCATATGCGAGCAGAAATTTATACACGTCCATATACTTTAATCCAATCACGTTCTCAAACAATATACAATTTGAATTGACCCATTCTTATATTAATTGGTTGAAATGGTATTTTCACCTCTACCCGTGACCTGCTCACAAAGAAGTAATATTACTACCCAGCTATTTCCTCCAGATGTAAAATTCCTCTTCTGTAAGAAGAGCTAGGATTTTGAGTTTTACTCCATTATTGTGATCCCATTTTCGCCTTTAGTCAACTCCAATTTTATATAAAAGTTACCAATATAACCAACTAAATAAACCCGGAGGTGGTTATTTCCGTAAGTTTCTACATATACATATATAGATATGTAGTATAAATTATGCACACCAATTTTGAAGAACATTGAACTTTTGAATATCTCTCATGGGTTTAACTCCAGAATTATACATTGTTTCTATTTTCTTTTGGGTTGCTCGAAGCTCTTCTGTTGCCTACACTTTAACAAAATATATTAGTATATATTTAATAATTCCATTTGTTCTTGCCTCTTAATGTATTAAAAGGAAATAGTAAGATGAAAAAAATAATATAATGTTTCCAATTGTGTTATAAAAAACAATCTTTCAAACAAAAAAGTGTGTCAACTTAACCAAACACAACACCCACAACTTGAAAAGTTTATCAAGTTCATACGGTGTCCACTTTTTTTGACCCGGACGGCCGGACCCACTTGCGTCTTCTTACATTACAAATCAAAAACCAAATTACTAATATGAAAACCTTTCTCCAATCAAACAAAAATCTATGTTCCAGATTACTGATGAAACTATGACTAATAATTGTGTTGATCAAAATACCTTCTTGATGAAACAAATGTCCCAAGTCATGAAATGGAGGTTACATCCAGTAAGTGAGGTTTCCAATGATAAGATGTTGTATAGCATATCTACATCCTCAAATTCATCAAGATCCGCCTTTGGAGAATTAACTTGAATTAACACCCAAATAAGCGATACCATAATTTTCAATGCTTTGTGAAAACATCATTCCTTTCGAGAAAACACGGAAAGGATAGATAAAAACCTGATTTTGTTCTAAATAATCATTAATGAATTCATTAAACGTCATCGACATGCTCAGGACCCAATTTGTCATTATCTAGTAGGCTCAGTATCAACTCTATCATCAATTTATCATTATATGCGACATCTACCAAGTAATTGATGGTTCTAAATGTGTCTATAAAGCAAAATGGTCCCAATAATTTATGAGCTGTAAGATAAACTTAAAACAATGAGGGATTATTACAACTTACAAGGTGATATTTAAATAAACTAATATGTAATTCAACAGTTACCAATCTAGGAGGTTTACCTTTCCTTTTTTAATAACGAGCCCCTCCATCTCGCCTTCAAAACTATTAATTTGAGATTCCAGCTCAAAGATAGAGTATTTCAAGATATTTTTTATAAATAATGATGAACAGATGTACATCGACACAAACACGAACTTATATATTTACCGAGCTTATATATTTAGAGGTGTAAAAGTAAGTCATAATCCAGGTTATGAAACGGGTCAAATAATTTTGTGCAGATTAAAACAGGTTGATTGACCCAATTTAGTGCTCAAATTTACAATGAGGTCTCTTTTTGTTTATGTTTCTCAATTACCTGTTATGAATGAAGGTGTATTTGGATGTGCACTTTTAAACTGTTTAATGCCAACATTGATAATCCCTCAATCAGAGCATCTCCAATACATTCCCTTTCAAAGGCTCATAAACGCGCTATGTCAGCTGCCGCATTAGATTTTTAAGCATTTTTCAAACACACCTAATTTGTAATAAATAAATCTATTGGTTGTGTACATGTGTGTGAAAAGGGCGCACCGCATTCCATCGAATGCGCCCGGAATTTAAACGAACACCAAAAGGGACGAGTCCTAAGCTCCCGTCCGAAATCAACATTGGAGATGCCCTCAAAATCAGTGAATAAAGTTATCAGTTGAAATTAACGAGCACGTAATCTTCATCGCAGGCTACAAATTTAAACTTTCTTAATTTTCAGATTTTCTAGTTTATATCTTATTCCAATTTTATGCAAGCGAAATTGGGATTTTCATCAATGACACATCAATAACAATATGCATCTACAAAACATAAATAAAAAATAAAAACTTACAGTCACGAAAACCATATCCGAACATAAACAGCTTCTTCAATAACTTTCTTTTGCAACATTCATACCAACATCCTGGTTACCACCAGCACCCAGCCCACGAGTTAACTCTTCACCAATTTGCAACCTTTGTTCGGGGAAAACAAGGGACAATCGCAACGTTGTGGCTTCCGGTTACAATGATAGCGGCAATACCCTAAAAATAGACCAGTGAAAATGATCAATAATATGTGTAATGAAATGTAATAGTGAATTTGTTTATCACAGCATAGCTTGATGAACAAAAAACAACGTTTCGCTATTAATTTATAATGTGAAACTACATACATATCCATTGTTCTCAAAGCTGCGAGGCAACGGGGGCAACTTCCCATTTTGAGAAGCTGAAACCAAATCAGAGAACAAAAAATTAGTCCGAAATTCTTCACAGGCAGGCCTGGCAATCACAACTTGTGTTACCAGGAACAGGGTGGTTACAGGTCATTTTTCCTTCTTTATTGGGTTCATGTGGGTAGGCATAGACTGCACAGCGGGTCTAACGGGCCAGGATTAAAAAAAAAATTGGCCATAACATGTGAATAATGAGTTCTTTAAAAAACAAAAAAAAAATATTGAGTTTTTGAACCCAGAAAACCTTAACCAAAACCAAGAAGAAAAAAAATCACAAACCTTAAAATTCCAAAATGACAACAATAAACTATCAAAAATATATAAATACAAATATTAATGCTAAAGCAAATACTCCAGTTTTATTATAACAAATATAGTTTTTGAATTAACAAATACCTAACTTGCATAAAAGAAACTATTGTACCAAAGCAAACATCTGTTAAAAAAATGTCGTTGTACCAATCCAAACCAAAGAACCTAAATTACAATGAAAGTCATCAACTTGCAAGCAAAAAACGGTATAAATTAAAATTACTACCATGGGCTTCTAAAAAAATATTTTTATATTAAAAGTTGTCTTCAACCAAAGCCAACCCCTTTTGACCCGTGTATTTAATAAACGGATAGCTTTTGCACGATATACATCGGTTTTGCTATTCATATCCTTCATAAGCGAGCTTGTGACAATGATAACCTTATTGTGAACAAGAATAACATGTCATTCAAACATAATAAATATCTAGATTTTATGAGCATGGAAAGGAATAAAACTGTTCTTTATAACCTCATGAGAAGAGTGTGGGAGCTCCTTTATAATTAAATAAACCATTCTTCTTAAGCCGGTATCTTTAGGCTGGAAAAGTTTTGTCACAGAACAGAAGACTTTTGTGGCTTTGACATACAGTGAAGAACAACAACAGAGAGTCAAAATACAAAATCAATGCTAAGTACAAGATCTATTTTCAGACACTGGACAGATACAAATGAAAAGAATAAACAGCAACAAACCTATTTTTTCATTTGTATTTAGTCATGTGGTAAGTAAAAGCACTCTCATAAACCTTAACACAAGATCATCCACAATTCCACAAAAGTACATATAGGCCAGTAAACGAACAGAACGTTGATGAACAGTTCGTTAACTTGTTCGGTGGAAAGTTCGTTTATTTAATAAACGAACAAAAAAAATTGTTCGTTTAGTTAAATTTCATAATGCCATATTTACCCTTTCAATATAATAACGTGTCATATTTACCAATTCCATAGTAAAAAAACAACTCAGTTGCATAAAATGTGCTTAAATGATTCACAATCATATTGTTGCTTTCTTATTTGTTTGTTAAGTGAAAAAGACTGTTGTGGGCCATTGATTTTATTTAGTGCTTTGAGAGGGTAAACACGATATTATTAAACTTTGAAACACATGAAATCTTGAACTTATACAGGTTACATATGAAATCACATACATACCAGATTAAGATGTGCTTCACATGTCCATTCAATGATCTGAATCATAAGCATGCATGCTTGTTCTCTAAACCCCACAAACTGAATTTATATAAAACATTTCATCTTCAGATAACTGAAAACTTTTTTAAATTGAACTTGTTGTAACTTAAACAAACAAAAAGAGGTGCACACAACATATAGAGTAAAAAACTTCCCCGCTCAATAATTTCTTTCGAGCAAACTGCAAACGTTACTACTGGCTTAATTATGCCCCCTGAACTGGGTGTATTAACTAAATAAGATCTATAGTGACATCTAATTTTCTAAAAACGCCTAAAATTCTTTGTGACAATTTATCGAACACTTGGTGGGTGCTATTTGTTCCACCAGATATAAAGAACACCCACAGATCCAGAATCAACGAGCGAGCATAAACAAACTAATCAAAATATGTTAGCGAAATAGGAAATCAATGCTAAGTACAAGATAAGTTAGAACCTACCAAAACCCAGAAACTTGGTACCCCTCTTTAATTAGCATAAAAAGATAGAAATCTTCATCAGATAAAAAAAGTTGTTTACCATAATTTACCTTACATCCGTATCTGTAGGTCCTCCAATTAACCTCTGATTGGTTACTTCACAAATCTACCAAAAACCCTAATCAAAAAAAGTTTTAAGGATTTGTGGAACAACAATGAATGGTACCCTCTAATCAAACGTGTATCTGACAAGATTAATTCACACCATGAAATAGATAAACATAATACCAGTTAGAGTGGTAGGTTGGTGTAAAAGAACACATCATTACATACCTGAAACAAAGGGGTTAGGGGCTGGGATCAAAAACCATCGTTGATTTTTGGCTTTGGGCTACATTCTAAATATAAAAACGCATGACGCTTCAATTTTTGCATTTAATCAGGAATTAAAACCTTGAATTGATGAGGGCAGAGACTATTGGGGATGTGGAAGAGACGAACTGTGGGTCATGGATGGAAGAAGGGTACTAATGTAAAATTATTTTGAGATTGCAAAGGAGGAGGTGGGTGAAATCTCCACATTACCCTTCTAGGTGTCTTAATTGTCACCATTATCCCCATTATACCCTTAAATTTCTTGCTTAAATATGTTGTACATAGTGCTTGTTAAGTTGTACGGAGGTGAAAATGACCATGTTGGCCATCACTCCTCCTTTATAATGTATTATAGATATTAGCGATAAGGTATTTTCTTTGTATCTATAAAGTAGAAAAATTCATATATTATAAGGTATATGTTTGGTGGTTAATATAGATGACTAGCTGATTACCCCGGGAAGGTCCCGGGGTTGAAAAATTTAATATGATTTAATAAAAAATGATAAAAAACGATAAAAGAAGAAAACTCAAATCATGAAAAGAGTAAATAACTTAAACATAATCAATCTTAGTTAAAAAAATATTTATTTAAAAAGTTAAAAAAAATAAAATGCATAAACCATATTAAACATAATACAGTATTAAAAGAATAACATTCAACATATAATCATCTTCACGTAATTTAAAATATGTTACAATTTGACTTTGACTTATATAGATGTAGAATTCATGATGGGGGTTGAAAAATATAACCATTCTAATAATACTAATACTAATAGTAATAATTATTACTCTTGTAATTAAAAGAATAAAAAAATAACCTTGTTATAAGGTGGCATCATGTGTTGCAGTGTTGCACGATTCTTTCTTCTAGCTTTTCTTGATGAAGATACCTATCTATCTTTAGAAGAGTAAAATTCCAATGATAGCATGGCGATTGGGCTGAATTTCAACATCGTAGATAAGAACCTGGTTTAAAAGAAAAAACATGATTAATGAATAACCTGAACACTTTGTGTTTTTTTTCTGTATGAACATAACCCCACAAAAAATAATCGTTTTTTTTCTCCGTTTTTTATATAGCACTATGGTACTCATTGGAAAGAAATAAAACGCTCGTTAATTTGGTGTAATTTTTTTATTTAAAAAATCTCGAATATAAAAGATAATAACGTTTAAAAATTATGGGAGGAACATAAGAGAGAAAAATTTAAATTTGTTTTTAAATTCTTTTTTTCTAAAATAACTCAATTTAATTTTAGTAATTGAGAATTGAGAGATAGAGAGATAAATTTAGGGTTTTATGTTTATCTTTTTTTTTTAATTAAAAAATGAAATAATTCAAAAACACTAAAATCTTTCATGATGCCACGTGTCAGTTTCATAGAGAGGTTGAAGGCACCATTGCACGCCACGTCAACAATGTTCAATTCTTTTATATATATTAATAGATGAGCCGTACTAAAAGAAGTTAAACTTTTACCAACTCAAGTTTATAAAAATAAAAATAAAAAAATTAAACATAGTATGTATAAAAGAAAAAAAAAAACCTATTCTTATATACTATTTACAAATCCTCAAATTCTTGGAATGTAACAAATATAAGCAAAATAGATCTAATGATGAACTTATTAGTTTATTCTTATGACACTATGCTCATCACTTTGTTATGTCGATGAAAACTAAAAATCTGTTAAAAGATGTGACTATAATGTCCTTCATTTGCTTTTAAAATATTAAAAGATAAAAATCTCAATTCAAAAACCATCTTTAATACGCGAATTGCTTATCGTCATCTTAGCGTCATATCACTACTCATCTGGCGTTCAGCTCCACCACTCAATATATGATATACTTAACATTCACCGTCACCTTAGCTTCACATCACCACTTCCTTCGTCATTCACCTTCACAATTCCATTTGTATTATACCAGTCCCTAACAATTAACTATTTATTTTTATATTTTTTGTACAATTTAAAGAGGGAGAGAGAAACAAAGAGTGAATGATGAGCAGAATGATAACGATGTGTGAGCTTCAAAATTACAGGACGGGGTGTTTATCGCTCTCCCGTCGTGCCACCTCTTCTTCCCGCAACCATAACATGCTACCTCATTGCTAGGAGAAGCTATATTAAATACACCCCTTAATACATTAAAAAGTGGTTGGTCAAACTAAAGTTAAATTTGCATAAACCCAAACACAGAGAATATCACATAATTCAAGTGCTCAGAAAACCACCGTTGACCACCCTCCCTCCTCCGCATGGCAGTCGAGACTACACGAGAGCCACTGCCGTCATCCTCCTCCCAATAAACGACCATAAAAGAAGTGAAGAATCTTTGCTTTGAGATTATAATTGTTCCCTCGATGTCATTATCATAAGACGGTTCCTTAATTTAATATAAGTTTCGAATTTCAATAATTTGTATACCCGACATATGGTATAGATCTTGTCCCTAAATTTAGTCGTCAAATGAAACTATCGACAAACAAATAACACCGCCTTGAAAGTGACCTATGAGGCTATGATCGGCTTTCTTAGTTCATTTAGACAATACTAAAGTACGTGAATCCTTTAACCTAAGACGGAATTAATTTATAAATATGAAATTATGTTTTTAGGGAGGAATATCTAATTTATAGAAAACTATACTCGTGTTAAACGCTATTAACTATTAAATAGAGGGCAGTTGCATGTGCTAATCGCCCATATTTATTCTCTCTAGTGTGATTCAGGTCATATGTTGATTGTAAACGTAACTATGGTTGGTATAATGATTTTTGTTATACAAGTATGATATTGTTAAGTTTTGAGGAGGATATATCACATTGTTGTATTATGATGTTTCTTATACAAGTATGATATTAACAAGTTTTGAGGAGGGTATATGATATTATCCCTTAATATTTTAATTCCATACTAGGAGAAGTGGCGATACGATCATGGATCTTACTTTTGAAGTTTACATCCAAATTAGAACAAAACAATGGTCATCCAGAAAAACTACATGTGTGATTCTGTAATTTTATTTTAATGATATTAGGTACATGACAGTTAGGCTTTTAGAATTAACTGCTAAGTTACTTAACTACATTTATAGGTACTAGTAGAAACCCGCACGATACGACGGAAACGACACTTTGCATTACGATACTTATCGCAATTTATCGCAGTATAGTTACTGGTGTGAAATTTGTTGTTATGTATGGTGGTGCACCAATTTATCAAAGGCTTATATGTTGTATACATCGATGTTTAAATAGAGAGTGTTGGATGTACATAAACATATTATATAACTTATTTCATACTGGTATAATATTTGCTAGTAGGAGAAAGATTATCCACCGGGTAGATCCTTTGCCCGTTGAAAACATTTGATCGTTTACAACCCTATTTAGAACTAACTGCTAAGTTACTTAACTACATTTAGAGCATTCACATTTGGCCCTCATTTTTTTCGAGTGTATTCCCTAAATTATATGGGGTGGTTTTGAGGGGTTGTGAGTAAAGAAAAATGGGGAATCTACTATTTATCGGTAAAATGAGGGTTATTTGGGAATCTTTTGGGAAAACAGGAAACTGTAATTTTTTTTTTTTTTGAAGGGCAACTTTCATTAAAAAACGGAAATCTCCAAGCTAGAGATAACCGAACCAAACAAAACACGTTAAGGAAACTGTATTTATTTTTTAATATTTGTTGAAAGTGGTTGTGAGTGGAGGAGAGAGAAACTGTAATAATTTTTAATGTAATATGTGGTTGTGATTGGTTGTGAAGGGATGCGGGATGGGGATGCTGATGGGAATGCTCTTATAGGTATATTCACGCGATTTTCGTTAAAACCAACTAAAAAAACAATCTCTGTGTTGTGTCAACGTCCCATGTATCATATAATGCAGCAGTTTCTAACGTTGATGGCTTTATCTTGTATAAAATTCCATTTCAGACAACTGTCGAACAACGTTTTGCAAGGCTAGGTCAACTTGGGCGTGGCTGAGGTGGATTTTGGGCAGTATAGAAGGGGCGCATTGAAGAGTCTTATGCTCCACTTAGTCCGGTTAGGTTAGGACGAAAAGTCTAACACAATCCCTTAACTATGGTTTCAAAGCGTGACAACCCAAACCAAACGGGATGGGAGGGTTGTCGAGCCTAGCCGGTTTTACTGATTTGACGGTTTGAGTTGATATTATGATTTTTTAAATCATTGGAATGTATGTATTAAAAATTTCAGTTTTTTGAAAGAGAATTCATAACCATAATATGTACTACACATAACTTCATACTTCAAGGAAAAGGTCACTTTGAATTGAATTACACGAGAGCCAAAGGTTTTTTAAGGGTTTTCAAAGACAACCCTGCACATAAATAATAGAAGTTAAAGAGTGAATTGCTTGGTTGGTCCCTGTGCTTTTCAGATCTCGCACGCTTGATCCTAAGGGTTTTAAAATTACATAGTTGCTCCCGATGGTTTGAAATATGTTCACGAGTGGACCTTATGGTTGCATTTTCATAACATGAATTGTCCTTACTAGGCTAACGTCGTTAAATTTTCGAGTTAAGTTGTGTATAATGACCAATTTACCCTCACCACCATTTATATAACCTAAACAATTATTTTATAAGACTGCCATCACATGAGACCACCATCACTACCACTATCTTTATCACCACCGGTGATCTTCACTATCTCCGGCAAAATTGGGCAGAACTGGATGAATGCAACAACACCGCCCGTCCCCACCCCCTTTTCTGCACCACCACCGCCCCCCCTCCCCTTTAAGACAACGAGAGTTAATAGGATTTCATGAGAGAGGGTGGGTGTATCAGAAATTATTGATGCCTGAGCATACCAACTACTACTGCTCCGTCTAGACCCGGTTAGATTTTCGAACGTGAATGTAGGTGGAATTTTTATTAAAGACTTTATTGTTTCTTTGGATCCCTCTGTTATTATTCATCATTTTTTTGATCTCGAACCAAAATATTCCACAACCCCGAATTTTGATGCTGTGAAGTTTTAATACCACCCAGGTTTGTTTGCTGCTTGGTTTTTCATTAAGTTAGGAAAGAGTGATGTTGTGATGCTTTAATTTTGAACCAATAATTGATTTGGCTGTTGATGAAGCTAGCTTTGTTGGGTTAACAAATGGGTGGTATTATATTTGGTGAGGTGCGGCCGTGGGAAGGGTGGAGGTGTACGGTGGTGAGGTGAATAGTGGTGACAGGATGAGAGGTGTGGAGTAGGAGATGATGATGTTTGGTGGTGTTGGATGGTAGTGGTGGTGGTGGTGTGGGTAGATTTATTATTGTTTTATTGATTGATGTTAGATACTTAGATTTGTCATTTTACATGAACTTAACTGAAATTTTTAACAACGTTAGTTGATAAGGACTACTATAGTTACAAATTCCAAGTAATGGGATCACACGAGTACAAGTTGTAAACCTTTCGGAACAAGTTTGTAAATATTGAAATATAGGGATCAAGCGTGCGAGATCTAAAAAACAAAGGGACCAACCAAGCAATTCACTCAAAGCAAAAAGAACTATTGAATTACACAACTTGTTGCAAATTTCAAACCAGGAGAACTACTCCACATACCATCAAAACCAGACCATTTGATTTGGTTCTGTTTGAAGTAAATGATTTAACATTTTATAAAACCCCGAAATCTTAAAAGAAATACTGACATAGCGTATTCGTACATCTTCATTATTGTATTTCTGAGCCAACACAGCTCGGTCCACTAAATAGTAACTACATATTATATTTGCTATTGGGGTTGGTGGTTCAATGGTAAAATCAAAGCTTCTAGGAACACCTAAGGGAAGGTCATGAGTTCAAGTCCCACAAGGAGTGAAATTTGCCGTTCAAAAAAAAAAACTACATATTATATTTCTACTCATTTCTCATTCTTCAAATAAATATTTTACCTTTCTCGTTTCACTTATTTAAAAAATCTAGTTTCAAAAAATCATCAAACAGCTCATTTCGTCTTTCACAAAACCACATTAATTTTATGTTCATAATATATTCTGCAACTATAGTCTATGGGTCATGTTTATCAACGGATACTCAAAATA
Organism: Ambrosia x helenae; assembly: GCA_030844895.1. Classification (NCBI taxonomy): domain Eukaryota; kingdom Viridiplantae; phylum Streptophyta; class Magnoliopsida; order Asterales; family Asteraceae; genus Ambrosia; species Ambrosia x helenae. Next base: position 113,680,219 of record CM061226.1, on the reverse strand, counting down.
ACTAGTAATAAATATATATAAAAAAATTGCAGTAAAGAGTAGAGACCCTTTTTTGTGACAGTCATATTAACTTGTTTCGCAGAGGCCAGAGAGCATTAACATGTAAAGTAACAAGGATGAAACCATATCTTGTTTATGATATGTATGCATTGTTTTATATATATAATTTTTGTTTTTAATAATAAGAGGCGAAATAATAATAAAAAAAAAGTAATTAAATTCAAAATTTGTTTATTCCTTCATGCTTTCTCTCTGAAAAGAGAAGCTAATCCGGTCACTACTAATTTACTCCCTCTCTCCACATTCCTCGGTTTTATCGCCGGCGGTTCCCATTTCCCCACCGCCACCGTCTCAAAACCTTCATCGGACTTTAACTGAAACGCCGTCGTTTCCACCTCAAAAACCAATTCAAAAACTCCACACTCCGTCGCCTCTTCTTTGTCCTCCACGGCGCTTCTGGCAAAAACCTGTTTTGACGCTGCGTTTGCATCTGGTGTTGGTGGTGGAGTCGGTGGCGGTAACGACGGTAAAGTTAACGGTAACGGTAACGGTAACGGCGACGGTAACGGAGTTCTGGTGTGTGGTGAGAGCCATTTGGATCTCATGTACTCGAACTTCCTCCATGGAGGAACATGCAATCCTTTCTTCTTCAAGCTCAGTTTCGCTGCTTCAGTTACAATCGATAATATCTGTTGCAGACGATCGGCTTCGCCGACAAAGATGTACGGCAGCGATTGAAGGATTGCCTTGTAGCTTCCGGTAGGTCTAGCTATCTCCAACTCAGATCTAAAATCTATATCAATTAATACTCGTTCATCGTCTTCAAATATCACATCTAAGTACTCATACTCACCTGTATATAAATACATACATTAAAATCAATATCTTATTATTATTATTATTATTATTATTATAAAATTAATAGATTTAGTCTTTAGGTTTAGACAGATGAATACCAGCTGGATAAGATGATGTTTTCTCCCAATGCGATTTACATATAGAAGCATCGTAGCCTATTAACACTAATTCTTCTGCAACAAGTTTTATTAATTCATCCTTTCGTTTGCAGGTTTTGTTCTTCTCCACGATCTTCGATGTGTCTGCTAACAGATTTCTTTGAATCACACTCACACAAGGAGTCAAACTCTGCAATTTCAAACAAATTTTCCTTTAATTAAACGAAAACTTACATAAACAGATACAGTTTATTGAATATTGTGAACATATTTGAATGTATTGAACAGCGGTGAGCAGTTTACCTTGAGTGTTTCACCAAAACATCCAGCAGCAGAGAGATCGAACTCGTCATCAGAAACATCGTTAATGTTTCCGTTAAAACAATTGCAACGATTGCGTCCACATTTAGGCTTCTCATGAGCAGAACCTTCAATGAAATTCTGAACCATTTTTGCTAAACAAACAGAGCTCGGTTCGAATTCTGCATCTTTGACTTCACCGGAAACGTTGACCTTCTCCGAATTGTTCTTTAGAACGCTAGGAAACTGCCGATCGAAAAGCCTCTTAAACCGTGACTTCAACACCGGCGGTTTCACCGTCACCGTCGCCGGAGACTCGGAATTCACCGATTCGTCATAACTATTGTTATCAATCGGTTGAATCTTCATCTGGAAATGCATACTATTTCCTATTCACTATACAATTTAATATTATTATACTGATTATTTAATACCGTCCGTTCCTAATTCGTACTCTCTTAATATCACAACAGGTTAATTCGTACCAAAATTCACTAAATGCCTACATACTTTTTTTACAGAAATTATACACGACAATCGATGCTTAAGAGTAACCACTACGTTAACAGATCTGAGGATCAGAAAACTGCTTCAAAGGAACAAAATCGATACCTTTCGTCTCAATAAGAACCGAATAACTTCACGAACATGAAATACAAAACTTGTTCTAGTGTTTTTCGTGAAGAATGTGACGACGATGAACAGGAACTTGATCATTCAGAAGACGTTTGGTCGAGTAAAATATTGTTGCCGGCATATTCATTTTTCCGGCAGTGTTGTGAACTGTGATCGTCGGTTTTAATGGTGGTGAAAAGATGTGGTTATTATTATTTTTGTTTTATAAAAATTGAGGAGTGAGTGATAATAATGGAATCAGTTGAGAGGTTTTTTTATATAGAGGTGTGGTGTGCTGACGTGGATAATAAGACGAATGAATGCCGACGTGGTCTGGTTTATCCAATAATTTGTGAGTGGGTCACGTGCTGCCTGGGCATTTGTACTATGTGGATATAAGGGTTTTTGTGTCAGTACATTTGGACACGTGGTTTGTTTTTATAGGCTTAGTGAAAGCATAATTATGAATTATCTTGCTCCAAGTTATATAAAACTCCCACAAGTTCTAACTGATTTGTAGGTTTTACCCTTTACCTTTTTTTTTTTTTTTACTTTTTATTTGTGTGTAGTTGGGATACTTTAAATCAAACGAGTTTATTATAGATTTAATAGAAAATTAAACAAACCACCAGTTTTTGCACCGTTGGGCAAAGTCACAAGGTGAGTATGCACTACTAAGGTTAGCAAACTATTGTGTAGTTAGGCTTAAAAAATACCTAAATTGGTAAAAGTTTTGCAAAATAAGTTTTTCATCTATACTCTTATGAAAAAAAAACTGGTTTAACATGTTGTGTCATTTTTAGCCAATGATGTCCAGCCCAGCTGGTCGGAGGTGGGAGGGTTTACTCCTTAGGGAGGTTCCCGCCCGGGTTTGGTCTCAGGTTCGAGTCCCCCCACTCGCACTAAGGGGTGAGAAATTCAACACCCACGTTTGGCCTGGATTCGAACTGGAGTTGAGGGGTTGTGCGTCGTTTGGATTCTCCGCTGAAACACACCTTCCAAAAAAAAAAAAAAACATGTTGTGTCATTTATCAATCCTAGCTAATTTATATCAATTAATAAATATTGAAACGTTTAGGGTTAATCTATAGGTTATTTTTTGATGCATTGAACACATTATATGCACACTATACTTGAATTATACATATTTCAATCTTTCAAGAATATATACACAAGACTTGATTAAGGGGAATATAAAGGGAGTATAGACCATACACTGCATATAATGGTTAGTGTCGGATGGTATCGTTTATATAAAGAGCTACATTGTTACTTTTCATCTTCAACAAGTTACATACTAAATTTTATATAGTCATTGTTAATTATATCACATCAAAAGGCATGGGTCCGTGTGGCAAGACTCTAATGTGCGGTTCTTAGTGAAACTTCGGCTTTCACGTTGGTCAGTAATCAGCAACTTCAATACTATTCTTTATTATGTTGTTTATAGTCGTTTGTAATCGATCTTATTCTAAAATATTATTGTTTATTTACTAATATCTATTGTATGATGTTAAATTATTCATTCATCTTTGCGGACTTTATAATGTTATTAGTCGTTTGTAATAATTGGTCTTATTTTTAAATCGTTATTCTTTTTATTTAATAATATCTAACATGCGATGTTAAATTGTTCAATCATCTTTTGCAGACTTTAGAATGATCTATCGTTGTGTAAAATATCAGAATGCTAGAGACTGGTAGTCGATTTAGCTAACTAGAATTCAACGACACTTTAGTTGTCACTGATTGTATCGGTAATTGCTACATAAACAAAACTAGCTTTTGTTCTGTGTTTGGTTGTAATGTTACGAGTAACCCATTTGGTTACAATATAACTTGTTTTCTCATGTATACCATATTACTAAACAATCATGTTAGTGTCCGAACACAATTTTAAAGAACTTGAAATCCTTGATAACTCAATAGTTCAATCGGCTTATCACCACAAAGCGAAGCGCTGATAAGAGATACTAAACATGTTGCTTAATGGTATCTTGGGAAGTAACTCATCACTAAACCATATGCACGATGTTTGATTAAACGATGGTGACAAAGTTGTTATAAGGATCATAAAGTTCACCAAGTTTGAAACAACAACTAGTAGTACTAGCCTACATTTGTTGTTTTATATTTACACTTAGGGGCTGTTTGGTTGATTAAGTGCTGAATCATTAAGATATCTGAATGGTTAAGAGGTCTGAATGGTTAAGTTCTGAATCATTAAGATTTAAGTTAGACCTCTTAATGGTTAATTTTCTTGTCGCACATTGGTAGGAGAGACTCTTTACGATTCAGCCTAGTTCAGTGCTTAATAGTTCAGTGCTTAATGGTTCAGCAACATCCCAAATCTTAATGGTTTAGCCTTAACCATTCCATTCAGAAGCTGAAACAAACGCGCTGAATGTTGAATCATTCGGCGCTGAATGGTTCAGAGCCTCATTAAGAGGCTTACCAAACAGCCCCTTAACCTATTGCCGCATCGTCTTAGTCTAAAAGTAAGATTTTTGTTAAAAAGATATGATTATATTTTATCTTATAATTCATGTGTTATTGTGGGCCATTATGTTTGGGTTTATTATCTTGGTTATATGGGCCAAGTTGTATTGGTGGGCTTATGGTTGTAAATGGGCTCTCAGCCTATCTCAGTCCATCAGCTGAGTATTAGTTGATATACGTATGATGTACGTATGAGTTGTATGCAAGTGGATAATCGTGTGGCTTATATTAACTTTGGTTGTTGAGAATGAACGATGCAGATCTCTTTCACATGGATCGAGGGAAGCTTCTGGATCTCTGTATATAAACTCATTTTGTTATTCGTGCAGATTATTATCTCACACACATCTTTCTCTTTTCTCTGTATTAGGTCATCTCTGTATTTAGGGTTTGATTCTTTGTATTCAGTCTGTTAGTCTGTTCGTCTGTAAGTCTTTGTATCATTTCTTTTGTATTTCTTCATAGAAGGAATCAACTGATTTGTTATCAGTCGATTCCTCAACTCTGTATTGTTGATCATTAGTTTGATCATCTGAGTTCTATAGTTATAGAACTCTTGGGTATTTGGGGGGCAAGATTTGGGTTGGATAAATAAGATTTTGTCACCTGGTTTTGTCGCTATTCTCTTTGTTCTTTACATTTCTAGTTATTGTGTTTGTGTTGTATATTTGTGGATCTACAAAAGTTTACATGGTATCAGAGCCATAGGCTCTTGGTATTGTTGTGATCTTGAGTTCTTCCGCTGTGGTCTGTCTTAGCTAAGTTAGATCTGATCAAGATCTGACTTAGTTGTCTAGATCTGTTAAAACTCTTAACAGATCTTGTAGGTGTCTTGTAAATCAAGGATCTCACCTTTCTCATAGGTGTTGGTTCTTGATTTGGTCTATTTTGTCTTTGTGTGTGGGATTCTTGTTATTTGTACTGTCTGCTGTGTGGATCCTTGGAGCTGCTGGTTGGAAGGAGCATATTGGACTTATAGCTACAATTGCCCCCACTGCACTATACCCTAAGTGAAGGTATAGGTAGTGGGATTGGAGAAACCCTAACTTGGGTTCCCCCCCTCTGTGAGATTGTTCTATCTCTCTGTATTACTTTTTTGTCTTTGTCTGTCTGTCTAGGTGTCTTCTGGCCGGGTTAGGGTGGACCGGCACTTGTTGTGTATTGTATTTGTTGGTCTTACTTGGTGAGTCTGTTGTCTGTCTTTTGTGGTTGAGATTTGTTTGTTATACTAGTATACATATTATCTAGTTATTACAAGAACTCCTGAGTTAAGAACTGGGTGGGCACCCTTGAGTGATGAACCCACTATCTGTACACTGACTCAGCTTCGTTCTTCTAGGGTTTATTGTCTGCTCTTTTTGGTTCTTCTGTATTTGTGTGGTATTCTTGTCTTGGTATTTGAAGTATGGGTGATTCTATTGTTGATCGAGCAACTGGAGGAGACAATGCTCTTCCAGTTGGTACTTTGATTAGTAAACTGGATGTTAGTGATCCCTTATACCTACATCCTAGTGATACTAGTAGTCTGTCTATAATCAGTATCAAGTTAAAAGGTACTGAGAATTATTCTGTCTGGTCTAAATCAATGAAAATTGCACTAGAAGCTAAAAATAAATATGGTTTTATTGATGGAAGTTGTATTAGGTCTGTTGAAGATGAGGTATTAGGAAAACAGTGGGATAGATGTAACTCAGTTGTTATGTCTTGGTTGCTAAACTCTGTGAGTGAAGAATTATATCTTGGGCAAGTATTCTCTCAACTTGCCAGAGATGTTTGGTTAGACCTAAGAGAGACCTATGACAAAGTAGATGGGTCGATAGTGTTTAACTTACATCAGAAAATTAATTCTTTAACTCAAAGTGGTAGCACTGTTTCTGAGTACTACCACAAACTTAACACAATGTGGAAACAGTTTGATTCCATTGTGCAATTACCTGCCTGTAGTTGTCAAGCCTCTAAAGAATTCAATGAATTCAGTGCAATAATCAAATTAATGCAGTTCTTGATGGGGCTTGATGACATCTATCAGCCTGTTAGGACTAGTTTGTTAACTAGAGATCCTTTACCTTCTGTGAAAACTGCTTTTTCTATTGTATCCAGAGAAGAATCTCATAGAGGTTCTTCTGGTGGATCAAAGGGTACTAATGTATCCTTTGTGACTAGTTCAAATCAGTTTTCTAAGAGGACCAATAGGGGGCCTAACCCTAATCTAAAGTGTACTCACTGTAATATGTTGGGACACACTGTAGATAGGTGTTATGAGTTAGTTGGATACCCCCAAGGTTTTCAAGGTGTAAAAAAGAAAGGGGTAGGTCAGTTCAATAAAGCCACTAATAGTTCTAATAACTCTTCAAATAAAAGAGTTAATGCTTCTAGTGGCAATGTGTCTTCTTCTTCTTCTACTGTCTTGCCTTTCACCTCTGAACAGATAACAAAGTTGATGAGTTTGATTAGTGAAAAGTCTTCAAATGAGGGTCAACACTCAAATGTTGGAGGTGAGAACTGTTATGTAACAGGGTTTTCAAATTTTACTGTTTTAAACAGGTTGTCTAAAGTTTTCAAAAACTTTTCTAGTTGTTCTAATATGGTCAAGTTTGCTCTATTGTTGGGTTGGATAATGGATTCTGGAGCAAACCAACATATGGTTGGAAATGATGAAAACATGATAAATTGTGTAGATGTTTCACAATATAATTTGTTAGTTAAACATCCAAATGGCACTAGTGCCAAGGTTTCTAAAATAGGTGACATAAAACAGGCTAATGGTGTAATTTTAAGGGATGTTTTCTTTATACCAGATTATTGTGTCAACCTTGTGTCTGTTCAAAGGCTTGCTAGGGATAACAAGCTTAGTGTCTTATTTGATGAAAGTGCTTGTTATGTCCAGGATTCCAAGGACAAGAGAGTCCTGGTGACTGGTAAAGAGTATGATGGTCTATATTTTGTAGGAAAAGATGTAAGTATTAGTAATTTCTGTTTTAACAGTGTGTCTGATAGAAGCCTTTGGCACAGTAGAATGGGTCACCCTTCGGAACAAGTCTTAGCTGTGTTAAAAGATAAGCTTGGTCTTAACTTCACTGAGTCTGAACCTTGTGATATTTGTCATAAGTCTAAACAAGTTAGAGTTCCTTTCCCTCTAAGTGAACATAAGACCAAAAGTCTAGGTGATGTGGTTCATCTAGATGTTTGGGGTCCTTATAGGATCACAAGCAGGGAAGGGTATAGATATTTCTTAACTGTTGTAGATGATTATACAAGGGCTGTGTGGTGTTATTTGTTAAAAAGTAAAAGTGAAGTTTTTGAAAATTTACAAAGTTTTTTTGAACTTGTTAAAACACAGTTTACTAAAGTAGTTAAAGTGTTTAGGAGTGACAATGGGACAGAATTTGTTAATAAACAAATGGCTTCTTTTTGTAATAAAAATGGTGTTATTCATCAAACTTCTTGTGTTCACACACCACAACAAAATGGTGTTGCTGAACGAAAACATAGGCATCTTCTTAACATAGCTAGGGCTCTGCTTTTCCAAAGTGGTGTTCCATTGTCTTATTGGTCTGAGTGTATTCTGACTGCTTCTTACCTGATTAACAGGACCCCCTCGTCTGTCTTAAAAGGTAAAAGTCCCTATGAAATGATGTATGGGTTCCCCCCCAAGTTAGAACATCTTAGAAACTTTGGGTGTTTATGTTTTAAAACTGTTTTAGATGAAAAAGATAAACTTTTTAGTCGTGCTGATAAATGTATACTAATTGGGTACTCTAGTTTTAAAAAAGGATATAAACTGTTATGTTTAGAAACTAAAGAAATTGATTTTTCTAGAGATGTTAAATTTTATGAAGAGATTTATCCTTTTAAGTCTAATATGAAAAATTTAACTGATAAAAATGATTTGAATCATATAAACTTTTTTGATAACATTGATCAGCACAACTCAGAGGATTCTATAGATGTCAATAATAATAATAATAATAATATTCCCAATGATGAAGGGGGAACCAGTACTACTCATGAACCCACTCCTGGCTCAGACTCATATGACCCTTCCAGGGCTGCCAGGAGGGTAGACCACAATAGTGGTCAGCATAGTGGTAGTACAGGACTTAGGGGGAATGAGTCACCAGTAGAGGGGTGTTCAAATGATGAGAGTCTAACTCCTGAGGGAAATAGGACACAGTCTGTTAGAAGGTCTGTTAGAGAGTCTACCTTGCCTAAAAGATTTGATGAGTTTGTTGTTGAAGGCAAGGTAAAATATGGTGTTGAAAGAGTTGTTAATTACTCAAATCTGTCTTTTGAAAGTAAGTGTTTTGTCTCTAATCTTAATAAAATAGTAGAACCAGTCAGCTATTCACAAGCCTCAACAGATTCTAGATGGGTTGAGGCTATGAATGCTGAGATGGAGGCTTTGTACAGGAACCAAACCTGGACCTTGTGTGATCTTCCTAAGGGAAGGAAACCCATTGGTTGCAAATGGGTTTACAAGGTCAAGTACAAAGCCAATGGGGAAGTTGAGAGGTTCAAAGCCAGATTGGTTGCTAAAGGATACAACCAAAGGGAAGGCTTGGACTTTGGTGAGACTTTCTCACCAGTTGTCAAAATGGTTACTGTTAGGACAATTCTTAGTTTAGCTGTTCAAAATAATTGGTCTCTTTATCAATTAGACATTAATAATGCCTTTCTATATGGGTCAATTGATGAAGATGTATATATGAGTCTGCCTGAAGGGTATCATACAGAAAAAGATACCCAGGTATGCAAGTTAGTTAAGTCTTTGTATGGGTTAAAACAAGCACCCAGAAAATGGAATGAGAAACTTACCAATGTCTTGTTGGGTATAGGTTTTGTACAAAGTATTTGTGATTATTCCATGTTTGTGAAGTCTAAAGGTGATTTGTTTATTGTTCTTTTAGTATATGTAGATGACATAGTCATAACTGGTAACAATGAAACTGAGATTACTAGGATAAAAACTATGTTAAGTGACAACTTTCAGATCAAAGATCTTGGAAAGTTAAAATATTTTCTGGGTTTAGAAGTCCTATATGAGGACTCTGGTGTCTGTCTTAGTCAGAGGAAATATTGCTTAGAGTTGCTCAATGAGTTTGGATATTTGGGGTGTAAACCAGTGTCCACTCCCATTGAACAAAACTATTCTGTAACAGTTCAGAATGAAAAATCCAATAAAGCTCTTGAAACTGTAACTGGGTTTCAAAAGCTTGTTGGAAAACTTATTTACTTATCACTGAGTAGACCTGACATTAGTTATACAGTCCAGTATCTGAGTCAGTTCATGCATAAGCCCACAGCTGGTCACTTGAAAGTAGCACTTCGTTTGCTCAGGTATCTAAAATTATCTCCTGGAAAAGGGATAATGTTTAGAAAGAGTGACAAGTTTGATTTGCTGGCTTATGTTGACTCAGATTGGGCTAAGTGTGTTGTTACTAGGAAATCTATTACAGGTTTCTGTGTTTTTTTAGGAGGAAATCTAATCTCCTGGAAAAGCAAGAAGCAGAGCACTATATCTCGATCTACAGCCGAGGCTGAGTATCGAGCAATGTGTGCTGCTTCCTGTGAACTGATTTGGTTAAAAAACCTTCTTAGTGAGTTGAATATTATGTGCAGATTACCTATGTCTTTGTTCTGTGATAGCAAGGCAGCTATCTCTATAGCTGCCAATCCAGTGTTTCACGAACGAACAAAGCATTTTGAGATCGATTTACATTTTCTAAGAGAAAAGATCTCTGATGGTATTATATGCACAGAAAAGGTTGGGTCAGCAGAACAAATTGCTGATATATTTACTAAAGGATTAGGAAGTGTGCAACATGCTTATTTGTGTAAAAAGTTGGGTATGTTGGATCTGTTTAACACATGAATTAAGGGGGAATGTTAAAAAGATATGATTATATTTTATCTTATAATTCATGTGTTATTGTGGGCCATTATGTTTGGGTTTATTATCTTGGTTATATGGGCCAAGTTGTATTGGTGGGCTTATGGTTGTAAATGGGCTCTCAGCCTATCTCAGTCCATCAGCTGAGTATTAGTTGATATACGTATGATGTACGTATGAGTTGTATGCAAGTGGATAATCGTGTGGCTTATATTAACTTTGGTTGTTGAGAATGAACGATGCAGATCTCTTTCACATGGATCGAGGGAAGCTTCTGGATCTCTGTATATAAACTCATTTTGTTATTCGTGCAGATTATTATCTCACACACATCTTTCTCTTTTCTCTGTATTAGGTCATCTCTGTATTTAGGGTTTGATTCTTTGTATTCAGTCTGTTAGTCTGTTCGTCTGTAAGTCTTTGTATCATTTCTTTTGTATTTCTTCATAGAAGGAATCAACTGATTTGTTATCAGTCGATTCCTCAACTCTGTATTGTTGATCATTAGTTTGATCATCTGAGTTCTATAGTTATAGAACTCTTGGGTATTTGGGGGGCAAGATTTGGGTTGGATAAATAAGATTTTGTCACCTGGTTTTGTCGCTATTCTCTTTGTTCTTTACATTTCTAGTTATTGTGTTTGTGTTGTATATTTGTGGATCTACAAAAGTTTACAATTTTTGTTGGAAGACTCATAATAATATTTCGTTATCATGAAGGATGGATCCCATCATTGTATTTCTTAAAGAGATGTGGGAGGGTGTATGGGTTAAGCATGGGGAGAATATGAGTTGCTCGTCTACTTAATGAAGTGAGTTGTTGCTAATTCTATTAACATGGATTAGTTAAACAAATCCATTTCAAACTAGTGAGTATCGTAATATTATTCCAAATTTTAATTTATTTAACAGTGTCTTACTTATATGATTGCTTATATAATAAGAGATTGTGTGTCTGTGTGCCATGTTTTTATTTTTATACTAGATATTTTGTCATACATAAAACAAAAAATGGAGACGTCATATAGAAGAATATGCCAGCATATGTATAAATAAATAACTATTGTGAATATTTTTAATAAAATAAACAAAAATAAAGTCTCTCCTGCCATTAGTATTCTAATTCTCCTAGTTTTGGCCAACCGAAAATCACTTGTATGTAACAAGTAATTCAACTGAATCACCTAATCTTCAACTCCTATAACATACATGATAAACCTTTAATATTCAACACAATCTATCAAGTTGTGTAGTTAACATTATACATTTTTTTCGCTCACCGATTCATCTTGATAGATGTTTTCTTAGTTCATGGAGAATTTAAATAAAGTCTTTTTGCCGTTTTAAGATGTATGCATTTATTAAAGCAATGGCAAATTGCTAATTTGGTATCGAAAATCAGTATTTTCGATAGTCTCACATGGTTAGAAATACATGGTATGATACATCATATATGATACTATTGACACACATGTATATTTAGAATAGTCAATGGTTTTAAATTGTAATTAATATCTCCTATAATTAAGGAGCAATCTTGTACTATATATGTGGGACATTGAATAGAATGAAGGCATCAACTTTGATACGCCAATATGGTATCAGCCCTATCCCACACGATCCAACCCTAAACCCACCCGCCTGCCGCCGCTGCTGCCTTGCAGGTTCTTCTTCCCCGACATCCCCTTCTCCTTTCTCAAACAAAACCTTCTCTGATCTCCCTCATCTCATCCCTCATGGACTCAACCCCTCTTCATCCCGCACTCACGGTGACTAACATCAAGTCGCACATCCCCATCGTTCTCGAAAAAGACTCTACACATTATGGAACCTGGAAAACTCTATTCCAAGTTCACTGCCAGGCGTATGAGGTTGCTGATCATCTCGCACCCAGACCACCGGTCACCTCTGCTGCGACTTCCTCGGACGCTGCTGCTGCTGCCAAGGCTGAGGCAGCAGCCCTCGCCGCCGAACAGCTCTGGACTAGGCTGGACGCCCTAGTCAAACAGTGGATTTATGCCACCGTGTCTCAGCCCCTTCTCCGTATTATCATTCAACCCGGTCAGACTGCGCTGGATGCTTGGCTGGCCGTCGAGAATGAGTTTCAAGACAATCAAAACACCCGAGCAGTTTTTCTGGGTCAAGAGTCCGCCAATCTGTCCCTTGAAAATTTTGCTTCCATGGGAGACTATTGTGATCATGCCAAACAACTTTCCGACCAACTCGCTGCAGTTGGCGCTCCTGTCGATAACCGTATGCTTGTTTTGCAGGTACTAACTGGCTTGACGGAACAATACGACAGTATCTCTACTGTCCTTCAGAACCGTGACCCGCTACCCACGTTCAGCGATGTCCGGTCACGTCTGAATCAGGAAGAATTGAAGAAAAAACGCCAAGTATCCCGAGGTTCGCAGTCGGCTTCTACGGCCTTACATACCACCGCTTCGACCTACTCCCATAACACATCTCAGCCTACGTCTAACTCAGCCCGAGGTCAAGGCCGCCCGCGTGGTGGTCGGGGCCGCGGTCGGGGTCGGAACAACATTACCAATTCTGGCCGGCCTTCTTCGCAAACCAACAGTCAGCCTACACATCCATATATCATCTTCCCACACTCATGGACAGCAGCCCAATGGGCCTCGCTATTTAAGTCCAATAATAATAATAATACCAATCAAGCTAATGTGGCCCAACCCCCTTGTCCATACCCATCCAAGCCCAATAGCCAAACCTCTCAAGGGATACTTGGCCCACGACCTGATCAAGCCCATCACACCAACTACTCTCCTACGGATATTGAACAGGCACTTTACTCATTGGCGCTAAACCCACCAGATCAAGGCCTCATGGACACTGGCGCCTCCTCGCACTCTGCCAATCAGCAAGGTATATACTCCCCGTCTAACTTTAATAAGTGCACTAATAAATTCATAATTGTTGGTAATGGCACGTCTATACCTGTTGTGGCACAAGGCAACCAAGTCCTCCCACCACCCTACCCACCTCTTAAACTAAACAATGTCCTTTTTGCCCCTAATATTATAAAAAATCTTATATCTGTTCGTCGACTTACCACTGACAACTTAGTTTCTGTTGAATTTGACCCTTTTGGCTTTCTTGTGAAGGATCTCAAAACTCGGGCTCCTATCCTACGATGCAATAGTACCGGCGATCTTTATCCTCTCACTGAGCCTCTACCACTCAAGACCAACCAACCCTCCTCCTTTGTTGCTGTCTCTCAGGATCGCTGGCATCAACGTTTGGGTCATCCCGGAAACAATTTGCTTCAGTCATTAAAACTTTCTTCGTTTATTGATTATGGAAAACTAAATAAAACACTTTGTCAATCTTGTGTGTTTGGCAAAAGTGTTAAATTGCCATTTTATGATTCTATTAATTCTACTTGTTCTGCATTTGACATTGTTCACAGTGACTTATGGACCTCTCCCATACTTAGTACGGGCGGTCACAAATATTACATATTGTTTTTGGATGATTTTACGAATTTTCTGTGGACTTTTCCCTTGTCTACTAAATCACAAGTTTTTCATACATTTACCACCCTTCACAATTTAATCCACACCCAATTCGAACGTAAAATCAAACAATTTCAATGTGACAATGGTAAAGAATATGCAAATCAACAGTTCTATAATTTCTGCAATCATAATGGCATGCAATTTCGTTTTTCATGTCCCTACACATCCTCTCAAAATGGTAAAGCGGAACGCAAACTCCGCACCATCAACAACATGATTCGTACCCTCCTTGCTCAAGCCTCTCTCCCACCAAACTTGTGGCATCATGCTCTTGAAACTGCCACATATCTTCTTAACATCTTACCCAGCAAACTTCATAACTTCAAATCCCCCACATCTCTCTTGTACAACTGCACACCCGAGTACGACCACCTTCGCACTTTCGGGTGCCTTTGCTACCCTCTCACACCCTCCACCACCATTCACAAACTAAACTTCCGCTCTCACCCTTGTGTATTTCTTGGCTACCCTGCCAATCATCGTGGGTACAAGTGTCTTGATCTCACGACTCATCAAATCACCATTTCTCGCCATGTTCATTTTGAAGAATCTATCTTTCCCTATGCTATTCAATCTCCAATCAAACCTCCCACATATGACTTCCTTAACCCAACAATTAGCCCACTCGTTTGGGAATACTTACAAAATAAACAACCAAACAACCCAACTTCACCCCCCACCACCTCGGCCCAACACCCTCCGGGTCCATCAAATTCCCACCGTCTCAGCCCGCCTAACAATATTCCACAATCACCCCACTCTAACTCTTCTGGCCCACCCGACTCACCATCACTCGCCCCTCCCCAACAGTCCCTACATCACCCCACAACAAACACACCTCACTCCCCTCCTCACACTAATACCTCCACTACTCAGGCCCACAACGCGGGCCCAAACCCTCTTCCTCACACTCAGCCCAACATCTCCTCTACCACTAACCTTCCTTTCGGCCCACCTCCACAGTCTACAACTTCCAGCCCAACTCCTGCTCTAAATCACCCCGCTCCTCGAACTATTCACACTCGCTCAATGAGCGGCATTCACAAACCAAAACAGCACTTTAATCTTCATACCTCTGCCATTGCACCTATCCCTAAAAATCCTCAGGTTGCCTTGTCCACTCCAGAATGGCATGATGCCATGACCAATGAATTTAGTGCCCTTATTAAAAATAAGACCTGGGAGCTTGTACCTAGGACACCCGACATGAATATTATCCGATGCTTGTGGTTATTTAAACATAAATTCAGGTCTGATGGAAGCTTGGAGCGCTACAAAGCGCGGTTAGTGTGTGATGGTCGCAAACAGCAGACGGGCATAGACTGTGGTGAAACCTTTAGCCCGGTGGTAAAACCTTCTACCGTTCGCCTTGTCTTATCATTGGCACTGTCCAAGTCGTGGCCTATTCATCAGTTAGATGTCACGAATGCCTTTCTTCATGGCAACTTGGAAGAAACTGTCTACATGCATCAACCTATTGGTTTTCGTCACAAGGATTTTCCTGATCATGTATGCCGTCTTAACAGGTCCTTGTATGGTCTCAAACAGGCCCCACGGGCCTGGTACCAGCGATTCACAGATTTTGTCACACTACATGGATTTCAGCAGAGCAAATCTGACAACTCCTTATTTATATATCATCATGGGTCCGATATTGCTTACCTTCTTATTTATGTAGACGACATTATTCTCACCACATCCACTGAGGCTCTTCGCATGCGGTTAATGAATATTTTATCTGGTGAATTTGCTATGAAAGACTTAGGACCTCTATCTTATTTTTTGGGCATTCAGGTAACGAGGACTGGCAACAAGATGTTTCTATCTCAGCAGGCATACGTTCAAGACATTATTCATCGGGCTGCCATGGATTCGTGCAAACCGGTAGCAACGCCGGTTGACACTCAGTCCAAATTATCTACTGATTCAGGGCCTCCTCATGATGATCCAGCTACTTATCGCAGTCTTGCAGGAGCTTTACAGTATCTCACATTCACCAGACCAGACATTTCTTACGCCGTGCAGCAAATTTGCATGCACATGCATGATCCCCGACAGGATCACTGGAATGCGTTAAAACGCATTATTCGTTATCTACAGGGCACATCTGATCACGGGTTACTTCTTGGTCCGGTTCCTCATTTATCGTTACTGGCATACACGGATGCTGATTGGGCCGGTTGCCCGGATACTCGCCGCTCCACGTCTGGTTATTGTGTCTACTTGGGAGACAACCTCATTTCTTGGTCCTCCAAACGTCAGTCTACTGTCTCACGATCTAGTGCTGAGGCTGAATATCGGGGCGTTGCGAATGTTGTTGCCGATATATGTTGGCTTCGCAATCTGCTTCTCGAGCTTCATCATCCTCTTTCACGTGCCACACTTGTCTACTGCGATAACATTAGTGCCGTCTATTTGTCTGGCAACCCGGTGCAACACCAACGCACTAAACACATTGAGCTCGATATTCATTTTGTTCGTGAACAGGTACGGCGTGGGCACATTCGAGTTCTTCATGTTCCGTCCAGACATCAGATAGCGGATATCTTCACCAAAGGCCTTCCTCGCATTCTGTTTGAAGATTTTCGGTCCAGTCTCAACATCGGTCCACCCGATGCTTCAACTGCGGGGGCGTATTGACACACATGTATATTTAGAATAGTCAATGGTTTTAAATTGTAATTAATATCTCCTATAATTAAGGAGCAATCTTGTACTATATATGTGGGACATTGAATAGAATGAAGGCATCAACTTTGATACGCCAATAGATACAACCTTCAAATGGGCAAACCCATGTGTACCATGTAGGGATGGCAATGGGTCGGGTTTGGGACGGGTTTAGGTAATCCCAACCCCATACCCGATTAGGTATGCTTGTCCCAAACCCGGCCCAAAACCCGTCGGGTTTGTGTCGGGTAATTACCCATCGGGTATCGGGTATACCCGCGGGTTTCGGGTAAACCCATTTATTTTTAAAACTCACCTATTGAGTATATCCGACCAAAGACCCGACGGGTATCTATTAGGTAACTATTAAGCAAATACATTTACCATTCTTAAATATATATGTAAATGATTACAATGTATAAATATAAAATACTTAAATCTTATAAAAACACTCAAAGACATAAATAACAAATAGTATACACTAATTTTTGGTAATTTTTAGTACAAGATGACAGTCTAGATAGACAATTTGATATATTATGCATACATATTTAAACACATATACTAAAAGTTATATTGGGTATCTAATCGGGTAAACGGGTATACTTTATCGGGTAATCGGGTCGGGTAAACGGGTATATCATCAAATCCCAAACCCGTCCCAAACCCGCGAAAAAAATAAAAACTAATCCCATACCCGGACCCATACCCGATTACCTAACCCCAAACCCGTCCCAAATGTATCGGGTTTCGGGTTTACCCATCGGGTTCGGGTTTGATTGCCATCCCTAGTACCATGTCCTTTTAGACAATGACTAGTGCTTTAAGATAATCTTGGTATTAATCTGTGCTTAGCATATTTTTTTTTGGTTTTAATCCTAACCTACCCCACCCCCATACATCATACACCTACCTATTGCAAATTAAATACTAGACATTAAAAATTGAAACTAAAACTTATGGTGGGAGTTGATTTTGATGTCAAATGAAAGGCCATGATGGTCGATGTAGTTCGAGCTCTTTTTCACCATAGTTGTTGGACATGTTCGTATTGGGGCCTATGGAAATAAATTCATGAGCAATTGCTTTCCAAAAGATGTGACATTATGAACTAAAGTATCTATATACCCTTTGTTTTCTTCAAATGTCATTACATACCCTCGAGACTTTTACGAGTTTCATTCGGTATCAAATGTTGGAGGATTATAAAGAAGAAACTTGTAAATTATTGATATTCCAACGGGAGTTATTGTATCACGTAGATTTAGGGGTTGTTTAGTAGTCTCTTAACAAGACTGCCTCTGAATTAGTAATGGGTTGTTTGGTTGATTAAGTGCTGAATCATTAAGATGTCTGAATGGTTAAGTGTTGAATCATTAAGTTGGACCTCTTAATGGTTAATTTTCTTATCTCACATTGGTAGGAGAGTCTTATTAAGGTTCAGCCTAGTTCAGTGCTTAACGGTTCAGCAACATCCCAAATCTTAATGGTTCAGCCTTAAAAATTCTATTCAGAAGCTGAAACAAACGCGCTAAATGCTGAATTATTCAGCACTGAATGGTTCAGAGCCTCATTAAGAGGCTTACCAAACAGCCCTTAGTCTTAAGTATATTTGATTCAGTGACAGGATACTCTGAATCAGTCAGTTTACACATTAAGTTTCAAAATGATGACTATGAAAATTTTACCCATATATCCATTCACTTGTGTTATAACTCTTAGTCGGCCACTCACACACCACCTCCTTAACCCCCCCCCCTCCCCCCCACCAATTCATGTCGAATCACGTCTAACATCTTACTAGTTCAATGTATCTTACTAAAACAAACCTCTTAATGGCTCAGCACTTACTGACACAAAGGTTGTCAAATAGCCCCTTGGTGTTTATATTATTATACATGATGATTACTAGTTAGTTAACAAGATAATAAAAGGAGGGGAGTTCGAGAGGTGATTTGTAAAGGGAAAAAAATATCATTCTATAGCAAATAACAAAATGTTTGAAAGTTTGTTGTGTATGGTTAGTTGTTGGAGATTGGTTTTGAAATCGGGAATCATTTCTAATTGACAAGAGTAAACTAGAATAGATCGGATGGTGTTTGGGGAACTTCCAATATTGATGAAATTAAGCTACAAAGTATGGTTGACCAAGATGGGACGTACCTAAAGACTATGGCTTTTGAGACGTTATTGAACCTATAGTCGGTGTGGCTATAGATGAATGGAAGATGTACACTCTCCTCGCATTAGTTGGTCTTAAGAATTGAACATTCCGCTAGATAATGAGTATTGTCATATTGCTAAGGGGAGGGACAACACCATTGGTACCTCCAATCTCGTGTTGTCACCACCACCATCTACCAACTACCACGCGTCCACCACCATCACCCTGGTTTTTATCGAACATCAACCTCCACAATTATCACATGTAAGCCCTGCAACCACTATCAACTCCGTCGTCATCCTCTCCCTCCCTCCCTCTCTCTAGTAATGTGTGTGTGTGTGCGTGATGGCTTTGGAAGGAAGCCTTTAGAAAAGAGGGTAGGGTTCTATTGGCTAGGACTCGAGAAACATACCATGAACCCACTACCCAGGACACCGACGACAGTGTCCATGTAGGGGTAGTGGGGTAATCGGAGGCTTCATAGGTGGCGTCCCTCCCCCTAATAAATTACTAATGCAAGCTTTAGTAAATTTGTGATGGTTGATACCTTTCGAAATTAATTAGTTAATATTTTTTCCTAGAGTTAAAGTATGTTTTTGTCTAAATGGTTTAATCAGTGTCATCAGTTTAATTCAAAATCTTAACTTTTTACATTTTGACATCGTGTTACCCATTTCATTGTCATTTCATTGCAATTCAATTTCCTAAAAACATCCAATTTATCCACTTAATCCCCCACGTGAGGGTCTCCCATACAATAGAGGTGTATAAATCGGTTAACTGGTTTTAAAAAAACCGTTTTTTTTTTAAACCGGTTTTTTTGTCTAGTTTAAAATCGTTTTTTTTTTAAAAACCGGTTCGGTTTTAAAACCGGTTTTTTATGCCAAAAAACCCAAACCGGTAAAACCGGTTGGGATCGGTTTTTAAACCGGTTTATCCTAAAAAACCGGTTTTTTTTATTTAAAAAATCGGTTTTAAAACCGGTTTGATCATTGGTGCTGAATAACTTAAAAAAAATCGGTTTTTTTTTAAAGCGGTTTTTTTTAAAACTGGTTTTTTTGTATACCGGTTTTTTTTTAAAACCGGTTTCGGTTATAATAACGGTTTTTTTTTTTTTTTAAACTGGTTTTTTTGTACACCTCTACCATACAACTTGACCTACACAAAAATCTTGATGATTGATTGTTGTTGGTCACGATTCTTATAAGCTAAAGATTTGACAATTATATGGTTCTAGCTCACACTCTGTGAAATTTTTAAAATGTGTTCCTTCCGTTTTATTAGTTATTACTGAGCGTGAAGTGGGGTTGGTTATTTTTGCTTAATTAGGTTTTTCCATGGATGGCAGTTTACGAAGTTTCAGTAGAGGAAATATGTCAAACATAAGATTAACTATGTTGATATGGTTGACGCTAACCACTTTAATGTCCATGAGGTCAATGCAATGATTGAAAGGTTAGGTTCTGTGAAAGATGAAATAATGGTTTTAACAAATTTTTATACAATAGTTTACAGATAATCAACACTTACAACAGTTGTGATTTTGATTCATTAACAAGCCAACAATCAAGATTACCATTATTATTAAATTATTAAACGAGCCAAGGTTATCATGTTATAATAGTCTTCGTTAAAATGAAATATGAAAGTTACATCAAAATAGAAGGTAGACGGACAATAAGTTGCGTCACCACCCCTTTCTGAATTGCGAACCCTAGTCTAGCAAATACAAATCCCTGCCCCCTGGAGATGAACTATTGCTGTAGACGACCCGTTGAACCCTGGTCAAGAAACGAATAGCTTCTGGTGCTAGGGAGTCAAATGTATCAAAGGCTAAGGGGATAAAGACATGTTGGTTCTCTGCATAAGTTTTGTAGGTTTCATGAGCTATCATATGGATCCTTATATCATATAAATGAAGCTTTTTCAATCAAGTTATCTATGATTTGGTGTGTTTGATCATTGATTCATTGACGCCATGTTATTTTTGAAATTTGAAAAATGTTATAGTGAAGCTATGTTTCATTGTTTTGTGTAGCATAATTAGTAACAAAACAACAGAAAAAACATCATACAATTAAGTTATTTAAATAAACTAATGAAGGATCAAAATTTTATATGATACTTGTTTTTTATACATTTAATGTTTTAGAATGCATTATTTTTATGCTTTCTATTTAAATAATTATTTTGTTCGTTCTTTAATGTTGCAATTGGAACATTCAGGTACTAAAAAGTGGCAAATATTGAACATATTTAGTCTCTTGTTTGTTATGAAACTAGAATGGTTAAGAGCATTCACATCCCTTCCATCAAACCTTTCCCTATATCTAAAACTAGCTGATTACCCCGGGAGGGTCCCGGGGTTGAAAAATCTAATTTTACGTGATAACCTATTGCAAATGGCTCAAGTTAACTAACCACAAAATCTCTCAATCATTGCATGTTCATAGTATTCTAATCAGTAATAACTCATATTCCCTAATCTAAAACCTAATCAGTAATCATCTAAAGAATCACTTATGTAAGCTGCAACTATTAAAAAACTCATCACATCTCTATAATTTCTCACATTCTAATGGCTCTTATAATTCCTAACCTAATCAACTAAACAAACACTTAAGTTGGAAGTTGTAATCATTGCATCTCATTATGCCACGTGGCATAATCAAGAGATGTTTGATGCCACCATTGAACGCCACGTCAGCAACTATCAATTCTTTCCGGGAGCGTCCCGGGGTTGAAAAATATAACCATTATAATAATACTAATACTAATAGTAATAATTATTACTCTTGTAATTAAATAAATAAAAAAATAACCTTGCTATAAGGTGACACCATGTGTTGCAGTGTTGCGCGATTATTTCTCCTAACTTTTCTTGATAAAGTATACCTAGTAAAATTCCAATGATAACATGGCGATTGGGCTGATTTTCAACATCGTAGATAAGAACCTGGTTTAAAAGAAAAAACATGATTAATGAATAACATGAACACCTTGTGTGTTTTTTTCCTGTATGAACGAAACCCCACAAAAAATAGTCGATTTTTCTCCGTTTTTTATATAGGACTATGGTACTCGTTGGAAAGATAATAAAACGCTCGTTAATTTGGTGTAATTTTTTTCTTTAAAAAATCTCGTATATAAAAGATATAAACGTTTAAAAATTATGGTAGGAAACATGAGAGAGAACATTTTAAATTTATTTTTAAATTCTTTTTTTCCTAAAATAACTCAATTTAATTTATGGTTTTATGTTTATACTTTTTTTTAATTAAAAAAAGAAAATAGTTCAAAAACACTAAAATCTTTTAATTATGATGCCACGTGGCACTCTCAAGGGAGGTTGAGACCTCCATTGCACGCCACGTCAGCATATGCGTTTTCTTTTATATATATAGATAGATTTAAAAAAACTTACTAAAAACATCCTACATCCCCTCCACCATTTTATACCCCATCTTTATATTATGAAAAAACCATTTTCTAACTTTTTATATATAAAAAACTACTATTCACTCCCATCAAATTATTGTGAGTGTATTTTAACGAGGAATATTATAAAATAAGTGTTTGTGAGTAAGATAAAGGTAAATATGGTGGAGGGGATGTGGAAGGCTTTTTAAAATGAGAGATAAATTTTGAAAAGTATGATTTTTTGTTATATTTTAAAGTATAAAATGGTGGAGAGGATGTGAATGCTCTAATATATCAAAATTTAAGGTAGCGTTTTTTTTAAAATAGCAAAACTAATCATCAAACTATATAAACGAAAGCAACACTTAACTCGTTTCCAACTGTCCACCCATTTAAAAACGAACAAAACTGTTTTATACTTTTATGACAACACTATGAGGAAACAATTTTTGGACCCTTGAGTTGACCTATCATGGGGTCACGAATACTAATTAACAAAAATCTGTACATTTAAAATTAACAAAATTAAATTAATAGCCACTTAGTCAAGTCTGCCATAACATATACTAGTGGGTTTACCCGCGCGTTGGAGCGGGATTCACAAATGAGTTGCAATACAACATTATGATACTTAGGTTTTTTGCTGTAAGTTACGCAAAAAGAATAGAAATGTGCATACTATGTTTTAACAAGTATTCGTAGAAAGAAAAAAAAATGAAATGTGCATCGCCACTTACAACTGATTGAAGTTCACCACAAAAACTATGTACTCATTATTGAACAAATCTTAATAAATCAAATGGATGTTACTGTAACAGACCAATATGAACATAAACATCACTCTTGTGTAAACTGTCCGGTCATTGCATATCTACATAACCGTGCAATTGAAGACATCTTGCTAAATGATAAAGTTCATTTGCATGACAAAAGCATGTAGTAATAATATGATATTGTATACACTATTATATGAAGGTGATCACTATCCATTTAGAAATTAAAAGTTGTGATTTGTAAGTTTGTAATAGACTTGCCCAACCTGACCCAACATTTAAAAAATTGCCTAATGTAGCAAGTGAGCCGAACCATCCCGTCCACTTTGTCGCTGGGTAGACGCATATATATGAAAAAAGGTTTATAATATAAGTATAATTGTGGCACACGATAGCCAAAAATTCCCAAAACCCGAGTGGAATGCAAGTCGCAGCCATATCGGGGTGATTGTTTTGAATGGTTGAAAATCGGCAATCTTGGCTCTTAATCCTCAAATATCAACACATTGCTAGACTTAATATCTCTGAATATTTAAGGATGGACCTTGTCATGCAAATAAAAATCTTTACCCGCTGCACCCAATCAAGCACCCTTCCTACCTGCATGTATACATGCATATTATATAGATTTTAAACCCAACACCAGCTATATTTCAACTTATATATCCGTTAATTTAAACACGAAAACAAAACTGCAAACAAGTGTTCATGTAATGCAATATGTCATATAGAGATCCCGTGGTTGCAAATTCATAAGCCAGGACACGTGTATTTTCTTCCACACAGCTCAACAGGATTTTTTGTGCTTCAATGTTGACACCATGGCAATCTTAAACAAGAAGACAAACATTATAAAGAAAAGAAAGGATAACCTCAATTTGAATAGAAATAAATATACATATATGAGCAAATAACCAAGTCGTAGTTATGCTTTATTATGGGTCAAACGGCGCATTTACCCCTTGCATCTTGGCAACAAGTGAACCCATTGCGCATAGGGTGCACACTGAGTACTATTAGTTAACGTGTCAATTACAATAAAAGAAGTTATAGGGTCAACCTCTAGCTACATATCCCAATACCTTTCAAATGAATGGTAATTACTTACAACTCGAAAGTTACATGTTGGTAGATAATCCTACAATTATAGGGTCAACCTCTAGCTACGTACCCCAGCCGTCACTCCTCCAGCTAAGGCTCCAGTTAGGATGTTTCTATAATTCCACCTAAAAATTTGAACATTTAACGATCGTTCGGATATGTATTTGCAAAAGTGATATTGTTATATTAAATACCCAAAATCAAATAATAACTTGGAAAAAGCACACCCAAACACCCTCATGAAGCTAATAATGGATTTTTTTTTTCTTAGCGAGATTGTATGAACTGAGATAGGACTTTGGGAGACTTTATGCTCATTAGAATTGTTTAGTTAAATATAACACATCTATCTTGTATGAATATAATCAATACTTTGTAGTGACAACAATATATTTGTTAACAAACCATTAGAAGCTAAATGATTTATTAATTATCTTCTTTGCGCAACCTTTGACGGTGGACCCTCATGGTAGAAGTTTGGCATTGGGTTTGCCTTAAATAACAAACTCTTTCTGAGTTGCTTCAGGTTTGCTTCCTTTTCTTCATTTTAACACAAAATATGAACTTCAAACTGAAAATAGATGAAACAAAAATTAACTGATAATGGTCATATAAATTTTATCCTCCCATTGAATTCTCTACCTCTAACGCCTATTGTTTCTCTAATTTGAAAGAAAACTGAAGCAAAAAAGAACTAATATATATGTGTATGTGTGTATATATATAAAGAGAGGGGGGTTGGCATCCTTATAACATCTTTAAGAGATGTTAACAGGCCAAAAATGTTAGCGTACAGGTTGAAATTGATCATCAAGTAGATTAGAAACATTTTTGTTAATAATTGGTGTAGCATATAAGGTTTTGTACTTTTGTTAATAATTGGTGTCAATGAAGCTCTCCGTGTTCGAGTTCCAAAATACGGTTCATACAACACTGCAAACTAAATGATGTAACATTCAACAAGTTTCCTATATTTCTGAAACCACCGGTGAAACCTCGATGCCAACATAGAAATTGACGAGACAAAAACTTGAACCTACACGAAAAAAGATAATTGATGTGTTATCGGGTGTTCCAATTAACAAGAGTGAATTATGCTCAATTATTCAGGGTGATGCATGATCCTTCGACTGCAAGCAAGTATGGGATTGCGGGCTTGCACGAGAACGTGCATGAATTGGTTGTGGGAGAGCGTCATGGGACAAATATTTGATAGTCGCAATGCTGTGGGTTTTACTTGAATGCTTGGGTTCACTAACCGAGCCCTGGACTTCATAAGGGACGACCTCAGCGGAATGAGTTCAAAGCAGAATGAAACCAGTGACCCAAACTAAAAAATGGGATAGACTGGCTTATCCCCAGGGCTGGGATCGGGGATGCCGCACGGGGGACAAAAGATAACCACGTGACACCAAGTTGGTTTCTTTTCATGTGGGTTTAATTCAATAAATTTGGGCTTATTGCTTTGCTACATGGTTGGGCTCAACTGTTCTTTGTAGGCTCCGAACATTCACCCCCCCCTTTCTAATTTACCACAAATTCTTTTATGATTTCTTGCTTAATCCCGAGTGTTCACATCTTAGAGGGTGTTTGGGATTGAGTTTGGAGATGTAAAAGTGCTTTTGGTCAAAAGTGCTTATTGGCTTATGACTTTTTGAAAAGGAGTTTTAAAAAAAGTGTTTGGATTAGCTTTTGGGATGAGAAACGTCAAAAAGTCAATAAATTGTTGTTTTTTTAAGTGTTTCGCTTAACTTATTGTGAATATTGGTTGTATGGGTGATAAATTTGTAATTTTTATCTAAAAGTCAAAAGCCAAAAGCCAGGATTTCTAACTTTTCAAAAACAGCTTTTCCACCCTTAAAAGCTAAAAGCCAAAAGTCAAAACAGAAAGTGCTTTTGGGTTACACAAACAGCTTATTGACTTATTGGCTTTTTCAAAAAGCCAATAAGTCAATAAGTTGTTTTGAAACTTAATCCCAAACTCGTTTTTCTTCAATCTAAGCTCATATATTCTTCCATGAACACTTATAAAACATTACATTTATAAATATATAATAAAAACGATTAAAAATATTTAACAATCTATTAAAATAACATACAAAATACATGGATAAATGAGTGTGTTTTGCAACACATCAATTACGATTAAAAATATTAGGTGCTCGTATAGTTAAACATTTTGGAATGGGATCTAGGTAGTTAAAACTATAAAAACACAAAGACACATATAGTAATTTACTATAGACAATAATAATATTTTAAGGTTTCTCTAAGTTTCCCATTTCCCCTTGATTATATTCCAACAAGCACCCTCCGCCACATCACTTTTTATTTTGTACATAGTTTGTTATTTGTATTCTAATCATTGTTTTAAAAACCGGCCGATATTACACATTGATATGACTACCAGAAACATCTTCGGTATTGCTCTAACTAGGTACCAGACTACCAGTTTAGTTATGGAACCGCTCATACATCTGATGTTACATGTCATACCGATGAATCGCTTTATACCATTGTTCAGTTTTAAGTATTAAACTCCCAATTATAACCTAGAGTACCAAACTCTAAAGGGGCTTTCTGATTTTTGAGTAATATACTCCCAATTATGACAACATACATGTTGAGGTGTGTGTAGTAGATTATTTATTAAATATATATTTTGATATTGAGCCGGAAAATACTTTTCCGGCTTTTAAGTTCCACTCATGTAAGCCACAAAGTATTTATAATTTATAAATAGTTCATGTATGATTTAAATTCACTTTAATTTTTTTTTTGATTTGCTTTTAAGTGAGTCGTTTTGCTCCTCAACGCCTTTGATTATCTTTCCATATAGTTTTTTTTACTTAAATTCGGTGAGCAAATATAGAAGATTAATTTTCGTATAACATTTGAACATATAGTAATTTTTAACATACATTCTTCTTCTAGCCATGTAGCGCAAGTTAAACATATTTGTATGTAATGTGTTCTTTTATGTGTAGATATCTTTTGGGTAATATCACGACATTTAATTTTTTTTGTTTCGTCTTTCAATTGCTATACTTTCGTCACGAAACAAATCGATAAAAACCAAATTCCCATTACGTTGTGCAGAGAAATTCTGCTAGTTTACTCCAATTACAAAATATACTACCTTACTAAACAACGAGGACCAAATATTACTTTTTCAAATATAAGAACCAACATTTTTAATGAATACATATTAAAGCACTATCACTGCAATTCTTTCTATTATATGCTTTAAATTTGGATGAGTTTTCAGAACATTAAATAAAAAGAATCGACGATGACGACATAAAGTTTTTGATATATGATGGGTTTTGTCTTTGTCTCACCCTTTCCCCACACCATATGAAAACTTTAGTCATTGTATTTTTACTACTCGGGTCCCCTTCTTTCTTTTTGTGATTGCGTACCGTTTATACCGCATAAAGTACAAACAAAGGATTATTGTTATACTTTAAATTAAGATTTAAGTATTTAACTTTACATTTACTAGTTATATCTTCATAGCTAAATATTATTTAACTTAAGTATTAAATATTATAAATATATAATTCTAACTAACTACATAATAATACTGATGACATAGGATGGATAATTGGTATTAAACGGCTAGGTAATAACATGCTTTAAACAAATGACGTAACATAGTTAAACTTAGGATAATGGCCGATCCGAACCTAACAAAACCGAGTCGATGAAACATACGGACGGACCGAATCAATTAACCGGACAAGACAATCGGACCACCGAACCGAGGACGATAAAACAGAACGGAACGAACCAAAGGACAAAGGACCGATGGACATAGTAATAAAACATAGGGCAAGACAAAGGCGGCCATTACCCATCGGATAATAGCCGCAAACACATATAATAATATTTAGACCATCCTGTGTCAGTACTACAGTGACACCCGTCACTGTAGACGCCGACCTCCTCATTGCCTGCAATTAATGCACCTCTCTGGCTCAAGCTATAAATACGAGGTAGTTGCTAACATTTAAGGCATCATAAAACCCATCGGTAGCCGCTCTGCCTCCGATTCTTATCCCTTACTTCCCAAACCACTTCAACCACTTCAACATTTTGGCGCCCACCGTGGGGCCGAAGATAACCCACTCGAGGATACCGTCCCCACATGTCTTCATCAGACCAACCGGACAATGTTACCCCTTCCGGGGGGAACGTCAGCACGCCGGTCAATCTGGGTACTACTACGGGTACCGGCCTGACCGTATCACCGAGTTGGTCCAGTCGAACTTCTTACAGTTACGGCAGCTCATGAATGACTATGTCAGGCAGGAGCGGGCTAAAGGCTTGGCTATTCGGTTGTCCTTCGACGAAGAAGCCATGCCTGATACCAGTACTCCATTACCACCGAGTCAAGCGCCTTTAACGACACCCGCGTCATGGCTAGCCGATATGGTGCACCGGAATGCCCGAATGTTCAGTACGGGGCAATCTACTGCCATGGCACCCACAACCCATGAGCCCGAACCGATCACCAGGGTCGAACGTCTTGGGTCAGGTGATGATGATTTGAATCAGCCCTACAGACCACCGGAAGGATCAAAGTTTACCGCACGGATCACGGATTTTGTCCCACCCATACGGGTCAAGATGCCGTCTAATATGAGGGTGTATGATGGGACGGCTGACCCAGAAGATCACATCTTGTTGTTTGATAGTGTGGCGCGTAACGAAGGGTGGCATATGCCCTCTTGGTGCCACATGTTCGTACAGACATTGGCAGGAGTAGCCCGCGTATGGTTCAACAGCATTCCGCCCGGAAGTCTAGATAGCTTTCATGATCTGAAAGTTAGGTTTCTAGAACACTTCCGGCAACAAAGAAAACACATGAGAGATCCGGTGGAGCTACATAACATCAAGCAAAAGGAGGGGGAAACCTGAAAGAGTTTGTTGCACGGTATAAAGAAGAATCTCTTCAAGTAAGAGACGCTGACGAGAAAATGAGAATATCAGGTTTCCTACATGGGTTACGGACTAAACAGCTAGTAGAAAGTTTAAACGCACGAGTACCGGCTACCATGGAGGAAGCCATAGAACGAACTGAAGCTTTTGTAAGAGGAAAGGAGGCCGTGCAAGCAATAGAATTCAAAAAGGATGATTCCCGGAAGGGAACGTTTCAAAAGAAAGATCGGTACGATCAGAAGCGTTTCCCCAAGGGAGAGAAGAGTGATACGGCCGACACGCGAAGTCGGGATAATCGTCCTAGAGGTTCGGAAAAGAATGACAGAAGGGGCTTCGTTTTCACCGAATTAACGAAGACCCCTAAAGAAATTTTGGCAACCGAAACGAATGTTAAATTCAAACCTCCGTATCCTCTTCAGAAGACTGCCAAACAACAGAGCTCAAAGAAGTACTGTGAATTTCACGAAGATAAAGGCCACGATACCAATGAATGCTTTCAACTCAAAAAGCAGATTGAGGAGGCCGTTCAGTCGGGGCAGCTTGATCACTTGGTCAAAGATATTCGGAATCGGAAGCGGAAGAACGAAGAAAGAGAGGGCAAGCAAATACTCATGGTTAGGCCGACCGTTGCACTGAAACGGCCGCGAGTGGTGATCGAAGAAAATGGTGAGATAACACATTGGAGCGAACTCCCCATCACTTTTCCCTCCATAAAACCTCACGAAGCAAGAGAAGATCCGTTAATAATACAAGTCACAGTAGGAGACCAGTTGGTACACCGAGTCTACCTAGATGAGGGAGCAGCTTCCGATATAATGTATGAGCACTGTTTCGAACAGCTTCCTCTCCATGTCCAAGCCGGTTTAATTCCTGTCTCATACCCATTAGTGGGTTTCTCCGGAGAACATGTTTCTCCGAAGGGACAAATCCAGCTTTTTGTGTCAATAGGGGAGGAGCCGGAGAGAAGGGTCGAGGCATTGAACTTCGTTGTGATACCTGCACATACGCCTCATAACATGCTGATCGGAAGACCGGGAATCCGTACTTTCGGTATGGTTACGTCAAGTAAACACGGTTTGGTGAAATTTCCAACTTTAAGAGGGGTTACTACTCTACAAACCCTCGTCCGGGGACCGGAGATCGGATGTTCCCGCATAGCTCAAGAACCGGAAAAGTGGTACCTCAATTATGATCATCCGGACAAAGCCATAACCGTAGGACGTACTCTAAGTCGAGATTGCAAAGAAAGTTTGTACCGATACCTCATACGCAACTTAGACGTATTTGCATGGACGCCGGGTGATATGACCGGAATACCCCGCTATATTGTGGAACACCGATTGAATGTAAACCCAAATTGCAGACCGGTCGTCCAGAGGAAGAGATCGATAGCCCCGGACAGGAGTGAAGTAATCCGAGAAGAGGTACAAAGTTTGGAAAAGGCTGGAATCATGAAACCGGTGCAGTACCCATCGTGGGTATCCAATCCGGTGATGGTGGAAAAAACCAACGGATCATGGAGGATGTGCATCGACTTCAGGGACCTGAACAAGGCTTGTCCGAAAGATCATTACCCTCTACCAGAAATCGACTCGAAAGTGGAATCGGTCGCCAGTTTCCGTTTCAAATGTTTTCTAGATGCCTACAAAGGGTATCATCAGATACAGATGGCAAGGGAAGACGAAGAAAAAACCGCTTTCCATACAAACCAAGGCCTATTCTGTTATAGGAAGATGCCATTCGGACTCAAGAATGCAGGGGCTACGTATCAGCGGCTCGTGGATAAAGTGTTTAAAGACCAGATCGGAAAGAATATAGAAGCTTACGTTGATGACTTGGTGATAAAGAGTCAAGACGAAGAAGAACTGCTGTTGGACATAGCAGAAACGTTCAATAATCTACGAAGGGTGAATATGAAGCTGAATCCGGAGAAGTGTTTCTTCGGAATGGAAGAAGGAAGGTTCTTGGGACACGTCGTGGCCAGAAAGTGCATACGGGCCAATCCGGAAAAGGTTCAAGCAATCCAAGAGATGCAATCTCCGAAAACCCTTAAGGAACTTCAAAGCCTAAACGGGAGGCTAGGGGCACTTAACAGGTTCTTATCAAAGCTGGCCGAAAGATCACTCCCGTTTTTCAAAGTTCTCAAGAATCATACCAAGCAGTCGGGTCTGGGATGGACCGATGAAGCAGAAATGGCTTTCCAACAGATGAAGCTCCACATCAGCAATCTGCCCTCGTTGGTGGTACCGGAAACAGGGGAGAGTTTATTCATTTACCTGGCAGCCGGGCCCGAAGCCATTAGCAGTGTTCTATGTGCTAATCGACCTAACGGTTTCATGCCAATTTTCTTTGTAAGCAGGTGCCTAAGAGATGCGGAGATTAGATATTCCCCAATCGAGAAATTGGCGTTAGCTCTAACTCATACGGCTCGGAGATTACGGAGGTACTTCCAAGCCCATCACATCGTGGTCTTAACCAACTCGGTGCTGAAGGAAGTTCTGAGTCGACCTGAAGTAGCCGGAAGACTCACAAAATGGGCCGTAGAGCTGGGTACCTTTGGCATCGAATTTAAACCACGGGTGGCTATCAAGGGGCAGGTGCTAGCAGATTTTTTGGTAGAAAATACCAACCACCAGGAAGACTTGATGCTAGTAGATGTCGCTACTGACCAAGCAGAAAGCTCCGGAACGAGGGAAGGATGGTGTTTATATACGGACGGGGCGTCCAGCCGAGAGGGGGCAGGGGCCGGCCTCATCCTGGTCGATCCTAACGGTATCGAAACGGCTTATGCCCTCCGTTTCAATTTCAAATGCACGAACAATACAGCCGAATATGAAGCATTGCTTGCGGGACTACGAATAGCTGTTCAAATGGGTTTAAGGGATCTGACTGCGTTTGTTGACTCACAACTGGTAGCCAGCCAAGTTAATGATGACTTTGAGGCAAAAGACGCAACGATGAAAAAATACGTGGCCGCTGTACGAGAGATCATGGCTCTTTTTGAAAGATGTGTTATTATAAAGATTCCTCGAAGCAAAAACAAAGGAGCCGATGCTGTTAGTAAAATGGCCTCGGTCGCTTTTGCTCATTTAACAAAAATGATAACGGTTGAACAGTTGGATGAAGCCTCCATCGGAGGACCCGCGGCATCGGTAATCATGGAAATAAGAACAGATGATTGGAGATCTCCGATCATCAAGATACTGAAAGAAGGAGAGGAAGGTCAAGATGAACAAGACGTTCAAAGGAGC
The DNA here is from genome assembly GCA_030844895.1 of Ambrosia x helenae. Lineage (NCBI taxonomy): Eukaryota > Viridiplantae > Streptophyta > Magnoliopsida > Asterales > Asteraceae > Ambrosia > Ambrosia x helenae. The sequence goes on along the minus strand of CM061226.1, from coordinate 113,648,098 downwards.
AGGTCGTATGAGATGCACCAGGACACACTATTCAGGAAAGGTTTCCTTTCGCCATCCTACAGGTGCGTCTCAAATGAAGAAGGAATTAAAGTCTTGGAAGAAATACATGAAGGCTTGTGCGGAGCGCATATCGGGGCCAAATCGTTGGTCACCCGGGCCACTAATCTGGGGTATTTCTGGCCGACGATGAGGAAAGACAGCGAGGAGTTAACCAAAAAATGTGAATCGTGTCAAATACATGCACCAATACCACGGCTACCGAAACACGGCATGGTGCCGATCACGTCACCTTGGCCGTTCTACCAATGGGGCATGGATCTTCTGGGTCCGTTCCCCGTGGCCAAGGGGGGGGGTGAAGTTTTTGCTCGTCGCCGTTGATTATTTTACCAAGTGGGTGGAGGTAAAGCCGATCAGTAAGATATCAAGCAATCAGATAACCACGTTCGTATGGGAAAATCTCATCTGCCGATTCGGTTTACCCGGGAAGATAATAACGGACAACGGAACCCAGTTTGCTGACAGGAAGTTCGGAGAGTGGTGTAAAGCTTTAGGCATTCGACAAGTGTTTGCGTCGGTCGCACACCCACAGGCGAATGGGCAGGTAGAACGGATGAACCGAAGTATCTTGACCGGAATCAAGACACGGTTGGGAAAGGGAAAGAATTGGTTGGCGGAACTACCCAGCGTCTTGTGGGCCCTCCGCACGACAGAAAAAACAAGCACAGGACGGACACCGTTCAGCCTTGTATTCGGATCAGAAGCGGTTATCCCCGCTGAGGTAGGTTTGCCAACTAAAAGGGTGCTGGATGTACAAGAAGGCTCGAATGAAGAAGCTTTAGCAATCAACATGGACAATCTGGAAGAGTACCGCATGAATGCAGCCGTGCAAGAGGCCAAGTATAAACAGCAGATGAAGAAGTACTATGACACGAGGGTGAAAAAGATGAGTCTCCGACCAGGGGATCTGGTGCTAAGGAGCAATGAGGCTAGCCGGAAGGAAGATACGGGGAAGCTAGGACCGAATTGGGAGGGACCATATGTGGTGGTAGAAGCCCATGAAAAAGGTTCTTGCAAGTTGGCAACGATGGAAGGAAGAGCCGTTCCTCGCCACTGGAACGTTGCTCAACTAAAGAAGTATTTCATCTAATTAGCTATGTATTTAATAAAATGTCATTCTGTATGAACCCCTCGGGGTTTAGTTGATCGGTGAAATGGAAAGAGTGACTCTTTTAAATATCCCATCTATGTATAAAATGCTACAACGTAGGGTACGGCACCTCATAATAGCCGGGGAGCAACCTATGTCTCCTCTAAGGGTCAGCTCCTTCGAACTTAGCTGGTCGAGATCATCTCGACAAAAAGGGACCGGCCCCTTAGAATAGCCTCGGACTAACATATGTCCAATAATACTTGACAAACTACCAACCGATCATCTTATAAATCGGACGCATACATTATAAAATGACACACAGGTTCAACGGTCAAACAAAACGATTATCTACTAAGAAATAAACTGGTCATGCCGATAATCGGCCAAAATGAGCAGTCAGTGTCACCGCAAAAGTTAAAATTAACAGATACAACCACATCGAATTGTTTAGACGCACCAAAGTGTTAGATATTACAACCATATCGAAATAATCAAATCGGAAGTACACCAGATGGGGCCATTTCATCAACATCCTTGAAGGTCTTACCAGTCATCGACTTGAACTTGTCAACAAACTCATAAGACGTACCATCCCAAGTCTTCACGCCATTCTCATACGTCTCGGACGCCTTAGGGTCATACCCATCAATCGTCCCGATCTCAGCTCCCGAGACGCCTGCCTTATAGCCAGCTGATAAGCCATCATGATAAGCGGAGTTGTACAGCAATGACTCCATCTCTCCCAACGGCTGTAGGAACTCCACGGACTTCAGAAGCTTGGAGACGGTCAACGGAATGCCTTGAGTAATGATCAAGTCCCGATCTTCCTCAACGGTCTTTAACGCTGACCGGAGCCCGGATATCAGCTCATCGGCGGCCTCCAATGCTTTATCGTAATTTTCCTTGCAAACGGCCCATGCCTTCTTGTCATCATCAATCTTTTTGGCCTTGGCCTTAACCATGAAAACAGTTTAAAACAAAGAATAAGTAAACGAACGGACAAGAAATGATAAACGGCAAAACGGTTATAGACATACCTGAAGTTCTGATACCGATAGGGACAAGGAGACATTGCTCTCTTCTGATTGGCGTAATTTCTCTTTTAGATCGGCAATCTCCTTCTCACGATTAGAAACTTCAGCCTGAAGTAGGTTTACCTTTTCCTCATGAGCCGTCTTCATATCCGCCATAGCCCTCACGGCTTCTTTTTCTTTTTTGGCGCTTGACCGTTCGCCTTTCTTCCTTTTGGCTACCTTACCCTCCAGCTTCTCTATCTCCGATCGATATAGCTCTATGCGACCCTTGAGTTTTTTCTCTATGGCCGCTTTCTTATAATATCCTTGAATCAACTCGGACACATAACTTAAAGTCCGAACAGCTGATATCCCGGCCATCTCCACCGCTTTTTCCTCACCCTCTTGACTCAAACGGTCAATCTCGCCCGGAGGAATAGAGTGATGAAGAATTTGATGGCACACCAAAGGATCCGCTAAAGTGTCACCATTCTTCACCTTCCACCTAGGAACATAAGTCTCCTGCACGGCATAAGATTCCGATGACTCTTTAGACTCCTCGGCATCAACAGCTTTCAGTTTCTTCCCACTCGACTCGGCTGTAGCATCAGGGTCCCCTTCGTTTTGTTTCCGTTTCCGGTGATGTTCTTTTCGCTTCCCTTTGGCTTCAATACCAACAACTACCTGATTTGCCCCAATACCGGAAGGTGTGCCAGTGATGTCTACCGAAAGATCACCTGACGGACGGTTATCCCCGTGAACCCGGTCCGCAGAGACTGGAGTTTGCTCTTTTTCTTGAGGGGATTCGATGGAATGGGGGGGAGTCTGGTTAATTGGATCAATGGCCTCCGGACCGGTGGGCTTACGAAGTTCATCATGTTTCTCAGTTTCCGGAACGCTGTATGTTACGCCTGCAGTACGATCCAACACGTCATCCTCACCCTCTCGGCGGGCCCGGGATGTAAGTTTCATACCATCCCCTCTCCGTTTAACGTAGCCCAGTAAACTCATCTCTGCACAAGAAAATAAGTATTAGACAACATAGATAAACATTAGAAAGCTAAGAGGAAGAGGGCCGTACCCTTGCTCCCTCTTACAATTATGGGTTCCACCCCCTGGAACGGCCACATTCGACTGATCCCCGCCAATACGAGAATCGTCTCCGGGTAAACTTGAAGGGGGGTCCGTGTAGCTAACAACTTGTCGTGAAGTTCACCATCATATATGTCCTCCTGATCGGGGTTTAATCTTTCCGTTGGCCCATGCCATGGCATCAGGAAAGGAACGACATTATCTTTAACCCAAAAGAATCGGTTTTTCCAGTTCTTAAGACCGGTGTAGGTTTGACTTAGCATCGATTGCTGTTTAGAAATCTCGCCAACCGTAAACCAGTCACCGGCCTTAGTCAAGTGAAAAAATTGGCGGAATAAACCGATGGTGGGTTCACCCCCAAAGGCCCGGCAGGCTATCTCAAAGTGAGTCACTTTGATCGCCCCAAGGGGGCTGAGCTGACGAATGTCTAGCTTATAAAACTGAAGAAATTCTAGAAAGAAGATAGATAATGGAAGACGAACGGAAGCGAAATCAAAATGCCGGGTATAAAACCCTACATGCCCTTCCGGACAATCGGTAATCCGATGATGTCGTTCAGGAACAATAGGCTTATATATGGATGTATCAAAATATTTACTACAGAAAGAAGTTAAGGAAGGTTCGGAGACCTCGGAGGTATGAAGTAACATGTCACGTCGGCCTACCATATTGACGGAAATTAAAAAAGGGCTAGAGGACGAACCTTATTGAATCGGAAGCGGCAAACGCTCTGAGACCGATCAAGGAAAAAGTGAGAATTGCACTGTGCAAATGGGGTTTATATAGTGGGGCGGGCGAGACATTCGAGGACTGACGAAACGTCGCGTCAGTCAACAGTACGACGGTTTGTATATCGACCAATGAGCGACCGACACGTGTCATTCTTTAAGGAGGACTAATTGTAATTAAGGGACAATTAATGCAAACACGGAATCCCATACGAAGTATCTGAAAAGGAGGGGACGATCCGACACGCCTATCGGTCCCCACAACAGAGAATCGGTACTCAAGTTTGACGAGCGTTTCTCCAGGAAAACTCTCCTCAAACTGGGGGGGCTGATGACATAGGATGGATAATTGGTATTAAACGGCTAGGTAATAACATGCTTTAAACAAATGACGTAACATAGTTAAACTTAGGATAATGGCCGATCCGAACCTAACAAAACCGAGTCGATGAAACATACGGACGGACCGAATCAATTAACCGGACAAGACAATCGGACCACCGAACCGAGGACGATAAAACAGAACGGAACGAACCAAAGGACAAAGGACCGATGGACATAGTAATAAAACATAGGGCAAGACAAAGGCGGCCATTACCCATCGGATAATAGCCGCAAACACATATAATAATATTTAGACCATCCTGTGTCAGTACTACAGTGACACCCGTCACTGTAGACGCCGACCTCATCATTGCCTGCAATTAATGCACCTCTCTGGCTCAAGCTATAAATACGAGGTAGTTGCTAACATTTAAGGCATCATAAAACCCATCGGTAGCCGCTCTGCCTCCGATTCTTATCCCTTACTTCCCAAACCACTTCAACCACTTCAACAAATACCTAAATGTAATAAGCGTTTAAGGTAGGTTGAGTTAGATTGTGTTTTCAAAAAGAGACTCGGTGACACTCATCACATCATGCACTATAAAGCTTTTAGATGACCTCAATTATAATTTCTCAATCTTTTAAGATGCTTGTAACAACTTTCGAAGCATAGCATACAAGTGCTCTATGTGATAATTCCTTATTTTGCGATATTATCTTATTTAAATACTTTAGTATACAATTACCAAATGTAACTTGTTTTTGACTATTAAATAAAATTAGCATTGATTAAAAAAAAATTACCAAATAGTTACATAATAATACCTAAATATAATATGTGTTTAAGGCTGGTCGGGTTAGATTGTACTCTCCAAAAGAGCTTCAATGACAATACACATCGCATCGTGTGGGCCAACCCACTAGTATATTTTAGATGGATCAAAATTGAAAACGGATTTTTAAGTGGGTTCTATTCGTAAATCACAAAATCTAATTTGATTAAATAACCGAAATACGAAATCTAATCTCGAATTGAATGCTAACCTGATTAGAAAATAACCGAACTCATAATCAAATTTAATTAAATTTAAATTTGGATTTTTGAAATTACAATTCCAGTATTCATTTCCGCTATTCAAATTGTTAAGTTTATCATGTTTGTTAAGGGTTGGTGATGTAAATAAAGCCTCTAGGCGTCACGTTGATAATGGGCTTTAACTAATTCACTCTTTAACCTCTATGGTGTGGTTTAACTAATTAATTAAAAAAGATGAAGAAAAACATCTCATTAGTTGCTTTTAGTGGCCTCCACTCTTTATCCAACTAACGCCCGTTAATCCCTTAACGAATGAAGCAATGACAGTGATGGGGTGGTATTAAGGAGCTTTAAAGGTTGAGGTGAAGGTGAGCGTTAACCCAAATCACCATGCCTAAGCCATTAAGCATTCAAAATCTGAAATTTGTCAATGAATTGATATATTTACAAATGATGAGTGCACGTCATTAAACTAATTTATTAATTTATTTATTTTGGATAAATAGTACATATGATGAGTGCATGTCTCATCTTTGGCGAATGCTCTATTTAGCAAAACTGCTCAAAGTCTGGGAGAAGTTTTTGAGTTGTCTTCCCGCCAGAAGGCAATGATTGAATGCCTAAAGGGTCCTCATGCGCAGGATTTTTTGAATGTTATCCCGATTGAGGGTTTGGGTCAATGCATGTCCGCAGTAGAGTACAGGGCTATACTCAAGTACCGGTTGATGATCCCTATGTATCCGGAAGATGAGACATGCCCCATCTGCCGTAAAGCTTGCATGGATAAATATGGGGAGCACGCAATCCATTGCAAAGAGCTCCCTGCGTTCAAATACCGGCATGACTGGGTGAGAGACGTTTTGTGGGACATCCTGAGAAGAGCTGAGATTTACGCAAAAAAGGAGGCCCCTGTAAATTTTCTCACAGACCCTGCGGAAGGGAGATCTACCCTACGACCAGCAGATCTGCTTGTCTTTGGTTGGGAGAGGGGGAAACACGCTTGCGTGGACCTCACAGGGGTATCTCCTTTGGTTGGGTTAAGGGAAACATGGTTTGTAGCTGGGCTAGCATCGAGAAAAGCGGAATCGAAGAAAGTAGATAAGCATGCTAAAGCTTGTGCAGAGAACCAACATGTATTTATCCCTTTTGCCTTTGATACCTTTGGCTCCCTAGCACCAGAAGCTATTCGTTTCTTGACTAGGGTCCAACGGGTCGTCCACAACAACAGTTCATCTCCAGGGGGGCAAGGATTTATCTTTGGTAGACTAGGTTTCGCTATCCAAAAAGGGGTGGCGGCGCAGCTTGTTGCCCGTCTACCTTCTATTGTAATGTAACTTTCGTATTTTGTTTTAATGAAAATATAACATAGCCTAGAAAAAAAAAATAGTACATTGAATAATAGGTTGATAAAAACTTGTAAAGGGAAAGGGAAAACGGGAATGGATTGAAAAAAAATGCTTACGTTTAATATTGTTGTTTAATAATATTATTTTGAGGAAAAACTGCTGGCCTTTTTAGAGAATAAAACTTTTGCCAATTTGATAATTTAGGAAAAGCTTCTTTTCCATCAAAAAACGGAAAAGAAGATGTACAAGTTATGAGCTATCATAGTCTGAAACTTTGCACACAAGGCATCAAAGAGTTTAATATTTGTTTACTTAAAACATATTTTTATTATTTAATTACATACTTATGTGTACTGTATATAATTTAAACTATGTAAATGAATTAAAGTCACAGGTTCAATCCATGCACATCACAAAAAAATTCCCCGTGACGGTTTGAGCTTAGGCAAGGAGGACACCGGTGCGTGGGTAGGGATTCGAACTTGAGACCAATATGTTAGGGTTGTATAAGGATTTCCATTGACCTATACCTTTCAAAAAAAAATGTAAATGAATTAAATGCCGTTCAAAAAAATGTAAATGAATTAAATGTAAACATATTTTTATTATTTAATTACATACTTATGTGTACCGTATATAATTTAAACTATGTAAATGAATTAAATGTATTTATTTAATTATCGTAAGATCAGTGGCGAAGCTTGACCTGAAGGTTCGGGGGGTCGGAAGTCATTAGTTTCGGGGGATCGAAAACCAGTATCGGGGGGTCGAAACCCTATGTTTACAAATTTTCTATACGAATACTATATAATCGGAACTTTTGCACGAAAACTCGGGGGGGTCGGCCGCCCCCTCCCGCCCCAACTAAGCCTCGCCACTGCGTAAGATGATATATTCCTTTCCAAACTGATTATACAAAATCGTTTGCAGAGTATGATTTTTTGACAAATTAACTAATTAGTTTCAGTGTAGTGAAGTATTAATTTACAACAATTCCCTTGTTACATTATTATTTATAAAACTAGTTTTTTTAACAAAAAAAGTAGGTAACAAAAATACGAATGTATGAACTTTAAGATGTTACATATGGGAATAGAAAATTTATTAGGTTGGCTTAAAGTTTGAACTAGTCCTTGAATTATTTGTTGAAACTTGTGGGCCGTTGTGTGGGGCCAACATGGCATGATTATGGCAAATATGGCAATCTAAATGATGCATAAAGCCCATCAAAATAATTACTATCTTAAAACAATAATTTCATCTTGAGGTTTGTATAGTCTTGGGACCACTGGAGTGGTTAAGTGGGGACAAACTTATCTCACTTGCCCTTCAATAACTTCATTTCAATATAAATAAATTAGATTTGACTCGTTTTCGAATATTTATTTATTGAAGTTACATATTTATCGGGTAAGATCAATATATACATTGTTTACAAGTGATAAAAGATATATGATATATCATAACAGAGTGTTTCGGTTGATTTGTCATAAAGAAAATATCTGAAGTCAAAGTAGAAATTGGTAGAGGGAGTATGAATTGGTTAACAATTTTTTCGTTGCCGATTCGTTTGGTTAATTTGTTTATTCGAAAATTGTTAACCACATGTCTTTAGACGTTGGAGGATTCGAACAGATTTTGATTAATAAATTTGTTAATATATTTAATGAAGGAATCAGAAATTTTTAATCGGAGAGTCCGATTTTTTTTAATCGGCAAAAAAACTCATCGCATATCACCAAAAAACATACAAGATTACAAACCAGCAAGGTACTAGAAAAATCATACTTGCAACACCCCTATCAACAGTGGCGAAGGATTCTTAGGGCCAGGGGTCCCCCCCCTGGTTTTTTGACGCGGTTGTGGAAATTTGTGATTTTCGTAGGTAAATTGAGTCCGGGCCCCGCTGATTTGCCACTACCAATCGAAAAAAAATTGAGTCCCCGCACCCCGATTCGAGAACCAAGCTTCGCCCCTGCCTATCAAACCATATTACATACAAATATCCGATAAATTGAACGACACCCAATTCTCCCATGTTAACCTGTTTTAGGGATGAGCTCGGGACGGGTTCGGTAAGGTATCAATACCGATCCCGATAATACCGATACTAAAAACTCCCAAAACCCAATACCGATACCGAAAACATACGGTACGGTATCTGTTCGGTATCATTACGGTACCCGTATTTTAAGGTAAAATACCGCTACCGTACCGTAACGAAACCGGAAACCTATAAATGTGGATACCGATATCGAACACCCTCAGTACGGTATCGGTTCTGTTCGGGATCAATATTCGGGACAATATGTTCATCCCTAACCTGTTTTGTTTTAACCGATGTTTGACCCACATAAACAACAAGACCTGGAGCTCACCAAATATGCATTAACGTGTAATAATTTTGTTTACCAATTAATATCATATTATAATATAATAAGGTTTAAAATAAAAGACTCAAAGGAGATCGAATGAAGTGTTTCGCACATCCAAGTTGTATTTTATACTCATTACCGTTTTAGACGATAAAGTAATAAATGGGAGATGTGAAATAAAAAAAAATTATACTCTTTTGTTGGTTATCAAAAGAGTAAAAAAACAACCAATTAGCATCTCAATAGATTTATTCATTCAAAAAAACATTCTTTTAATTCTAGTTAGATTTCTAGATTCTTTCCCTTTTTTTAACGGCAAAACACTTTATATAACGATATAAAGAGCCAACAAGCGGCTGAAATACAAAACAAAAAATGAAATAAACAATCCGAACAAAACAGCCCAAAACGGGCAACACCCCAAAACAGAAAACTACAAACTGGCCGCCATGTTAAAGTCTAACCAATTTTCCCAGGAGGGATTCGGAACTCTAGAGCGATGGCATATCCAAAGGAACGTGTAATAATTTTCTTTACATGTTCCTAAAAATTGTCGCAAAAACTTGTCAGAAAATTCCTTAAAATAGCCAAATGACCATTATGATATCTGTTATTTTTATTGGAGGATAAACAACAAAAATAATGTGTCCACTTCGTTAAAATAATTCTACTTTTTTTATTATTATTATGACTTACGTGACATAACCTATAGTCTATAGATAGGCCCTTGGGGAAAAATGGAAAGAATAGATGAAAGTGACACCTCACTTTTTTTTTTTTTTTTTGTGTGTGTGAAGCGTGATCTTTAATACAAGTTACTCATATTAATTTTCTTTTACATATGCAAGTATATTTAGCGAAACAAATTTGGGCAACTTTTTATACATTACATTGTCGTTTTCTTCTCTTTGATCCTGAAACCGTCGAGCACTTGAAACGAATGTAAACTTTTTTTGTTATGACATTAAGTTGAAGAGTTTTATAGTTTTCACAATTTTGTGGATAAAAAATACGCAAGGCCATCCCTAAGAATTCAAGTGCTCGAGTCGAATCGCGAAACATGTGCCCCTTAGTTTTAGATCTTAACGAAATAAATAACGTAAACTATATTTTTTAAACGACGAGCAAAGTAATACCAAATTGATGAATCAATTCTTCACAGATTATTTTATCCAACAATACATTCTCGATAGCTATCATCGTCAATCCTTGAAGTTTTTTTAACTTAAGTGTTTTGAGCCTTGGGCGAGCAAAAATCGAAACCAACATGAAAATAAGAGGACACGAGATTACTTTTAAGTTATTGTTAATCTTAAAAAATAGGATGACACCACTGTAGGTTTTTTTTATACATTGACATATTCTAATGTCTATAATACCCCCATCATTTTCTAGCATTTACAATATGCAATCATCTTCCTCAAAACAATTCATTTTAAACCCTATAACGCCAATACTATGCACATATTATTTAGATTTTTTCTGATGAATTCGATTTCACTGTTCGTCACTGTCCCCGGTCACTGTCCCCACACCCCTCAAAACTGACCCTGAAAATATGTTTTTAACATGTTTTTTTTTTTCGTGCAAGCTCTTTAGCATTGTTTATTGTCCTCAAAACCGACCCTGAAAATACGTTTTTAACCTAATTTTTATGTTTAATCATTCTTTTTGAAATACAATCGAAAGTATTTGACAACTAATACGAGTGTTTATTCATAATCATATGTTTATCGTCTGATTTATCGTCTCAGTATAATCCCCTGTTTTTTGATTTTTAGATTGAAACATTGTTCCTACGTTTTCGTTCAATGTAATCGACCTTTATTTGTTTTTTGGATTGTATAATCACTCAAAATGTTTAATTGAGTTGAAATAGTTTAAATTAAGTTTCGATTTAAGCCTTCATTTGAACTAAATGTTTCGATTGAAAAAGTTTTGAACGGTTTTCCTAATTTACTTTTGAACGTTTTTTCTAATTTACCCTTGGTTTGTTTAAGTCGACCATGATTAAGGTTGATAATTACCATCATGCCACCGCCTAAATCTAATGGCTGTGGATCCTTTCTACACTTTCTAAGTTAATAAGCTTTTATACGTTATCTCTCCCCTAGAGATAAATATTTGTTATTTTGACAAACTTAGGTGTTGTCTAATATAATCATTAATTGATAAAATCTCACCAATTTAAGTTACACAAGGATCCTTGATCTTCAGGAGAAATCCCACAAGCTTGATTATAAGATGACTTAAATTAACATATTAACATTAACTCAGCAAAATAAAGTGATACAATTAATTTGTTATAGCCCACAGTTTTGAGACCACAAAGAAAAAATGGGCTTTATTCGCACCCTTTTTTTAACTGAAACATCTTTTGATAAGAAGATAGAACCACAACCACTTGTTTGTTGGTTTTAAAGTTTTATTACAGGGTCCAACCCATTTTCTTGAGACAACAAAGGACAAATGGGCTGCATTACCAATCTGTTTACCAATGTAAATAGCATAAAATATGCAAATTTTAAAATAAAATAATTATTGCAAAAAAAAATTAGAAAAGTAAAAATAATACCATGTTGACAATTGTCATTTCCTTTTTTTACTTTCTCTATGAAAAAAATAACTTTTCTGCACAAGGACCGCTCAAGTAAAGATCTTTTAATGAATTTATTAGAAAAAAGGAAAAAGAAAAAAAGAAGGTATTGTTAATTTGTTATAGTATCCAACATCTGGTAGTCCCTTGAACCATTGATCCCATGATGGATTTGTTGGCCCATTTGTCCCGCCACCAACAACAAAACCAACAGTATGAAACTACTTGCCCTCACTTGATGTCCGCTTGGCCGTACTTAAATACTTGACTAATAGTTAATGGGAGCATTCAATACAGAATTAGTTGTAAGCAGAAAATCGCCTAAGTTGATTGTACGTAGCGCTAAAAAGATATAACAGAAGATACTCCCCATCACATTTAAAGATATAACATACATTTACTTAACTTCGCGCAATCTTAATCTTTGCAGTTATCATAGGACCCAATCCAAAATATGTTAACTTTCATTCTGAGCAAAAATCAAGAGATCTTACGTGGTAAGTAGTGGATCCGGCCTTGTGTCAATGTAACTCAGGATTCTACAAAATACAAATAAACTAAATATGTTAGAAAAATCGTTAATTAAACCCATAAAAACAAATAAAGATCATTCATACTCACTCCTTGCATACAGCTGAGGCTGCTCCCATTTTCTCAAGCTTGTCCAACTCCTCCTGCATATGACATCACAATATCGAGTGTTTCAATACATATTTTATGCACATATCAGTATATCACACACACACAACACCTTAAAACTAACTATAACTCATGCAAACTACTCTAACCTACATCACATAGCAAAATACCCAACAAAAATAACTTGCCTGAAAACTCCCTTCATACATTTAATTGTTTTTTTAACGGATAGAATGTGTTAAGTGTTAACGTCTTAAGTACTATAAAGAGTGTGTTTCTTTATATATTTTTTAATATCCAACAAAGTTCGGTCACCTGGGGTTCCACAGGTGAAAGATCACTCACGCCTGCGAACGCAGACGACGATGGTAACCTGGCCTATAACCAATTCAAAGGGAAACCCACGGTCTGAAAGCCCACTAGGGTAAACTTGCTCATGACATTTTGTAACGAACAAGACTTTAACCGGCAACCTCCCATGGAACACTCAGCACCACCCCTTTCTGAATGGCAAACCCTAACCGACTAAAAATGTAACTTTGCCCGCCACCCCTTTCTGTATGAGTTGAATTTTAAAACCGCATAAAGTCAAAAACAATAAATAGAAGGAATTTCACTACATTTAACGACATTTTATATTTAAAAAATTCCCTTATAAATAAATTCTGAACTTTTTATATGGTAAAGCCCAACTGGAAAACTCGGGCCCATTATCTAAGTAAGTCAGCCGTTTATGCCAAAGTTCACGTTTAATACTGACGTCTTTAGGAGTAATTTAAAAAGTCATTAGCCCACCAATTTATAAGGCCCATAAAGCTTGAAGATCCAACAAAATGTAGTTGTAAAATGTAAATTGGATAAGGAAAATCAATGTCAAAATTTACATAGGAAGAAGGAGGCGAATGTCCCCAAAGAGACATATTGGTTAAATAATGCCAATTAAAATATTTAGAGAGTTTAAATCCTACGTAACACATGTGTTATTGTATTTATCTTGGAAAATCTAGAAATCGTTGTTCAAAGAAAAAGGTAGAAGGAACGTGTTAATATATTTTTTAGACAACTTTCATTTTATTATTTTTTTATTTTTTTTTTAAGCTCCAAACTTAGTGGTTTCGTTTCAGACCACCTTCTATCCCATATGATCTTATTATAATTAAACTAGTTGTTTTCGAGGCCGCGCGTTGCGGCGGCATTTCAATAACGCTACGATGGAGACCAAATATTAAGACAACGCTTCATGATAATTCTAAGTATACTCAAAATGTATAAAAAATGAAGTGTTACTCGACTATAAGTCAAGCTGTTGCATAGTCCAAATATTATCACGTTCGTTTACAAAAAAAAAAAAAATTAAGGTGGCCCGCCGACATTGTAGCTCGGATAAAGAAGGCATTGATATCGTCAACACGCGCTATAGCCTGTAACACCAAACGAATCAACTCCTTGTAACCAATTATCCCAAGGTACGCTCTTCCATTTAGATCTTGAGATGACCCAACAAAAACTCGTCTCCTTTATATGAGCAATTAGTTCCGAAATGGGGGTGTTGTACCGAGCATTTATAGCTTTCTGCATGTGTTTGTTTATCTTTAGTTGGTTTCTACACTCCAATATTTCTTTAACTGGGCCAAAATGTGCCAGGATTGGTAACCTCAATCAAATGCAAACCTACCACCATGGTGATTTAGTCGGAAAACATGTTGTGAAAATGTGGTCTGCTGTTTCCTCATTAGTTCCACAGTTTGGATAAGGACTACTAATCACATTCACACTTCTCTTTTCCAGTGCGTCAACTATCATTATTTTACCCATATCTGCACGGCATACAAATATGTTTGCCTTCGGAGTGGCCCAGTTATTCTATTGAAAACCTGGGGATTGCTGGTGTGTTACATTTGCAGCACTCAAATCGTCTTTAACCTACCTGACCTTTAATTTTTCATTCTCACATGTTTTCCAATACCACCTGTTTTAATACTTCCTAATTTGCTGCAACTCCAAGATCGATGTTAATCCGTTGAACTCATCCTATTCGTCATCAGTTTTGTTGCAGTCTTGACCATTCCAGGTTCCTTGCTAAGTGCTAAATACAAAGGATTGAAAGTTATGACAGCCCAGTTGCTTTGTTGTTTTGACCCATTGCTGTTGCTCAGCTTGTATAGCCAACATAGGAACCTAAAGATGTCGAAGTTCAATAATATTAACCTCTCCTGCAACCATAGTTAACCGACAGTTATAATTATTTGTACTAATTGCGCAACTCTATCATCAAGCTCCATTATTTGGTTCATGAAAATGCTCAACTTTAAATCAGTTAATCGAAACATACCTTTCATGGCACGACAATAAATGCCTATAGTTCTGTTTCTGAGCTTCACTTCCATTGTTATCACCATCAACTACCAGTACTCAAGTTCCACCTTTTTTTTCATATTACCTAATCGACGGGAGACCACCGGCTCCAAACAAAGATTACCTAATTATGAATGAATCAAAACTCAAGAACAAAATAAATAGTCACATACAGAGTTATAAGTTGTGTTATTAATGGAGGCACATCTACTACAATCACATGGAACCCAGAATAGATCACTCCCTGCATCAAGTGCCACCATAAACTTATGCCCAAGAGCCCTAATGAAACTGTTGCGTAATGCAAATAATAAACATCACATAATTAGAAGCCCAAAAAAAACATGTTCTTCAGAAGGCATTTGAAGTTCGAAATTTTAAAAAGAAAAAAAGAAAAAAAAATATAAGTGTTCTTAAAATGCCAAGGCATTATGTTGATTGTTTGTAAATTTGCATTGCACACTATAACATTCACAAACATTGTTTTTCTATAATGTATCAGCTCAACCCCTCAGGAAACCATAATTTAATATGATGATAAAAAAAAAAAAAACTACTCATAATATCTTTATCCAAATAGCAAAATTAATTACATTACTTCATAATGTCAATCTTACATCTAACAGTTACATCAATAACACAATATCAAAATGAAATAAAAAACAAAGTTCAAGAACAATAAGATATACCTATAGAAACTACAAGTCAAATGAAACATCAGACTTTCTATAATACTAAACAGAAACTACAAACATCTACATGCCCATAACATGCATTGCGACTAAAACGCCTATGTGTCTAGGTGACTAAACGCCTATTCGGTTAGACGCTTGATGTCCATAAGAAAACGTAATCATCTAATCGTAATAGGTCAAAGGTTGCTTATACCGCGCTTAAAACAAATCAAAAGCCACTCATGCTGCTATTGGTCGCAGTTCATGTTGTGCTGCTGATGTTGCAGTAGCCTGCGCAGCTGTTGTTGGCACGGTTTGCGCTGCTGCTAATGTTGCAGCTTGCGCTGCTGCTGATGTTGCAGTAGGTTGCGCAAGTGCTGCTCTGATCGCAGTTATGGCAGCCTAAAAAAATGCAATGGGTACAATGGGTACAAAAAATTAGTCATACATCAAGTCTGTTTTTACATACAAATAGTACAAAAATACAATTTACAATAGAATTGTCAATTCATACCTCTTTGCAACCTCATAATACTTTGACCCATTTGAACCAAAAAATGCAGCCAATTGCAATGTTTCTGGCCCATTTGCAGCCACCATAGCCTCATGATTCTGACCCAATTGCAGCCTCATAATATTTTGACCCATTTAATCAAAAAATGCAGCCATTTGCAATGTTTGTGATCCATTTGCAGCCATCACAGCCTCATGCAAATCATGTATATTTGTACCAGCAAAATTGAATGTGTACCTGAACGTTCAAATATTTTAGGTAATGTTTTCACAAGTGCACTTTAACTAATTAATAATGTGAACCCATGTTTTAGTGCAGCTAGTGCAGAACTAAATCTCATGTGTTTAAATGGAGTGTAATCACAAAAGAGTTAATTGCCAAAATGGCCCCTCAGGTTTGGCCCAGATTGCTTGTTTGGTCAGTTATCTTTTTTTTCTGCCAAAAGCACCCCTCAAAGTTCGAAAATTGCCATTTTGGCCCATATTTAACTGAGTTTCTAACGAGGGACAAAAACTCAGTTAATTCTGAGGGGCATTTTCGTCCTTTCATTCTTCCCCTGTTTTAAAAGCCTAAGGTTTAAGTTCTTCTACTTCTTCCTCTCTAATCATCCTCCCTGCTCATCCTCGTCGTTCAACAATGATGAATGGTATTAGAAATTCGGTATTCAAACATGAGGATATTTCCATTTTTAGGTATTATTTTAAAGTTCCAGTGAGGAATTAGACTTTGGGTTAAGACCATTGAATGGTGAAATTGATTATAATGTAATCATGAGCGGACTTCAGCTGCTGTCAGACTTGAATTGCGGCTCCTGTCAGTTGCTGATGTAATCTGTATTGGGATGCCCGAACTTCATTTCATCATGTTTCCTCTATTATCACTAATAATAATAACTCACTAAACCCCTGTTTCCACCTTCGACCCCTTTTTCTTCACCCCCTGTTTCTTCACCCTAAACCCCTGTTTCCTCTGCTACCCCTGTTTCTTCACCCTTTGTTATCATAATGGCATCATCATTGCAACCAATCACTCTTACCAAAGCTGAGTTGGTGGCAGTTGAAGCAATCATGGAGTTGTCTACCCGTCCTCCAAATGTTCTAATGCCCCAGATGCCTTGGCTCGGTTAGCTGAATATTGTGGCCATTTGTTGTCACAAGAAAAGATGCAACTGGACAATGATGAAGGTACATCAGATGGAGAATCTTTGAAGATGAAGAGGCTGTCTGAACTAGGTGATCAAGGTACATCAAAAACACTAAAGTTCAAGTTACGCCGAGTGGGGGGTAGATGGGAGCATGCTCCAAATAGCTAGATGTGCAAGTGTTATTGATGCATATATATAGTGATCAGGGATGAATATATATATGATGCCCCTTTTTTTGTATAGGATTTGCAAAAAATTAATTGATGCATATATATAGTGATCAGGGATGAATATACATATGATGCCCCTTTTTTGTATAGGATTTGCAAGTCTTAACTGTATAGGGTTTAGGTTTATGGAATATGGATGTCTATTGTAATGCACAATGTTGCAACAGAGAGTAGTATGTTTAGTGGGTTTAGTATGTATTGTACATTGTGCAATGTTGCTATGACTGTAATGGTAATCAATGTTGCTTTAGTTGCTATGACTGTTTTGATCAATGTGCAATGTGTTTGTTATGTTTCTGTTTCATCAATGTGCAATGTGTTTGTTATGTTTCTGTCTCATCAATGGGTCAAAATGGATGCTTTTGTATGTTTCTGTTTCATCAATGGGTCAAAATGGGTGCTTTAGTGATGACTGTCTCATCAATGGGTCAAAATGGATGCTTTTGTTTGTTTCTGTTTTGATCAATGTGCATTGTCTTTGTTATGTTTGCAAGCATACATTACAAATGGGTCAAAATGGGTGCTTTAGTGATGACTGTCTCATCAATGGGTCAAAATGGATGCTTTTGTTTGTTTCTGTTTTGATCAATGTGCATTGTCTTTGTTATGTTTGCAAGCATACATTACAAATGGGTCAAAATGGGTAAAAATGGATGCTTTTGTGATGACTGATTTGATCAATGTATGCTTGTCTTTGTTATGTTTGCAAGCATACATTACAAATGGGTCAAAATGGGTCAAACAACATAAATTGAACATTTGCAAACAAACATTACAACTTGAACAATAACTGATCATTAAAATAAGAAACACCATACATTGAGTTCTTATCAATACAAAACAAACCAACATTGAACTAAAACATGATAAAATACATGATGATTACAAACCAAGTCATCCATAGATAAGTTTTCAGCTTCTTGTTCTCGGATTTGAGTGTCCCAACCAAGGTCTGCAATGCTGAGTTGTTGAGTGTCAGCTCTTCATTCTCTTCACTATCATTGCTAGTACTAGGAATCTGAGCCAAGGGTAGTTCAGCCCAACAAACAAAACCACAGGTCCTCCCCTTCTTGTTGCAGCAGAAAAACCGCCTACCAGGGTTTGCAGAGGTGGAAGACACACGTATGATAGTAGGAGCTCCACATTTGCAGAATATCATCGTCTATGATTTGGGAATTAGGGTTTGTATGATATATACTATCATACGTGTGTTCAGGATCGAAATCCACAATAGTATATATTAATCGAAATCGAAATCTGTATGATTTGGGAATTAGGGTTTCTATGATTTGGGAATTAGGTTTGAATTGAGAGGAAGAAGAAGAAGGTCAAATGATGAAGAAGAAAGGTTTAAACGTGGTTTTAAAACAGGGGAAGAATGAAAGGACGAAAATGCCCCTCAGAATTAACTGAGTTTTTGTCCCTCGTTAGAAACTCAGTTAAATATGGCCAAAATGGCAATTTTCGAACTTTGAGGGGTGCTTTTGGCAGAAAAAAAAGATAACTGACCAAACAAGCAATCTGGGCCAAACCTGAGGGGCCATTTTGGCAATTTACTCATCACAAAAATATATTTTGTGATTTCAAGTTTACTTGTTTGTTTACACATAACTGTAAACATTTATGTGCCTATTTTTGCTAGTTAATATACGTATGTATTTTTGCTTGATGGATTGTAGCGATGGTTATTATTAGCGTGTGTATTTTTTACATATTCGGTTACTCGATGTTAAAGCTGCCCGTCTTGCTCAATTTCTTTCCCTTTTTTTCCTTCTTTCAATTTCATACCTAAGACTTTTTTACAAAGTGGTAATGAAACGTATAAGTTGTACAAATCTTTTCATTTTCTTACATTTTTTTGGAAGATATACATATACTCTACATAGAAAAAAATGATTACCACTTAAAGATAATATTACATCACCAACAAAACACGTAAAAAAAATGCAATTAACAAACTATTAGAAAAAAATAATACTCACCAGCATAAAGTAACAGAATAGCAAATGCACTGAAAGCAAACAAACCTGAAAAACACTAAACACATAAAATTAAGATTACCAAACACAATTGTAATTTAACACAAATATAAAAATAACACAGCTGAACAAACTAAAACCAGTTGCAAACGGTCCTATATGAGGACTCAGGTTCAATAAAATTAGTTGAATATTACACTCCTACTACAGACACAGTCATCCATCACACAACAAAGGTGTCAAACACTTGTAATGAATTTCAAATTTAGTATTCACTTACACATTAAATAGCTTTACAATAATTTCATATCTATATTTAAAGACATTTATGACGGACGGTTTATAAGTCTAAACACATCTTCTTAAACAAAATCCTGAAAACCACTTTGTTGACCCAAAGCAAAAACAGCCAACGAACATCAATAAACTAATTTTATTTAGAAAGTTAGAAGACACATCATTAACAACTACTCGGTTCCACATACAGAACAAACAAAACAATGAACAAACATAGGTCTTAAAGATGGATACTTATAATGTTGGGAAAAAAAACATAAAACAAACATTTGATCGAACGAATGGCGACAAGAATATGATATCATCACAACATACCCAAAATCAGGCAAAAAAAACTACGACGCTTGAAAAAAACATTTGATCGAACAACTGGCGGGCAATAACAATATGCTATAAACCAAAATCAAGAAATTAAACCCAAACAACCACCCTAAGAAAACGCAAACGACGGATAAATGAATATAATGCAAATTTCAAAACATAGTTTAAATGAATATAATGCAAATTTCAAAACATAGTTTAAAATCCCCGTTTACAGCGGAAGCTTATTCAAAACAGTATCTCAAAAGTAAACCAAATGTTCAACATATGAAAACCGTGCGACTCTAACTAGACGCCGTGCAGACGCGTGCGCCCTAGTCCAGTTGTGCTACCTTAGCGACCTGAGAAAACATGTAAAAGTTTACGTCAGCACAAAAATGCTGGTGAGTTTACAGGTTTTGTAATCCAAGCACCAAGTCCACCTGTCCATACTATAACAAATCGAAAACCAGTGTACGCTAGCTAGGCGTATGTTTTTGTTACTACCACGATTGGAAAACCATTACTAACACGCATACCAGATGTTGTGCCCGAAAAGTAACCAATTGTTCCTGTTGTTCCTGTTTGAGACAATATGCACTCGCCCGGCCCTCCAAGCCGACGAGCGGGGTTGGTCACTCCCAATAGCGCTATTCACATTTCCCCGTTGTGCAAACCCGCACATTCATGGTTCCCCCCGGGACTTCCAAAGATCGTGTAGTACACAATAGAAACCCATAGTATGACAGTAATTACCAAATAATAGTTTTAACACATGTTTTCTCCCCCGAAAGTATGAAACCAGTTTAAAAGAGGGGCCGTAAACTCACCTTAAGTTGCGTTACTCCTTAACCCGAGTAAACTCAGCTGCTATGCTAGTCCCGTAAAGCGGCGACCTAACATATGACAGTTACAAGTACTTAGACTAATAACTCGCAGGTTAATTAGTCCCTAGATGTCCAGACCATAACCAAGTTCGTTTGAAAACACCGTGACTATTTAACTGACCCAAAGTACAAGACTCGACATCCCATTGGTGACCCGAGACTTCCCGTGTTATGTTTACGCTCTCAAACATGCATTCATGAAATCACACTTAACATACGTTAACGCACAACAAGTTATAGCACATAGTTCACGTATCACCGAATTACATCCAAACATATGTTACCAAGTTATTAGATATGTTACGGGGTTCCTAGCATGTTCCTACATGTCAAATCGGGTCTCGGAATGCTAATTTATACTTACAGCAGCAGTACACGCGATTAGGAAAAGTCAACTAGCATTTAGGTTGGTCAACTGGCATTTAGGAAGGCTAATCGCGTGTAAAAACTAGCATTTAGGGCTGATTGCATGTAAAAACTAGCATTTAGGGCTGATTGCATGTAAAAACTAGCGATTGGGGCTGATTGCATGTAAAAACTAGCGATTGGGGCTGATTGCATGTAAAAACTAGCGATTGGGGCCTAATCGCATGAAAGATGGGCGGGGCGATTAGGGTTGCTAATCGCCTGTAACCTTGCTGTTCCGGTTTTTCGCGCGTTTAACGCTCCAAATCAGACCCAGAACGTGTGTAACCATCCAATATCATCCCAACAACTATTCTAAACATGTTTAAACCAAAATCCTTCGTTTTGCCTCGTATTATCAGTCCTGCATGCAATCACGTATTCCAAACACCATTCACATAGCATGCAACATCACACTAACATGCGTAACTATCACCCTAATAATCAGTTACTCAGATTTTTATCATCATAATATCATTATTATTCTGATCTAACATAATAACATGTCACTCATTCATCTAGAATCATAAAAACCCTAGCTTTCTAATCATAAACACACATAACACATGTATACTAGTTAAAATCCGATTAATCAACACTTATTAATGATTTTCAGAAAGCTTTTCCGTTTTAGAACAGGTCTGGACCATTAGGGATTGATTAAAAACGTTTATAAAGATTCATGGATGGAAGCCAAACCTTAGATTTGTGAAAGAATGACGGATTAAGCTTGAAACCTTGTGTTTTGATCAAAAATCGCGTTCCAGAGGTTGTGTGTGTGTTGGGGCAGGTTATGGGACGACTAGGGTTTGTATAATGAAGTTTATGAGGTCAAGTATGGTATTTATAGTCGTTTTTAGTCGTCCAGCACGTAACTAGCGATTGTGCAGCCAGTACACGCGATTAGGGAGCCTAATCGCATGTAAGTTCATGCAATTGGGGCCTAATCGCATGAACAGTCATGCAATTAGTCCCCTACTCGCCCCTATGACTGCCCATCCGCCCCAACTATAGGCGATTGGGCTATCCTAATCGCCTATAGGGGCCTGTTCCGTGTGTTTTTGCGCGTTAAACCCCGTTTTAACATATGTTAACACATATTCACATACCGACAAGTCACATAATGATTGTAAACACATAACACTTGTAAATACACATATTCACACTCGTTCACCAATTCCCGGGACGCGAGACTTGTATGTTCCGTATGCCTTGACGATCCTACAAATCGTCACCGTTTGTACACTTGGTTAAGGACTGACATCTAATGAACCTCTAGACCAACATCCAATGATCTTCTAGACTAACCGATAGTTCCCGAACCATAACCCGACTTAACTAACCCAGTTAAGTACAATATACGTGTGACTCGCTAAGGTAGACTTTCATCTAGACAACGTTGTTAACCAGAATTTGCCGGGTGTCACAGGATGGTTTATATAAAATAACACTATGGAGTTTCTATCAATTAGTTAGATAGCTTCCAAAAAACAATTACATAGGAAAGTTTGAGTAATTAAAGTTACAATATTGGGTCCAATCTAATGTTTGATAATATCTATTTTTTTTTACCCAAACAAAAGTTGTCATTATCATCATCATACTTAATAAATCACACTAATAATAAAGATAAGGTAGGGTCTAAGGAGGACAGTGTTGTAGAACTTGCTAGACGTTAGTCGGTCGGTGAGGTGGGGACTAACGATTAACCAGGATTAATCGTTTGGGATTTTTATAAGTAATTTTTAGTTTTTTCATTTTATAAAACACACATTTTTATAGGTAAATATTTAAAATGTACAAGTTCTAACCCCTCCTCGACCTATTTTTTTAAGTATACGTAATACGTGATTAATCGCTAGAATCTACATGATTCGGTTGGAAACTTGCCGGAATTTACAGGTTTTGGCAAGAAGTTAGCCGAAATTACAGATTTTCGCCGAAATCTTGCTGGAATCATCGATATTTTGCCGGCCGACTAGTCTGACTGCCGATTAGTGGACTAATTAACGAAAAATTAATCAGTAATCCTACGGGCTAGCGACTAATTACCGATTAATCTCGATTTTTACAACATTGAAGGAGGGTAAGATGTAGACAGTCTTATTTCTATCCAGCAGGAATAAAGAGGTAGCTTCCGGTGAGACCCCACGACTAGATAGTAGATTTGCATCTAGCCTTGGACATAAGACACATAACACTCAACAATCGGGACAAAGGCGATTGGTGCATGTATCCCTTTGTCTTTCGGCTATCAATGCCACCACATGATAAATGACTAACCATCCTTCGTTTTAACGTTATTTTCACGAAATTAGTAAAATAACGTTAAAAGTAGTGTAATTTCACTTTTGCCCCAGGGTTCACACATATATATATTATATGCGTACACCTCAAGCGAGGCGTATTTAAAGAAAATATTGACAAAAAAATTGCTTTGAATTGCCTTCTTGTTGACGAGTAGACATTTGCAGCCAAGGAAATCTTATATGTGACAAGGTATGTGATAATCACTATGTTTATTGATGAAATTTATAGAGTTAAAAATGTATAAAGAAAATTATTTGCTAGACCCTGAGTTAATTTGGTTTATTGTCACACCCCGACTTTTCCCTCGTCGGTTGTGACGTTTGGTAGCTTCGCCGCGCAGCGGAAGGTTGCATCTAAGACTCTTATGTTTCCTGAACGCCATGTCTAACCCTCTAGGATCCCCGATCCCAAGACGTCGCCCACTCCAACCGTGCCGGTACAAATGTTAAACCTGAAAGACATGCTTAAAAAGTCAACATAAAGCTGGTGAGTTCATAAGTTTGCGAAACCAAAAGTTAAGTTTAGTCCAAAAATCATTTCAACCCGAAATCTAAGTAGTCCAAATCTAGGAACTAGTTGCGTAACCCCAAACCAGGGAATAAAGTTATGTTATTCCAAACCAGGAAATAAAGTTTTACGAAAACATTTCCATAAGTTTTGAAAGCCATCATGTTATCACTATGTTAGAAATGATAGCGTTAGCTAGACGCATGAATAATACCACTACGACCGGAAACCATTACAGACAACGATATACGATTTTGCCCGAAACGATTAAGCTTATGACCGAGACAATATGCACCCGCCCGGCTCCCAGCCGACGGGTGGGGTCTGTCAGTCCCAATAGATCTATCCACATTTCCCCCGTTATGCTATCCAGCATATTCATGGTTTCCCCGGGACTTTACGTATCGTATAGTATGTAAACGAATCAACACTAGCATAACATGATAATTTATGTAATAAGTATAAGCATGTGTCTCCCCCAAAATGTAAAGCGTAAGGCGGGGCCGTGAAACTCACGCAACCCATTTGATTTCCCATGTATGATTTTTCAAAGTGTTTGAAATGTTAAACTTTTCCCAAAACTTGATCACTTTAATTTCATCAGATTTTCATAAAAGAAGCATGTCTTCCCCCCGAAAGCATTTATAAAACAGTAAAAAGTGGGGTCATGAACTCACCTTAATTTCCATGCTAAGCTAGCAAACAAGCCTGAAACCTCGACCGACTTCCTCGTGCCCTAATTGCCAACAAAGGACACCTTAACAGTCTATCACACATAAGCCTAGCTTATTAACCGCTTACAAGATAGTCTACTCGACTGTCTAGACTCGTGTGTACCAACACGAGTCTAAATACGTTTCAACTCGACGAACCGACAATGACTTATCTTAATTTCCCATATACAACATAGCACCCAAGTTGCACACTTGTTACTATTTGTGTATAAACCATGTTGGACTAGTACCCCGAAACGTATAATTATCCTGAATCGTAGCTTGTCTCATAAATCATATAAATGTATTTGTTTTGTGTAATTCTATTTTAGAAATACTTTTTGAGGAGATACAATTGTAGTTATTAAAACCGATTAATAACATTTGTTACTTTTTCTCAAATATTGTTTGGAAATCATCTTTATTGCTACGAATAAATAGTCCTTAAAAGCATTTCGATTTGTTTGTCCAAAACACTTAGGGGAATTTATTTATAGAAATAGTAGTTCGTTACGCTTTGATTTTATAGAAATTTGGGCAGAGTTTCCTCTGTTTTTGCACGAACCAGACAACACCCGTTGTCTACAATTTTCCCCAAAATCAACTTTCAAACGCAATTCGTCAAGCCCTTTTATCCACAATTCCGATTCACGAGACTATACGTTTCGTCACCTATCTATACTTATTTATATATAATATAGTCCGACAAAGTAGTCCAATGTTATTTAGTCCGATGTCCGATATAAGTTATGTCAATTTAACCATTTACCAAATCGTTTGTATATAATTTAGTTACCGTTTATTATTATTCGGTTCGTGCGCGAGTCAAAACAATTCTATCCATATCAATATATTTATAAATATATAATATTCATAAATATATAATATTTACAAATATACCATATTTATAAATATATAACATCTACAAATAATAACGAACATGAACTCAAGTATACCGAATCGTACGCGTGCGTAACCCGAAATCTGACCCGCGAGACGGTTGAACAGATCTGACCCGAGCCAACCATAACCGCGACTGAAACCCGAACCGAACATATCTTGACCTGAGAACCGAACCAGACCGAGACCAAAACGAACACGAATCTGACCCGTACCTGACCACACCAGATCGGACCCGACCACACCAGACCAAACCTGACCAAAACCCGAAACATCAACCACCATGGCAGACCACCACCACGACCAATGGCCTACCCGTGATCAAATCACCATCTTCGGCCTACTATAACCATCAAACCAGAAACTGAATAATAAACCACCGGAATCGAACCGACCACCATGAAAAACATCACCATCGCCCCTACACCTCCTGCCGCCTCCACCTTGAACCCATCGAACCAGAAACCATGACTGAGACCATCTTCGTGACCCCCCCCCCCCCCGAGAACCAGAACCACAACCGGTTTCACCTAAACCAAACCTGACTGCTATCCACACAAGGCATCACCCCATCACCACCACCCCGTCGCTTCACCCTACAAACCACCGCTATCGCCGTCACTACGAACCCATAACCACCGTATCTTCGCCGGTCCCCAAACCACCATCGTCGCACGACACCCATCCTGACTCATCACCAAAACCCCATTCCCGTCTGATCTGTGAAGGGAGACGCCAACACAGCCCGTCTTCTTGCAAAAACACCACGTTGCAACCAACACAGCCCCTTTCTGGCCTGAAACCACGCGCCGCCGCCATCAGGATTGGTGGTGGCCGGCTGCAACTGAAAAGGGATGTGAGAGAGAGAGAGACGAGCGGGGCAGAGAGATGGGATAGATCGTTAGGTAGAGATAGAGGGGTAGAGAGAGAGAGCCGCGAGAGAGATTGAGGAAGGTGTTAGGGTTTTTCTTTGATGGTGGCTGCCAAAAAAATAAGGAAGAAGCAAGATAATATGCTTTTATATTTAGGGTTTAGTGGTAGGTGGGAGTATACCGCGTATACGAACCCGGTTAAACGTAATATGCCTCGGTTTATATTTTAGGATCCATAACTTATCACAAAGATTAATTGGTTTTATTCGAATTAAAAATATAAAAAGACCGAGTGAATATAAGATAAGATAGATTTCATCACCCGACGCGTACGTTCGATACACGCGTTTAAATCGCTTTAATTAAATGAATCACGTTTTCCTTTGTTAAAACGACCAGTTAACCTCCGAAACTTAATAATTAGCAATATTTGTAATAAACATTTATTTTTAAATTATAAAAATCACGTCATTGTAGATCGGAAGTTGCCGGGTGTCACATCCTCCCCATGTTACAGAAATTTTGTCCTCAAAATTTGAGGTAGGATATCATCCAAGAACCAACGGTAATACAACAAAACAGTCAACGAACTTGCCGGTACAAATGGCACGAAATAAAGTTTCAGAATCAACTGAATGCCAAGTGTAAACAACAACTCTGTCAACAAATACAATTGGCGCACCTCAAGCGAAGCAACTAGTGCATCAACTTTTTCGTTACACACCACAAGGTGTGTCTGCATTTAAGGCAATAACAAACGAGTTGATGAAAGTGAGACAGGTCAATAAAAATCATTCATTATTCCAAGTCGATTGAATATTCACCGCAAGGTGCTGTATCAAATTCCAACAATTCGATTCAACTGAAATGTCGACTTTACAGAAACTCATCGACGAAGTATCAAAGGATTCATTGCCTACACTGGCCAAACATAGCGAGACTAGAAGACAAACATTACGAGCAACGTAATGATAAAGCAAATCATTAATGAAACAATTGTTTGATGCGAAGCCCTACAATGGACCTTCACAGATTTAAAGAATCCAAACATACAATAGTTGACACATGTACAAAAATGCGTGTCTAATTTGGTGAAAAGAATAAGGAATCAACAAAAAAATAAATTCCTTTATGATTGAATGTTGAAGGCCACGAATACGAAAGAAGAGAGATGTAGATCGTACTCAAAAGATATAACTAGGTTCTACAACATGAACCTTAGAAGTTCAAGAAACGAGATCATCAAGAACTTAAACCGGTTTAAGAAAAGCAAGGTCACAAATGACACGAACATGGGAGAATCGACAATCACGTCCGTAACAACAAAATAATGAAAAACCCTTATCCATTATTTATATATATATATATGTATATACAACAACCTAATAGCATGGATACCCTCACGATAGATGTTCTTAGAATTATCAAGTGCCTGTAAATTCGCAATAACGCGACGTCTGCGTTATCGAAAATTTACCTCACCAGATCATCCTATTAACCTCCATCATAAGTTGTATCACGAGCACTCGTCACGTTCATATAATAACACGTATATATATGCAACATAATATAATGTTCGTCGTGTGCGCCACCTTTCCGAGTGCTCTTCCCGTCCGCATTCCAGCTTCACAGCATCATCGGCAAAACGAGGTGCCTCATCAAGACGCCTTCGGCCCAAACCGACCTTGACGACATAGCATACTCCGAACACGGGATGCGAAACCACAGATGCTACAACAATCCCTTTGCCAACTCGTCCAACTAACGTGAAACGTGTGAGCGTCCTAGATACGTCCAAGCTTGAGTCGACAACCATTGGCGATACATATTATATATACTTTACATAAATACACGTTGTATACAAACAAGTAGATTGTTCCTCATACCAAGAAACAATGACTCAGCTAACTCTATGTGAATAACCGCTCTGAAGTCTAAAACGATGACTCGCCAGTCACCAGTGAGGTATGCCTAACCACTACATACCAATGTCCTTTCTATATACCACTACAGAAAATACCGACTTCCTATTCACATAAGAAAAATAAATGTTCCTTGCGCCGAAGGAATGTACGCTGAGCTAGTGTGATACACTAATAATCATGCAACTGGTTTGGCAACGGTTGGAATTCCAGTTCCTAGGCGTTCATACTAATATTATGTCTTAGAAATTTTGGTCCCTACTTCAAAACAACTCAGGTTAAAGCCTAGATATCTACCCAGACACCTAGTTCGCTAAAACCTATGGCTCTGATACCAAACTGTCACACCCCGACTTTTCCCTCGTCGGTTGTGACGTTTGGTAGCTTCGCCGCGCAGCGGAAGGTTGCATCTAAGACTCTTATGTTTCCTGAACGCCATGTCTAACCCTCTAGGATCCCCGATCCCAAGACGTCGCCCACTCCAACCGTGCCGGTACAAATGTTAAACCTGAAAGACATGCTTAAAAAGTCAACATAAAGCTGGTGAGTTCATAAGTTTGCGAAACCAAAAGTTAAGTTTAGTCCAAAAATCATTTCAACCCGAAATCTAAGTAGTCCAAATCTAGGAACTAGTTGCGTAACCCCAAACCAGGGAATAAAGTTATGTTATTCCAAACCAGGAAATAAAGTTTTACGAAAACATTTCCATAAGTTTTGAAAGCCATCATGTTATCACTATGTTAGAAATGATAGCGTTAGCTAGACGCATGAATAATACCACTACGACCGGAAACCATTACAGACAACGATATACGATTTTGCCCGAAACGATTAAGCTTATAACCGAGACAATATGCACCCGCCCGGCTCCCAGCCGACGGGTGGGGTTTGTCAGTCCCAATAGATCTATCCACATTTCCCCCGTTATGCTATCCAGCATATTCATGGTTTCCCCGGGACTTTACGTATCGTATAGTATGTAAACGAATCAACACTAGCATAACATGATAATTTATGTAATAAGTATAAGCATGTGTCTCCCCCAAAATGTAAAGCGTAAGGCGGGGCCGTGAAACTCACGCAACCCATTTGATTTCCCATGTATGATTTTTCAAAGTGTTTGAAATGTTAAACTTTTCCCAAAACTTGATCACTTTAATTTCATCAGATTTTCATAAAAGAAGCATGTCTTCCCCCCGAAAGCATTTATAAAACAGTAAAAAGTGGGGTCATGAACTCACCTTAATTTCCATGCTAAGCTAGCAAACAAGCCTGAAACCTCGACCGACTTCCTCGTGCCCTAATTGCCAACAAAGGACACCTTAACAGTCTATCACACATAAGCCTAGCTTATTAACCGCTTACAAGATAGTCTACTCGACTGTCTAGACTCGTGTGTACCAACACGAGTCTAAATACGTTTCAACTCGACGAACCGACAATGACTTATCTTAATTTCCCATATACAACATAGCACCCAAGTTGCACACTTGTTACTATTTGTGTATAAACCATGTTGGACTAGTACCCCGAAACGTATAATTATCCTGAATCGTAGCTTGTCTCATAAATCATATAAATGTATTTGTTTTGTGTAATTCTATTTTAGAAATACTTTTTGAGGAGATACAATTGTAGTTATTAAAACCGATTAATAACATTTGTTACTTTTTCTCAAATATTGTTTGGAAATCATCTTTATTGCTACGAATAAATAGTCCTTAAAAGCATTTCGATTTGTTTGTCCAAAACACTTAGGGGAATTTATTTATAGAAATAGTAGTTCGTTACGCTTTGATTTTATAAAAATTTGGGCAGAGTTTCCTCTGTTTTTGCACGAACCAGACAACACCCGTTGTCTACAATTTTCCCCAAAATCAACTTTCAAACGCAATTCGTCAAGCCCTTTTATCCACAATTCCGATTCACGAGACTATACGTTTCGTCACCTATCTATACTTATTTATCTATAATCTATAATACATTATAAAGGAGGAGTGATGGCCAACATGGTCATTTTATTTCCGTACAACTTAAGAAGCAAGATGTACAAGTAAATTAAGCTTATATCATAAGGGTATAATTGGAACTTTTGGTAACATTAAGACACTTGCAAGGATATCTATGTAATTTTACTATGGTCTCCTACCTCACATCCTCAAAACACATTACAACCCTACCCTCACATTTACATCCCTACCCTCATTCAATCGATCATCGCATCAGTTTAGAACCTCTTCAGTTCATCACAATAATCATCAACCTTTATTTTTGTAACCGATTATTCCCAACGTTTCCATCCACCAGTATTAAGATCACCTCCATGGAGATCAGTCATCAACCAATCTGTCTGCATATCAGGTGCCCTTCTTCTTCCTCCATCTAATTTGATTTTGATTGCTGTTTAATGATGCATGTTAGTGTTAATTGACCTGCTTTTTTAATGTTATTGAAACAATTGGTTTCCTTGCCTACCAGTAAAGTTTATCCTTCACTTGTCGTCGATCATGATATTTTATGGAGCTCCGATCATTGTGAAACTGCCTTTCTGCCGGTTAGTCTCAAAGCCTACTTTGTTTAATTATACTGTTGTGATAATTTTTTATACCCCAATTTTGTTTCAATAATTTTGTTTCATAATTTCTATTCAATTTTGTGAAGAGTTAGCTGCAACAAAATTAATATTGATTTGATTATTATTTGACCTAATTATTAGTTTATAACTAAAAATAGGGAATTATTGTGTGAGTTGAAGATAAAAGCTGGTAATTGGACTAATTTCGGTTCAATCATACGAATTTCTTTTAAAAAATTGTGAATCAAGTTAGGTGCTACGGAGGACTTTGTAGATTCTTTTGGGATTGGGTTCCTTTCGATTGAAACTATGGATTGACCAATTGTAAGGTCAACTGGAACAAAACAAAAGAGCTAGAGGTGTTGAGTAAATGGTATGTATGTGTGACTATGTATTATATTTTAACGTCTTTTGACGTCTTTTGTAGCATCGGCTTTTTTGAAACTTCAAATATGCACCCAATAAAAACTGTCACTTTTATTAATGCTACTCAGTTCGATTTAATATTTATATGATGTTCTTGCCAGGCATTGTCCAAACAGCCGACCCCTTTATTCTTGGTCTATAATTTCCATTGATTCTAGCTTCTCATGTAACTTTGTTTGCTTAAATGGTGGCAGATGCTTGAAACCATATCTGGCATCAAGAACAACAAAAGGAATGCTGAAGAGGATACCTTAAAATATACTAGAATCAAGAAGTGGCTTCAGAAGGTCATTAGAATTTGTTCATTCCTTGTACATAATTATAGTTTGTAACCATTACAAATCAAAAGAATTTTCTTTTGACTTATGTTTACTTTTTTCTCACAGTTGAGGGTGGAAAGTATAGTCTGGGGATTGGAATGGAGCAACCTTCTTGACCCTGAGAAAAAGGACAACGATGGTTAGAGGTGATGTCATCTACCATAAACAGTAATAATATTGATAGTTATGAAAAAAAATTGATGTTTGGTTGTGATTCTTGCATTATGTTCTGGTTGGGTTCAATCCCCTTGTACACAAGTTTTCCTAACTTGTTTGTAGTAGAGAAAGATAAAAATGTGTGTTTTGTTGTTGATTGGATTAAGTTGCTTGGATCTGTCCAGGTCTTGAGCTGTGTGTGGTCACGCCCTGTGACCTTCCCGGTTGAGCCCCAACAACTTAGGCCTTGGTTTCCTGTCGGTTGTCCATATTCTTTTGGATCGTGATAATTAGAAGTGGGGTTGTATCCCCCGGTTCATTCTCTTCCAACGACCTGAAGAGGGTTATTCAATCTGCATGCAGGCCGCTGCTCGGAGTACAAAGTTAATTAGAATAATTGTGTCACACTGAAGGTTGGTATCATTGCTTGGAGGGCTGAACTGGAAAGGCTTCCAACTTTGGTGGCGCTGTGAGGAATGTACGGTTTCAGTCTGACTGTTGTCTATTTTGCGGTGATTATTGTGAGATAGGCGACCATTTGTTTCTCTCATGCCAATTCTCACAAATAATTTGGCAAATTTTTGCTCTGTGATGCAGTGTTCCTAGCTTCTTCACTTTTGGATTGAGAGATATATTAGATCTTCATATCACTATGCAAGGTCCAAAGAAGAGGATGAAGGCTTTTCAGGCAAGTATTCTCATTACTATTTGGAGTATATGGAGGATGCGAAAAGAGTTGGTCTTTAATCAAGGCCCTATGTCGATCTCAAAAGTAATCAATGAAGTCCCTTGTTCTTTATGGGTCAAGAGCAGGTCCAAAGAGCGCTATCACCTGGAGCATGTGGTGCAGTTTTAATGTGTTTTAGGTGTGCAGCTTGTGTGTGTGGCTGGGTTTGTCTTGGTCACTGTTTGTTTAGTCTTGTTAGGTGGTATGTTTTGTTTGTTGTTGGTTGTATATATTGTGTAGTAGCTTGCTACTTGGTGTTTTAATAAATCTTTTCTATTGGTTGTTAAAAGTGTTTCAATTTGCTACCAGACAAAGAATGAATACCGATCCAAGAAGACATATTACAGGTAAGTTATCATCTTGTTTTTCTATGATTGTTGTTGCTTGTGCAGCAAAAAAATTTAAGAAGATTGTAGCAAGTAATCTGATGCAAATTTTGATGAAACTTAAATTGCAGGTGGAAGATTGTAGTTAAGAGGACATCTAATGCAAGTTGCCTCATCTTAAAACAATAGCAAATGACACATTTTTGTTCTTTACAAATCAAGATGCTAATGAAACGATTTGGTTTTTGTGCGTGTGGATGGTTTATATGCAAAGAGAATAAAATTTGTTTTCAATACATTAACATAAATAATATAATGCTGTTTGTTTTTTATTTTTTTGTGTTTTAATATATATTTAATTAATGATAATGTCTTTCGAGACTTGCAAGGGGCGGATGAGACAAATGGCTTTTAAAATAATACTAGATGGTTGCCATAGGTCATGCGTTGTAGCGGCGACGCCTAAGTTGTTTATAGGTGGCGGCACGTTATGTAATATGTAAACCGTATAGACTACAATCAATCCTTTCCTAACTAAATTACGTTGAAGCTAGAATAATCCGAATTCATACCGTTCAATGAAAATGTATTATATTTGAGGTTTAACACTTTCATGGATTACTTCGTCAAAAAGAATACGCTACACTATTAAAAAGATTATGGTATATTCATGTAAAAGGCACCTAACCATTTGGTATTAATATCGTATGCATGCGAC
This sequence comes from Ambrosia x helenae, assembly GCA_030844895.1. NCBI lineage: Eukaryota > Viridiplantae > Streptophyta > Magnoliopsida > Asterales > Asteraceae > Ambrosia > Ambrosia x helenae. The sequence continues at coordinate 113,614,539 of CM061226.1, read as the reverse complement.
TACAAACACATCTGCTTTCAATTTATTCATGTATTGTTTATCTTTTTTATTTAATCTCATTACACATCTCTCTACTCTCAACTCTGCGCGTTGCAGCAAGAAGAGTAATATTTTGTGTAATTATGAGTGGGGGGAATTATGTTGATGCATTTGAGAAACTGTTGAGGTTGGATTTTCAAGGGAAGCGGGTATCTCTATTCTCTTACTATAATGGACCAACTTGTTGGCAAAATGGTGTTTTAATTACAAAATGGATAAATTATTGAATTTGTATTAATCCAAGAGAAGGTACGTTTGATATGTCTCTTGTAACCCCAACACTTTTTAACTTCGCCATTTTAATCCGTATGAGTTCGCACCTCCTTCTTTAACAATAGTAGGAATGGTTGGTGTTTCATAATATACATCATAATACAATATAATATGATATTAGTTAGGACACCCGCTGCAACGCGCGGGCATTCCCACTAGTATATAATATAGTCCGACAAAGTAGTCCAATGTTATTTAGTCCGATGTCCGATATAAGTTATGTCAATTTAACCATTTACCAAATCGTTTGTATATAATTTAGTTACCGTTTATTATTATTCGGTTCGTGCGCGAGTCAAAACAATTCTATCCATATCAATATATTTATAAATATATAATATTCATAAATATATAATATTTACAAATATACCATATTTATAAATATATAACATCTACAAATAATAACGAACATGAACTCAAGTATACCGAATCGTACGCGTGCGTAACCCGAAATCTGACCCGCGAGACGGTTGAACAGATCTGACCCGAGCCAACCATAACCGCGACTGAAACCCGAACCGAACATATCTTGACCTGAGAACCGAACCAGACCGAGACCAAAACGAACACGAATCTGACCCGTACCTGACCACACCAGATCGGACCCGACCACACCAGACCAAACCTGGACCAAACCCGAAACATCAACCACCATGGCAGACCACCACCACGACCAATGGCCTACCCGTGATCAAATCACCATCTTCGGCCTACTATAACCATCAAACCAGAAACTGAATAATAAACCACCGGAATCGAACCGACCACCATGAAAAACATCACCATCGCCCCTACACCTCCTGCCGCCTCCACCTTGAACCCATCGAACCAGAAACCATGACTGAGACCATCTTCGTGACCCCCCCCGAGAACCAGAACCACAACCGGTTTCACCTAAACCAAACCTGACTGCTATCCACACAAGGCATCACCCCATCACCACCACCCCGTCGCTTCACCCTACAAACCACCGCTATCGCCGTCACTACGAACCCATAACCACCGTATCTTCGCCGGTCCCCAAACCACCATCGTCGCACGACACCCATCCTGACTCATCACCAAAACCCCATTCCCGTCTGATCTGTGAAGGGAGACGCCAACACAGCCCGTCTTCTTGCAAAAACACCACGTTGCAACCAACACAGCCCCTTTCTGGCCTGAAACCACGCGCCGCCGCCATCAGGATTGGTGGTGGCCGGCTGCAACTGAAAAGGGATGTGAGAGAGAGAGAGACGAGCGGGGCAGAGAGATGGGAGAGATCGTTAGGTAGAGATAGAGGGGTAGAGAGAGAGAGCCGCGAGAGAGATTGAGGAAGGTGTTAGGGTTTTTCTTTGATGGTGGCTGCCAAAAAAATAAGGAAGAAGCAAGATAATATGCTTTTATATTTAGGGTTTAGTGGTAGGTGGGAGTATACCGCGTATACGAACCCGGTTAAACGTAATATGCCTCGGTTTATATTTTTAGGATCCATAACTTATCACAAAGATTAATTGGTTTTATTCGAATTAAAAATATAAAAAGACCGAGTGAATATAAGATAAGATAGATTTCATCACCCGACGCGTACGTTCGATACACGCGTTTAAATCGCTTTAATTAAATGAATCACGTTTTCCTTTGTTAAAACGACCAGTTAACCTCCGAAACTTAATAATTAGCAATATTTGTAATAAACATTTATTTTTAAATTATAAAAATCACGTCATTGTAGATCGGAAGTTGCCGGGTGTCACATTTGTAGAATCGACTTTTGATCAATCAATGTATAACTTTGAAGACTTAAAAAGTCTTCTTCCACAACTTAGTGGTTATTTATATGTCGCATTTTGAAAGTACTAGTAGAAATGCCCGCGCGTTGCCGCGGGTTTACATGTTTTTTTTGCCGCACATTGTGTGGCAAGTTCCATGTATTTTATTTAAAAAAATAATTTTCTAATACGAATAATATATCCATTCACAAAGAGCAATAGAGTGTAAACAAAAGAATTTGTATAAAAAGCAACAATATATATAATAGATGGTGGATGACATTCTCTATATGTAAATCATAACAAAATGTAGATCATGCTTTTGTTCCTATGGTTATTAATTCGGTTTAAATAATTTAGTAGAAGGTGTGTTCCTTACGTAAAAAACGATAGGAAATCAAAGAACTATATTTAACCGGGAATAACGAAACAACTTAATCAAGTCTTGATCTTACCACAAATTAAATGGTGATTTAGTTTTCACTTTTCACTCAATCAATTCAACATAGGAGTAGGGTATGGCCTAGCTAAGCTCTCAATTTAATCACCTGAACACCTCCAATTCCATCTTTTGGATCCGTTTGGATTTAAAAAATATATTATATACAATGTATAAAATGTGAATCTAACATTCTACTCATTTTTTCGTATTTAGTCCAAGTTATATGAACAATTCATTTCTTCATCTTCTTCCATTTTTCCTGTAGTGGGTTATTTAGAGGGTTTTTCTACTTCAACTCATAAAAGCAATCACCTTTTTCATTTTTTACCTATTGAAAAAATTATATACTATTATATCAAGCGAGTGAAAAAAAAGTACTATTACAACACAATGTTGAAATAACCATTCGAGAAAGATTAAGTGTTATAAGTTAGGTAAGAAGTTAGAAATGTTACTGAAGGGATGATTACCTAAAATTATGTTAATAAATGAATGTCAATGATATTAAAATATAGTAATAAGTCCTTATCAATGCAACATAATTGTATTATTAATGAATCGTCTAGATGAAGAAATCCATCCTTACCTTTGAATTTGAAGTGCCTAATACAGACTTTTATGATGTGTTCGCTGATTGATAACCCCGATTCCTTCTAATTCTTGTCGTTTCCATGTTTAGCCGATAGGATTAACACCGTCGGCTACCACTTGATTGATTCATGGCTGTTTTCAAAACAAACACTTCGTCTCTTGCAGCCACAAATGAATGCCCAAGCTGTCAATCAAAGTTCAGAACTTGTAAGCAAATATGCAATATTGATTAAAACAAATGAAATCAAACTATTGCAGATCATAATGTTTAAAACAAATAGAATCCAACTTAATTGTCATTAATTCTACAAAATTAAACTAAAAAAAGATTTTTTTGAGACAAACCCAGTTCAAAAAAGGACCTTGTAGGTCTAAAGAACAGAATCCAAAGTCGAAGTTTTTCATAAAAAAAAATAAAAAATACAAGGAAATTAGTGCAGATTAGTTGGCAAGAGAAGTGAAAAAATCAAGAAAGTTTGTCAAATTTTGGTGGCAAGAATTAGCTGCTGCCGGCAATGCTAATTGCCCCAATTAACCAATTACAACAATTAGGTTAAAATAAAGTTAAAATCTTTGCACCTCCGTCCATCACGCCAACCTGACCCGTCCTTTTCAACCCTACTAAAAAGTTACAACCAGTTTTGTAAGTCATACATGTTTTGACCCGTAACCTAACACACCCATTTCTCCACCCAAGCATTCGGACACAAGGGACCCATCATTCAAATATCAGGAACCCAAGTGAACTTTTCTAAATTTTCTAACCACTTGAAATTTTCTAATACTTAGATAGTCAAATGTTATCAAAAGGAGACATTTGAAGCCTAATTAGTTGTTTCAAAAACCAATCAAAGTTAAATATAAAACATGGAAGTAACAAGTTCCATATATCAAAGCAATAAGCAAACACATATAACAAACAAGTAACAAACCAGATATAAAAAATGAAATCCAACATACCTAAACATAAATTTTAAAATGAACTGCCATCAACATAACTTTTAAAATGAACTATAGCTGGATCAGGTGAACAAACCTTGTTGCAGTGTAGAAAGACCAGTCATGTAATCATCATACAACCTGCGGAAGTTAATATCCTTATGGTTCTGGCAATTGGATAAGTTAGCTAATAGTAATATACACAAGAAATACATGAAACTTAGTTAAAGCTTCATTAAGATATGGTCCTGGTTGAGTACTATCTGCGTATATTGTCCTCCATGAATCGCTAAAAATCTAAAATATTTTGATACCCATTTATCACCTGAGCAACATTTATGTTTACTTCTAGTTGGTAATATCCTATTATCCTCAAATTGATCACACAATATTCTCTAAAGTCTGGACTCTAAGGGAAAATGATATTTTAAAATATGCAAAAAAAAAAATATATCTTAAATTTGAAAATGGCAGGTACTTAGTTTGACTTTATAAGTCAAACTGTGTATTTTTCTTCTTAAATAAATAACATACTATGAAGCAAGAAAGATCCACTCAGATTCAAGAAAGAAACTACCTAGAAAAGAGTCTTCTGGGTGGATTAAGAACCCGGTTTTCTGGCTGAAGTAACCGAACAGAACGTGTTTGTACTTAGTTTGACTTTATAAGTCAGACTGTGTATCTTTCTTCTTAAACAAACAACATATTATGAAACGAGAAAGATTCACTCAGATTCAAGAAAGAAACTACCTAGATGAGAGTCTTCTACCTCCACATCTGTTGACGTAAGTACGCATAAGCCAGTGCCTTTACTCTTCTTTTAGCAGACTCCTTTTTGCTTCGTAAGCTAGCGTCTACTTGTTCCTTTTATCCGGCACTCATATCAAAATATTGCTGTAGAATAAGCCCAAAATCCAAATTATATTATTATGCGATTTTGTGTCGTGTGAATTTCAGTTACATAAAATGATTGATGACGCTAAAATTAGCGACATGCTTATATAAAATGTCATTAGTTTTGGTACAAACTGCAAGATTTTTAAGTCATTGTTATTAAGTTTGTCCTTGTGTCTAGGCAAGAGATAACCCTTTGCACCTTTTGACTTTGACTACTATGATTACTATGTTTGTGGGTCCAATCTCAATTCCATGGACCCACGTTAATGCAGGGCTGGTTTCTATTGAGGAACTAACCTTCTCAAGAATCTTCAGACGCTTTTGGATAAACTGTCGTTGGAGAACCTCATTAACTTCAGCCATTTGAATCCTCCTAACCCAGACCTGAGACTGGACACGACCCATTGTATGTATTCGCATTAAGGCGAACATCATTTGACGTTTGACTGCCTACCATTGAAGCCACAAGTTCAGCCTCCTCATTACAAATAAGAATTACCTGCTAGATACATATGTCCTTTGATTTATCCATTAATCCCAACTAAAGATGAGCGCATAGACAATCAACATGAATAACCCCTATCCTAAAATAACAATGTCAAGGGCATTTGACAAACTGCCCTTCGGGATGCACCCTCCTCGTGTCGACTGACAAATTAGAGCAGAAACAGCAAGTGGCAAATTAGGGCAAATACAATTGGCGCATTGAAAAGTAGTGTGTATGAAACGATTCAAAGTGGAAAAAATTGAACACTACATTAAGTAACTGGAACAAAAATAAGTTACCCTTTGTTGAAGACAATGGCCATTCACATCACCTGATGCAAGACGTTGATAAAAAATTAGAATTAATTTGGAAGTTAGATACCAATGAAATATACCCAAAAAACATAGTTAAAGAAAATTAATAAAAGCACATACCGAAAGTTAGCTACCAATGAAATAAAAGCACATCCTCTTACAATATTGTTGAATCAATTAAGCATCAATTGCTAGAAAAACCACCATTATTAGGGACAATTTAGTCTAAACGTAGTCGACCAAAACCTACAAAATAATTGGCATGTAAACAGCAAAATAATTAGCAAATAGTGATGAAGATGACTAAATATTCATTAAGATTCAAACTAAAAAAAACGAAAATCAGAAGGAAGAAAACACAAATTTTGTAAGATATCATTTACGCCAAAACATGTACTGCTCTAATGCTAAAAAAAAGGTGGATTCAAAGGTGTTACCTGGGATTCGAAATTCTGATGTTTATTTTCATAATCTAACAGCAATAGAATCCCCCAAGATCTCAGCGACAAATTGGCAATGGAATCCCACTTTTTTTAATATATTTCTGTAGCATGTGGTAGAAAAATTGAACAACAATCAATTAATCAAACACATAAAATTTGAACAAAAGAACGTACAAGATTAAAGAATGTGAAATGGACGTAACAACGGTTAACCAAATAATAAAGTCAATTGTTTAAAAGTGATGAATGTGAAATGGTTCTAAACTAAAACAAATCTATATACACTTGAAGAAATAAAACAAATACCTTTACTGGTTCTTTCCCTTATTTTATCCGATTCAGTATCCAAAGCCAGAGGATGGAGCTTTCTGAATGTGATTTAATAACCACCATAGTCAACAAAGCCCAAGAAAATAGGGGGTAAGGGTTACCATCGCCAAACCCAAATTGGCTCTGATGAAAGAGAGAAGAAAAAGGAGGAAGATGGGGTGAACGATGCAGGGATTATAGATTAGCGTTATGATGAAGTTACATGTGCGAGAATTAAAACAGGATGTCGAACAGTCGATTTGATAACTGAATAATAGGTTTAATTGTGGGGGCAAGGATGGAAGAGGAAGGCTAATATTGTAAATTTGTCTTGATATTGTAAAGGATGAGAATGGTGAAATGTCTAAATTACCCTTTTAAGTGTCTTAATTGTCACTAACATCCCCATAATACCCTTAAATTTCTTGCTTAAATGTCTTGTACATGTTGCTTGTTAAGTTGTATGGAAATGAAAATTACCAAATGGGCCATCACTCTTCCTTTATAATGTATTATAGATATATATATATATATACTAGTAAATTACCCCGCGCGTTGCGGCGGTTTTTAAACCTGACTAAGTATGTAAAGGTAACCCAAGTTAAAAAATATATTTTTTTTACCAAAATGGTAATTTTAAATTAAAAGTATTTGATATATATAAATCAGGATATTAAGTTTTCTTTTAGTTAGTTGTAATATACAGAGAGAATGAGATAGAATTATTGGCAAAAAATACATATATTATATGAGGTTAGACATAATTCAACAAACAAAAAGAAGACAAAAATGTCCAATTACTACAATGTTTATAAGCTCCAACAAAGCCTAATAGAACCATCATAAACATTGCTTGTTATTATTAAATAGATGTGTAGAAGGATTTAATGAAAAACTTGGGTTTTATTGAAATTGAATTGGGGTTTAATTAGGTGTTGGGGTTACATGTTGAAATGGATATGAAGTATGCATTACACATATATACAATGAGCATTATAGGTTGTACATAAGGGCATAAAGGGAACAAAATGACCAAATATTGGAAATTTGTGAAGGGACTCTTCAACTCCCATCTTAAAAATTGTGTAAAATTACTTTCTTACCTATCACTCCTCCTTAATAAGGTAGTAGAGATTATCGTTTGTAATTATTATATGGGTTTTAAAGTCTTAAGTGGATTGTAAAATATATAAGACTGGTGGAGTTAATAATGATTTGCTACGATCTTGATTTAAGATTTAAAAAAAATTATGAAAAATGCTAAAATTATTATCATTATTACTATTTTGAATAGCTAAAAATCACCACACATGTCTTTACTGGATTTTAACCTAGAACCATTTGTTAGAGAATACACTATTTTACCATCATGCTATCCCTTGGTGACTTATTTTTATTATTATACACATGCTTATGTGGTTATGTACCTCTATGTAGAGGTGATAAAAAAACCGGTTTGGGAACCGGGACCGGGAAAACCCAACCGGTTCGTAAAAAACCGGTTTCTACAAGAACCGGCGGTTATAGGATTGGTTCCCCATCTCTACGAGAAAAAAAAAAGTGCGCGCAAGAATCGGTTCACGAACCGAAACCGGTCTCCGAAACAGGTCTTACGAATCGACAAAACCGGTCTAAAACCGAACCGGTTTGGCAAAAAAAACCGATTTGTACACCTCTACAACTATGGACACTTGGTCATATTAGTTATTCCATTAACGTGACATTATCAAATGCAACATACGAAACTATACTTTGCATATAAAATTACACATTTTAATTTTAAAAACAAACTAGATATACATGTCAACAAAAGCTAAACGTAGATACCTTTTATACCAAAATAAATAATGAATAAAAATGCATAATGGGAGACTCTAAAGTCTAAAAAGACTTTCACCCTATAAAACCCTCTCTCCAATCTTCAGTTCCTAACACCATATTACAAAATGAAAACAAACATTTTAAGTCTCCTATTTACTTGTATATTTCTACTAGGACTCACCTTTTTTGAGCCGGTTGCATCCCAAAAGTGTAACTGTGCTCCAAACATGTGTTGTAGCAAGTTTGGTTATTGTGGCACTTCTAGCGCTTATTGTGGAAAAGACTGTCGAGGTGGCCCGTGTTCGTTGCCAGCTCCGAATAATAATGCTAACGTCGCGGCTATTGTGACTATTTCATTTTTTAATAGCATTGTTTACAAGTCTCAAAGGAATTGTCCTGGAAGATGTTTCTACACACGAGATGCATTTCTAAAAGCGATAAAGAACTACCCACATTTTGGTAGATCTGGCTCGCTCGCGGATTCAAAGCGTGAAATCGCAGCTTTCTTTGCTCATGTTACTCATGAGACAGGACGTAAGTTGATTAGCTTTCTAATTATTTTTTTCCAAACTAGTGTTATCTTAATTAAAATATTCATTTGCTACACATGTGTTATTCTACCAATTTCATAAAGATTTTTTTTTTATTTACATATAAGTTTACTAATAAATGTCTATTAATTAGCATTACTAGATTAAAATTTTGTGCATTTACACGATTTTAATTTTTTTTTGAACGGCCAACAAATTGGAATCACTCACGGAACACTGGAGTATCATCGTGCCACCAATGTTGCCACGCGATCATATTCCACCACCAAGTCACCAATTCAGAAGGAAACTCATAATAATTATGAGAAAACCCCTTTTGTGAGATTCGAACCCAGGACCTTATGGTCTCTAAGTCTTATCTCACCACCAAGATGCCGCTGGGCTATAATGCCTTTGGCACGATTTTAATAAATATAATTTTTTTTGTACTGAGTAATTAAAAAGTCAGATCTTTAAAAACCCGTGCAATATTCGTCCTAATACCATAAACACTTTAATATTATTTTTGACATTTTATACATGTTGCAGACTTTTGTTATATAGAGGAGATAAAAGGTAGTTCAAGAAATTATTGTGACATGACCGCAACCAAATATCCTTGCAACCCTAAGAAAAGTTACTATGGGAGAGGCCCAATTCAACTCGCATGGAACTACAACTATGGTGAAGCCGGTAAGAGCCTTGGGTTTGATGGGCTTAACAACCCTGACATCGTGGCTAGAGACCCTGTGGTTTCATTCAAGACCGCGTTGTGGTTCTGGATGGAAAATGTTCATTGGGATTTTGCTTCTGGTAAAGGGTTCGGAGCTACAATTAAGGCGGTCAATGGAAATGAGTGCGACGGCAAGAAGCAAGCCTCTGTAAGCGCTCGTGTGGCGTACTACATCGGTTATTGTAAGCAATTTGGTGTACCAGCTGGGAAGAAACTTAGGTGTTAATGCATTCGCTATAAGACTTTCAAGTACCTTTACTATATGGAACATGTCTAGTCTATATGGTATTCGGTTAGCTTAATATATACTAGCTGATTACCCCGGGAAGGTCCCGGGGTTGAAAATTTTAATATTATTTAATAAAAAATGATAAAAAATGATAAAAGAAGAAAACTCAAATCACGAAAAGAGGAAATAACTTAAACATAATCAATCTTAATTAAAAAGTTAAAAAAATAAAAAGCATAAACCATATTAAACATAATACAGTATTAAAAAGATAACCTTCAACATATAATCATCTTCACGTAATTTAAAATATGTTACAATTTGACTTTGACTTATATAGATGTAGAATTCATGATGGCTGCTGAAAAATATAACCATTCTAATAATACTAATACTAATAGTAATAATTATTACTCTTGTAATTAAATAAATAAAAAAAATAACCTTGCTATAAGGTGACACCATGTGTTGCAGTGTTGCGCGATTCTTTCTTCTAGCTTCTCTTGATGAAGTATACCTATCCATCTTTAGAAGAGTAAAATTCCAATGATAGCATGATGATTGGGCTGAATTTCAACATCGTAGATAAGAACCTGGTTTAAAAGAAAAAAACATGATTAATGAATAACCTGAACACTTTGTGTTTTTTTTTTCTGTATGAACATAACCCCACAAAAAATAGTCGTTTTTTCTCCGTTTTTTATATAGCACTATGGTACTCGTTGAAAAGATAATAAAACGCTCGTTATTTTGGTGTAATTTTTTTATTTAAAAAATCTCGAATATAAAAGATATTAACGTTTAAAAATTATGGGAGGAACATAAGAGAGAAAAATTTAAATTTGTTTTAAATTGTTTTTTCCTAAAATAACTCAATTTAATTTTAGTAATTGAGAATTGAGAGATAAAGAGATAAATTTAGGGTTTTATGCTTATCTTTATTTTAACTAAAAAAAGGAAATAATTTAAAAACACTAAAATCTTTCAATTATGATGCCACGTGGCACTTTCATGGAGGGGTTGAAGGCACCATTGCACGCCACGTCAGCAATGTTCAATTCTTTTATATATATTAATAGATATGTTTAAAAATAATTTACTACGCATCTCATCGTGACAAATATATTGTTCAATATTTGACGCAACGAACAAGGTCTTGAAGATGAACTTATATAGTTATGCTATAAAAGTATTACTTGATGAAACACACAATTAGCACTGTTTAATACATATTTTTACTAATGCATCTATATAATTCCCATTAACTATACAAATAGCTGTAAGATAAATTAGTCTTAGTGGAGGTAAACCAAACTATGTGGTAAATTTATGAGTCTTCTGACTAGTTTTTGAATTAATATCCTTTCTTGTAAAATTCTTCTTCCACCACTTTTGGTCATTTGTGACCTTTTCAACTTTCAAGTCATGATATCGTTTGTCATCATGTGGGGTTTGGGGGGGGGGGGGGGGGGGGGGTTGGTTTTAATGTCTAAGTGGATTGTAAAATGTATATAGTATTGGTGGAAGTAAATGTGAGAAACTTATGAGTTACAAATTTACGTCTCGCTATGATACCACTTTGGTACGAGTAGCGAAAGAATGTCGAAAGCGTAGTGCATCAAAACGAACAATGACGAAGCTTGGTTCTTGAATCGGAGGGGGCCAGACTTAATTTTTTTTCGATTGCTAGTGGCTGGAAAATCAAATTGGCAGGGGCCAGACTCAACCCGAACTCAATTTACCTACGAAAATCGCAAATTTCCACCACTACGCAAAAAAACGGGGGGTGGGGGGGGGGGGGTGGGGGGGGGTGGGGAGTTCACCTTCTGGCCCTCAAATCCTTCGTCCCTGAAAAAGAACATCTCACCGGTACCCATGTTGTTTGGATGATATCGGTTTGGTTCGGCTCGTTACAACTTGAGTTGTGGGATGCCTGTGGAGAGACCGGGTCAAGAATTTGGCCCAACAACAAACACCGCAGACCAATAACGATAATATCATAAATGGGTCGAGAATCCAATTGGGCTTAAGAGGAAGGTCTGGTAGGGCTCATGATTCATAAGTCAAACCGAGAACGTGCCATGACCATATTTTTTGGCGTTGACCGTAATTATTTAAGCTACGTGGTGCAATGTTATTGAATTTAATGTTAACCATATTTATTTAATCATTTATACAACACTCTAAAATTATTTTACTTTCACAAATCTCGACAACTCAATTTTTTTTAACTTCTTTTGTTTCAAAATGCAACGTGTTGGTTTGTATTTGGAGGATATGGAATGGTCCTCGGATAAGAAACTCATGGCATATAAAATGTGTGAAGAAGTCAAGTCCATTGGATTTTAGTGTATTAGGTGCCGTTGCAAATTAAGAAAACTTAAAAGTTAAGTCAACGGTGTAACTTTTTTTTTTTTTTTAAGCCAACGAATAAAATAAAAGCCTGACTACTTCGTACGCCCACAATCGCAAACAACGTTTTATAGCCTAACGTTTTGTAGCCTAAGCTCACCGCCTTTAGAGGAACAGTTCGTTGTTCGAAGGTCCACTGTAATAATCTCTCCTTTTAATTTTACTTATTTTTTATGTTTTATGTCTCTAGTGTAACTCGCTATACTTGGCTTCTATTTTATTTTATATATTTGCCTCAAAAAATTTATTTACTTGTTTTATTTTATAATTTCTAGTTGTATTTAAGCATCTACATTTTATTCATGTAAAATCCTACTATTGGCATGTTAATATTATTTGCATCATTAATTTTTCGTATAGTTACATTAATAGAATTTAGCAATTAGCCCTTAGCATTTAGAGTTTCGAATCTTCTGATTATAAAAATATTTTTTGTTTCTGAAATTTTTGAACTCACAATATTTTTCTGTTGGTTTTGGTAAGAAAAGGTGTGCATGTAAAACTTAGCCAATTGTTTAGGACGATTTCAGCAAACTGTATAATGGAGTGTAAACACATATATATTAACAATTTAAAAAACTGAAACACGAACACATATCGTGCCATATCATAACTATTTTCTTTATTTACGATTCTTTATTGCTAAATACCATTGATAAGAGGTAGATAGTTTAACTCCCTTTCAAGTTCACAATGTAAGTTAGTAGCTGAAATCTAGGTAGCGTTTGGTATGATAGAATGAAAGAGGGAATAAAATGGACCATTACGAGGTAATAAAAAATAGTGTGTTTGGTTGGTTAAAGGAATAGAATCAATGATTCCACAAGGCATTCCATTCTCTTAAAACCATTTCATGCATCCCCATGTTTTTTTTTTATTCCATCCCTCATATTCACTCTTTACTAACAACACCATAACCCACCACCACCCATCACCGCTGCCACCACCACCACGCACCACCGCCATCACCACCCATCACCGTCGCCCATCATCGCTGCTGCCACCACCCACCACCATCGCCGTCGTCATCATCGCCGCCACCAACCATTGCCACCACCCACCACCACCCACCACAGTCATCCACCCACCGCCGCCTCCACCATCTGCCACCGTCACTCACCACAATTTCATTTACCCACCACTACCATCGCCACTCACCACCACGCATCACCGCCACTACTCACCATCGTCGCCCACCCACCATCACCTCTACCCATCGCCATCGTTGCCACCATCCACCACCGTCATCACCACCACCCACCATCGTCGTCGCCACCCACCACCATGCTACCGCCACACACCACCACCACTCCCCAACACCACTACTCACCATCGTCGCCCACCCACCATCACGGCAATCCACCTCCACCTTCCACTTTTTCCGCCACGCACCACCGCCGCTACCGCCACATATTATCACCCTTTTTTAGCCACTGACCACTACTCACAACAACCACTCACCACCGATTTTATTCCTTCGTCTTTTCTTGGCTATCCAACAACACAAAGTAATGTTTTGTTTCATTCCTACATAGCAACCAAACAAGACATGGAATGATAATGATCCATTTCATTACCTTATCCATTCCATTCCCTCTCCATTTCATTACCTTGTTCGGTCGGAGTGGGTATCGGAAACTTACAGTTTTAATAAGGCCGACCTGAAAAGTCATGTGCCCGGGCCGAGCCGTGAAATATGTGCCCCTTAGTCTTAGGTCTTTTAAGCAATGTTTTCATAACCGAAGCAGAGGTTGAACCGGTGTCCTTACCGTTCCCTAATCGGACCGGTCGAACCAGATATAGAACTGAAAGTGTCGTAATAATTATAAAAACTAATGTGTTTGGCTAATTGGATCATAAAAAAACCACCATTTCTTAAAATTCCATAATAATTTGAAGGGCCATTATTTTATGTTTAGATCGACTTCAAAAGTTTTTTAATAAAATGAATTTGACTTGCATCATGTGCAAAAGAGGGAGACAATTATTGTTTTGTAGTACTAGTATATTAAAATTTAATGCAAAGACTGCACAATTACTATACCACAACACAAATTTCAAGTAACACACTTCAACTTTTTTTTTTAAAATTCTGTCGTATCCTTCCAATATATTTTTTCATGTATGACTCATGTTTTTCATTATCTACTCTTCACATTCTTGCTTTTATAACTAGTGATGTTCAACCATCTCATACCCGACCAGCATCCACCCACCACTACTGCATCCGACCACCACCTCACAGCCTTCAGCCACCGTTCAACCCACACGAATACCATCCTTCAACCTAAACACCGAGACCGTCGTGTTTCAAACCTTACCCGTGACCATCTTCCTTCGATCCTCAAACCCCAAACCAGTTTTCATACGACCACCTCGTTTCTTCGATTAAAAAAAGAAAGAGAAAGAAAATTGTGCATAGAGGTGCTGTTGTTTGTTTTGGAGTGTAAGAATCTTGGTTGGCTAGTTCTATTAAAGATTAAAGAAAGTCAAGGAGAAGCAGATCTTTTGTTGTTATTATTGAGAGTAAGGTGTGAAGGGTGAATAAAAACAAATTGTCCAAGGTTCTCAGTCTCTCTATGGTCTATACCTATATCAGTCTCTTTAAACATACTCGCCCCTCTTTTTGCTAATCGCCTGATTGTTTTGAGTTAATAATTGTACCTCTTTTCCAAAGCTCCTAATCGCCTGTTTGTTTTTAAACCTACTCGCCCCTCTTTTCCAAAGCTCCTAATCACCACTTCATAACAATATATTTTTTCATATTAATGATTTTAACAGTTTTATAATTAAATATTACTAATAATAATAATAATAATAATAATAATAATAATAATTATAATTAGGTAAAAAATAATAATAATTATAATAATGGTGTAGGTGTTTTGTAGTGGTGCCAGAGAGGGCGGGCAATTGCAAGTTGCTTCCCTCTCCTTTGGTTTTTCGGTGGGCTTGTTTGCGGTCTCCTACTCATCTTGAGACGGGGTTCCTTGTTTTTGTTTTCTTCGGGGATATTTTTCGACTTTATATGGGTCCGGCGAAGGGGAAGCGTATTGCCTTGAAAGGCACTGATGGAAGTGCTGCTGCCAGCTCCAACGGGGTGTGGTTGTGCCCCTTTAAGGAGTTCCATGGTTGTAAAGATGGTAAGCCTGGTTCTGACGGTTACAACAGGCTAATCTCACACCTTCAGCAATTCCATTTCAAGGATGACGAGCGTAGGGATTTCTATAAGGGAGTGCTTTGCAGAGACTTTGATTTGATTTCCAGGGTTAAGGAAACCTTTCGAACTTTTGGGTGTTGGTTATGCGGGAGATGTATGAGGACACACGCCTTTAGTAGAGGGTGCCACCATCCTGATGGTGTTTTCACATTCTCTGGGGATTTTGGGTCAACTGGGGATTACATTGTGGGGATTCCGATGCCTAGGGACCCTGGCATGGAGCCTGAACAAAGAGAAACGGATGGTGTGGTGTGTGACGCCGCCCTCCTGGATCGGGTTTTCTCTCTCCCGGTTAGGACTGTTAAAAGCATCCCCTATTTGTCGTATGGCTTTTGCACATGCTTTAACAAGTGCCATTCGTAAGGTTGTGGCCTCTCCGGGTTTTGTTGAAAATTGGGTCAAGCTTTTGCTTTTCCCTCGTTGTACCCTCAGGATTGTTACTCCGTCTTCTAGGCAGGAGAGAAGGTCTGGGAACCGTAAGTCTTTGCAATGTGACAGCATTCGACAGGCTTTATCTATGTGGAAAGATGGTTCCGGTTTTGCAGATCTGGTTGGGTTGCTTTTTTCAGATGTAGGGGGAGGGTCCTCCCGGCGAGGGCAACGTCAGCGGAGGGATCCGATGAGGTCAACCCCAACGTCAGGCAGTGCCTTAGGAAGGTTAGTGATGGTCACTTCACTGCAGCGGTTAAAGTGTTGTGTTCCAATGGGATTGCCCCCCAGGGGAATCTACCATGCAAGCTCTTATTGACAAGCACCCCATTGTGCCGCCTCCCAATCTCCCCTCCCTACCCCTGACCCAACCGGCCTTAATTGTGGAAGATGAGTGTGTTTATCGGTGTGTGAAATCGTTCCCGAAAGGGACATCCTGTGGGCGTGATGGCCTACGGGCTCAACACTTGATGGACGCCCTTGGTGGTGAAGGGACAGCTACGGCATCTGGGTTATCAGCTGCCATCTCTGAATTAGTTAATCTGTGGCGGGGGGGGGGGGGGGGTGTGTGCCCCAAGGTGCTCGCAGAATATATTGCTTCGGCTCCCCTCACTCCGTTGCTTAAGCCTGACAATAGGATCCGCCCTATTGCCGTAGGGGCCATATGGAGGAGACTGGTTTCTAAGGTGGCCATGAAACAAGTGGGGAAAGAAGTTGTTAAATATTTAGGGGACTTTCAGTTTGGAGTTGGAATTCCAAATGGGGCGGAGGTTGTGCTTCATAGTGCTAACAGGTTTCTCGATTCGTTCCATGATGATGGCTCGCTTGCTATGCTTACGGTTGATTTTTCTAACGCTTTCAACGCTATTGATCGCACTGCTCTGTTACGTGAAGTTAACTGTCACTGCCCTTCCATTTTCCCGTGGGTTCAGTTCCTATATGCTCAGCCAGCTAGGTTGTATGTGGGGAATGAGCGTATCGGGGCCTACGCTGGGGTTCAGCAAGGGGACCCTTTAGGACCCTTGCTCTTTGCTCTAGCTTTACACCCCCTCGTGCTAAAGGTACATGATAACTGCAACATTCCCTTCCATGCTTAGTACTTAGATGACGGGACGATTATCGGGGATTCTGTTCAGGTGGCTAAAGCACTTGACATTATTAGCCTGGAGGGGCCATCTCTAGGGCTCCATCTCAATATTAGAAAAACTGAGGTTTTCTGGCCGTCGTGTGATGGGGGGAAGATCCGGCCAGGTCTGTTTCCTAGTGACATTGGCAGACCGGAGCGAGGGGTCAAACTGCTTGGTGGGGCAGTCAGCCGCGACGCCGTTTTCATAAGTGATCTATCTGCTAAAAGGGCGGCGCGGGCTGTCGACCTCATGGGGCTCCTCCCTAGATTGCGGGATCCCTAAAGCGAGCTTCTACTGCTTAGATCATGTATGGGTGTGGCCAAGTTGCTCTTCGGTTTACGTACCTGTCAGCCTCTCTATGTGGAAAACGCTGTTTCCTGTTTCGACAAAGGCCTTCGAGAGGCCATAGAAGACATTGTTGTCTGTGGGGGGGCTTTTTTTGGGAACCTCCAGTGGCGGGTTGCGAATTTACCGCTTTGACTTGGTGGGTTAGGCCTCTCCTCAGCCCGGGACGTGGCTGCCTATGCTTTTGTGGCCTCCAGATCCCAGTCCTGGGGGCTGCAAGACCACATATTACGTAACAGTGGGGTTGCTCACGTTGACACGGATTATTCTGGCGCTATTGACCTTTTACAAAGATCCCTTCCCGACTTTGATATTGGCGGTTTCTTTAATAAGGACACCGCCCCCAAAAAGCCACAGAAAACTCTGGCGAATGCTCTTTATAACCGAATCGCACAAAGTTTGGAGGGGGATTTCCGTTTGTCCGTCCGTCAGAAGGCCGTCTTAGAATGCCTGCAAAAGCCTCACGCCCAGGACTTCCTTACTATGTTACCTATCGAAGGCTTGGGGCAACGGATGTCGGCAGTAGAGTACAGAGCAATCCTTAAATACCGGCTGACGATACACATTTACCCCGATGATGAAAATTGCCCGGTCTGCCGCAAAGCATGCCTTGATAAGTATGGGGAACATGCGTTACATTGTAAGGAATTGCCAGGGTTTAAATATCGGCACGATTTTGTCCGGGATGCTTTGGCAGACATCCTTAGAAGAGCGGGGATCTCCGCAAGAAAAGAGGCGTCAGTTAATTTTCTCACAGACCCCGCGGAAGGGAGGTCCACCTTGCGCCCAGCAGACGTCTTAGTTTTTGGTTGGGAAGGTGGGAAACATGCGTGTGTTGATCTTACCGGGGTGTCCCCCTTGTTGGGCTTCGAGATAATGGGTTTGTGGCCGGCCAAGCGGTCATGAGAGCTGAATCCAAGAAAGTGGAAAAACATGCTAAAGCGTGTGAGGATAATCAACATGTTTTCATTCCCTTGGCCTTCGACACGTTCGGTTCCTTGGCACCAGAGGCGGTGCGGTTTTTGGCTCGGGTTCAACGAGTAGTGCACAACAACTTTTCCACCCCCAAGGGCGGGGTTTTGTTTTTAGCAGATTGAGATTTTCTATTCAAAAAGGGGTGGCGGCACAGCTTGTTGCCCGCCTACCTACCATCCTTATGTAATTTACCCTTTTTTGTCAATGAAAATTGTTTCACTAAAAAAAAAAAAAGATGAGATATTTTTTTTGGGTTGAAAACAAAAAAAAAATACATACAGAAAGAAACACACTTGTCACCGCTTAAAGTGCTCCTTTAGAAACTGAGCCCGGCTGGGAGTCCTCCCCACACCTCCTCAGGGCCGGCCGGGTTTTATAACCTTTTACGTTTGATCGGTTATCAGTCGGATTAATAGAACTAGGTCAACGGGATTGGGTGTTCAAACGTGATGTTGTTTGTTTTCGTTCAATCCCCTTTTGTTTAGTAGTTTATTTATTTAATTCTTCGAATATTATTAAAATTGAAAACTCATACCAAAACATAATGTATTTTTATATTTTATTTTTTATTAGATACACATGGTTTTACTTATTATATTACTCCAATTTGATCTAACCAGATTCAAACGGGTTCTGAAAATATAGCTAATATGAACATCAATCAACACAATTAACGTTGGATTAACTTTTTTTTTTTAATTGACTTTCATTTCAAAACGGGGGTGCGCCCTCAAAGTAAGGACCACACCAACCCACCACTATAACATATACAAAGGACACTTACACCATTCTTTCCATTGGAGGTCCCTAAACTTTGATCTATTTTTCAACCACAAAAACAAAAAAGACTTAATACTACCTATCACCTTTGGAATTTTAGGATTAATGTCTTTAAAAGTTTTCTCGTTTCTCGCTTCCAAATCGACCAAAGAGTCACCACCATAATTCCGTGAACCACTCTCTTACCCCTTTTACCACCTCTAGCTTTTTTGTAGAAACTCAAACAATCTCGAGTATGAAACGCATAAATCGGATCAATCCCGCACCATTTCTCAATATCGGCCCAAACCACATACGAAAACCCGCATGTCGTAAAGATATTGACCGATGTCTCAAGATCCACATCGCATAACGTTGGATTAACTACAAGTCACAAGTGTAATTATACTTGAATATCCATTCTCACGATACAACTCAAACCTAGCTACATTAACGAGAAACACATAAGAGTAAATTTTAAAATTAGTTTAGTTTTACTTTTAACTTAATTTTACAGGCAAATACTAATAAGTAATTTTTTTTTTTTTTTTTTTTAAGTAAATCAAATCCTGATAATCTTATTTGATATCTTTACACCCATGTGAAGCCTAGTTACTTATCTATAATCTATAGTACCTTATTAAGGAGGAGAGATAGGCAAAGTAGTCATTTTACCATCATTTTAAGATGGCATATGAAGGGTTTTGTGCTTTATACTCTACATGTCATGAAAGTTTTTCCAATGCTACCCTTGAATGCAAAAACAACTTGTACATCCCTCTTCCAAATCAATTAACAAGAATTCAATGATGGTTCAAGAATTAATGTTGATTTTAATTTACTCAATAGTTTGTACCCATTGTAACTCAATTAACGGCCAGTTATAGAAACCTGAGTTTTCTATTGATCTGCACAGAAGAAGATGTCCAAAAAAATAAAAATATTCCTGCACATATTATAAATCACTTATATATATATATATATATATATATATATATATATATATATATATAATATGTATGTTGGAACCTGCAGTGTTTGTATTCTCTCGGCTGTTTAACAAGGCTGGATCGGGACCTGCAGTTGTTGTGTTTTGCTGGCCTTATTTAACACTTTGTAACCAGTAGGCTAAAGGTTCTTTGGTTCATGTGTGTAACTAAATGTTGCAAATAAAAATCAAGCACAGATCGAATTGGATAAATGACAGTATGGTGTATAAAGTTTTGGCAATTTAAAATGTGAATAAAAATACATGCCCGCAGCAACGCGCGGGCATTCCACTAGTACATTATAAAGGAGGAGTGATGTACCATTTAGTAATTTGCATATCCGTCCAACTTAACAAGCAACATGTACAACATATTTAAGCTTAACAATTAAGGGTATAATAGGGATAATGGTGACAATTAAGACACTTTAAAGGATAATCTAGAGATTTCACCCACCTCTTCCTTTGCAATATGAAAAAAGTATTCCATTGTTGCCCTTATCTATACTCTCATACAACACCTCTTGAAAGATCAATCGATTAATAACCTACAAATTTCATTAATTCACCGTAACTCATTCTGCTTCATTTGCTTCTTCACTCAACCACCATCCTTTCACCTACTACTCAATCCATCTTGATTTCTACATATTAAACAACTAAACCATGCAATATCATGGGTCAAACAGTTTTCTTCATCTTTTTATTATTTCTGTTATCTGAAACAACAATACATCTAATCAAGATTCTTGGAGCTTTTTAATCGACTTTTTAAGGTATATTCGGGAATCCTCACGTTATTGAATAATCTTGTATATATATGTATCTTGCATTTTGTGTCTCTTTGTTTGTTTCCTTGCATGTTTTGATCCAGTATGTTATTAGGAGATTTTATTGTTTATAAGGTGTTTGGTAATATGTGAATGAGGCAATATTTTGATTATGTTTTTAAGGTATTTGATGATCAGCGTTTTAAGTTTTTTAATTTTTATATGACGTGCAAAGTAAATTGATTCACTCATATTATTTTCGAATCCATTTTCTGATCTGTAATTTTTTGATAAACTATTCATATGTCAGCTACATTGATAAATACAGATTTCTGTGAGATCCTTATTGTGGATTTCAAGTGCATGCATCATACTATATTGAAGAGCACTTGGAAATTGATGATGGTTATGTGTTGAAGAATAGTTAAGCATTCAAGTGTTTTACCCTTGACTTTCAAACGACCCTGCATCCTCTTTGCTAATGTAATGGAGTTTTCCGCCGCAAACTCGATAATTAAAAATAGCATTATGAATGGGTAACAGTATATCAATTTTAGATTAGTTCATCCAAATTCTACATGACCATGAGAAGTATGGGCTTAAGGGTGAGTGAACATGTTTGTACAGACCGTTGGTGGTGGCCGGTGGGATTTTAGGTGTCCTTCTAGACCAAGAAAGAATAATGAAGAAACATATACCATTGCTAATAATAATTGTTGCTGTTATAATTTGTAGTATATAACCTGGATATATGTTCGCTCATCTTTGGGCTGCATGTTATCATTGTAGATGGCGTGTACACCAATAGAGTATTTAATTGAGGCTTCAACAAAGGCACATTTTTCTGGGTTTTGCATGCATGGGATGCAGGCAATGAAGTCACAGGTGGGGCAGAAAACAACTTTAGTAACTGAAAGAGTTTTTTTTTGCTTTATATCCATTGATACTTTCAATTGTTCTGCAGGGGTGTAGCTCACGTTGATGAGATATTACAAGAGCCAGATGGTATCATCCTTTCCCGTGGAAATCTTGGCATTGATCTTCCACTGGAAAAGGTATATATATTTCCTTTTTTCGGAGCAACCGAAAATATAAAATCTTACATCATTTTGGTCTTTAATCAGACCAATATGAGGTGTTTTTATTTCAAATGGCTACTCTTTACAAGTGTAACGTGGCTGGAAAACAGCAGGGTTACTGCTGTTATGGATAGCATGACTGATAATTTAAGACCAACTCATGTAGAAGCAACTAATTTTGCTATGTTGTATTAGACGGTAAATTACTTGTTTCAACTGGTATGGTTTCCTAATAAATAATCTCAATTTCGCAAGAGGTGATGCAATTCTTCTTGGTAAACATTCAGTTACATGATGATAATGATGATAGTGAGAGTGTCATTCATGAGAAAGAAGGTAAATGCACTGATGCCATTGACGATGCGCCCATTGAGGGCACAATTGTGAATGAAAGAGAGATGGTTAAGGCTACTGTTGAGTACAAGCAAGCACAAGAAGAAGAATTATCATCTAGACAGTTGGCCTTAAAACTTGAGGTAGATTTTAGCACGATCAGGAACCTTACTTACCTACCATTAATTTTTTTTTTATTTAACCGACTAATTATTTCCTCTTTTGTGAATTCTTGATCCGTTTTATCGAGAAGCTCTACTCTTTAGTTTGTTACTTCATGCCAATATGCCTTAATAAAATTATTTGCATGCTTGTATATTGTATAATTATTATAATATTTTGTATCATAATTAAATATGTATTCTGTATGGTCAACTACTTTTGCCAAGTTTGACTGTTGCAAATAGTGGCTGCATACAATATAAATTGACCCTGCATACAGTATTAATTGACCCATTTACTTTTGATATAAGGGTTTATTTTCATCTCAAATGGGTCAAATTGAAGTAAAAGATAAACAGGTTGGATGGGCTAAAAGTTGTCAATCTTTTATTAATCTATACAATCTCCTAAATTGTTCTACTTCAAGATGTTGGATTATATTAGAAAAAAACACAACAAAAGTTTCTACAGCTCAACAAAATTCGATGTGATTTGTTTTAACTTTAGCCCATTTTGATCTGCCACCCAACCTGCTGACCTATATCGCAGGCAGAAGAAGCTTAGCAACAGCGACGTTTACTAAAAAGTGAAAAAGCTGAAGAATTGCGTTTACTACATATTGAAAGAAGGCAACAACAACGTGTAGAAGAAATAAGGGAATCTCAAAAACAGGTTTGCAGACTTCATGTAATGTGTTTATAATTAAAGCTCCAAGACTGTTTATATTACAGCATTTTTGTTTACTGTTTTTCACAGGATGAGGAAAGCATAATCATAAAGGAAATGTATCGTATTGAAGTCCAACAAGACCTTAAGAACCTGGTACTGACATGCCATCATATGGCTTTATTACTGCGTGGTTTAGGAATTCTTGTTAACAGTCCGTACGCTACATCACAACAGGTGAGTTGTGTCGTGTCATGTTTCTTATTCGGTTTACCCTCCCCCATCCCCGCTCCAACCTATTATTTATTTTATTATATAAATGTTAATGGTTACAAAAATAAAAAATACTAAACTGATTTACCTGAATGATTAGTTTTGTTAAACAGCTATTTTAAAGATTTAGATTATCAATATAAAAACACTGTTTTTGTTTCAGGCTCATGCAGCTTATAAAGTCTATGGATATACCCTAATGAAACAATATCTATTTTTGTTAAAATTTGTGCTTAGGTAACATATCATTCTCCTTAGTGTTTGGGATTGTCTTTTTAAAGTAGGCCCTTGGTTTTAAAAAGCGCGCTCTTAAGCGCAAAGCGCACCTAGGCGCAAATCCCTGCGCCTTATGTAACCCTAGGCGAGCAGTGTACGAAAAGCGCAAGAAAAACATATATAAAAAAAATATATAATTGTCTTGCGCCTCGCGTACGAAAAGCCCACCGCTTTTGCTCTTTGCGCCTCGGTTTTAGACCTCGTCGCTTTTGTGCGCTTCGCGCTTTTTAAAACCAAGAGTAGGCCATGTGTTTAAAATAATCAAAATTAGATATATAGTAGTAACAAACCATGTTGCAGGGTAATTAAATAGTCAGTTTTTTTTAGTATTTGGCATTCTTATATATAACATAATGAGCATTTTAGGTTTGTACAACCATTAGATGCCTTGATGAAGGCATCTGTTATTATTTGCTTTACTTCTTCTAGAAAGGTTACAAGGTATGTAAGATGCTATAATTCTTTGAGGGCATTTCAGTAGATAAAATAAATTCTATGTTGGACTGGTTTTGAATTTCCTTAACTTATAAATGTGAATTTTAAAATTTATTAGGGATTTGTGTTAATATATAACAAATTATTCTAATGCTGTTTAGGACATATATAGCATGTAGGTTGGTGGAGTAAAATTAAGTATTTATGTTTATTTAAGTATGAGCATGATGTTGTTTGATTTTGGCTAAAGAAAGACACAGACGGAGGGGTTGTATGTGAATTTCCCGCAGCAACGCGCGGGCACCCCACTAGTTATCTTAATGCATATCTATGCACTCGATCTTATCTTATGTAACGTGTTTTAGTAATTATCTCAATATCATCGTATTAGCTTAACATAATCAATTATAACATACGCAACATTATTCTTACTAAATACATAAAACATATTAACTTCAATTAAAAATTAAAGAATATATATTATTCACCAAACGTTAACTTCATATGTACCCTTTCTACCAAAAACAAATTTAATAAAAAATAAAAATAAAAATAAAAAAATGAGACTTTGAACACATTTTCACTCTATAAATACCTCTCCCCAACCTTCAACTTTCAAACACAAAATAACAAAATGAAAACATACCTCTCAACTCTCATATTTACAAGCATATTGCTAACCGGACTCATTTTTCTTGAGCCGGTTGCATCACAAAACTGTAATTGTCCTCGAAACATGTGTTGTAGCCAATGGGGTTATTGTGGCACTTCTAGTGCATATTGTGGCAAAGGTTGTCAAAGTGGCCCATGTACTCGGCCACCTCCAAATAATAACGCTAATGTCGCTACTATAGTCACTGTTTCGTTTTTTAACAGTATTGGTGCCATGTCTGCTAAAGGTTGTCCAGCTAGAGGTTTTTACACACGAAATGCATTTCTTAAAGCGATCAAGGCGTACCCACGTTTTGGTAGAACTGGTTCGCTCGCGGATTCTAAGCGTGAAATCGCAGCTTTCTTTGCTCATGTTACTCATGAGACAGGACGTAAGTTCATTAACTTTATAAAGTTTTTTTCAAGTTTATAACCATGACATATTCAAAATATTCATATGTTAGGATTACATATGTTATTTCAACCAACGTTAGAAGTAATATTTTTTTTTTTATTTCAAATATAATTTATTAAATGTCTTTTATCAATAAAAATGTTTGAAATATCTAAAATAATAGCCAAATATGAATCTATTCAATAGATCAATGTTAATATATTCATTAAAACCAACAACGTTTACAAGTGGGAGGTGGGTAACCGGGCTACAAGTTGCGCCGCTACCCCATTTTAAATAGAAAAACCTATTCTATTAAAAATAAAACTTAGGTCCTTCGTCGCTGGGGAGTTACTCTGCACCACCTTTTGAACTCTTTTTAAGAACCGGATTGCTTCAGAGGCTAGACCTCCAAATGTGTCAAAAGCAAATGGCATAAAGACGTGTTGGTTCTCTAGACAAGTAGCTTCATGTTTGGCAACTTTATGAGATTCTGCTCTCAAGGCTGCTTGCCCTGCCACAAACCCCG
Source organism: Ambrosia x helenae (assembly GCA_030844895.1). Lineage (NCBI taxonomy): Eukaryota > Viridiplantae > Streptophyta > Magnoliopsida > Asterales > Asteraceae > Ambrosia > Ambrosia x helenae. The sequence goes on along the minus strand of CM061226.1, from coordinate 113,588,918 downwards.
AATCTCGAAGTCCCACCAACGGAGACACCCCTGTGAGATCAACACACGCATGTTTGCCTTGTGCCCACCCGAACACGAGGACATCTGCTGGCCTTAGGGTAGACCGCCCTTCCAGGGGGTCTGTCAAAAAGTTAACCGGAGCTTCTTTCCTAGCCGAAATCCCCGCCCTTCGTAAGACGTCCCATAAAACATCACTGACCAGATCATGTCTGTATTTAAATCCAGACAGCTCCTTACAGTGAAGGGCATGTTCCCCAAACTTATCTAAACATGCTTTTTTACAAATCGGACACGGCTCATCAACTGAGAACATGAGAATCATATTTAAGGATAGCCCGGTATTCAACATCTAACTATAAATTCTTTTGCTAATGTCAAAGTTAACATTATACCTTAATTAATTAAATTATATGCTAAAAAATGCATGTATGCAACGCAAATAGACGAGGCTAGCATGCCAATATATACATTGAATATAAGTGTATTATATCATTAGCACGTAACATTCTTTTTCTTTACATATATGCTAAGCTAACACACATTTTCTACTCCTACAGTCCTACTTCTAAATTATTACTTGCTTGTTTTCTTATGTCCAGACTTTTGTTACAAGGAAGAGATAGGTGGTAATTCAAAAACATATTGTGACAAAAGCAGCACCCAATATCCATGCAACCCTAAGAAACGTTATTACGGGAGAGGTCCATTTCAACTCACTTGGAACTACAACTATGGTAAAGCCGGAAAGAAGCTTGGATTTGATGGACTCAACGACCCTGATATCGTAGCTAGAGACCCAAAGATTTCCTTCAAGACCGCGTTGTGGTTTTGGATGAATAATATTCATTCGGGCTTCACTTCAGGTAAAGGGTTTGGAGCAACAATTAGAGCCATCAATGGAGGCGAGTGCAATGGAAATATGCCAGCCGCTGTAAGAGCTCGTGTTAAATACTACACCGCTTATTGTAAGAAATTCGGTGTTTCACCGGGGAAGAACCTCAGTTGTTAGCTTCGTTTTACGACTCTTTGTTCCTTGCTAAATGGTAATTGGCACATGTGTGGCTTGCATGGTACTAGGTTATGAGTTACGTACACTTACGTGTTTAAATCGTTCTAATTAATAAGTATCTAAGTTTGAAAATAAGTTACTACTTAACTCGTTGTGACAAATGTGTTGTTTGATATGTGACACAATGAAGGTCAAGTGGTTGTAATAAGTTTTTATGTTATAAAAGTGTTTCTTATGACATGCTAATGTCACGCAATCAAATCTTGTATCTTTTATTTTTTTTATGGCTAGATCACCTGGTAAGTCCTTTAATGTTACAAAACATAGATCAATTCAAGAACAACAAACAAGACTTTATTGATCAAAAGGAAATAACCCAAAACAACAAGAACCAGTCAAAAGAACAATAGATATGTTAGTTTACAACCAGATCTATACAAAGCCTTAAAACATCAACAACTCTACCCAATCTAATGATCAATAGACAATACGGACCTTCTATACTATCACAGATACAAGATGTATCTGTTTACAAACAATAGAAACCCTAATCTGCTACGATCTAGATGACAGTATGTGAGAGAGAAACTCAGAGACTCGAAGAAAAAACCCTAGAAACTTTAACAACTGATTAACCTCTCCATATCCAGACTAAGCTTTATATAGTGGCGCAATAGTCGGTGAAGGAGAATAGGCCATGGGGCGCCCGGCCAAAGGCCAAGGGCACATATTAGACCATTAATATTAGCCCAATAATGATAATATGTAGCAACTCCAAGCAAGCCCAGCTATCACAAGGCCAATATGTAATCCAATATCTACCAGCCTCAATTTCAGCCCAATATGCAAAAAGAATAAATAAAAAAATAAAACCTTTGTGTAAATAACAAAACATTGCAAAGATATCAAATTCGTAAAAATCTCCCAGAAGATTAATTTTTGGAATTAGAGGGACCAAATTTGGTAATTTGAAAACCTTGAAATAACTACCTAAAAGGCAGTTAGTGGACCAGAATTCAACAATGAATTTCATTATCTTCTTGGTCAAATTCTCTGGTTCTTCTCTTAAATATACACATACAGAAAATTCTCAATATCTGATTGTATCCAATTGAATATTTCAATTGAATCGTCGAATTGATTCAATCTGAAAGCGATTACGTGCCTTCGGAGATCTCAATTATCCGGTTGTTTGTTCGTTATTACTGTAAATCCCCAACAGAAGATGCATGAAAGATGGGTACTAAAAGGTTGGAACAATGTTCGCCTTTGGACCTGTATTTTGGTTGTAGCTTTCTTCAGCCTTTGGAATTTGATAAGATTTATTTAGCCATTAGCCACATAATTGTTATATTTTTTTTGATAGAAGTTTGATAAGACTTGATTAATGTGTTTTAAAGTTGAGAAAGAAATTATTTATTTGCATTAGGATCGACTAATGGTATGAAGTAAGGGGCTGGAGTTGTAAATAATTTGCAACCAGACCAACTAATTATAATATTAGACGTTTATCTATTTTGGCATCTTCGATCAGTTTTAACCGGTTTAAATTTAACCTCCATTGATGAAAAATCATGGATTCATCCGCACAAAACTCCATAAAAAAGACCTACCTGCTTTAACCTGTAATCATTTAACATTTAAGGGACTAAGGGTGTTACGAGCATAATAGATAGAGTAGTATGAGGGTACCGTACCCTCAAGGGTATACCGCCATCACCCCCTTCTACCTATTGAGATTTCTTGGTTAGCGGATAGTGTTTCACCCATTGAGAAGAGATAAGAGATGCCATTTATTGTGGGCGCAACCTTCAACTTACCAATCACTTCTTTTTAATTATTATTATTTTCTTAAAGAAAAATAAAAATAGTTAGAGAAGTGCTATCAATGATTAATTAGTTTTAGGGTAGTTAATGATATAAATGACGTGACAACTAGAACACCCCTTAACTGGTTATGATGTTTTTTTTCATAAAGCAAATGAAGTGTTCAAAACGTAACAGAAGGCTTTCTAAGTCAAGGTCTTCTTCCACCACTCGTAGTCAATTGTGAGATTTGATTCACAAAGTCAAATTGGCAATTTCCATGCTTGTAAGTTATAAAATATGAATGATTATCATATCGTAATATTAGAGAAATCAAAAATTTATTTTAAGCATTTTATAACAAAAATTTAAATGTCTTGAGTTTGAAATATATATATAGCGTAGCAATCCTAAGAGAACCACATGCTAATAAAGAACCGTTAAAATATTCAGTATCACGTACTAGTTTTTCTTAAGGCATTTTTTAAGCTTCATCGCCCCTTTATAAGGTTTTAAATTTTTATTTATTTATATATTGCATTTATACATAGATGTATATTATCAATTTTTTATTATACATACTAGTACGAATGCCCGCGCGTTGCAGCGGGTGCATCTGTTTTGTCGCCCCGTACTTGTTGGTTGGTGGTGGTGGGGGGTTGCGGGTGATTCGTTGCGGCGGCCTAAAGCCATCCATTCATCAATCACGATCAAGTCATTCAATTGCAATTACAAATGGGGAAAGGGAATATGAAAACATTACAAGCATTAGTTAGTAGTGCACATCCATGAAGATAAATACCATTACGCACGCCGATCAAAAAAAAATACCATTACGCATTGCATGGCGTGAATTCTTTGAATGATGATTTAAATTAGGCATAAAAAAATTAATCCTAGAAACAATACAACTTCATGTCAATCATACATTGGATAAAAATTAACCATCTTAACTCTACAGATCATCAAGAAATACATGAGGCCAAAAACTATTTGTTGGTCAACCCAACTCGGTTCATGAAAAGATGCAAAAAGTATGTAAACTTAAACATTCAACCATGATTATAACTTGATAAAGAGTGGTCTTCATCTTGCTTTGAATGTGTCCCTTCTTCCTTTGAATGTGTCCCTCAGTTGGAGTTCAGATGCAATAGACAACATCTCGTGAACAATTAACAATTAACTGGGGGAAGAAAAGGTCCTCAAGTTAGATTTATGTGAAGATTTTATATGTAATTCGTCAATATCAGGGATAAATCTTCATAAACAAATTATTAGATTTATGGAAGCTAACTCACTTGAATGACTTGTGTTGCATTTGGTGACCGTTAAGCTCCAAGAGGCCTGACAAGTGTAGCTCCAAGAGGCCTGACCAGTGCAGCTCCAAGGGGCCGATAAGTCCAACCTGGAGGATGTTGCAATCCAACCTGCTATCTTCCCCGATTCAGATGGACCCATTACTGTAAGCAGCCTTCTTGGTTTTGCCTCTCCATGCTTAATCATTATTTACCCTTAAATTGATACAAATTATGAAAACCTTAATATTTACCTATAAATATCTTGTTGTTTTACCCGGTGAGCAACAAATTTAAAACCAACGTATAAGAAAGTTGAACGTTAAAGTAACCATAAACTAAACTAAACTCGACTTCTAACCTTCTTGACCAGTTTCCTTCTAAGCAAATGTTTTATTTTAGTAGTTTGACCCATCAAAGATAAACCTTACTTGAATCAACCTGTTTCTAAGTAAATTGTGTACAGATTGTCACATCTACTGGATTAATGTAGTTATTAACCTTTAAAGCATCAATATTTGTAGAAATTTAATTCATGTCATGCTCATCCTACTCAAGACGTTGCACAACAGAGCCACCAATGCTTGCAGCAATCACATGCTTCTTTAACATAAAGAAGGTCTATAAATCTCGTTCCATGAAACTTTCATTAGCAGCCTATCTAAAGTTAAACAAATAACAAACTATATGCCAACCTTTGTAAGATATTTTATCATCAGTATCTTTACCACCGTCTATGGAAGTTGATAATATGCAGTTTTTTCCTAATGTGTAAAAAATCGTGAATAATTTGTAGTGGTGGCATATATTTAATAAATTACGAGGCTATATGCATTAAAATAGTCTTTCAACTTTCAACCTCGTTCACCCATTTGACCTATTATCTTTCAACCAAATGCTTTATTTAAGCAATTTGATCTATGAGTGTTATACATTACTCTAATCGACCTGTTTTAATTAAAAGCGACATTCAAATGACTGTTACATATAACACATTTTTGAACAAAATAAGTATATTTCATAGCATTTCTTATGCATACAATGAATCCTTTGCAGAGGATCCTGCTATTTTTCACAGGTTAAGTGAAAATTCAAGACTGCATATATATATATAAATTCTTTACTAAGATGGCTAGTGATTGTTGAAAATCTTTCATTTGAAGCCTGGATTTGTGTGTCTCAAAATCATTGCAAATTGTATGATATGTCTTAAATCTAATCACGTAAATGTGTAGGCTTCAAAATGGCTGCAAACTGCTTCTGATATTTTTTTTATTTTTTTTTTTTGTGATTTTGGTGATCATAATTTAATGCAATTGAAGAATCAACTACTTTACATGAAAAAAAAAAATCATTTGCCCAAATCTTCATAGTTGTTGGACACAAAAATTAATAATCCACTACATATGTAAAAAAAGTTGATTATCTTAGGGTGGATGGGGTGGTTAGTGATTTTATCACACTATCACCCTATCATACCGAATAATATTTTGCCACCTCATTTCCATCACACCCATCACATTCATCACTAAAATGGCGGGGTGGTCATCACACCGTGATGTGAGGGAGAGGGAGAGAAAGAGATGTGAGAAGGATTACTTTTTCTCCGTGATGGTGGTCGCGGTTGTGGTAAAGATGTGGCATCACGGACCACCCTGCCCACCCTTATAGACTAATCTTAACGTGCTCGTCCTGTTAGACATGTATAGCAAAATTCAACAAAAGAGCTTTCACTTTTTTACCATTTCTTGAAAACTGTTAAAATCCAAAAAGAAAAGTAAAAAAAAAAAAAACATTTTTAGACAATTAACCTATATCATCTAAAACTATACACTTATAACAGTTGCGGATTGTATGATGTTTGGTATAAATATTAATCACGTAGACATGTACGCCTCAAAATGGCAGAGCAAACAACTAATGATTTTACTATGACTAACAAAAGTAATCATTCCCTACATATCTAAAAAAATTATCTAAAAATTGACGATATAAAAGACTCTTATTAATTTGTTCGACCCATTTGACTTGTATAGATATTTTAACATAAGGTTTTAGTGAAAACTGGAATAAACCAAGAAGAAAAGTAATATGGAATGCATTTAGTAAAAGCGAAAACGGCAAACTATGAAAAGTGAATAGATTTTAGAAGAAAAGTTTTATCAAACTGTTAAATAAGCCAAGATAAATATTTAGGAAACATTTTGAAACAACAAAACCATCATTGTCAAGTATGATGATTAAACTATACAACAAACAGGAAGAATAAAAAATAGATACAAAAGGATTCGAAACATACCACCAAGAATATACTAAACAAGCCCAGCAAAACACAATAAGTAGTATTTATGATAAGAGACCTGCAACTCAACCAAAGTTTGGGTCAAACGGGGAAAAAATGGCGAATAGTTTGTTGCAGGTATCAAGCAAAAATATATTTCATGAATTGATTTTATATTAATTTTTATGCAGAAGAAAAACAGAATCTGCTAAAAGTAAATCGTCTGTGTCATGAATTTTCCCGAGCTGGGGCTCTCATAACTCATAAGTTAGTGGAGCTCAGCTCATTTGCACCTAGGTTTGATCATATAAATTGATCAAACATGTCCAAACATAAGCATTCTATCCCTAAAATTACCAAATGTAAACACCTTGATATAATAAAAAATGTAATAACCCTTGAATTGCTTCCAGACCTATATAGTATATTGTACACTGTATAGTGTATACATATATTAATGTATGGATTACAAAACCAAAAATTTATTGAAGCTGTTTTGTATGGCTTACAAAACCAAAAAACTTATATACATCTATTCAAGTCAACAGGATTAAAATTGAGATAAAAAATATATGAGGCTCAAATTTGTAAAAAAAAATCAAAGAGATTCATTTGCCATGGCTGCGTATTTACCTGTTGCCATGTGAAGAGAGAGTGAAATCAGATCTTAAATCTTTCCATGACCATCCAGATTGCCCCGCCAAGATGCAGAAAATCTAATATTTACTATAATTCACTCGAAGGCAGTCAAATTCAATCATCATCGCCTCTCTAAAAAAAGATATTATTTTCATCGTTAATACATAAAACCACATGGATGATTCTAGGAAGGTAAATGGCCTGCCTAATTTAATTCCCAAGTTCCCTCACAAAGTAAAATGAAGGGTTTTTAAAACCTAACAATAATCAACACACAAACTTTCGATATACTGAACGAAACCATAGAACAACCTGAAAAGCACTATGTACAACATACAATGCTTCAAGAAGTTTGTAGAGGTGACATAAGGCATATATTTGCACCGCAAAAAACGGCTAAAAACAGCCGCCGGCAACAACAACATAGCATCCCACCACATACCGGTCCCGTCGTCGCCATTGAAGGCCGTTAAGCTACCGGCAACGGCGGTGCAACAACCCCACCTTTCCATTTCTCGATCACACCACCATCTTCCTTTTTCTCTCTCTGTATCGTTGTCAACCCATAGACAACTAACTGCAAAAGCGGTTGCAAACAAACCACCTCAAACCGGTGGCGCAAAAACGCCAAAAACCAAGAATCGACCATAGCAAACGACGGAATCTAACATTATAATAACAAAACCAGAAGAAAGCACACAAACCCCTTTTATATGCAATAAAACCTTTGGAATCCGAAAGCAACGTCTGAAAACGAAACATAAACATATAGCATTAGAAATCAGAAGAATCCATCCCTACAAAGAATGTGAAGTTGAATATCTATTCCAAACGAACCCTACCAAATCCATAAATCTCAACAAAACCCTATATTCGTGAATCCAAACAAGAAGGCCAATTCCTTCAAAAGAGACAAAATCATATCACCAAAATCCCTAAAACAGTAAAATATAAACACGTACAAATCATAAACAAACACAAACATTATTACTTCAAAAGGAGGTATAGTGATCTTAAGCAAAGCCATATATGATTAACAAAAAAAAGCATTTGAGTTTTTGATTTACAATTAAAATTAATAAAACTTAGAGATGAAAGAGAGTTACAGTGAATAGTTTGAGAAGCAGCATGTAAGAGCATCGGAACGATGAAACGCCTACGACTATGGAGATTGGATTAGAAGTTTTCTGCTTGTCTGATTCTAGGTTCTTGAAGGCGATTAGGGTTCTCTTTATTTCAGATGATACTATTCAGCGTGATGAAGGTTGATTGAAGATTTTGTAACCATAAGTTTTATGTTGGTAGTATGGGCAATTGAACAGTCTGAGAATTGAAAGATGATGTCGATTAGTTGGTAAATGGGTAAGGATAAGTAGTCGGTAACTGATTCACTAATTATGAACAATGGTAATATGGGGATTAGAAGGGTAAGAAGGGAAGTAGGTTTTAATTTTTAACTAAAGGCCCTAGATAGAATTACTATTATACCCTTGTAAGTGTCTTAATGTACACTTAAGTTACTAATTTACCCCTATCAAACAAGCTTTATTAAATTGTATATGTAGCAACAAAACTTGTACCTATAACAAAATTACAATATGGTATATCACTCCTCCTTTATAATGTATTATAGATGTGTATGATACTATTGGTAAATTTATGTTCCGAAGAAAAGCGTAACCAATATCAACCACCTGCATGTTTAACCTGCATACATAAATGATAATGGATGCAAAGTTAAAAGGTAAATGATTTCTATCCTTGTTAGGCACACGTAAATTTATGTACAAGAAGATTTAAAACGAGAGTGTATATTTTTTAACCGCAACGAGAATTTATATAAAATAACATGTCGAGTTATTTTACACAGTGTAACAAAAATGAGAAGGGTGAGAAGGATACAAAACACACAATAGATCACGAAATATGACACAATAAGCCACAAAATATAACACAATGTCGAAAAATATAACACAATACTGAAGAAAAAAGACACAACGAATTTCAAAAATGACACAATAATGAAAATAAAAAAAACATGATGCTACATAAAAAACACGATGATAAAACATATATTCTAAAAACTACAAGCGAAAAACCTAAAAAAACGAAGATCTAAAAACTAACATCGTAAGGTTTGATGACATTGATGATATTGGTGAAGCTTCATGCATGATGCATCTTCCATAGCAGCACAAAGTGATTAATTCCATTTCGATGGTTTTCGATATATCAATTTCGATGATAGTATTATTGGCAAAATAAGATAAGTACTTGCTTGTTGCTCCCCAGTTGAGGCATTGTGACTCTCGCCACCATCATGAGACAATAAGCATATCATCCCTATGCTATTTTTGTAGTGCATTTATGTGAAATCATACATTAAACTTGTTACACTTCTTTTAATTCAACATATACGCTCAGCTTATGTTCATTGTTCTAGTGGAGGTGTGACTAATTTGTGTAATAAGTAGTCGTGCCAATCATGTTATGGTGGAATGCATGGCAGTCCCATAATCTTCCAATAGGTTATGGGTTGGAGTCTCACTTATAGCAAATTTATTCTAAGTTGAGTCAGGGTTTTTACCACAATGGACCTTCAGACGGTGGGTTTCCTCTGAAATGGTGGCGGGCTGGGTCACCAGCATTGTCTGCGTTCACAGACATAGGTAGCATTTTACCATTGAGTTTACCCGGGTGATCGGGCTTTCGTTGTTCATTCAATAAAAATAATAACTAGTCGTGATTATGATAGAGCAATATCCAAAAGCCTATCCCATAATAAAATGTGTTCTATTAGTTCATGCGCATTAAAATCTATTAATGTACAAACTGATTGAACAGTAACTTCAAATGAACAGTACATTTCAAGCATTTGTTAAATATAATTAGATCGGAATGTGATTAAATGTTATTCGTATGGTGTAGTGGTCAGGTGGTTGTTGTGTTAATGAAGGGGGCCAAGATCGATTCCTGTATCCTACGCCGGTTCAATTGTTTTTTTGGTGTTTTTTTGGTGTTTTTTTTAGTGCTGATTTGGTGCTGTCACTCTCTTATTCCACCTCCATCCAGCTGTCCTCAACCCATATCTCCTTCTACGTGTTTCTTCTCTATTCATTCCACATTTTACACACAATAATATTATGTATGTAGAGAGAGAAAGGTAATCTCCCAAACAAGACCACCTCGCCGCCGCCACAAAACCCTCACAACCCACTCCTTTATACCTACACTGATCCCCTTTTTTCGCTCTGCTCAAACAAGGAGTATAGACAAACATAGAGGTGGTGTTATTGTCCCGCCGTTGCCGGTGGCTTCACAGCCATCCATGGCGGCGGCGGTAGTGCGGTACCTCCTCTGTTTTCCTCCTTTTTCCTGATATTTGCTTATTTGGTGGTAGTGATGGTCAGTTTTTAACGTTCGGGCCGGCGGTCTCAACCCTAACTTTTAGGCCACGGATTTGAACACTAATTAGTGGTGTTTTCATGGGCGATTTGGGCCTTTTCCTTTAATTAAACATCATCGGGGTTAGATCCGGTGGTGATGATGACATAGAACCCCTTGACGCCTCCACCGTATGTTATCGTCAGGGACGGTGGATGGTGGTAATGGTGAGTTGTGTTTTCTGGCTTTTTTGTTATTTCTGTTTACTTGAATGAGTGAATGAAATATGTTAATATACCACCGATTTGAATAGTGTTTTGTGGGGTTTGATGCCTTTTATTCTTTGCCAGGGTTAATACTTGGAAAGAATGAGAATCATCACTAGATGATAAGTTCGACAATAGTTATTAGGTAATTGTAACTTGATTGAGCTATATGTTGTTAAGTTGTTAATCAGAGCATATTTGTATTTAGGTTTTGGATTTATAGTCCATCAGTGTTTTTCCTGTTGAACTTGAAGCCTGTGAGATTTGGTTGTCGATGAATGTTAGTGTGCTTAGAACATTGTTAATCGTAGAGTATTCGTTTCTATGAGGATGTAAGACGAGCATTAGGACAGACCAAAACTTAAAAGCAAATATACATGTGTGTTAGCATAACCTTGATAACTTGGACTCTCGGATTAGTCGTATGGACTTCGTGTTTTTTTTGGGCTAAAAATGGAAGCCTTACGTCTTTTGGTTTTATATGATGTAGGGTTATTAGTTTTTTCCAATAACAATGAAAAGTTATCAATTTAATTTTGCAATTTGATAAGGTTAATGTTTTTTTCGGTTTTTTTTTTTTTTTTTTTTTTTTTTTTTTTTTTTTTTTGCAGCCACAATAACCAATGGTTTTGTTTTCAGCTACAATATAATGTCTTTTCTGAGCCACGTACGATTTGTTGGTGATTATGTGGAAATTGTGAGGGAATATGATGTAGATGAAGTGATTAGATTTATAGGATAGGTTTGTTTGTTTATTGATGTATGTTGTGGATCAATGATCATGACAGCTTTGTGCGAGGTTAAGGTGTTCATATATGATTGACCGACGACATACGTTATTATTATGCCTATGGCATGTTTTTATATAAGTTTTAGATTAGGTCATCCATAAACCTTGAGATCTAACATAGTGATTGTGATACGAATCAAGCGTCCAACCAATTACTAGACTTACCTTTGACTGAAGATGATGCGTGGAATGGCGTTGTGGAGTCGATTGGTTTTTCCACGGATCAGACATTGCATGTGTGCTTTTCGACAGATCCAGGAGCAATGTGGTGATTATGACTTCGGTAAGTACTCATAATGGTGGGCTGACCTGGTTTATGTTGTTTATCTTAATATGGTTAATTTTCCTTTTTGATATCCGGCACTAATAAATGTTTATATGCATGCATATAGGCATGTAGCGATAAATTTAGTTTCCATTTCCTTGCATCATCTCCACGTTCACCCACTCGTGCGACATCTTCATGTTTACCGTTTAAGCTGTATTAGGCATTTGAGAAAATAGAACAGAAAATTGCTTCATAGTCCGTCTTTTTCTGTTGCATTTCTTTTGGAGACTGGTCCCCTCAACCGGATCTTAACAGATTGTGTAATTACATTATATGAATTGTAACACAGTAGCTTCATCTATGATCTACCTCGCCTAGCAAGCCGCACGTTATGAAGGTTAGCATATTGTTTTTTCTTTTCCACGTCGTCTATTCGTTTTTTACAAGACGGTTTATTTATTTTATTATGGAAATTAAACGATTTTTGGGTGGTGATTATGCAGCCAATTGACATGGCTTAATGCAACTACTTTTATAGGTCGACATTGAGGACACGTGGATCCGCTCTCTAAGATAGTGGAGGCAAGTGAAGCATCTTGGCAAATTGCAACCATTCGTGAACTGGTTTAATAATCTATTCCTTCATTTTTTATTATTTGCATATTAAAGTTTGATTAACTAATGTTTTGGATCTACTTATTAGGATGAAGATGTATATGGTGAACCAATTGTGGGCATTGATGATGTTGATAAGAATGGCCCATTTGCACTGTTGGAAGAGATGTTTCTCAGTCTGCAAACATTAGACACCCAAGCTGCACGCAGGCTGCAAAGCTTCTGGCACAATCTTCCCTCAGTTCTGCTATTTTAGATAGCGGATCCAACTTATCGTCCAGGTTCAACTTAAACCACCTTACCTTATGTGTGTCATTTTTTTACTACTATAAATGTTGATTGTTTCAAATTAGGCAAGTCCTTATAAAGTAGTTGTTTGGCGAATTAGTGCAGGGCTACCTGATGTATATCCATAATCCATACAAGTCTCCTTTAATTGAATTTATAAAAAAAAATTACCACCCAAATGTGTGTTCATTAGATGTGAACATTCTTCTAACTGTAAATGCCATCAGAGCAAACTCTGTTTGTATAAATATCCATGTTTTTAGTCAAGTGCAAATACGAATTATTTGTTGGCCCAGTTCGGTTTATTTAGATATCAAGCGTTTTGTGAAACTAAGTAGACTTCTGAACCGGAAGACTAAGCGAATTCTCCTTAGTGAAACTTCTGTCAGACATGGTTTATTTAGATGTCATCAATCACACATGGACACCGAACCACATCATACCTTCTTAGTTGGGATTTTGAGTAGCAGATAAACACTATTGAAAGTTTGGATTACGACATCAGAACACCATATGTTTGTTCTTCATTTCATTGTTATATTATAATAGTCTCTAACAAAAGATTTATTTCATGCGAGGTGGTGATACGGACTGAATTTATTGCTGGAATGACTTGGCTCCCACCCAAATCCGATGTTACCAGAGGTTACTGGTTAGGTTGCTGAAACGATATTATGAAAAATGGTATTCCTTTTTGAGTGGAGTGTCTTTGATCAAACTATATACTTATTTTGTTATCAGTTGGAACACATCGTGAAGAAAAAAACTAATGTTCAGTTGCTTTTTCCTTCATGTATTCACCTCATGAATGTATATAAAACTAATTTCAACAGTCCTGCATAAAACCCAAACTAATTGCAACAATAGAAGTGTGACAGGCGAAACACTAAACCTTCGTATTTAGAATAGCAATTCAAAAGGCATATAACAAATCAATGGTGAATAACACAGAAACTTGGTCAAAGATAACAACAATAATGTTTGAATGTATCAATGGTGATCAAACTATATACTTATTTCACAGTTGCTTCTCCAGCTGTGAAATTACCGTGTGGCATAATTTGCGCACCTGAACGTATTTTCCAATCGGATTGATGCCGGCGCAACGCGCGGCCGATTAAAACACTAGTTATCAATTAAATAAAGTTATCCATTATATAAAGTTAATTACTCAATTCCATGGTTACCAGTTTCAAGTATACATTTGTTAAGCCTAACCTGTAGTATTCCCTAACTGGTGATCCTTGTGTAAAACATAAGCTTTTAGTTAAAGGTCATGTGATATATGTTTTTTTTTTAACGGTGGAAATTCTATGAGTCATAGAAACGGGCAGCAAAGGTTTTTAAATCCACATAACATACAAGACAATAGAAAGAAACAAATTGACAATATTGTTCTTATTTTATTCCATAACTGACAAATTACATTAAAATAACAGGTAAACGGGCAATAAGCTGTGCCGCCACTCATTTTGGATTGCAAACCCTAATTTGCTAAATACAAACCCATGTTCCCCTGGAGTCGAATTATTGCTATGGATAACCTGTTGGACCCTTTTCAGGAAACATATAGCTTTCGGTGCCAAGGAGCCAAAGGTATCAAAAGCCAAGGACACGGAAGCTTGTTGATTATCTTCACAAGCTTTAGCAAGTTTTTTCACTTTTCTCGATTCTGCCATTCTCATTGCTTGACCAGCCACGAACCCATTATTCTGTAGAAATGTAATTTGTTTTTTAAATGACGATTAAAGTAATTTAAATAAACATATCAATGACCAAAATGACATAAGCATAGTATTTTTGTTAGTTGCATTTTTAGGCATATTTTATCATCTTTTTAGTAGTTAGTTATAGAGTTTTTATGCATTTAGGTTGTATATATTGCATCAATTTTGTGAAATGCATATTTCGGTGGAATGAAATCTACTTTGGCTTGTTTTGGTTGATTTTGTAGGTGTGGTGGATTGACAAAAGCAATGGCGAGCATTGACGAGGCGAAGCCGCGATTTACTTGGACTTTATTGGCGTTCGTGAAAAGAAGTTTAGGCCGTAAGCAGCAAGAAAAGAACTAGAGGGGTGAATTGGAAAGTTACTAATTGAATGGATTAAAATGAAAAATATGTTAACAATTCTCTTGGGGATAATTATGAGCGGATTATGGATTATTGATGGGGAGAAGGGGGACTACTAATTGATCATTATTCAAAATCATCAATCATCCGTAGGCTGCTGGGCATCGAGAGGCTTCAAGGAAATTTTATTTTTTTGGCATTAAGGACTATTAGTATTTTTGTTTCGTAAGCTCTATTTTTATGTTTGGTATTCTAATTGTTTTGATTGAACTAGCCGTCGTGTCCGGCTAGAACCTTTTTAATTCGGCACTTTGGTATGTTTTCTTAGTTTTGATTTGTAAACTTATGTGAAACTCTTATGAGATCCGATTTTTAAATGGTTTGTTTGGTTGGTTCTTGATTTTATACCTTTAGGTAAACTATTAGTTGGTTGATAAAATTACCACTTTGTTAATCATTCTAATAATGTTCATCAATTTATGGAACTTTAACGGTTTTTATATATTTGATAAAAAGGAACAAATAACGGTTTTAGGTTTGTCTATGAATTTAAATTCGTTATAAAATTAAACAATATAATTAAGCACTCCGAACGGCGTGAGTGTTTGGTTATAATCGATACTTTTATCATTGCAAACCCGCACACTAAGATCCGAACGGCGTGAGCTTGGAGTAGCGGGTTGGCTCTAATCAACGAACGGCGTTTGGTTAGACATTAGATAGAGTGGATGTCCGAACGGCGTGACGTCTAGTATTGATACAAACCGTTTAATTAAAGGATCATTGCACCATAATTGTTAATGATCATAAGTCCGGGTCAAATTAAGAAACTGCCTTAGTGTTGGAATTAGCTTTAGTGCATGTTTGGCTCTCCATTTCCACATCCTTTTAACTTATTAACTTATTCAACAAGTCATAAGTTAAACAAAAATGTTTGGATGCTTTTTTTGAAAAGTAACTTATGGAGGGATTTTGTGCTTTGAAAATGAGATTTTGGGGAAAAGTCATAAATCACAAATTGTGACTTATGAGATTAAGTAACTTTTGAAGGAGGAAAAGTTATAAGGAGAAATGGAAAAGAAGAGCCAAACATGGCCTTAATATCTGAATTTATCTCACTTTTAATTAACGTTTTCTAGTCATTTGTCTTATTAATTTTAGTTTTATTTTCATTAACTTAAACTATACCAACCCCCCTTTTTATATAGTCGTATATTGTGCGAAAAACGTTTTGGTATAATCATTTGGTCTGTATCCCTGAGGACACGAACTCTACTTTCACTTATACTAAGTAGAATATTTTTATTTATTTGCTGGATTTGACACCCAACAATTTTAACAAGTTAATGACATATGGTTATGTTTAGCAAAACTAGCTGGTGGTTGGAAGCTGGTATCTGATAGATTAGTTTTTTAAATATATTTTGGTGTTTGACAGAGTAGCTGGAGCTTCTAATAAAAAGTATAAAAATGACCAAAATGGGCATTAACTAAAAGTTTGTATACATGTTTTTTTTTTTATTTTTTAGGATAAAATGGGTATTTGTGGCATTTACTCATTAAAAACTTGTAGCTATTAGAAGGTTTTAATTAAACGCTAGTATTAGTAGCTTTTTAATATGGAGCTTTTTCTCCTAACTTAAAAGCTACAAGCTTCTTCAACCTAACAAGACTTTTTATTGAGTAAGTTTTTCTTAAAAACTTAAAGCTCATAAAAGCTCATAGCCAAACGTATACATAATGTAATAAGCGAATAACTAACAAGGATGGATGAAGGCATTCGTGGTAACAAATTGACGTGCCTATTATATACTAACAAAATTTTCAGAACTTAGTAATTTTAAATGAATTGTAACTTTAAAATCTATATCTATATATTATAATAAATGAAAGCAATAAATCTTACATGACATTTAAAGAGGGCATCATTTTCTTTGAGTGTTATATGATCCAACCCAACTCGAAGACAAAATTTGGACGTCGATTTAAGAAATATTCAAGCACAGATAAAAAAAACCAATCCTTGTGGAAAAAAACATTATAACTCAGTAAACAAATATCAACCAATGTTACTCTATATACATGCTTTGCACCAGAAAACAGACTTCCAAAATGTACTGTGTATGGTAGTGGGAGACTTTGTAGGAGACTTTCACCTTATAAATATCTCTTTAATTTCAGCTTCTATTTTCAAATAAAACAATAACAAAATGAAAACAAAACTCTCAACCCTCCTATTCCTTGGAGTGTTTCTGTCTGGAATACTTTTCCCGAGCCGGTTGCATCCGTGAAGTGTAACTGTGCTCGGGGCCTCTGTTGTAGCAAGTACGGTTACTGTGGCACTGATGATGCTTATTGTGGTGAAAGATTGTCGAGGCGGCCCGTGTTCTCAACCAGCCCCTCAAAATAATGTGGATGTCCCTGGTATAGTGACACAAGCATTTTTAACGGGATATTTGCTCGGCTGCTAGCAATTGTCCCGGGAGAGGTTTTTACACTCGAGATGCGTTTGTTAGAGTCGTCAGAGACTACCAACACTTTGGTAGATCAGGTTCGATTGCGGATTCAAAGCGAGAAAATTGCAGCTTTCTTTGCTCATGTTACACATGAGACAGGACGTAAGTTGTTGACTTGTTATATTTATTTTAACAAACTTGTTTTAAACATAACATAAATCTTATTACAAGCGCCGCAGCTTGTTGTTCCGTTTACCCGCCGCTCACTTGTAATTCTTTTTCATTTTTTTTAAATATATGTTTATTAATATGTGAATTTCGATTTGACACACAATTAATAATCATATACTTTAAAAGACTAATAGCTAACTAATAATTCGTGAAACTCTCTTAGCATTGTTAGGAGGCATAATGTCTAAAAATCAAATCAAAATTCAAAACCAATAACAATTACCCAATTCTATGTGTGTGGTGTGTGTTTTTTTTTTTTTTTTTTTTGGACTGGTGTTGTAATGGATTATCAATAATGGATCACTTGGGTTATACTTATTGGACGACCAAATAAAGTTAAAAGGTTAAAGGTGGATCAAGATGACCCATTAATTATTAATGTTCTAAATTTTATAGAGGTCGAGTAAAATTTTCGTTTTCATATTTGTACACACACATATATTGACCTTTTGAAAAAATGTGCCTTGACCGGGGTGCGGCTCGCCCACCCCTAGGCCGCTCTGCATGTCTGTATGCTATATATATATAATATATATAAAAGCAATAACTTTTTTTTTTTATTTCAGAAAAGATGGGTGAAAACATTATAATTTATACTATTTTCTTGTATATTAAGATGTTCTAAATTTTAAAAAGAAAAGGATGACTCGTTTATTCTACAATATATCCCATCTCCCATACATATAATATTCTTTAATTAGTTAAAAAATATTGAGAAAATCCACACTCTATATTCATAGGTGTTTGGATGCGGTGCCAAAATAACTACTTTGAATTAAAGTTATATACTAAGTAGTATTTTATAAATATAACTTATTTTATATTTTTTATTACACAAAAGAATAAGATTACTATTTGAAAAACGTAAAATTTCTATAGAAATGGCTTTTTAACATTAATTTCCACTACAAATTCTTCAAATATGCTACTAATATTGACTTTTTA